>OZ023157.1:30146850-30866850 GCA_963678695.2 Diplodus puntazzo | reverse complement strand
TTGTAATACTTCATGTTATATCTTTTTTTAACGTCTTCATCATCTCCTCATTCACATTCTTTCTTTCCACATTGTCTTGTTTCTTATTCCACACTTTCTTCATTTAATCTATCCATCCCAGTCTTCATTCACTTCATTTGCTTTCCTTCCTATGCTCATTCTCTTCCCTTCATTCCTTCCTAAATCCCTTTCCTCTTTCTTGCAAACTTCTCCCTTGCCCCTTTCCTCACTTTCTTTTCCTTTTCCCTGACTTTCCAATTTATTTTCCCCTTATGGTGTCTCATTTCCTCCTCTCCCATGGCTGGATTAACCTCCTAGGTGGGCCACAGACAAACATTTCTTATCAGACCCCTAGTGACCCCCATTGCATATGCCAGGGTTCCTTATAAAATAATTGTCTCTGCAGTCTGGCAGCACTATGTTGGAGGTTTTCCATGTGTTATTTACATGACACACAGCAAAGATGGAAAAAATACGTATGCAAGACACATCAAACGACCACAATGTAACCTCAAACAGTTAGGGCATTAAAACTAAAACTCACATTTCACTTTTCGTGACAGTGGTGCTTGTCCTTCCTACTGTTCAGCCAATCACAGGCCTCACTTATGCATGTAACTCAACTTCCTATTTCCAGAAGTAAGCAGTCGGTACCTGTAGCTAGAGCAATAACAGTGTCAAAATATGTGTTAAAAATCAACATATCTAAATATCTTATCTTATTTAGAAATCATACATACATCATACATACACACATACCTAACTACAACTACAACTGAGTATTTTCAATAAGCCAATATAAAAATACATATTTTCACTTTATTTTTGTTTTTATTAACAGTTGCATCTTGGCTTTAGTGCTGAAGAGATCCCAATATGTTAAAATAGGTGATAACATATCGACTAGCTTGGACATAGTCTGTGGGGTTCCACAGGGGTCAGTTCTGGGTCCAAAGCTGTTTATACTATATATAAATGATATATGCAAAGTGTCACATATTCTGAAATTAATATTATTCGCGGATGATACAGATATTTTCTGTTCTGGGAGTGACTTGAACCAACTTGTGGAAACAGTAAATCATGAAATGGCCAAACTTCATGTGTGGTTTAATATAAATAAATTATCACTAAATCTTGGGAAAACAAAATACATGTTATATGGGAAAAAAGGCTGCAACAACAGTACTAACATTCAAGTAAACGGAGTGAATATTGAAAGGGTCCATGAGAATAAAGTACTGGGCGTGATTATTGACGACATGTTAAGTTGGAAGCCACACATAAGACAGTTAAAAAGGAAGTTGGCCAGGAGTGTGTCCATACTCTGGAAAGCACAAAAAATACTAAATCAAAAAGCACTTCATCTGTTGTACTGCGCACTAGTCTCTCCACACCTGCAATACTGTGCAGAGGTGTGGGGGCACACATATTAAGGCTCCACACAGCCTTTGTTAATACTCCAAAAAAGAGCCCTGAGAATCTTACATTATGCCAACTATAGGGCACACACAAATCAGTTATTTATCGAATCAAGAATACTCAAACTATATGACTTAATAAACTATCGCACACTACAAATGATGTATGAGGCTGCTAACAAAAGCCTCCCTCACAACCTGCAGATACTTTTCCGAGACAGAGAGAAGTGTTACAATCTCAGAGGGAACATGATTTTTAGGCAAAGGAAGGTACGAACTACGTTAAAATCCTTTTCCTTATCGGTAACAGGTGTTAAACTATGGAATGAGCTAGAAGAAGATGTCAAAAAATCAGCAACACTAAGTGGCTTCAAGAAAAAATATGTAAATTCAACCGTTGACCAGTACAGATTAATACAGGAGGGTTTATAAAGGTCAGAGGCACGAATCAACAGACACTGTGTTGAGACGGCATGGGAGCATAACAAAAAACATTCTGTACCCAAACAATAAGTTGAACCTGAGACACACATGTAATCTGTATGTACTGTCTAGAGCTTGAATTCAGCTCTGTATGCTACTGCTGTAATATGTTTTGTCAAATGTCATAGTAAATGAAATTGTTAGGCAAAAATGTAAAATTCAAAAGATAAGAAAAGATTAGGATGAAGATCTTATCCTGTGGGTAATGGGGGCGGGACTAGATAAGCTTTGGCTTCTCCCGCTTTTCCCTTTCGGCCATGTGTATTGTATTATTTGAACGATGATGAAATGTGATGATGATGAATTGACATGCCCGAAATAAACAACGTAAATAAATAAATAAACTAGTATCACCTTCGGTAGATATTAATTCAGCAGCATTGGAGAATAAAACACAGGTTTTGTATTAAGCACAGCAGATTTTGTGAAAGTCACTGCTCACGGCATCCTTCGACTGTTCAGCCAGAGCAGCCGAAGCACAGGATAGCGGTCAGGGATGGTAGCCGTGCCAATCCGGCTTGGATTTGAAGCGAGCCCTGGCTACTGCCTCTTCGCAGGAAAAACTAAATAGACAAAAATGGGACTCAAGACAACGTGAAATCAGAGACTGTTGTTGTCACATCTTTACAGAGACCTGTCTTCACCACACCATCCCGGATCAAGCTTTTGCAGCTGATGTGTGGATTGTGTTGTGAGCTGACAGTATACAGGTCTGAGGCAAGCGAGGGGAGGTGGACTGTGTTGGATTTTAGAAGTTCTTATTTTACGCTGTAATTTCTTTAGCAGGAAACATCTCTATGCATACATAAGAGTACCTTATTGGTTTGGAAACTGGTATATTAGTTAGGGACATAATTAAATTTGGACCATTCCTGGACAGGATGGTCTGCATTCATTGTGCTGCCTGACATATTGATTTTAGAAGTTATCCAATAGTGTAATTTATTTGACAGGAACCGTCACCACTGGCACTACCCTGTTGGTTTTGGAAGTTGGCATGTTATTTTGGAAAGTTAATTGAATGTTTTTACATTTTATAGTCACGCTTCCAGATATTTGTCCTTCAAAACTATTATGCTGACTTCCAAAAACAAAACGCTTGCTTACATAATCAATATAGACACTCTGCATTCATTTTGCTGCTCGATATAATGAGTTTATAAGTTATTATCTTGTACAGTGTAATTTATTCACAGGGAGTATCCTATTGGTTTGGCAACTGGTATGTTACTTTGGGTAGTGAATTGAATTTGATGCTTTTGAAAGTCACACTTTGAGGTCCTTCACCTTCCCAAATTAGCATGCCGACTTCCATAAACAATACTTTCATTTCCATAATCAACATGGATGTTCTGAATTCATGTTGCTGCATGATTAAATTATTTTAGAAGTCATCTAACGGTACAATTTATTTGAAAGGAAACATCCCTAACCTATTGGTTTTGGAAGTTGGAATATCATTTTTGGAAGTAAAAAGATTTTGGAAGTCACACTTTCAGGTATTTTCCCTTCCCAGATTACCATGCAGACTGAGAAAAACAATACTTTGACTTCCTCTTTTTGCTGCTTTGCTAAATATTTTCCCTATTTTATTCCCTTTTCTTCTCTCTCCTCTTTAACTGCCCGGTTCCCTTCCTCCATCCCAGCTCCCTCCCTCCATACTCATTTGATTTGTGTGCTCTACATGTTATGGTGGAAATGAGTCGCTTTATGGGGAGAGTTAAGTTTCATAACCCACCATCTCCCTGACCCTGGTCATATGAACTACAGCGGCCTCGCTGGACATTATGCACACACACACACACACACACACACACACACACACACACACACACACACACACACACACACACACACACACACACACACACTCTATCGGGTCCAATAAGAGTGGGAAGTGTGCTTGGATGCAGTTCAGCAGCAAACCCACCTTAAGTTTTCCCCAGTGCATCCTATAAAATGCTATATCTCACATCTACTCTGGCTGTGTGGAAAATCATTACACCAATTCACACATCCGCTTTTCCCATCTGCACGCAAATGTTGGCTGGAATCTCTGAGAACAATGAGCAGTCGAACAAAAACATATAAACACACAAAGTTCGTCCCTTCTCTCAACTTTCATTGCTGTGTATAAAACGAAGGTCGGACGATGTTGGAATGGAGCACTGAATGCACACGTCGAATGTCAAGAGCTGAAAAAAATGAAGACGCACTTTAACCTGACAGGTGCTTGTAAACAATGACAATACTGCATAGGAAACTTCAACAGTAGGTTCTACGAGCAGCTCTACAACAGCAAATAGACATTGAATGACTGGATCAACAGAACAACTATGTCATTTTATTGTGCTCAAAGGCTCTGTGGAACTTCTGAGTTGTGCTTGCTGCATTAGCGGACTCCATTTCTAAACTAACGTCAGCTACTGTTGCTCTCTGTGAGCAGAGCGGAATGAGGCACTCGAGAACGCGCCCAAAGTCACATCCATTGGACTGTTGCTTAAATTCCGACACAAACAAGCCTGTGGTCCAAAAGTATAGACTTTTACAGGGGATTAATAGAGAGCGGGAATTAAAGCAGTGTTAATATGTGATTGTTCCTCCAGAAAAATGTGGGATTGACGCAAAAATGGAGGACATTTTGGACCTAAACATATGGAATATCACCAAACTTAAATGTTAAGTTTGATCACATTTTATGCATCCAATTTCATAAGTGAAGTAACTGCCACACTGGTATTACAGAAATAAAATAACCTAGAAAGCTGTCAGGAACTGGAAGTGGGTAAGTGGGAGCGCACCTGACAGATTCAGCTCCTGGAAATGAAGGAACATGACTGAGGATCGTCTCTCTCAGTCTCATCACCTCTCTGTGTGTCTGTCAGCGCCCGAGCCGTCTGCTGCGATCTTATCTCTCAATTACTGCACCCAGCACATTCCTGTTAACCACACACATGCATGCATGTGCACACGCACCTGCGCGTTCAATGCAAAACATCTCAATATGAGGCGCTGCAAGCCGGGTCTCATAACTGCCCTGACATTACTCCCAGCCATCGCTTAATGGGTCACATTTTTCTTGCTGAAAGCACAAGTAACAATTCTCTCACAAGTAAAATCACAAGCGCCGAAACAACTTTGCAGCCAGAGCTTGTCAACTCTGTCAAATGATGAGAAATTGCCTTTGTTGTGTTCCATATTTCATACATTTCATTTAAATCATTAAGACACAGAGCCATCACATTCACACACTCGTTTCTCACACCCACTCAAAACAGTGTGAGCTCTCAAGAACAAATGAATCTCACTCATAAAAAGTTTTGAAATACTTACTCGCTGACTCATGTTAGTCTAAGAAATGTCACAGAGCATGAGGTCCACACACACACACACAGACACACACACACACACGTCGAAAACACATGTGCGCACCCAGGGGCCATTTTGACAAGTGTGAGCCCTCCAAACTGTAATAACACTCAGCTACTCCCTATGAATCATTAGAATATTCAGAAACAGACAGCGTGTGTGTGTGAAAGCGCGTGTGTGTGCATGCCTGCAGTGTGTGCTGTGAGCCCTGTGCATGCCACACACTGTGTATCAATCATAGAAGGGGCTGACAAAGATTTCGTGGGAACTAGAAAAGCAGGGTGGACACCTCTTGCTGAAGTGAAACCAGCCAACAAGATTTGATGAAAATGAAGATCCCGGCGCACGTTCACTATCCATTCTAGCCACAGTTCTTAGGGAGTTTTGGGAAAATGCCCAGAGGTTAAAGCATAGACGCACACTTTAACACCTCAAACACACACAAGAACACACACCAAGCGTACCAATCCATTTTTTTCTGAAACGGAAGAAGAAAACTGTTTCTGCTCTGAGGCTGAACTGAGGAACCAGGAACGTTTACCTATGGGTGGTTGTGATTATGGGCAGTCTGCTGGCTAGCTGTTCTACACAGAGAGTGACTTTGGATATTGGAACCATGGACAGGGGTTCTTGGTTTTTTGGGAGCTCACTCCTGTATCTCAGGGTGGTGGCTGCCATATCACCATCTCATTAAGGCAATTAGCTGCAACTTTTTCTCCACTGACACCATGAATAAACGACTGTCATGAAGCTAACATTAGCTTATTGTTCCTCCAGCTTTCAGAAAGCTTGACAGCAGTTGGCACTGACGACGTGTGATAGCTACACTCACTTCATTTGTGTACACAAAACTGAAATAAAAAGAGCTGGGAAATAAATGTGTCATTATAAAACAAAACCCCCTTGACAAAAGGTTGTCTATGTTTTATTTTAAAATAGAGACGTATTTATTTATTTAAATATATCGACTAATTTTAATATTCATATTTAAGGTTCTTCATATATTTATTTCTCCATTTACTTATTTCAGCATATATGTCATTGGCATATTTATTGATTTACACAACTATTTAATATTGACTGTCATGCAATGTCATTACTACTTAGCCCTAACCTCCATTTTGCGCATTCACCTCTCGGTAGGGCGTTCTGATTTTCAGTGGGAAACTGAGGTTTTTCAGAGAAACACTTCAAACCATGGGTCATCGTCTCATGGTCCTTTCCTTATGACATGCAGTAAACAATCACTACTAGCTTCTCGTAGGCTTGATTAATTTGCTAACCTTACATCATTATTGATGATTTGTTCATGAAATATTGTATAGAACCTGATTGGATTGGAGATTTCAACCACTGCCCTTGTAACCCTGTTCAGAGGGGCAAGAAGTTGGGGTAATGGTAAGATTTGGAAATGGGATTGGGCCTCAACATCCTGTTGATTTCCTACAGCTCACATTTTTCATGTGTATTCTATAGCAATATGTGGAAAAAGCATAACTGCAGCTGTTTCTCCAAGACACATTTGTAATCTTTACTTCTCCCTCAGTATAACTGTCAGTGAGCAGTTAGTGGAAACGTCCACTCACTGTCCAATCTTCCTACACTGTACTTCCTCCAGCGACCTCTAGGTCTACACATACACTGAAATACAAGGTGCTGTCGCATTTCTCAGATTCTGATCAATTCAACCTCTGAATGGTCTGTATGTGAGAGGTAGTAGTGGCTCACTGGTAGTTAATATACGGTTAATCTATGTGTGACTGTAACCATATGAATAGTTGTTAGCTAATGTCAGCTAAACAGCTAAAAGCTAGCCAGATTTCTGGCCTGGCATATCGAGTGTAAATGAAAGTCTCTTAAATCTCAATCCAGATACAAGATGCTTGAAATGACAAATATAAATGGGGCTTAAGTTTCAGCGGTACCTAAATTGCCCAGACCAACAAAGCAACAGGCATTACTTTATGCAGAGCTATTTTATTACTGATCTTTTCCTTCTGTTCTTTACCTTTTTTCGCGTTGCTGTTCTCCTCCTTGGCTTCCTTCTTCCCATGCCAACGGACACACACTCAGACACTACACACACTCATTGCCCTCTTGGTTTTACATGAGAAAATGTCTCTCTCTCCATTTCTGACCCCGTGCCCCAAACAAATCCTGAATTAATTAAAAAGGGAAATCCCAATGGTCCTCAGGCATGGACACACACTCTCTCTTTCTCTGTCTCACACACACACAGATTGAGTGTCTCTCACCCTTATGCAGTGGTTAGGGATTAGTGGAGCTTGTTCAATGATGGGAGTGTTTCCAGGTTGACAGAGAGTGACGGAGCTCAAGCAGCCTTGGTTCAAACATTACCAGGCACTTTGCTTTATGGCCATCTAGATGGCAGTTTTACTGAATGAGGGAACTTTGTGACCTCTAACATACTGATTTATCCCAACAATCTATATAATTATGTAAGATGCAACCATACATTATAAAATATACAAATCAATTAAAAAAACACTAAAATTCCAGCAGCAGGGGTGCCAGAAATACAACACAATAACAGGAAATTATATAAGTAAAACAATTATTTTCTGTACTTAGAATACAGCTATTAGCTTTAATGTAATTGCAGTGAGAGGGTAGGATCACAGCAGATCACATACATGTTTACTTCATGATACATGTTTTCAAGACAACGTTGTTATGACGTAGTGAGTTTTGGTTGTTGTTAGCACCTACAGTACTGTATGTCTGACAACTTGTTACACACCTGGAATTTGTGTTTACAATGTTGCACTCATACACAGTGGGGGGCTCCAGTGGCAAGTTGCTTCAGTGTTTGTTTAAGGATATAAGCACAAATAAAAACCATGAACTTACTTTTAAATATGGCTGAACACTGCTATAAAACAAATTACCAGGCTTTTGATTAATTGCAGAAGAGTGTTGTTATTACCTTGGTATACCTATAGAGTTTTGTCTTGTATATTCAATAAAAATTTAATGCAGTAAAATGATTTACCGGTCATAAGAACTTGAGTAACTTTTTAAGAATGTTAAAATACTTCTGTTTATCTGGTGATCAGGTGTTTTACCATGTTATCAGCCAATATTAGCTTAATAACACAGATACATCAGAGTCTGTGTTGTACCAATATGCAGCTATGTCAACCCTCTAATGACATTAAACTCAGGATAAGCAACTATTATCACCCTAAAGATTACAGCGAGTCTAGTGAAAACTTAAACTGGCATGAAAATTGCAGTAACCAATATAAACCACGTGCTGCGCAGCAGTTTAAGTGAAACCATGGGCAAGATCATTTCCATCATGACTGATGGTAGCCATTTTGGATTTGTGGCTCTGTCTCAGTTAGCCTGCATTTTCATGAGGGGCATTTGTTTTTTAACCATCATGACAAATCCACTGAGAAACAAACCTCCACACTGCAAAGTAAGTGAATTGCTGGGGCAGATCGGCGCTCACTTTTTGACCTGTCCACTTCTGAAAAACGAGTGGTTGGTATAATTATATCTGTAAGAACAGTCTACCTTTGCTCATATCTCCACATAACTTAATGGAACTGACTACGATGTCAGAGCTCATTTCGGAAACTGTGCCTTTGTGTCTGCTTTGTTTTCTGGGAACTCATTATGAAATGATTTAGGGCTAAACTTGGCGAGTTGAAGGTGGCGATGAAGGATGTTGTGGCAAACTGAGTAAGGGTCTGTCTCTGCTTTGTTTAGTCAGGATGAAAATAGGCTCAGGCTGTGATCCTTTTGGTTTCCTTCAGGAGCAATCATGTGGATAAATGGACTTTGCTCTGTCGGCAATGAGATTGTGGCCCTGTTATGATTACATGCATACATTTATCTTTCCCTTTCTACACAAATTTTTATCGATCTCGACTACTTTCTCTTCTGTACGTTGATCTGCAACTTTTGTCTTTAAATTTCTATTTTTTAATATTACATAATTCTAATGTCTTTGTGTAATATGATGTGGTAACTAGCTGGTGATAATCAACAATAAACACAAACTCCTAAACGAGCCTGAGAGCTCAACAATCAGAGCTCAAAGTCTAAATTGTTCTCAGGATGTTTGTTTCTGTAGCGTTTCATAGGAAAGCTACAGAGTTCTGAAAGGCTGTAATCAACTTCTCATCTCGTCTCACCGTTGTGTAGTTTTCGGTCCAGAGTTATCTTCTGTAAACAAAATCACATCTGTAGAAATCAGGGAAGTGTGGAAACCTAATTGGTTGTTGACTGCGGGTGATTAAGAGACCTTTCCTCATCTGTCAGGCTTGTTGACTGACCACAACGACTGACTTTTCCTCTCTGTTTCCTCTCTGGTGGCTTGTTGATGAGGTCGTTTGGAGCAGGAATATGGGGTTAATCTATGTGGGAATGTCTGGTAAGTAAAACACACACCAACTTTAAGCAGTCTTTGGACATGCTCAGTACGGCGCGTAAACTCTGAACCCCTGAAATCAGATTTTAAAGTGAATTCATTGTACACAGATTCTCAACTCTGATGAAAGCATTGAAGCCATTCCAAATGAACTGTCCATTAGCAGATGACAGCAACATGGATTCACATTACCTGTGTACATTGTTCTGTAATTTTCCAAGTTTTGCCCTATAAAATAGTTTCTCCCACCACTACTCTTTACTTTAAAGGAGCTTTACACGATTTCATAAGTAGATTTTAGATCAGCACTTTGTACCTTACTTTAATCTCCCTGATCACTACAATTAACACTTCAATATCATGCTTATTATTAAATTTTTGACACCTGTATATACTAAACACATTAACAACAACACTTCACATCACAGGGACTCATACTTAGTAGTCCTAACTACCGTGCAGTTTGTTGTAGAATTTACTTAATCTCAACTACACAGAAATAAAGACACATAACAACAGAGAAACAGACTTTGACACAACACAGAAATCGAGCGTGGTAGCAAACTGAATAGCAAAGTGAAAGTGAGGACTATAGGGAAACAATGTACATGTGGATGGTTTCAGTTTTCTACAGCCATACACTGCAATCAGTATTTATTCCAGAATCAAAAGTTAAAGCAAAAAAGTTGTCTATTACTAGTGTACTTCAATTTGTCATATAACACTTGAGACACAGAGTATTCTTACCTTGTGGTTTTGATAATTTCATGTAAGGATCACGGTACGTCTTCCCTCTTTTGGTTTGTTGATTTCCTGTTTTATTTTGTAGTCTTATCCTCTTGCATCTTGATGTTACTTTGTACTTCCTTCTCACTTTTACGCCCACCGTTCTGCCCACACTGTTGTCGTCTTTCCTTCACTCTGCATTCCTGTGTCTTTTGCCTGTCCTAGTGTGCTACTCGTGTCTGCATTTTTCCCCCTTAGTTTTATGGTTTGTTCTCCGTTTTTGTTTTACTGTTAAGTTGTCGGGATTCTTTTCATTGCCAGCATTTTGTTACCTGCATCTCATTTTGGATTTTAGATCATTGGAATGGTTTTCAGCCTTCGTTAAAGGACCTGTTTGTAAGAAAGTTGATTTTTGAGTCTCATTCCTAACTGAAGCATTGGGATGGAGGCCGGCCCGACCTACGATCCCAAAGTGTATTTGACGAGTATTTGACACACCAACTTTAAGCAGTCTTTGGACATGCTCAGTACGGCGCGTAAACTCTGAACCCCTGAAATCAGATTTTAAAGTGAATTCATTGTACGCAGATTCTCAACTCTGATGAAAGCATTCAAGCCATTCCAAATGAACTGTCCATTAGCAGATGACAGCAACATGGATTCACATTACCTGTGTACATTGTTCTGTAATTTTCCAAGTTTTGCCCTATAAAATAGTTTCTCCCACCACTACTCTTTACTTTAAAGGAGCTTTACACGATTTCATAAATAGATTTTAGATCAGCACTTTGTACCTTACTTTAATCTCCCTGATCACTACAATTAACACTTCAATATCATGCTTATTATTAAATTTTTGACACCTGTATATACTAAACACATTAACAACAACACGTCACATCACAGGGACTCATACTTAGTAGTCCCAACTACCGTGCAGTTTGTTGTAGAATTTACTTAATCTCAACTACACAGAAATAAAGACACATAACAACAGAGAAACAGACTTTGACACAACACGGTGCTTTCAATGGAGTGAATGCCGGTCCGTTCAGTCTTATTTTACATCATTTTCTATCACTCTCCCTGATCACTTTCTTTGCTTCCTCCATCAGCGGGATTCTTTTTCCTTTGCAGTGAAGAGTTTTCACAGTTATTCCAGCTGTTCCACCGTTACCCTGGGGTAGCACCCAGGTGAAGTGATGACTCGTGATGCTTTCCTTTTGCAATGGCAGGCGCACTTCCTTTGTGTCATAATGCAACCTTCATATTTGTGGGAGAAATCGAGCGTGGTAGCAAACTAAATCGCAAAGTGAAAGTGAGGACTATAGGGAAACAATGTACATGTGGATGGTTTCAGTTTTCTACAGCTATACACTGCAATCAGTATTTACTCCAGAATCAAAAGTTAAAGCAAAAAAGTTGTCTATTACTAGTGTACTTCAATTTGTCATATAACACTTGAGACACAGAGTATTCTTTTACGCCCACCGTTCTGCCCACACTGTTGTCTTCTTTCCTTCACTCTGCATTCCTGTGTCTTTTGCCTGTCCTAGTGTGCTACTCGTGTCTGCATTTTTCCCCCTTAGTTTTATGGTTTGTTCTCCGTTTTTGTTTTACTGTTAAGTTGTCGGGATTCTCTTCATTGCCAGCATTTTGTTACCTGCATCTCATTTTGGATTTTAGATCATTGGAATGGTTTTCAGCCTTCGTTAAAGGACCTGTTTGTAAGAAAGTTGATTTTTGAGTCTCATTCCTAACTGAAGCATTGGGATGGAGGCCGGCCCGACCTACGATCCCAAAGTGTATTTGACGAGTTGAGAATGAGACTCTAGATTAACTTTTCTTCAGAATAGGTCCTATAAAATTTGCTTTTTGCTTCCATGGCTGCATTTAGGTCCTGACTATCTTCCCTCATGACTCTTTACACAGCTATTTAAATGATGGTTAGAAATACGCGTGATTTCAGAAATCATGTAGCCATATGTTGTCACCCTTATTCTTCTTTTAATCTTTATCTTCAAAACAATACTCAGAGGGTTATTATTTTGTGACAAAATAAGGCAATACTCCTGAACACTGACACATTTAATAACAGTCACTTGTATCAGTCTACTGGACAGCACAGAGCATTGAGCAAACATACCCACTCAAATCTGAAATGAGGGCACAGGAAAAGAAATATTTTGGCACTCAGTCATAACACAAGTAAGAAATGATTATGTTCTTGCCCTTTGCTTGAGGAAAGTTTCTCTAACTGGACCTCTTTGTTTCAACATTTTCATCCGCCCCGCTGTCTTTATTCACTAATTTAACTACTGATTCTAACAAAAGTTATCTGCCAGCATATACTGTATCAATAGCCCAAAGTAAGGGTCAGTTTATAGCCCAATAAAGCACTACAAACTGATTGTAGTGAAATACTTTCTTGATGCCACCCTACATCCAGCAAAGACATGGATGATAATTTACACACTGTTTCGCCTACATACAACAATGTCATTTATTTTATTTTTTTTCCTGAATGACAGACAGCTGAATTCATGAATAAAAATAATGTTAGCACTGAGTTTTGACTGGCATGTTGTAACAGTCATGCCACCGTGACCACGCCCACCGACTCTGTACCCAATTTCACCCATTCTCATCTGGTCACCCTGGTGTGACACCAGTATCTGACAGGCCCTGCTGGTTGGTCGATCAAGCTCTGCCACAGCATGTTCCTGGGCCAGTACTGTACTGTGGAGTGTGAGGGAATGTGAGAGACAGAGATGAATAAAGAAGGAGAGAGTAAGACCCAGAAAGGGTATGGAGGCAGGCTCGTAATCCATCATCTACGACTGTTCAGTTTCCATTACAGAGTAAACGGGCTACTTCTGCAGAAAAGCCGCTCATGGGTGGCCCTGTCCCCGCACTGATCCTCCAACCAGTTAACTCCTGCGCGCGCGTGTGTGTGTGGATGTGAAAGTGTGTGTAAGTGCTGGTAAGTAGGCTACAGTATCTGTGTGAAAGTGTGTGCATCTGAGTGTGTAAGTGCTGCCCTTTCAACCAATCCAGGAGGTAATTTACTCTAATAACAGACCTGACGATGCTCTAAAACCGTTATTAAAAACCATTTCTATTCTCAGAAAGTTGTTTGTTTGAGTGTGTTTTCCATATCGGTCGCCCTAACTCTGTTTTTCCTGATCTAAAAGTGTTCAGATGGTTGGAAGCTTGTCATTGTGACCCTTAACCAAGCAATTCCTGTCCACTCAGCCACAATCACTGAGACGTATCATGGTGTTGATGTTGGACTGCAGTCTATCAGTTTGTGTCTAGTCTGGTGTGGGTATTTAAGGCTGTTTTGAAGGAACCTTGGCCATGGGCCCATTCACTTTATCTCCATGCAGTATTCCAAGTGGTAAAAATGAATAATTGAAGATTGTGCTCTGCTGCAAACATACAGATAAGCATCTTTAATCATTCAGTAATCCCACTGTGTAAACTGTTATTACTTTTCAATTATGCTCCATCACGTAATTAAGTCTGAGTTCCATAATTCAGTCTGGTTGCCACCACAGTTGAGCCTGAGACAACAGCTGAAAACCATAAATTGAAGGTGGTGAGACACAGGCTAATTTATGGGACAATTTTAGGGTGAAACACACAGACAGAGGCCCAGAATCAACCAGTTATCACCATTTTCTCATTAGCTAACACCAAAGTATCTCAGGTTATCTTACGATGACATTCCATGTTGAATGAAAAAGCAAACTGAGCAGCATCAGATAACGAGAAAATTCCACCAGAGAATAAAGTGTTTCGGTGAAACAGACCAAGATATAAATCATTAGAGTTAATGTCTGAGTGGCTGTTAAACCAGCGGCTTCAGGGCGGCAAAATGACTCAGTGATAAAACAAACAAGTGTCAGCGCCTGACGAGCCCTATCTCTGCAGCCACACACATGTGCCCTGTTTATTCTTAAAGCCATGCACAAACTCAGCCACTCAACTACTCATCCCAGCCATACATGTCATACACAAGCATAATTCTAAACACAGACCACGCAAACACATATTACAGTGAACACCTACGCTCCCTCAATGACAAACCATCCTCAGATATATGCACATAAACCGCACCTAAGCATGCATGAACGCATGAGCAGAGACAGTGAAGGGATCCGGCTGTGCAGTGAAGGACAGAACAGGGGAGGAGACACGACACAGCTGGAGCACAGCACTTAGCCCTGAGGTCTGACCGAAGTAATGTGTTATCACAATGCGAGGCTAGAATGCTCCCAGCAGAGAGAGGAGTGAGATGGGGTGTGTGAGTCTGTGTCAGGGTTTTGTATTAATTACGTTTTGCAGACATAAATATACTCTCACAGTCACAGTGTGGGGACGCACCTAAACCATTTTAAGAGAAAAAAAAAATTGCACCCACCAAGGTTGACCATGGAGGGTAGGTGAGAATCTTTTCCTTGAGTAGATACATTGAAAGAGAGCACTATTTTCAGGCTATTACTCCACTGAAATGCACTGAAACACATAACTGCCACTCAAGCTAACTGGTCCTGATGAAGGATGACAGGTGAAGTGAATAACACTGATTACCTCTACATCATGGCACCTGTTAGTGGATGGGATATATTAGGCAGCACGTGAACATGTTGTCCTCAGAGCTGTTGTGTTAGAAGCAGGAGAAATGGGCAAGCATACGGATTTGAACGAGTTTGAAAAGGGCCAAATTGTGATGGCTTGACGTCTGGGTCAGAGCATCTCCAAAACTGCAGCTCTTGCGGGGTGTCAGTATCTATCAAAAGTAGTCCAAGGAAGGAACAGTGGTGCACCAGCGACAGGGTCATGGGCTACCAAGGCTTATTGATGCGCGTGCAAAGGCTGGCCCGTGTGTTCCGATCCAACAGACAAGCTACTGTTGCTCAAATTGCTAAAGAAGTTAATGCTGGTTCTGATAGAAAGGTGTCAGAATACACAGTGCATTGCAGGTTGTTGTGTACGGAGCTGCAGAGCCAGGCATGCTGACCCCTGTCCACCCTGAAAGCGCCAACAATGGGCAAGTGAGCATCAGAACAGGACCACAGAGCAATGAAAGGTGGCCTGGTCTGATGAATCATGTTTTCTTTTACATCACGTGGATGGCCGGGTGGGTGTGCGTCGCTTACCTGTGGAATACATGGCACCAGGATGCACTCTGAGAAGAAGGCAAGCCAGCAGAGGCGGTGTGATGCTTTGGGCAATGTTCTGCTGGGAAACCTTGGGTCCTGCCATCCATGTGGATGTTACTTTGACACGTAACACCTTAGCTAAGCATTGTTGCAGACCATGTACCCCCTTTCATGGAAACGGTATTCCCTGCTGGCTGTGGCCTCTTTCAGCATTATAATGTGCCATGCCTCAAAGCAAAAATGGTTTAGGAATGGTTTGAGGAACACAACAACAAGTTGGAGGTGTTGACTTAGCTTCCAATTCTCCCAGATCTCAATCCAATCGACTATCTGTGGGATGTGCTGGACAAACAAGTCCGATCCGTGGAGGCCCCAACTCGCAACTTACAGGACTTAACGGATCTACTGCTATCAGCTTGGTGCCAGAAAACTGACACTGTGTGTCCAGAGCATACAGACTGATACGACTCTGTGTAAATATGATTTGAAACCAATCTCCAAATGTGGTTAGATCAGATCAGACCAGATAAGCAAAACTCACATTTTATTTATATATTTCTTTCTTAAAATCAATCAATCAATCTTGATACAACCTGGATATTCGAAAAAACAGATTTGGGCTGGTGCTGTGAACATTACCTTAGTCTCTGGGGGATAAGCCATAAACACTTGACAGGTTTTACTACGATGGCTTCGCTTTTCACAAGTGTTCAAGGTAGCCATGACAGTGTAAGGGTGAGCTAGCCTGAACAGGACCCTGAAACTGAAGCAGCTAAATGTAATTCACTGATCATTAATCCTGCTGTTTACACCTGTGGTTTTCCCACACACCTATGAATGTAAACGACGTCAAATGCAACGTCAACGTCAAGTTACTAAACAAGCTTATGTATTTTGTGGCCTAGATTTGTTGTTTATTGTTGGATTTACAAGACCTCTGTTGGAATTTTGATTTTTTTCTTTTCCTGCACCCCATAGACAGTAATGACTGTGTGATTATAATTAAAAACTAACTCTGTGTCACCC
The DNA here is from genome assembly GCA_963678695.2 of Diplodus puntazzo. Taxonomy (NCBI): domain Eukaryota; kingdom Metazoa; phylum Chordata; class Actinopteri; order Spariformes; family Sparidae; genus Diplodus; species Diplodus puntazzo. The sequence continues at coordinate 30,850,255 of OZ023157.1, read as the reverse complement.
ATATTTTTCCCCACCACTCTTGGTGCCACCCGGGGAGAGAGGAACGTATACAAATTAATAAAGATTAAGGACAGCAGGCTAGGGCTATGCTAGACTGAGCTTTCTCTGAGTGGCCAACCCTGACAGACAGGAAAACACCCCCTGAGATCAGTTACAGAGCTAATATGTACCTGTCAAGGGCCCTAATTACACACACACACACACACACACACACACACACACACGCACAGTGTGTTACAGCTGTCAGTACTTCCAGTTATCCCAACAAATCCCCAGCTGCGGGGCTAGCAATACCCAGGGACTTTTGCTAACCGGTAGCAGCCTTGGCCTGCAGCGATTTGCTAACAGACCAGCACCGGTCCTTGACCCAGTTGGTGACCAGGCTGTGATGGGAGCCGGCTGGGTCGAGCCTGGTGTCTTTACTCCTTTAGCCTCCAAACTCGGATGATTAAATCTGACTCACATTTGCATTTATACCACAGCACAGCTATAAGTCAGAGCTACGACACCTGTTTGGACAGGCACTAAGAAACACACACAGACTTTAGCTGAATAAAGAATACTGTAACCACCTGCATTAATGTAAACTAGTGATGGTTTTGAATTTCAAAGGTTTTATTTTACGATAAATGCCAGTTATAATTATTTTTGGTAGATGTATCAGTTATGATATTTTGAACGTCTGTTATTTATAACATTTGGTCAAAGCCCTGTCTTGACTCTGATATATTTCTAATAACAATAATTATTTTGGCTAGAAAAAATTCTGTTGGCAACCTTGTTCTTATTTTAGCAGCCCCAGCTGTGTGTGTGAGGCAGCTTTACCAGCAACAAAATGACATAAATCAGCTCTGTGACTTAACAGGACTGCAGCACAGTGACGAAGGGATTTGTTACTTCACAAAAAAAGAGGCTGATTAGAAAAACCAAACTGCAGGTGTGAATGTGATTATTCTGATTATTATTATTCAGATTATTCTGTGAGCCCTGTGCTGCTAAAGAAACTCAAGACTTGAAAATGTCAATCTTACTGTTGATGTATATTTCTTGTTCCTTCTATTTTTCTTTGTATCAATTTGTGAAGAGAGACAAAATAGACATACATGTCATTTAACAGTCAGAGAAGCAGCAAAATAACAATCGAAACAATGGACATGATCACATTCTGCCCTTTATGACTGTGGCCTAAACAATACGTTCTCATACCTAAATGACTAAAAAGGTTGATTGCCGGTGGCTTCAAAAACAAAATATACCACCGTTCCAAAAACAACATGAACACTGGACTTTCATGGTATGCCTGCAGTGTGATTAGGTATATCTTAGCCTTTATATTTTTTATTTGTTGTCCTTTATAAGGCTTTATTGATAGGACAGATTGAGATATGACAGGAAAGGGGGAGCCTCTTCCCTAAGCTGACTGTCGCTCTTTATGCTTCTTCACCTGACTTCCTCCTGTGGTGCTGAAATAATGGCTACAGCCACTAAAAACTCACCGCTTAGCAAGAAACCTAAATATAGGTTGTCATAAGCTGCCTTTAAGGTAACCCAGGTACTCAATACTACTTGAAAACCCCAAAAGCATAAAAATGCAACATAAAGTTTCATATTAACCAGTAACAACTTGCTGCAGTAAATTCAATTTAAATTATTACACATTCAGTGAGAATGTGAAACAAAGTTTAGAACCACAGACATCAGGTATTGGGTTTGCAATATGGCAATACATGATTAATGAGAATCATATGGTTTATACCTGCCGTGGTGAGGCATGTGATCTGTGTGTACTATATAGAGGTTAAAAGGCAGGCTAACATCCCAAGTGACAGATTTGGTTCCATATTGCCTTAACTGCAGATGTTAGGAGTTAATTGGGACACTGGTTTACTGTTTTACAGGGCTGACGGATCAGTGACTTAAGGGTCATTTCCATGAAGAAATCCTCAGGAGCAAAACTAAAAATTAGATCTGTTGCTGAAGTTTATATGCACTACTGGGGTTTATGCAGTTTTATCTGTCAAGTCAAAATGTCTGAGATGCAGCAGTAATGGGAGTGTTTTCTGATCTGTTAAGTCTTGTTCATGGGGGGTGAACTGCTGATGTTGCACAACACAGTACCAGCATGTGGAACCACTGCGAAAGATTAAATGTACTCCTACACTGTGAGCAGTTTCAAAATGAGGAATGCACCAACTGAAACCATGCCTCTCAAAGTGAAAAAAACTAAATTACTCAAGTGATGGAGTGGAGGATTATGATGAATTAAATAACATGAATAAAGATTACAATTGCAGGTTCATGGTATATTAACCATTTACACAGGTTATTTGTGAAGCAGACTACAGAGACATTTTGTTGTCATATAATACATATTGTAGACAGAGGGCAACAATGTAGACAATATGAAAGTAGAAGTAGAAAATGGCTCATGAATAAAAAAAATTTGTTAGACCCTTTACCAGCATGAACTGTATGCTGTCATAGCCTGTTGACAACAAATACCCAAGCATAAAAAGTTATACTTCTAATCAGTCTGTATAGAAACGTGTCCTCCATCCAATCATTGTTGATTAAGTGTTGGACCAGCTGACATCACTATACCCAGAGCCTTGCAGCTAGCGTGGCTAACAAACAATGCTCCTGTAAATTACATTAGACTGTTGGACACATTCTAATCATTTCATCAGCTAAACCTTCACACTGGTTTACTCGACTACTTATTCAAACCATGCTGCAGACGTTGCTTTAGCTTTACTTTACAGCAGTGATAACCTTGGCAGCTGTTTGAAGGCAGGTGCTGGGTGGAGGCTGCACGTGTGCAGCGGTTAGCAGCTGAATAAGAAGCAGCTGGGACCACTGATAGGCTGCTCTGCCTTCTTTGTCTCCTGCACACTCCATCTCATGTTCAGGAGTTTGTCAGTGCACCTCAGCTCTTTACCCGAAGTCATTACAGTTAATGAGGCTGAACCTTGTGTATGTGTGTGTGTGCTGGTTTTGACCCAGAGGAACGAAGCCCCAGTGTTGTGTAACACACACACACACACACATACACATACACACACATGCACAACCATGCATACTGTACAGCAAACATGAATAGCAAAGAGGCCACCTGGGAGACACGGCAAGGAATTATTTTCACAGTTAGAACAGACTTTCCCAACCATGGTCTATGAGGACAGGACAGGGCACAGGACAACTTGATTTCAGAACTCAAAAGTAAAGTAAAAAGTGCTTAGCCGTCCCAAAGTAAGCGGTCCAAAAATCAAACTCAATTTTTTTTTTTGCTTATTTACCATGTACAGTTGACATTCAAAGTTCTTTCAGCCTGCCTCAGAACTTTACTGTAGTGATTTTAGCAGGCAGCTGTGTCGGCCCTCAAGCTCCTTTAGCTGTTAGCTCCCTAAGCCAAATAAACTGCTGCTAAAAGCTAACATGTAGTTCTCCTCCTTTTCCATTTCAACACAAACTCTATGTTCACATCGGTTTGGTTTGTAATTTCAAAATCAACATACAAAAATCCCTTTTGTCCCAGAGGTGTCCTGACGAACATCTTTGTTCATCCCAGACAAATGTTCTATTGTCCCTGGATCAATGACATGTCCTTAGCTTGGAGCGCTATATCTCTATCATAATATGTTAGCGACAAACAAGTAGATGCAAAAAAGCCTTTCTGCTTGTCTGTAAACACAATAGCTAGCTAACATCCAGCATGATACTTTTCAGTGTGTGATGACAATTTGTAATGTGAAACATTTCAGAAATGCTTGAAGCTGGCATGTTTAACTTCCACACCCAAAGAAAATGATGGTGCATCTGGTGTTGCTAGCTAGCTCTGGAGTACTAAGTCGGGCGGACAGCCAGTCCTTGTGGAGGAATAACTATCAGCAGTTACATCAGATTCTGCTCTGATTTGGTGCCATTTACCGACAGGAGAGCTCATAGGTTCCTATTTAAATTTTGTGGATTAAAAGCTGATTCATCTTCACTCCTGTTTACCATCCTGACTGCACCAGCAATCCATGGACGTGACCTCTACTGTGAAGTGTACCGTAATGTTGACTGCTAACTGAAACATTTTGTATCACCTCATGAACATAGTGTTACAGATGGGAGAAGGGGAAAATCAAGAGAGACGACCAAAGTCACTGCTGAGTACATGGAGAGGCCGCCCCAAATTGAAACGCCGACACACACCGTTGATGCAAGCCGCTGCTTGTGTGTTTACAGCTAATTTACAGTAATCTAGCAGTTTGAGGCCAATAACTCTCATTCCCTTTAGTTTAGTTTTATTGCTAAATGTTTGAGTCACCATAGCAAGTCTCTAACACCGTCTCTTAGTGAGGTGGTGTACGGTGGATTTAGCAAAGCTTGTTTACTGTTGAAAACAGCATCCCTTGGATCAGTTGTGTTATTCTTATCATTTGTGTGTCACTAAAAACAGTTAATTGAGATGAGCAAATGAGTATTTTGATTCATTGTTGATGTTAACATAACATTGAATGGTGGAGCTTTAACGTCAACACATTTTCAACACATTCATTGTCTATTACAGATAATGTCTTTAGAAGGATGTTCCAGGGAAGATACATGTGTTTATGTATCATATATATATTTTAAAGTTCTTCTTTAAGCACTCATGACCTTGTAAGGGACATAATGACAGCTTTGCCGTCTTCTGTATGTTCTTATTGTTCTACACTGACCAGTCCCTTCTAGGTTTTTGTGTGTTCCTTAAACCTTGCATTTATTATCTATTTAAGCATCCTTGTTTTTCTTTTCCCGCCTTCTCTTTCTTTCCTCTTTCTCTAATTTTCCTCATCCCCTTCTCTACCTATTTTCCACCCCCCATGTGCTCCTCCCCCTCCTCTTATCCTCCCTCCCTTTCTCCCATTGAGACTGTGTCCCCTACATGTCTAAGCCTGTGCTCACTGGTGTTTGATGTCAGTTAATTTGCTGCGGTGTTGACAGGCGGATGGCTGCTCTGAACGGCATGCGTGTGTGTGTGTGTCTCCGTATGTATTTTCATGTGTATGCTTGTATGTGCATTTAAGTATGAATATGAGCGAAACGTTTGAAACAGAAGGGCAGAAACGAGTGTTTTATTTAAAGCATGTGTCGGCGCTCTGTGCTGAGGTGCCACGCAAGTGAAGCTGTGCATACAGTTTGTCGTAACAATAGTGTGTGTGTTTGTGTGTGTGTCTGTGTCTGTGTATGTAGGTTCCCAAGCCGTTCACTGTGGTGTAATTGCTGCGTCTGAATTCGCTGCCCTGGATTACTGCAATTTACTCCCCCGGGAGTGCCGAGCACTGTGGGAAAACCGTAAGCAAGAGCGTGTCTGTGTGCACGCGTGTGGATTTGTGTGTGTTTTAGCTCTGTGGGAAAAGTGTGCTTGTTCAGATCGAGGGCACAATACAGCCTTTTCTCTACCATGGACGTCCATGGAGTCATATTAAACCTACCGACCATAAGCCTATAGCATCTTTAAGCAGGAGTCTCTACCTGTTTATGCACAGCTCATATAATTACCGTGGCTACTGTACAGTCAGTCCCTTGCACATGTGAAAAACTGCCGGTTATTTGCAGTGTTTGGAGCAGCAGTTGTAGAAGAGGGGGATCCTTATAATTCACTATGTTCTATGATTAGGAAGAAAAAAAAACACGATGCACCTGTTCCTGTGAACAGAGCCACTGTGAGGAAGATAAAGCTGCACTGAAAGAATAGCGCCCTGAAGCCATCCAGCAGATTTCCTCTCGAATCTGAGCTCAGAGACCTACCAATCGTTTTTCCATTCATGTATGTATGTTAACTAATAATGGCACTCGTAACACTTTTAAAGAGGCAATATTTCAAATCTGAACAGAATTTTAGTTTAAAACATTCAAAGGCATTTCAACAGAATGTGTAGATGTCTACTGAAGGTAGCATGCTAAATAGCTAGCCCTGGCACGTCCTGCTGTCTAAAACTACACTGTATAGAGGTGATAGTCTGATAGTCCACGTAGTTTCAGCTCGGAGATGTAAAAGTGCTGCATTTGTTACTAAGTCTAATAAGTAAAAGAAATACACACGCAAAATATTAAGAAAGGAAATGTTTTCACAACTATTTTCATTACTGAAGAGAAAAAAAGAACCGTATACTGTCAGAATTTTCTGTTTTGTAGAACTAAGAAGAGTTTAAGTGCCTTGTTATCTCATCGTAAAACACATTACATTCACACTTGACATGAACTAAATAAAACCTGAACTAAATGCAAAACAATCTACGTCTTTCTCTCCACAATCCTAAATTGTAGAAATTGTTCCAGCTCTACATGCCATTTTTGTCTGCTGCTCTAATAGGGCTACTTAGCTCCACTGTTAACTGAGCTACTTGCTAACCACAGCTAGTCACAACAGTCACAGACGACCTTCAAATACTGTCCATTTCTTGCAAATAACATCTTTAAAGTGTGTCAAGAATGAAAGGCTGGAAGCAATGCTAATTTTTACAAGGACTGTCTCATACAATTACAAACAAAAACACAAAAAACAGCATCACACTTTACCATTTAAATTTCACCTAAAACTGTGTTTACACGTGTCGGTCAACTGCACGCTAAAAACACAAGTTTGGACCCAAGCAAAGAGGAGGGTTGAGCAGAAGAGGGTAATGTATTGAAATATAAATAAAGCAGTAAAATAGACAATAACATGAAATTAAATAAAATATACAATAAAATGATACAATAATAAAGTAGACAATCTGGAAATATAAACAATATACAGTGAAATAGTTAGGGAGGAGTTGTATAGTTTAATGGCCACAGGTAAGAATGACTTCCTGTGGCGCTCAGTGGTGCATTTAGGAGCAATCAGTCTCTGGCTGAAGGTGCTCCGCTGTTCAACCAGACCCTCCACCGTTGTGGAGAGGGTGAGAGCCGTACTGCAGTATCTGCAGCCCGCAACTTCGACAGCATCCTCCTGTCAGACACTGCTGTCAAAGTGTCCAGCTCCACCCCCACAACGTCACTGGCCTTCCTGATCAGCTTGTTGAGTCTGTTGGCATCTGCTACTCTCAGTCTGCTGCCCCAGCACACAACAGCAAACAGAATAGGACTGGCCACCACACACTCATAAAACATCCTCAGCATCGTCCAGCAGATGTTAAAGGAGCGGAGCCTCCTCAGAAAATGTCCCTTCTTGTAGAGGACTTAGGTGTTCTTAGTCCAGTCCAGTTTGTTGTCGATGAACACCCCCAGATTTTTGTAGTGTTCAACGATGTCCACGTTATGCCCCAGGATGGAAACTGGGGTCACAGGTGACCTGGTTCTCCTCAGATCCACCACCTTTGGTTTTTGTTGTGTTTAGCTGCAGGTGGTTCAGCTCACACCATGTGACAAAGTTGTCCACCACAACCCTGTATTCAGCCTCCTCACCCTTGCTGATACATCCAACAACAGCGGAGTCATCAGAAAACTTCTGAAGATGGCAAGACTCTGTCTGGTAGCTGAAGTCCGTGGTGTAAAGGGTGAAGAGGAAAGGAGAGAGGACAGTCCCTTGTGGGGCCCGGTGTTGCTGACCACTGCATCTGACACACAGTGCTGCAGGCGCACGCATGTGGTCGGCCAGTGAGGTAATCCACGATCCAGGACACAAGGGGAGGATCCACCTGCATCGCCGTCAGCTTGTCACCCAGTAGAGCAGGCCTGATGATATTGAAAGCACTGGGGAAGTCAAAGAACGTGACCCTCACAGTGCTCCCCGGCTTGTCCAGGTGGGCGCAGACACGGTTCAGCAGGTAGATGATGGCATCCTCTACTCCATTCCGGGGCTGGTAGGTGAACTGGAGATCCAGGTGCGACCTGACCATAGGCCTGAGCTGCTGGAGTCTCTCCAGGGTCTTCATGATATGTGACGTCAGTGCCACCAGTCAGTAGTCCAAGAAACCACTGGGCTGCGGCGTCTTTGGCACTGGAACGAGGCAGGACGTCTTCCATATCACAGGGACCCTCTGGAGGCTCAGGCTCATGTTGAAGACATGATGAAACACTCCACAGAGCTGTTCTGCACAGGCTCTGAGAACCCATGGGCTGACACCGTCAGGGCCTGCAGCCTTGCCGGCGGGGAGTTTGCTCAGCTGTCTCCGGAGTGAGGCTGGCATGAGCGTGGTGAACGAGGGAGCGTGGCAGGCAGGAAATGGCTGGCTAGCAGATGGACGAGCAAAGGATGGTGATCTTGGGACAGAGAGAATGTAGGTTAGAGCTGGGGTCGATGTGCTGCAGGTGGGTGCGGTGATGAGAGGCAGGTGTGTTGACTGGGCGGAGTGAGATTTATGTGTTACTTTTAACGGTTGTGGCTTTCGTATGTATTTCCTTATACACTGAGAACAATATTCAAAATCAAAAGCAGCCTCAACATGGTGTTTGATTTGTTTGTGTGAGGGGGCTTAGGATTGTGCTGGTTTGCTGGAATGCTTAAGTTTTTTATGGTTGGATCATGTTCTCCCAGTCCACTGTGAATGGTATGATAGTGAAACTCTGAATGGAATTTTTTGTGAATGGGCCTTGGACTCTTTTTTTTTTTTTCCCGTGTGTGACCACAGTGTCAATCCCAGCTGTCCATTTGTATTGGAGCTGTAAATTTAATGTGAATATAAAGGGCAATGGTTCTGAACCCCACCCGACAAGGTCATAAAAGTCTGGTGTAGAGTGGACACTAAAGACCATTGAGAAAAGTCTTGCCCTCACTAAAAACCAACCATCACTCCCACACACACTCGTAGTATACTGCCATTGTCCCGCAGAATTCCCGCTGGTGTAGCCAGGTAACCTGCTTCAGCAGCCATGAGCACAGATGTGTTTTATGAGATATGAGTTAAGCTTTCTTTAGGCGGCCCTCTGTTTTCCCTTCCAAACAACATATTGTCCTTTGGAACAGAGGTAACCGATGGTGACAACTGAAATAATCTGTTTTGTTCCTGGACATGGATTTGGGTTGCTCCAGCTATTTGTACATACATTCCTAAGGTCTGGTGTAAATTCCTTTTAAGTTCTTAGTGATGAGGAAGTTGTTATTTACGAAATCTAGCTGGACCATTGAAACTTAAATAATTATTTGCTAGCCTGCTAGCTATTAAAGACTGTGAGAGATTGTAAAGTGCACACTTGCCCTCTGCCCTCTTTGAGTTAATGGTACATATTTAGTTTCTTAAACATTATAAAGTTTGCCTCTGGTCTAACGTTAATAGAATATTAGAATTTGAGGTAGGCTTTATTTGGTTATGTTCGCACAATGTCATGATTGCTTAATCATGGACATTTCGATTATTTAGAAATGAAGCAACTTGCTGGAAATCAGTCAAAATTATATCCTTTTCAAGTCCTTTTGAAAACTTTACATGCCTATTTTAACCTGTCAACTAAAGTAAGCTAATATGACACATGGAATTCTAGCGAGACACGGCAGCAAGTAGCAATGATAATGCTAACCTGGACTTGACACAAAGTTAGCTCTTCAGATAGTGAGAGATTAACTCGTCGGGCAGCATGGGGTAAAGGCACACAACATTAGCATAAACTCTATTAAATTCTATCCATATGACTTTTGATCTGAAAAAATTAAAGCTGTTACAATGTAATGGGTTTTCTGTCTGCGTTTTCTGTCAGATGTCACCACGTCCCACTAAAAAACGAAATGCATGACAAGGCCATCAGCAAAGCTTTAAGGAAAATAGTCTTACGCTGGTGCTTAAACACCAACACTCTCTCCAAGGTCAAGAGGGACCTGCAGCATTTAATTGTGTTCTCTGCTTAAATAAAATCCAACTGCTCTCTATCGGTCTAGTGACATGATTTATTTGTTTTAACCAAGTGGTATGGATTTATGCTGAGACCAGTCACTTTTATGAAAAAAGCATTCCATATAAGCTGGCCTTCATTTTCCTGACTGTGGTATTTTGGGTTTCTGTTGGTTAAATGAGTCAGTGTGTCTTGTGGTGTTTCTCCCCCCATGAGAAACTCTCTCCTGGCAGTTCCTCTCCATTGATCTTCTTGACCTGCTTGGTCCACTCTGAGCAGTCATCCTGTCCAAACAGCCCGAGACCCCTGCTGGGTCTGGACCATCAGTACCTGTATAAGCCAATCATAATGTGTGTGTGTGTGTGTGTGTGTGTGTGTGTGTGTGTGTGTGTGTGTGTATGTCTGAAAACCCGGCCAAGCCATCTGTGTGCCCACGCTGGGCAGTCAAACCCTGTGGCGCCTGGTCCTAATGGATTTGTTTAAAAGGACCTTGACAAACACAGGAGGATAAAGGCTGCTGCTGCCTGGTGAGCAAAACTCTGAATGGTTCCCAAATCTCCCTGGAGTTCTATGGCAAATAATTTGTGAAAGAAATGTGCATGTGCTCATTTTGTGTGTGTGTTTCCCAAGACATAGGTCGCTGTCATATGTCCCATCACTGAGTGCTCAGACCTCCTGAGGTGGCCAGGTAAACACTCAAACACACAGCACCAGACTCTATCCACACGCTAGCGTCAGCTGTCGCAACCCATAATTGATTTAGAGTCCCTGATGCAACAACAGTAGCAGATAGTATGGAAATACGCCATTTCGCTGGCCCCAGTTAGAGATTAAGGTTATGTGGATACTGATCCTTGTTTTGCATATTAGACGTATGTTACGATGAACAGATAATGAAACTATAGAGAGTAAAATTACTGATCATTCACCACATTTTGAGTGGTGAAAGTAAATGAAGTAATGTATTTAATCATTACAGATCTGTTCGATCGTTGGTTGGATTACAGAGAAACTACTGAACGGATTTCCAGGAAAGTTGGATGGAGATTGAGAGGCCCAGAATAAACCCAGTGAACTTTTGGTGGAGATCTGCAGAAATGGACGAATACCGGGATTTTTATCTCTCACTTTCTTTACCATTGTGAGATAGGGTGTTTTCATTAATTTCTCAGTGAATAAAGCATGGACCTTAATAAAAAACCATTAAAAAATGGGGCGCATTTTGGTGGCTGGTATCTGTGAGCGACTATCATTTGGGACAGCTCCTCATAAAAATCTGTTTCAGATCTTAATATGTTTCATTTGCTATTAGATTAAGCTTTATTGAATTAAAGGGGACTTTTGGGCCTTAGCGGATGAATTTGCCATACTGAGTGCCATTGTAGTAATACTTGTTTTAAACCCAGAATGCGGCTCCTCTACAGGTTTGCGTGCAGCTGAATAGGCCTGCATTGAATCAGAGTAGTAATGAGTTCAAAATGCTGTATTAGTTGCTGTAGACAAAACCCAGCACCAGAAATAGACCCAGAAATTCAAGGTGACTTGATTTAAGACACAGATTATCAAATATGTTTCCACAGGATAATCTATAGTTCCTATCCCATTGATGATTGGAAGCCTCTTGCATAAATGCACCTCGGGAATCCACCTAAATTGTCTATGGGTGTGAATTCAGTGAATAGCATTGCTCAAGCACGGTACATTTTCTTGGCCCTGGCGCGGTGTGGACGTTTTCCGTGTTGTTCTCAGCTGTGTCGCGACTGCACTATGACATGATGACGTATGTATAAGAGGTAACCGTGCTCAGGTCTGGTTATGTCTGAAGCAATGTGACCGGGGAGGAGGGACAATCATGCTTCGGCACGGTGCGGAGCAACTGGGCCAAGTGTGAGGGCGCCCTTAGTCAGATTATCAGACAGAGTAGTCCACATGCTGCAACAATGAAGACAAGCAGGCCTATACGAATGAATGTCACCCCATCCTCTTCCTTTTCTCCCTTTGCTTTCCTCGGTTGTGTTCTCTGTAACCTCACAGTCCATTAAAGTTATTTATCATAGCTGGATTCTGCAATCAGTCAATCTACACAGCGGCACTCGCCAAGCAACACATCGACAAACAGGTCGAGGCTTGAGAGAGAAAGAGTGTGAGTGTGAGCAGGAGAGACAGGCCACTAAAATATAATCACATCTTTATCCCAGTGACAAGTATGAATAGTCGTCTACTCCTGATTAGCTTATTGCTTCCTCGGGACTTGTGTTGTACTCCCTGATCCGGAAATTGCACATCCTCCCCACATTCTCGCATCTGCAGGTCCGCAAGTCGCTCCTGCAGAATGTGTGTCTGTCTGCACCGGGTACCTAATCTGAAGTGCCTGTATCTCATTGCATCTGACAGGCAACAAGTAATACGTTATTTGCGGAAACATTCCACTCACCGTCCACACAGCCTCCTGTTACAGTGCCCGGGTTGTTCAGAGCCACCTTGCAGGCGGGAGTGTAATGTTATACTGGATGATCTTACACCACAACTCACAACAGTTCTTGGCGCTTAAAAGTGTTATAAGTCTTGCCCAATCATTACTAAACTTTAAGGAAAACAACTGCCAAAAATGTGTTGAAGCTGTCTCCTTCCAACAAGCATTAATGGACTCTGTTCAGGATGTGCAAAATGAATGATTACATCTAAAAGGAGAGTTGCACAAAGTTAATATTTTCTGTAACCGGCACAAGCCTGAACAGCTTATTCCTTTGTACAGGGGTGATTTAAAAGCGGTTCTGACCACGACTATGACTTTGGGACAAGAAGACACCTCAGACGGGGACAGGAGAGGAGAGAGAGTCTGACACCAGCAGTGGGTGAAAACAAAACATCTTACTTTGTGAATTGAGGATTTATTTAGACCAGATGTGATTGTGGAAAGACAAACTGGTGGTCAAATTGCTTTTTTAAGGTAAGTCATGAATCCTAAATCAACTTTGGGCTGATCAGTTGTTACGATAAGTTGTTTTCCCATAAATGTCGCCACTGTGACTCACTGGGTCATGCACTAGCAACCGGTTATACATTTGTCTTTGTACGCTACGATCCAACATCACAATGGTGACAGCGTTTCATTCCAGCACAGCAAATAGTGTTGGTGAAACTCCTGGTGATGTCATCAGTCCTGACAATGGGAACCAATCGGCGGTGGATAGACATCAGGATACTCCCTACTTCCCGTTTCCTGTCAGACAAGGCAGGGCGAAACAAAGGAGTGGAAAAAAAAGCAAGACTGTTCCTCTGTTTCTGCTCCTCTATACTTATCTGATAGAGGATGCTTCAAGGCTTGTGTCTCTTAAAAGGTGTTACATCAGTGTGATTTAAAAGATAACAGGCAGTCTAATCTGTGCACTCATAATATGTGATAAGGTACAATGACTGAACATAAAATAAAGCTAGGGCTTTGAAGGCGCTGGAACTGAAACTGAATTAGCGTCTTCCTCATCAACACAACCAAACAAGAGCACACGCAGACATCCCAGATGTGGAAGAAGATCTTGTGTGTGTGTAGTTTGTGTCTGAGGATGATGAAGATGGAGTCTGATGGAGTCACTGCGGGTGTTTGTCAGTGAGATCTGTCAGCCTCGTGTGTTTCACGCTGCAGACAGCATGGACGTGGAAGTTGAGTGTGTCTCAGTCACACTGAGTGTTTCAGAGTGAAGACAGGAACCAGGACGCCCCGCTGACACAACACACTTGGCACTGTCACTGTGTTTTTACACAGTAATTGTCTGCATATGTGTGTGTGTGCTTGGTATTAAAATGTTTATGTACGTGTGGTTTGTGTGTCAGTGTGGGGACTATTTTCTTCCTTTGAGTTTTATATGTGTCTCCACGGGGCTTGTGTGGCTGTATATCTATGATTTTATGTGTTTTAATGAGCGTTGTGTGTGTGCGTATGTGTTATGCATAGATTACACACACACCTAAAGGCTCACATATACTGTGTGTATCCTCCAACTGGAGCGCTCATCAGGACACGATGCCCCTCTCGGCATTTCCAAGTGACCGTGTGTGCATGTGTCTGTGTGACTTGGCTAGTCGTGCTTCTTTTTTAACTAGCATTATTAGCATGTGAGAGGCTAATTGAAGCCATTTGCAGGATGCCTCTTTAGTGACGTTCCAGAGGGTTTTACAACCTCACAGCTGGATCCTATTGTCTCAAATAGTCAGTGGGGAGCAGAAAGGCGGTCGGACAGAGACCAAGGAGGTGAGAGCAGAGAATAGAAGAGTGAAGAACTCAGAGCTCCTCAGTATCCTCCTTAACCTGCACCAGAACACACTGACTCCCAGCAGCACCGGCGCAACACATACCAAGCTGCAGTCTGCTTCACGCTGATCCAGCGCTGATGCTGAATTATGTGCGGAATTTCACACATATGTTGACCCCTGATAAACAGCAGATATTTTATTGTTTAAATTTAGCAAAACCATCTGTTGGTTCTCTGTTAGATTTTCATGTTTAAAGCTACACGTGGCAACTTCGGATGTTTGGGGCTTTTAAACAGACATTTATAAAGTAGAAATCCTGGAACATGATGTCAGTAAATTGCAGACAGGACGGTCATGGTAGCCTCTCTGATGCTTGATGCCAAATGAATGGCGGAAAGAATGAAGTCTTCTCACATCTTGGTGGCATGTGTGAAAAGGAGTTTGAAAGTCAGAAAACTAAATCCGGCAATTTACCTATAGTCGTACAATTTCTATTAACACTTACCTCCATTTACACCTCAAGTGTTTATTACTCAACTGCAGAGCACACAAGGTGACCATATTCTAAAAATCATTATGGTTGCATCTGGCACACACAGGGCTCGTTTTTTTTAGTGAAGGCTGTGGCTCAGATTGCTGTTGAGTGTGCCCTGCCCGGTGCATGAGAGGGTTTCACATGCAGTTTTGGTCATTTCATGGCAAGGCTTGCCTGAGGCATAATTGATGATGGGGTGGAATCAGAAAAAATATATTATTATACATTATAGGTGGGTTAGTATTGATACATTGATTTTTTTCTAAATATTATCCGTTTAAAATGTTATGTATTTATTTAGATCTTAATTCAGATTTGATGTCAGATCAGCCAATTGTTCTTTCTGTGTTGTACTCCTCTTCTACTGGTCAAATATCCCACTTGACCCACCAAGATCGGGCTATTGTGTGCATTAAGAATGTGTAAACTCTGCATTTATACTCGGGTCAGATGACTCTGCAGTAGACACCAGTTTTTTTCACCTCGGCTCAGCTTTGATCTACACGTAAGACCCAGGTGAACACGCTAAAGTCCGTCACTCGAAGTGATGACGCCTTATCAACATCCGGTGGTAGCATGAATAAGGATGGAATTTGGGATGTGGTCAATTAAGAATGTTTTCTGTCTGAACACACCATTAAGGCTTATTTATGACCCATTTATGTTAAGCAATTGATCTAGTCGAGGTTTGCAAGCCAGTAGAATAAAGCCATTGGTATAACATGGTATATGTGTTTTGTTAGCATTCAAGAGTGTTGGTAGTCGATAGTTTGTGTGAAAAAATGTAAAAATGACTAAGTTGTGCAGTATGTGCCTAGCATACTGTAGGTCTACTGCCCTAACATTAGCTAGCTAGCATTAGCAAAATGAACATTACCTAGTGTTAGCAAGGTTAACATTAGCTAGATAGTGATAGCTAATGTTAACATAAGCTAGCTGGTGTCATCAATGTTAATATTTGAAACGAACCGGCAACCACTTGAGGGGGCAGATGGTTTGAACAACAGCGGTGTTGTGACGTGAATGCAACGGAAGCTACATTTAGTTTCTGAATGTTACCACTAACACTTTTCAAATATAAAACTTGTATGCATTTTATTTATGAAATAAAATGTTGTGTTGGCTTAAACAGGTCGTCGTCAGTTAGCTAAAATGAATGTAACTGTGTTTACCTGAGTCTAGCATTATACAACATGACTGTTAGCGTCAAGTGTTATTCTTCTGTTCTTCTGTTCAAAATGCTCAACATGCCACCTTTTCCTTCGGCTGTTTGTCCCGCCATCACAAAGGTCACACCTTCTGTGTTTGTACAGTCCACGTCGCAACTTACAGTTTATGGGATGGCACAAAATGCCTCTACCTGATGACGTGGTTGTCCATGGTGATGGAATTCTGACTGTGCCCGTGTGTGTTTGTGTGTTACCCTGTATAGTTTATCTTCCTATGGCTGTGGACATGCAGTCATTTAGGGTTTAATGTGTCAGTGTAGAACCCTGTCTGACTCTTTCACCCTCAGCCACGTTCATTTGACACTGTCAGAGTATCTGCCTCTTTGTCTCCTCATGCATTTCTCGATAACTATTTTAATCTGTGATGGAATGGAGTCTTGCCTCAGTCTTCTAGTTTCTACATGCTCCAAACTATTGACAGCATTTAAGGAATTTTGGACTGAGTTCCTTCTACCTGCATTTTTCCATTGCTTCCCAATTCTCTGCCTTCTTAACTCCTTCACTCCTCCCTCTGCTTTTTTTGGAACACATTTGTGTGTGTGTCTTTCTGCCTCTCATTTAAAAGGAGCACAGAATAATTAAACAAATGTGTATTGCTCCAAAATACACAATTTACAGCCTCGAAGTTTGACTAAAATGCTGATGAGAGCTTTGCTGAGTAATGAGTGTGTTAAATGTCTCCCTTGTTGTGGGTGACAGTGTGCTGCTCTGTTTGTTCTGTAAGCTAACTTTCACACTGATTTACAGATAACAAGAGTTCGGTTTACAGTAATTGACACCCTGTGGAAGGATATCATGCACAAACACGCACGCTGAACACACTGATGGATGGAAATCCCTCTGAGGTCATACACTTTCCGTCTAACACGTCACTTCCCGTCAGAGAAGCCGCTCCAGCAGGTACTCCACCATAAAACACATACATACACACGCATTTTTGTCGATGCAGTGATTAATATCCTGAGCGATTACAGGGAAATGACCATGCAGAGCTCTAAGGAGGTACTCCCTCACAGCAGAGATAACAGCGGTGTGTACACTGTATTCGTGCAATTCAGTGCTTAAACACACCCCCGCACACACATGGCCACACTCTCCAAAAAAAACGTTCAGAACCCCCGACAGATGCAGACTGACTGATTTCCACCCTGATAGTGTTGACTGTTTTACAGTATGCACTAAAGTCTAATAGTTTCCCATAGGAGCCACTGTGTATGTGTGCATGTTATCATTGCGCTGGGTGGCTCTGGGTGTTGCCTCTGAGCCACTCTGAGGCTATTTATACAGCCTCTCTGTCAGCCCTATTCCCAGGCTCTGAGCACTGGCTGCCTGTTGGATTGTTATGAACTTGAGTGTCACGGAAGACAGAGGATGTCTCAATGGCCTGGTCCACGAGTACAGGGGTATTTTTGAAATGAGATTTTAAAACAAAAATAATTTGTCTTTGATCTTCTTCAGAAATGATCTCCACACACACTAACACACCTGAAAACACATATTAAATGACACACACTGGGCAGATGCATGCGTGCTAGCCAATAATGCCACACACATACACACACTGATAAGACCCAATCCGGAAGCAAACGTGGGTGTCTGTGTCATCATGTCCAAAAAACTCAGTTTCTGCCCGTCCAGACGAGTTTCTGAATAGGTCCGCCCTGAACGTTTTCCAAAAAGTCAGTTTTCAGTGACCCTAAATGCCTTTTATGTGTTTACAAAAGGCCAAAACGCATAGAAAGCTACGATTTAAGAAATGCCGATGTAACTGCGGACAGGGCCTGTGTTGCCATTAATGCATGTAGCTGGTCTCATGTAGCTGTTGATTGACTTTGTGCATCAAACAGTAAATTAAAAAACGTAAATATCGCAAAAAAAAACTTTGACATTGTTGCAGTTTCTTTTTTATCAATACACTAAACTTTTCTACCTTAACAAAGTGCAATGGAAACAATCGTACAAAAAAACAGCTAAGAAATGATGAGGTACATGAAACAAAGGAATTAAACATCCAGATCCTCAAGACTGTTTAAGGTTTCTCTATATTTCTACTTTTATCCTCCTCTTCTGCATTGGTTTTACGGTACCTTTTTGGAGGATTAATGCTTTCAATTGTTTATCTCAATGTATCCAACTACTACTTACCACATAAATAACTGGATGGAAGTGTTAATTCTCATTTTTCTTTGCTGATTATCTGTAAATTCATTTAAATTGTTTGCTCAAGCTGCAACTTTTGCCAGTTTGAATTGTAGAGGGAGTTAAATGACTAATCTGTTTTCACTTTGGGGGCCTCCATAAACCACAATGTCTCATGTTCAAGACTGGCATGGAACGAGGGCTGCATCTGTCTTTATCACTACATTTACTGAGTTATGTATTTGCAGATCTACTCAGGATGCTACTGTTTTATTAGCATTACTGTCATCAATGTCAAAACAAATTTTCTTTGGTAATATTTTAGAGTTTTAACAATTTCAACTGTCAGATTTGAGTGAGCCATCTAACGGGAGGGAGATCTGCACTTTCTCTACGTGTTATTGAGATAATGAGACACATGTTTCATAGAGGATTAGCTTTTGGTTACTGTATACACGCACGGAGTGAAGAGAGTAAAATTCTCAGATGAGGGCTTGTCTGCTTTCGGGAAAGTTAACGGGAAATCTTCAAGCTACGCCCCCACTGACCTATGACCTCAGCGATGTCCAGATTCAAAAGTGATGCCAGCATATCCATGGCGACTGAGCCCCAACAACAGTGGGTGATAAAGAAGAGGAAACCGGACGATATAACTGTCAATATAACTGTCACCGGGTTTGACAGTAGCAGTGATCACACACTGACAGCACACACAAATACATGTCCACACACTGTCTATGCCAACAACGCACTGCCTGCCTAATATTTGAGAATGTTTCAAACACAGCTCTGGCTCCAGTCCATATATGTCCATACATGGGCTCAGTGCTAATCACACCTCCATGTATTTTACAGGAGGTTGTTTGTCTGCAACTTTATGTTTGTTTTAATGCGTCTGCTTTGCCTAGAACTCTCCTGAGAAAAAGGATTTTAAATAGCAGTGGCCTCACCTACTTACAAAAAGGTCACTGACATAATTAAGTCAAAATTTAACAGTGAGGCTTTTGTTCCTTAAAAGATTATTGGCTGGAAGAGCGAGTTCTGAAAGCCAGAAATCTCAGCGTCTGGTGACGAAATGGAGTCAGTGGTATCGATCTTGAACCTAATCAGTCCCCTACAGAAACATTATGGTCATTGAGTGGTATGAAAAACATTTTTAAAAATCATACTTTTTATTAAATTTCGTTATTATATTTTATTTCTTCATTTCACTGTGGAAAGAAGCTAGAACCATGCAGAGGAAGAAAGAGCAGTGAAAAGTAAGAGGGTTTCCAGAACAAACATAGGACATTGTAGCTATACAGATACAGATATAGTTATACCACTGTGTCACCAGGCTACCCAACTTCTCATTGTCAACATTAAGACAAAAATCATCATATTTATCCTTCTGAGAAGTATTGTTTGATATATCTTATTCCTCATGCCACAGAGCTCTATTGTTGTTCAAAAACTACCAAAATCACATAGAGGAACCACACCATTGCATGGGGTGACATGTTTCGTTGATGACAATGATCCTGGGCACTGTGGTTTATTTTGAGCCAATCCCACATACACCCTCCTGCTGATCAAAGTGACTCCCGCTAGCTTTCTATGGTAGTATGACTCAGCCCAGTTGACAGATTAAGATGTTAGCAGATAACATTTCTACAAACCACGGACACGTTCAAATTTGTTTGTCATACATCCTTTATTGACATTTCCAAGAAACATGTTGTTTCACGTTCACACTACATGTATATGAGCTGACCTCCTCTCCTGGAGGTGGTTGTTGCAGCTCCGCAAGAGGGCTGCCAAGCAAGAGTCCGCTGTGCGAGACTGCGTTTCAACATTGGTAATGATGAACCCCCTGGATATTGTTTACAAGATGTCAGGGCACTTTCCAGCCCTGTGACAAAACCAGGTATTTTGAGACAAAACAGTGTTTTTTGTGCCTAAACCTAACCAGACCATAAGCACAACATTGTTAAAAAACAAAGGTAAAATTGAATGTTCACAAGCAAAGTTGCAATGTGAAGAAACATAAACATTACCAACATACATTCATTGTGGCAATTGGTTTGAGGACTAGCCTAAATCAGACTGGCGATGTGATGGGCTATGGTTTGCATATCTGATGTTACATTTGTTCAAAATGCTGTTTAAAAATGTGGTAAACTGATTCACTGAAAATCTCAAGCTGGGTCACTAAAGTTGGACTGATTCACTCTCTCACTCTGAACAGCGTTTATGGGGGAACTACTTCCCAGTAGCACATATATTACTCCATGGTTGTGTTTATGATTAAACCAATGCCATAACTACATTCACAAAGAATTGGCTGTAAGTTTCATACATAATTTGCCTCTCAAAAACTGTTTTATTTGAAAAAACAGCTCATGATAACTTCCAGTTAACATTGTTGATTGCTTTTGACTGGATGAATCTACACTGGTTTACAGATTGCTTTGTTCTTTCCTAGCTAAGACATTTATTAAGTTCCGATGGCGCAACCTGATTTAATCAATCACAGATTTGAACTAAATAGCAGTTGCTGAAAACTTAACTGAACCCAACATACAAACAGAGAAATTGGTTTACAGGTGCAACACAGGCCTGGTATTCAGCAGTCCCATGATAGTAAAATCATTATATTTGCAGTTTTCTTTAATTACCATCGAGGATGCAGAACAGGAAATATGACCAAGAGCAGATAGCAGGATAGTTTTCCTGTGTGTGAGACTTGCCATCTCGGTGTGCATCTCTTGTTCTGGTGACTCTGGCAACTGTAATGTAATCTTTGTGATTATCTTTAGCGAGGAGGCTAATATCTCCAGCCTGGGTGAGAGCTGGACTGCTGCTAATAAGGCTGAGTGAGAGCAGTGTTTAGACAGTGGGAGAGTGATCGCTCTCTGGCACTGCTCCCTGTGATTTATGACCTCCTTAATGAGTCTCTCTCCCCTCAGTGTGTGTGTGTGTGTGTGTGTGTGTGTGTGTGTGTGTCTTAGCTTATCACCAGCATATATGTGATTTCGCTCAAGCACCTCCTTGAGTTTCACCTCTCTCCTTTGGCTGACACTTGCAGTAACACTTGAGGGACCGATTCACATTAAGCTCTGCACCAGCTAAATACTACAGTAGGTGGTATTATCCATATAAACACACTCTAATAGACTTTTTTTTTTTTTTTTTTTTACTTACTTACGCAGAGAAGAAAAATTTCTTGGAGCAGCAGTGCATTCCACTGACGGGTGAAAGTGCAGGCATTCAGATACAGTGCACAATCTGACCGGGCAAGTGTCACATTTTGAGTAATCGGAATTGCATCTACATCTAAGTATTGCGGTTGCAGCAGTGTCGGCAACTGATGCAAAGCCATTCCAGTATTTCGGCATGGACAGAAACACAGTATTCACACACAGGCAGGCAGTCGGATGGACAAGTAGAGTAATGAGACAGAACAAGGTGAAGGGAACAGCTGAGCTGGGCTGCGTCAAAGAACTGCAGTAGAATCCAACACCCACAGATTGAGGAGAAATCAAAATAAAGTCTAAATTAAGACTCAGAGCAGTGTGTGTGTGTGTGTGTGTGTGTGTGTGTGTGTGTGTGTGTGTGAGTGTGTGTGTGTGTGTGTGTGTGAGTGTGTGTGTGTGTGTGTGTGTGTGTGTCTGTCTGTGTTGTGTGTGTGACGGTAGAGTATAGGGCTGTTTGGTTTGGCTGCAGCCACTCTGTACAGCATGGCAGCCAAGCAAGACGGAAAGGCCGACCTCGCAACCACACAGGCTGAATGTGCACCGGCTGACTCTCTCCATGCCCTGCTGCTGAGTGGCACTAAAACCTCCCAGAGCCTAAACAGTGACCTGGCTTACCCCGCTCTCAGGCCCTTTCTCTTGCATAATCTTTTCCCCCTTGTCGGAAAAGACATACTGTAGCACCGGTTTTGTCAGTCTGCTCCATCTCTTTATTTCGCCATAATTACACGGCGATGAGGGAATTGGATGATCTACTGTGACAAATGGAAACATTGTCCACGCGGTAGTCTGTCTGGTGGTCTATCTCCTAATGGCGTTTGGGGAATACAGATTTCTTAAAAAGTGTTGCTTTCAGTCGGGCTGATGCTGTCCCCTGTGGGAATGAAAATAGCTTGTGTTGCTACCTGAGAAGCCTCACTGCTGTTATCAGTGGCTTGGCACAAAGCCCTGTTGTGCTCACATTAGCTTTTGAACACACTACGCCATCTAGCCTTGTGCACCGGAGCTGCAACTCAGCGGGGGGCAATACATCTTGTGCGGTTGGTGTGTGTGTACATATGAAAGACTGCCTTGGCAACTGAAATCCTTGATTCAGGTCTTTCACAGTATTTCTATCTCCTCTTAGTTTTTTTTTTTTTTCATCCTCTCATCAGGTTGATTTATAGAGCGCCTGTACTCACGTCGAGATGGATCTGTTTGAAGAGAAATCTAAGGTATGCGGCTCAAGTCCTCTGTCATAAATTCTCCATGTGGCTCGGTGAGTTTCAGGACCTCACACTAAGGAGGGTGTAAGAGCAGCGTGTGTGTGAGAGAGAGAGACCTGGATATCCCTGAAATAGATGGCATGTATTTTGCCAAGCTATAATCTAGAGATAAATTATTTGAACGAAATGGAAACACAGCTCTCGGTTGGCAGTGGAGTAATTGATATTAACCTAACGCACTTTCCACAATGAACTCCAGTGATTCTGCGCCCACAAATCAAAATAAGTCCTTACCAACGTTCAAGATATACATGTTTGTACGAGAAATAGAATAACAAAAGCAATCCAAGTCATTCATCTTTCATTTGTTCCCAGAAAGAGCAAAGCGGCGATAAATTTGCTTTAAATGTTTCTTCTTACATTGATGCAGCCATGTGATCACAAGCATATTATACTGAATGCTCTCAGTTTCTCATCTGTGCAGATATATTTACTTTTATAAGTTCCTATGAGACATGAGAAACTCTTAACTCTTGCTAACCTAGGAATCAAAATTCACTTTATTTGTCTTACCACACGGGATTGCACAAAAACTAACAGTTGCAGTGAATGTATGCTACTCAAAACTGAATCCTGTAAATGGATGAGGAGAAAGGCCTTAAGAATACAACCATTTTTTCTGTTAGAGTGTGATGAATGAGTTCCAGAGCCTGAGGAAAGACATTACATACATACGTACTGAGTGCTCTTTATTTGATTCTATCAAAAACAAGATATAGTTTCAACATTAAAACAAAGGTGAAAATTTTAGTTTAGTAAAAACATGAAATTTAAAATTTCTGCATTACAATGTTTAAAACGGACTGGACTTTGCTGTATGTATTTTGTCGAGATGTGTACCTACCTCATTTCAAATGTTTCAAACAAAGTCCGAACCCAAAGAAAAACAGTTCACTCAAGGCAACAGTGCCTTTAATTTGGGTGACGATCAGAGACTGAGGAAGCAGCAATGTGACTAAACATGATGAGAATTAGAGTAAAATATTCATCTTGTCCTGAAAATGTGGCCTGAGTCATGTCAGATAGACTGTCATCAGCAATGGTGGTTGTTCAATGATGTGTTCACCAGTGAAGCAATTTTGCCCCAAACAGCCAGGTTACTTTACTGTACATTAGCTGTAAGCTAGTGAGAAGCAAAGGTGTGAGTGTGTTTGAATTCAGAACTCTCTCTCATTTTATCCCTCTCTGCTCACTGTAACATTGTGTTCCTGAGGTAGTTAGCCTACATTTTCCCTCCAGCCCCAGTCGGCAGGCAACAGGAAACATCTGACAATGGATCACTGCTGCAGTCAGGCTGGCAAGCAAGAGTGAATATAAATCCACTTCATAATCCCAAAAAGTGATCAAGTAATCTCTGAGAACTCCTTCTGTCGGTAAACGGCTCCAGATTAGATCAGAATTCTGCTCTTTGGGTGTTTATTCCTCCAGGATGTCTGGTTCTGAAAGTTGGCTCGCTCTGACTGGCTGAGCAGCAGCTCTGCCTCCCCCAGTTACCATCAACTATCATCAACTGTCAATTAGTGCTCAATTTCTCTCAAATCAGACAGCCAACAATTACATTTTGTAGGTTGGCCAACTTATGAAAAGTAAACGTTGGTACAGTTTATTAACCATATAAATGAGAAGCTTGTTAAGAATGCAGATCCTGCCCTTGATTTTCAGAAGGTTGTAGTAACAGGACAATTTATGATGCAGGGGGAGTCGCAGTGCAACACTCCGGCTCCTCATCAACTTGGTTTGGTGATGTATTATTTGCAGCTTCTAATCTAATTTTCAATACATATCAGTAAATAAACATCCTTGGATGGCAGCATCAGCTTCAAATGCCACAGTTGTCAGTGTTGCTGACGTGGTGTCCTTTTATGTGACACGGGCTTTATGGTGTTAAATAGCAGTTGGAGTGTTTTCCCAGCATCAGATCTGACCCTGACCCAGGGGAGCCTTTGACCGCCTAAACAAACTGTTACTACCCGCTTCGACTTTAAACTCTGTGTGACTCCCTATCTCTCTTTTTCTCTCTGTAACTCCATGTTCTTCTCAGTTTTCTTCTCCTGCTCACATCGCTCTTAACTATTTCTCCTCTCTTCTCATCAGCCTCCACCTTCATTGCCTTGTTCTAAAATAAACTAACTAACCCCTCTTGTGAAACTCGACCCTCCACAGCACAACACCGAGAGAAGTACACCTCATAAAAGGACTCGGGGGGTTTATGCACTTCAAACAGAGGCGCGGATTAAAAGGCCATGTCTGTTTACTTACAACCCTCTCTGCAGCTCTTTAGATTCCCACCACTTCCTAATTCAATTACAGAGGCAAGCAGCAGACAAGGCTGAATCTTCAAGAAACACTCTGATGTGGAATTTCCCCCCGTCATACTGACTCACGTTTCAGGGTCACTGGTGGTCGCAGTCATGAAGGTCTGTGATGGGAAGGTTTGGTCTAGGTGTGTTTGAGAGCCCGAATTTTGCATGTTTTAAGTCCATAAATCTAGCAAATAACGAGGATAACAGTGATTAAATCTTTATCTGATTCACGGAGGCTTCCAAGCACCTGGTGTCTGGTCCATCCTTCCAAGGAATAATCATCTGGTAGATAGGACATGATTTGTGCTACATTTCTTGTTTATATTGGAAAGAGAGGGAAATAACTGGACAGTTCGTGAGCACTGACAGCCACAAGAACTCAGCAGGAAAACGACTGCCCCGTTCAGAGACATTCGGAAACAGAAAATCTACATTAAAGACATTTATGTAAAAGAAAAAAAATGGAGAGAGAAATTGATGTGTTTGCGTATCTGTTTACGACTTATAATGGACTTGACCGCTCAAGACTTCCAGAGTTAGGGTCCGATATGACAGGAGCAAATACGGATCAGCAGGTTACGACTTACTGAAAACATGAAACATACTGTGTGTTGAATACTTTTAGTCGTACATTTTTTTCAAGAACTAGACCAACTACAGAGGAGTGAGTCTGCATTCAAGCTGTTCTTTGTTGTGCAGCACCAGGCCCATATTCAGTGGCGACATTGTGGGTAGCATTCAGAACCGCAACAGCAGCTGAGAAAACACTGCTCATATGTAGCTCCGTAGGATGCTCGTATGGATGATATTAGCATAGCTGCTGTTTACTCTGGGCTGTTATGGAGCTAACCACATGCACACACACACACATACACACACACAACGCAGCAACTCTGCTGCCTATCCTCTGTTAGAGCCAAACCCAAAAGATTTGGCCCTGCATGCAAGTGAGACCACAGGCTGTTAACCTCTCGACATACACACGCACGCATGCACACGCACACACGAACACACACACTCACACAGCTGTACCGTTCAGGTCGATCAACAGTTCAGTAATGGGGAACATGCTGTAGCTGTGAGACGCAGTAAAAACCTGTGATGAGTGACTAAACTAACGACGGGCGCACAGCTAATTGAGGAGTATTGGTTAGCTGAGGTTGATTTAGCTTTTACTTAAAGGATAAATCTACTCTAAAACAATTTGACGCTGGAAAAAATTTATCTTCTGCTCCTGAGACGACTTTGGTGCAGCTGGATGTGACACGCTGACATCACCAGGGCAGCTACAATTCAATCTGAAACATCTGTCAGTGTGTTATGGATAGCTGTCATGGAAAGAGACAGTAGGTCTTGGAGAACTCCAGGAGGCTTACTCCTTCCTCTATAAGTAACCACAAAAAAATACTGTGTTCATGGAGTTCATGGTGGTGAAACGACCTATGGAAAGAGCATAGGTGCATACATGTACGAAAGCATGGTACACTTAAGAGTCACAAGTGGGAGATTCTCCAACTGCTGCAACTAGTAAGTAGCTCCAAGCTAACTCTGGCACAATACATATACACTTAAGTAATTCATAGATACATACATTTATACACCGATGGCGGTGGCTGCCATGAAAGGTGCCGACCAGCACATCAGGAGCAATTTGGTTCTGGTATCTTGCTCAAGTATGACAAGCAGACCAGGGGAATCAAATCAGCAACCTTCCGATAAAAAGACACTGGTTGACAATACATCAAAGGGTAAAATGTAGATAATTAATACATTTTCTTTATTCTCATAAACCAACTGATTAGTGACTATAATCAATCTTTTTTATTAACAAAAGCAGTACATAGTTTGGAAGGGTAAATGTTGGTGTCTTGCTGGTTTTTCGGCTGGTTTAATGGCCATTTGGCTCTTTTGTTACACGGACCTGGCAACCCTGGCCACTGCAGTACAGCCACACAGTCATCACACGCTGATCATGGAGGCATCGTGGACTGGGAGGGAGGAGGGCTTCAGCATCTTTCTGCTTATTGTTTCCATTTTCCAGCCCACAACTTTTCACCACTCTCATCAGTGTTGTTTTCGTTATCGCAGCAGGGTGCAGTTTGTGAAAAATCTCTGAAAAACCACTGTATGTTTCCTGCCCAGCGGGAGACAGACAGAGTTAGTGAGCTAGCTCGTGAATATAGTGGAGCTTTTAGCAGGTAAAGAGACGGATCATTTCCTCAGGAGTTGTAAAGCAAGAACAAAGTTAAAAGGAGAGTGAATGTTGGGTTTTAGTTCAGCAGGTGGCCCTATGCACAAATACAAATGAAGCTGCAACCCTTTATTTTTCTATTTAAGCTAACACATCCTGACATACTGCACTGTACAAGTCATTGCAGGTCCACTCACCATTTCCTCAGAAAAGCAGCAATTTCATCATGTTTTTTCTGCAGATAGAAAACTAGATAGTCACATGAAAACAGAGAATCATGAAAGTCAACCATCTGATTAGTTACATGAGGAGGCATTTTAGATTCACTCCCACAATGCGAATGAAAGGTAAAAATGTGTTGTTAATGTTAGCTTGCCTCTATGGTGAGCAGATCAAATGAACGAAAAAGACATTAAATCTATTTTAGAACAAGCTTCGAGGGGGCAGCCTATGATGTGTGAAACTTCTTTACTTTTATTTCCAAACAAACAGTGTTGAGCCCAGGGGCGCCGCCAGGGATTTTGGGCCCCATGAAAAAAAATCTAGTTGGGCCCTTGTACAGGTTGCCCATGTCTCAAAGGGCCCCCTGTCAGTGCTGGGCCCTTGGAATCGTCCTAACCTTTCCCTCCCTGGCGGCACCCCTGGTTGAGCCTGTCAAGCTGTCTGCTCGTGCATCTGATGCATTTGAGAAATGGAGGAAATGGAAAATTGAGGAGAATGATGTCAAAGCAGGTTGAGGGACATGGTAAAGGCTAAAGAGGAACATTACAAGCATCTACAACCATCCTGGAATCATTCAATATGTCAAATTAATAATACAGCACTGTGAAACAAGTGTGTTCATCTGGTGAGTATCAGCTGTCTCCTATACAGCATTTCAAGCCTGAGAGTGACTTGTGACAGGTTTATTAATCAATCAATCAGTCAAACACACTTTTTCTTGCTCCACATACACAGTGCGAGCCGGGATTAAGTGGGAAACCTGTGTCAGCAGGGTATACAGCAATTTCCTTCTCATAGAGTCCCGTGCAAACCACATGATGAAGATAATCTGCGAAAAAAAAATCATATCATCTATTTAGTGTTTTTGTTGGCCTCATGCAGTGTCAGACAAGCCAACACTAACCTACTTGGCTGTCTCTGCTGTCAACAGACAGTAAAATGGAGAGAATTGATAACTTTGTAATGTAACAGGCATATGGGGAAATTCCAGGAGGATGTATACCAGATCTCCAACAGTGAGTTCAGACAGGCCTCTGCTGACATCTATGATGACCAGACACAACCCGAAAGACCATCAGGAGCCTGCACTGAAATAATGGAAAAGGATGCTAATTGTGTGTTATCCCTGGCTCAAACAAAAAATGTGTGCATCATACACTAGTTTAACGTGTGTGCGTGTGTGTGTGTGTGTGTGTGTGTGTGTATGCGTGTGTGTGTGTGTGTGTGTGTGTGTGTGTGTGTGTGTGTACATGTAGAGCGGGAGAAAGTGTAAAAACATGGATTGGTTTTCAGCAGCTCAGCGTTAATTTGACTGATGCTGCTCTGACAATGTGGTACTTGTGGTCAGTCTGTGTGTGTGTGTGTGTGTGTGTGTGTGTGTGTGTGTGTGTGTGTGTGTGTGTGTGTGTGCGTGTGTGTGTGTGTGTGAGTGAATGATGGTGGTGGTGGTGGTAGATACCTCAGTCCCAGCAAAAAAAAAAATGTCTTTGGAAATCTACTTACATGCACTTAAATCATAATTTTGGTTTGTGAGTGATGCTAAAATAACAGACAAGGTCACGTACACACCCACACACACACACATCAAGCTTTGGTCATGCTCAGTACCCTGTTAATATAATGCCGCTGTCAGAATCTGGCCTTCTAGCACCAACGCGAGTGTGTGTGTGTGTGTGTGTGTGTGTGTAACCATATGTGTTCCACTGCTGGTTAGCTGTAATTTCATGTCGGTTTTAATCCCGGGGTGTCAATCTTCATTCCTGGATAATTTTGACTGGAAACACATAAAGTCAGCACATAGCTCTCTCAGTAATCACCTTCTCAGTTTGTGTGTGTCTGTGTGTGTGTGTGTGTGTGTATTTGAGGGTTGTAAACAGCACCATTTCTCGAAGCAGTAAAACATTTCAGTGACTTTGTGTCTGAACTAGATTTCTGGTTTACCACCAACCTTGCTGTCCATCATGTGCAATAGAACGTGCCCAGGACATTTTAACTGCTCAAGTCATGATGTAATTATTTAATACTGTAATTACCAAAGGGCATAATTCTTTATCACAGTAAACCTCTCAGGCTGTACCCTGTTAGCCTGTAATAGAATGACAAATTCCATTACAGACTGGCATTATTACAACTGTCAAATTTAACAACACTTGAATATTGCAAAAACATTCAAGGGTGATATATTATACAAAGAGGATTGGATAAACAGTATAAGGTATGGTGTTAAATGAGTGCCCATTCTTTGTCTCCTTCCTAATATCATGGCATACTTGAATCAAACTCATTTGTACCAACTGTTAAACAGCCACATCTGAAGGTAAAATTGGGTGCATCTGTCTAAATAGCCCGCCCTGAGGCAAGGTACACTTCTATTATGATGTGTTAAGTTTTGGACCCAAAAGTAACACTCAGACAGAGACGGTATGAAACAGTTGAGTGAGGTTTTATTGAAAAATGATGATTAGTATTTGGATCACTGATCAATGGTTTATGGTTAAGTGGGGCAAAAAGTGTGAGTTGGGTTGTTGGCTGAAGGACTAGTAGGAGAGTGGGCTTGGCAGTCAGAGATCACTGAGGCACAGGTAAATACAGGATAAGGCAAAGCTCAGGAAAACACGGGGAAAATACTTGGGCTGTACCTAACTTAAATTCTGTTATTGATTGTATCGATTAGCTTTTCGATTAATTGATTGATCTATCAATAATTGTTGGGATCACATCGATCACGTCACCGAGTCGCACAAGCCCTCGAAAATACTCAGAAGTCCAAACCAGACCATAATATTAATACCACTTTAGGCACCTGAATGATCGGGAAAAGACTGGAGTAGAGCCAGGGTATATACACTGCTGGAGCTTGTTGAGTGGATTGTTCAGAGGTGTGCAGGTTGATTGGAAGCAGGGGAAACACACACAAACACACACACACACGCACACACACACACACAGAAACAGTAGGAACACTATGCGGGAGAGACAAAACCAGACTCCAGGCTAGATTAGTGGCCAGGTGGAAATGATAAGATGGGGATCCTCTTCTCTGAATGATTGCGGGGCCCAGGACCTCTTCTTCAGACCGTATCCTTTTCAGTCCACAAAGGTACTAGAGTCTACCAAGTCTGACAACAGATGGGTATTACTCGGGTCCACACCATATGGTGGGTTTAACAAAGGAACACTCTTCTGGATTCATTTTAATGGGATATTTTTGGAAGAAAGCCAACTTTTCTGATCTGGTTTGTATTCCACAGCTAGGCTCCAGTGGCAATTGGCAGTGCGGGTCTCCCTCCAAACTTTACAGTATTGGTGAAGTTGGATTTGAACTGAGGGGTGAGCAAGTTCACACTTTTTGTAGAAAAACAGGTGACAAGAATGCTTCAACAGACCTGTTGCCGTGCTGGTTAGGAATTATTGGCATAATTCAATACAGGTGATCTAGGAGCTCCGGGTTACAGGGTGGTACGGCCATACTGTAGTGCAACATAACAGTC
The DNA here is from genome assembly GCA_963678695.2 of Diplodus puntazzo. Classification (NCBI taxonomy): domain Eukaryota; kingdom Metazoa; phylum Chordata; class Actinopteri; order Spariformes; family Sparidae; genus Diplodus; species Diplodus puntazzo. The sequence continues at coordinate 30,819,616 of OZ023157.1, read as the reverse complement.
TGGTTCCATTTGGCCGCTGTGGATTAAACTCAGAGGAAAGACTCACTGTGCACCAAGAGCATGACAGAATGCCTTCCATACCATGGAGCTAAAATGAGGACCCTGGCCTGAGACAGTATCTAGAGGGATGCAATGGGGGTGGAAGACTTGGGGTACTAGGTGGTCAGCTGTTTCTCTGGCTGTCGCAAGTTTGGGAGGAGCCACAAAGTGACTGCTTTGAGATGGAGGAAAACTAGTAACCAGTAAGTAAATTGGGAATGTTATAAGACTTGGAACAGGTAAAAGCTGTAACAGGCCACCTGGTGGATGTTGAGATGACTTTCCTCAAGCACAGACTATACAGGTAGATACAAAAGCATGTTGTTTGAGGATGATGGACCTTTTGATCAGGACTGGAGCAATGAAAGAGGACTGCCCCTACATCAGTGTCCAAAGAATTGGATTGGACGAGAGATGAAGAGATTCTTCAGCCTGGAAAAAACATGTTCCATCTCAGAAGTCCCAGAAAATGCTATGAAGGAGGAGCTCGGTCTTTTTTGGGAAGCTGCCACCCTGCTGTAGTTTCTGATGAAGTGGTGGCAGAAATTTACAAAGCCAAGGAACCTTAGAAGTTGTTTATGTGTGGTTGGTTCAGGGTACTCCGCCATGCCTCTGATCTTTTTAGTGTCAGTCTTCACCTGCCTGCTCTTGATGACGTATCCCAAGAAACTCCTTGAACTAGCGTGAGACTCACATTTCTCTTACTCTCCATAAGCCTTTGAAGGATGTGGTGGACACAAAATACCAACATGGGTCAGACATGTTCTGGGAGAAGGTGAGAATATCGTCAGGTGCTCAAACACAAGGAGATTGAGATAGACTAGCAAGACATTGTTTACCAGAACTTGAAAAACAGCAAAAATCATCCTCAAGATCCCAGACGTCCACCTGCTGCATTTATATTTACACTTTGTTTTATTGTTTCAGCCATTATTACGTTATGGATGTATTGTATTATGTTGGCTGCTCAGTGCACTTCCTGTCGCTAACTCATGATGAATGGAAGGTCCCTTGCTAGTACAAATGACAGCAAGGGGTGATTTATTCATCTCATTTCAGGATTGCTATTGGCTCTGTGTGTGTTTGTGTGTCTGTGTCTGCATCCTTAGCCTGACTTTCTTATATTCTGACTCACTGAGACAAATGACCCTGACGTCAGCCCAGAGCTCTGAGGGGTGTCTACTAGTCTGGTTCTCGTTCATCCTCCACAAGGTGAAACTGGAGACCACAGTTTCTCCTTCTTTGACTGGTATAATTGATGTTATTGAATGTATAAAATGCTTTATTCTTGTTCTTCTGCACTTTTTAACCTCTCCTCCCACACCTTGCTGAAGATTTCTGGGATCATACTCTATATTAGTTGTGATGGCAGTGACAATTACCATATTCCTCTGATTGACACAAGGTGTGGGACACAAGCCTCACCTGACAACCGTATCATTGCTTCTTCCCGACCACAAACCGTTCCGTCTCTCAACTTAACACAAATTTGAGTGTGGCACTTCTCTGGAAAGTTGAGCTGATTCTAAATCTGAAACTCTCAGCCAAACCCAAGGTGGTTTTGAGAAGAAGAAAGAAGCTGGAATTGGTCCAGCGCTGTTGCAGGCACTCTCAGTGATAACTGCAGAGAGCTGATGATGTCTGAAAAGGACATCTGGTAAACACATACCGCAAGATGACAAAAAGAACTTCTAATTTGTGTTTTAAAGTTACAATGAAATGTGCTATAATCTGAAGTTACGTGCCTAATCATGTCTTAGTTTGTATGAGGGACCAAGATCAAATTTCACCAATACAGAGTTGAAGTGAGTCAGTCTGAGTCTCAGTGGAATGTGTTGCTGAACATGAGGCGGTGCGATGGAATCTCCTTCCCACCGTTTTGGGTAAATACCTCGGCATACCACAGTTGACCAATGTTGTTTGTTTGGCAGGGGGACAAGTGTTTGTATGTGTATGCGCGTGTGTAGGGGACATTTAGCTACTGTACACTGCAAGCAAAGAGACAGAGGGACCGTTTTTACAATGTGTCCACGTCTGACTTCATATCAAGGATGTCCAATCAGTCATAATACCTTAAGAAAAGTGAAATCCACATATATCCTGGAAGTTCAACTAGTATAATTCCCTTAACACACACATGCACACACACCGAGCCAGACTGAGGGGAGAGCTGAGTGGTTCATTCATGAGGAGGTCCTGGGGGAGATAGGTTATGCCCCACGTCCTCATAAAGGAAGGTTTATAGAGTGACCTGCAGCCTGTCTCACTCTCCCCTGACAGCACATGACCTGTATTATATGTTGTGTCTATCTCTGTGCCTCGAATCTAAATATCAGACACAAAAAACACAATTTGAGTAATGTCTAGATAAAGCGGTGCCTTACTCCAAACCTACGTTTGTGTTTTTCTAATCAGAGCTGATTGTGCAATTATTCTTTTAACTGAAGATTTTGAATATAACTATCTTTGACTGCTGACAATTAGTTTTATTCGCCAAGCTTGCAAAGGTGTTGACACATTTTTCACCAGCAATTGTGAGAGCGAGCAGCAGATAATGGAGCTTCAGAGTATTTGTATGAGAATATAAAACGAAATTGTGGTAAATTACCTCAACTTGGTTTTAGGGAGAGAGGATTGAGATGAGAAGTAAGTTTAAACTGAAAGTTTACAGTGTGAAGATTTTCACTTTATATTCACTATTTTACTTTTCAGCCAAACCCCAGCCGGTTTATTAACTCATTTTGTTTACTTACGATGTAAACTGGCTTAGTCTTTTTTTTTTATGTAAGACAGAATGAGTGACAGAAAACTAATATAACAAGCAGTACTGACAAATCTCCGTAGTGAAGAAGTAATTGGTAAAGTAGTTTTTAAAGTAGCCCAACAACTTTAGGCAAGTGCATCAAGCTGAGTACATTACACTCGCGTACAATGAGGTCTTGTCTAGCCGGTGAGCAATGCTGATCATGATTGAAAGCTCTGCAGAGATGGGGCCAATTTCTTGTTTGTGCCACTACTGCCAACTTCTTGACTGCCAAATATTCCGCAATAACTTTTATAAATCTTTCTGAGAGAACTGAAGGAATGTTGAAACTCTTCAGCCCCTACTATACTATGATAAACCTTTTTAACTGTAGCTGTCTACAGTTGATTAGTATACATAGTGCATACACTGTTAATTTGATGTACATGTCACTGTGTTGAGTCGTAAACAGCAAAAAACAAAGCAACGTGTGTTCTCATTCCTCTGAACTCTTTCGACACTCTTTGATCTGATAGAAATGTATCGGTACATGTCAGTGTAATTTCCATCATTTCATTGTTTATGACCTAAAGCCTATTTTATATGGATTACATTGTATTTTGTATTTAGCGTCAAACAACTACTTGCTACAGCATGTGAAGATAGTAATAGACAGAGACTCATGTCACAATCTCTGTGTTGTAATCTGAACTTCTCTCCCACGATTGTTTTCTACACGGCAGTCGGGAAAGAAACATTCAAATTATAGCCAAACAAAAAAATATGTTTCTGAAAACATGCGTTAGTGAGAATAGGCTATGCAGCAACAGAACCTTGACAGCACTGGCTAATTTGACAGCCTGCTGTGAACAGTGTGTGTATTTAGATGTAGTCCACTCACTTGTTTAGTCTGGAGATCTCAGCCCTTTCACACAGTCAGCAGATGAAGTTTGCTAAACAGGTTTGCTGATACACGTTTGCTTGTAACACACATTCAAACTTTTGAGGAACTTTTTTAAAAATCATTAAATGAACTTAATGATGAGCTGATCATTCAAGAATCAAGAGTGTTGGACCGTTGAAACATCTAAAAGGGTCAGGGCTGAAAAACACTGGTAAGGTAGCAAAGTACTGAATTTACCAGAGGTACCAGAACTCAGGTTGTATGAGCCTTATTATCGAGGCCTGACAGTGGTGCTAGAGGGACTGTTGTGTTGACCCTGAAATTTATTTTTGCTTTTTTTGGACTGATCTCTATCAATGTGTCAAAACTAACAATTTGGTTCCACGGTAAAAAAAAAAAGAAGAAAAAGTAACCAAAGCAAACAGAGCACACAACCTTGTCCAGTCCTGCTTATTTCAGTTGAGAAATTTTGCTAAAATCAAACCACAAAACAGTCAAACACGCAGATCTTCTACTACACACCTCCTCTCATTTAGACAACTGTGACTCCCTCTTCATAGGTGTCACTCAGTCCTCATTAGCAAGTCTTCAACTGGCCTAAATCACAGGAATAGGGTTGTAGGCAAACACTGGTCGTCAGCAACACATCAACACAGTTCTTGCCTCCCTTCACTGGCTTCCAGGAAAGTACAGAATCGATTTCAGAATTTGAATAATCACATACAGTATGAGGCTCTGTATGGCCTGGTACCTGCATACATAACAGAAATACTGAACATCTGATCGGGGCCTTTTATCTGTTCACATTTCAAAGCCAAAACTGACCATATGCTTTTGCAGTGGCAGCACCATGACTTTGGAACAGCTGTCCCCAGTCCATCAGCTCTGCTGCATCTGTGATCTGTTTTAAACAAACAAAATTCTCCCAGGTTTGCCTCACATGACTTCAATTTGTATCTACAATCTTGAGTTTGAATCATGCATGATGATGCATTAAGTTTGATTATATATATGTTGGTGTGAATGTATGTATTTACAGTACACTGGGTTTTGACTTGTGCACATTTATGTGAAGGACTTTGTAACTGTGTGTTAATAAAGTAATTGTTATCATTATTATTATTTGTATAATTATTGTCATCATTAAGTAGGATGTCATAGCTTACTTGGTGCTTGGCTTAATTATGAGAATGATATATTTAACACTGGTCCACTGCAGCCTGCAGTCATTACAACTCACTTATCAAAGTCACTCTGACTCATTACAGGGAGCAGAGACATGATGACTGATAAGTGTGCGAGTGGTCAGGTGAAAGGGCTCGCTGTGACTGGGACACACTCATTATGGAACCACCTGAAATTGTGTGTATGAGATGCGGGGTCACAGGGTCATGGTCTGAGTCCTGTCCCAACAACACAGCGTCTGTGTCCTCCACCTTCAATAAATAGAGACAGTCATTCATAGCTACCACCCATCCATCAGAGCTCTCAACATATCGCCACGGAAAAAAAGAGAGAGAGAGATGGCTTGTTGTCGAGCCAGACTGGCAAACTTAGATGACTGATGATTATTTAAATCCAAAAAATGATCTTTTTGTTATCAGAAACTTGTGAAACTATGTGAAAAGTGTCTCTGTTTCAGAGATTTGTAGTTTTTGTTAGTAGTAGCCAGGGACAATTTATTCAGTCTAATTCATTCATTTAGACAATATTATGAATGCTCAACTCCTAAAACCATGTTTAGCATCATTGATAGAGATCTGCTGTGCAACTTTAGAATCTGTTTTAGAGGAACATTAACAGTAGATACAAAGGTTGTTTAAATAATCATTTTTGTAACCAAAAAACGCAGGCAGGACACATTTCCTACAGCGTTCTTTTAAGTCCCGAGTAGCGTCTGCAGTCTTTATCTCAGTCTACAGAGGTAGCACTTAAAATGATCTAACTTTTCCACTGCAGTTTGATTGCAGCTCCCCTTCAGGGTTGTTCTGGTTGCTCCCTTCCTGGATCCTCCACTACCCCACCAACCGGCCACAATATGTGAGGGCTCGGGTCTGTGTGTCAGCACTGTTGGGGAGACTTAAACTACATGTAGTTGAACTACATAGCTTAACTACAATTAGCTGTAACTTGCTGGTATTTAAACTACATTCATATTTTGTGCTGCGTCAAGTATTTCAACAACACTGAACAAAAATATAAACACTTTTGTTTTTGCTCCTATTTTTCATGAGCTGAACTCAAAGATCTTAGACATTTTCTATATACACAAAAGATCCATTTCTCTCAAATTTTGTTCACAAATCTGTCTAAATCTGTGTTAGTGAGCACTTCTCCTTTGCCGAGATAATCCATCCCACCTCACAGGTGTGGCAAATCAAGATGCTGATTAGACGGCATGATTATTGCACAGATGTGCCTAAGGCTGGCCACAATACAAGGCCGCTCTGAAATGTGCAGTTTCTGCTGGCATGTGAATTTTTTGTAGGCTATTATATTTTGTTTCATATACACCATATGTTGATTTATTTAATGCTAAGTTAAATGAGTATAATGAGTTTAAGTAGTTGCTAAAGCTACTTTTTTCAGCAGTAGTTTACAAACTCCATTTCTCCAGGGGTAAATGTAGCTTGTTCAAACTACTACCAGGTTGAACTACATGTAGTTTTACAAGCTACGCTTGCAAAGTAGCTTAACAAACGTGTGTGTGTGTGTCGGACACAGTTGTCTGCAGTATGGGGGCCCCACAGAGAATAGACCTGGCCCATTTCCTGTTCAACCTGTACACTGCAGACTTCTCTCACCAATCACCCCACAGCCATCTACAAAAATTCTCTGACGACTCTGCTATCGTCAGCCTCATCAGGGATGTGGACGGCAGAGTCTAAAGAGAACTTATTAAGGACTTCGTAGACCAGCAGAACCACCTCCAGATCAACACCCGGAAGACCAAAGAGCTAATGGTGGATTTCCGACAACCCTGCACACATGTGAACATCCAGGGAATGGACATTGAGATGGTGACATCTTACAAGTGGGAGTTTACCTGAACAATATGCTGGACTGGACTGATCACACTGCAGCTACATACAAGAAAGGTCAGAACAGACTCCATCTGCTGAGGAAGCTCATATCCTTTGGAGTGCAGCGGGCACTCCTGACTTCTTTCTATGACTCTTGTCTATGGAGTAGTCTGCTGGAGCAGCAGCATCTCAGCTGCAGGTAGGAGGAGACTTGATACACTTATCAAGAAGGCTGATACACCCCAAGTGTGTGAAGGAGAGGTATTGTAGATCCTTCCTTGCTTTAGTTATTTAATAATGGCCTTCTCATTTTATGACTTTAGGAAGTGCTTTGTCCAGTGACTTTTGACGTCATAGTCTGGAGACCTTTACATCATGGTTACAATAATAAACATGTGGTTAACACTGTGAAACTGAAAATAAACTCTGTGGTTGAAATTCTTTTATATTTTAATCATGCTCAAATCATTACATCAAAAAATATGCTTAGTATCAGTCCTTATGAAGTCCTTCAACAATCCTTTTTATTATTGAACAAATACAAAATGAGGTAAGGAGCAGTGCACAAGTGTCTTTTGAGAGATTGAATTAATAAATCAAGTCACTCAGGCTGCCAGCTGTGCGTGAAGATCGCTGGATGTTGGAGAGGTCTGAGGTCTGAGCAGGAGGAAACACAGCAGTAGATCCTTTCAAAAGACCGAGGGTGCCCCTGTCTGCAGTGCAGAACACAACCTTCTGTCCTCTCTAACTTTATCAGTGCTCGCTCATTTTTATTGTTGATGCAGCCAATTACGCAGCTGTTGTCATAAAACTGCATTCATTCAGATTTTGTCTGTTGGGTCAGCTCAGCAACAAGCTGAAAGTAACTACCGTGGGAGTGAGTCTGGGATGCCTGATAAATTCTTCCTGAAAGATTTCTTTACTTCTATATTTTAGGGAGCTGAAGTGTTTACACACAATGGGATTTTTGTAGTCAGTCATCTATCAAACTGTGTGTGTGTGTGTGTGTGTGTGTGTGTGTGTGTGTGTGTGTGTGTGTGTGTGTGTGTGTGTGTGTGTGTGTGTGCGTGCGTGCGTGTGTGTGTCTGTCTGTCTGTCAGTCAATTTCTGTTTTGCAGAGCTGTGCCTGCTACGTGTGAGGGTTGCTCTGATGGCTCTAACTATTTTTTTTTTTTATTCTAAGTAATTGGGTAAAATTAACAATAAATAAAGGTTGATGACAATTGGGATGCACTGTGTAGAAGACAAGTCTGTGTGTGCCACAGCACATTGTGAGCATATATCAGAGGAAATTTGGATCACTGTTGTGAAAATACAGAAGGTATAAGCTCTGGATAAAGTGAAGTCATTCCTCACACTAAACCCCAGACCTTTCCAACAGACTGCTGTTAACATTTCCGAGACGGACGACGGAGAAATGTGTAAATTCATCTTGCAGTTTCCTTATAAATAAACAATGTTGTAGCTATTTTCCTAGACTGTTGAATCAGATTTCAGGATGCTGAATATAGCCTATTTAAGACTTTAACATGCTACTACTGTACAATACACTACCTGGCCTAAAACAAAATCTGGATTTAACAAAGCAAATAGGTAAGAGCCTTCCACTGGTTAATTACTGCAGTGATCAATATGTTTAAGCTGGCAAACACTTATTCGACCCTAATTGATGCAGTGAGTAGCTTTTAATTTTTTAAACAACCGTGCCTGAAGACATATCCTGTGGTCGTGGAAAAGATGTCACTCTGTTTCAGAAGGGTCAGGTTATTGGCCTGCAGGGGGGGTGGGCTCAACAGCTTCAGTGAAGCAGACTGTGCCAATGAGCATATCAACATTTTCACCTAGTCAGGCCTTCTCTCATATGGATTTTAAACAGTTGGACAGTGAGAAAAGAATGTTTAGAGATGTATTAGGAAGACCAATTGCACCATGGCTTCTGTTGTTTCTTCCTCAACATGCAATCGACCCAACTCACCACATGTGCACGTCCTTTTTGGCACTGAGGCTCATCTGCAGTTTACAGTAGAAAATCTCCCTTTTTCTGCTTTTATTCTCACCTGTCAAATCTCCAAGTTCAAAGGAAACTAATTTCAGCTGTTTGAGCAGGACGTCATTCTTTTGGTCACTATAGAGCTTTTAACCACAGGTGGGGGTTGGGACCGGTCAATAGGTAAATCAAGAGGTTAATCTTGTGGACGGCTTCCCTTTTCCTGCAATAATCCATTACAATTGCCCACATTATTGAAGGCATCACACCATTCGATCTGCCAATTTCATGCAGCATACTGTCCTCACATGTGAACAATACTTCAAGACACCTTAACATTTTTACAACTTCTTCTTGGAATAGCAAATCACTCAACACTTACAGAGGCATTCCATTGTTTTCTGTCTTCCAGCAGAGCACTGAATAATGGCCTCAGACTGAAGAGGTTCAATCTCAGTGATGTTACATTAAAACTGAAACTAATCTACTGTAGCATCCCATCCGGGACCACTGAGCGAACAATGAACTCGTGAGCTGGTTTATCTTATAATGTGCATGTATTGCAACAACCCTTAATGGTCACTGTTGGCTGTAACCATGCCATACAACACACACTTGTTTTTCCTTCCTCCACTCCTGAACCATAACCAAAACAACCGTGTCAACCTCCCGACGTCACCTCCTGCTCCTACCCAACTGCATGAACATTCAGAACTTTTAATAGAACACTTAACACATATAGCAGAACACATTTACAGGGTCACTACACTATCTTAAAGAAAAAATTAAAAATCATTGGCTCTTTTCTTGGTGACATGTTCATTACCAGTCCTTCCACAGCTGAGCAGATTTAGAAAGGTAATAACATACATGCCAATCACTAAGACATTATTTCTTTATCTATTCCAGGACCTGTTCTCTATGTGCTGCCCCCCACTTACATTTTATAGTCGGTGTCTCTGCCAGGTACATCTGCCCAATGACATCACACACATATATGACTTACTGTCTGGCTCACACAGGCTTTAATTACTTTTACAGGAGTCCTGAAGCTCGATGAGCTTTTAAATCACAACCTGTGTATATCTTCAGCAGATAGAGATGATAACGACGACTCTTTTATAACTTTGGATGAGGTCAGTGTAATGTGCCAGGCTCATCACCATTAACAGGGGCTGTAAGACACAATGATCATGATCCTATCGTGGTGCTTCTAAATCACTGCATGGGAGTCAAGGGAGGAGTTGTAGGGGATGGACAGACTGTGACTCAACTCCAAAGGCAATTAAAAGTGCGAGAATAAGAGTGAAATCAAACCTTTCTGTCATCTGAATGTGTGTGAGTGAAAACTATTTGAAAACTCCCTTTAACATCTGGCCCATGTTTAGTATCCTTTTGCCTAACTTGTCGTAGTTTACTCATGCAGGTAGAAATCAGGTGGAGTGAACACCAGACAGACCAGTATTCTGTGTGTTTACCATCAACCTTTTTCCATCCTACGAGATCACGTCTTTATGTGTTTGAATGGATACCACATTAGCTCTCTTTAGTCCTGCATCAGTATTCCCCTCCCATGTCTGCACCCCGCACCAGATCAACATTTAACCAATAACACATGCAGTAACCACATCAGCCGGAGTTTAAGTTTATTATGCTGATTTATACAGATGCCAGTGCAGATATCCAGTCAAATGATGCTGTCTGACACCACATGGTGAGTCCGTCATTTCTTCCATCCGCTCGACACTGTAGCCCAGAGAATGATATCTCAACAACACACAGGACATTTATACAGGACAGCTCATAGAGTCAGATAGGAAAGGGGGAGAAAGAATGGAGGACATGCAGCAAATGTACTGCTGAGGAGCCTCAGCAGTACATAATAGTAATAGGTTTTAACTCTCTGCATCAAAGTATTAAAATGTGTTTTTTATCAAATCAAAGTTACTTTGGAAGAATGGAGTTTTAGTCTCGTATTTTTTTGCAGTTCACTAGATCCCCAACAAAACCTGTCATGCCAGCGATGAGTTTTTGATCGCTGATTCACTGATTCAACTAATATCTCAAATTTTCAATGTAAAATAAAGGCATGTTTCATTTGTATCAACACATGAAAATGCACTGCAAATTATTTGGTACTTACCACGAAAAAAAAAACTTAGATTTAGAAGTGTTAGATAATTTGTCTTGTTTTAAGAGTTAATTTCTTATTTTAAGTGTTCAACTTTACACTATAATTTTATATCAAGCAAACCTTATCTTTTTTGTCTCAAATAGGCAGGAAATCTTAAAATGAGGTAAGTAACTGTTAAAATAAGATATATTACATCTCTCCCCCAAAGTCATCATCAAAATAAATCTTTTTTTAAGATTCAGTAACAAATTCAACTTGCTTGATTCAAGAGTCAGACAAAAAGCATCTGAAAAAACAGAGTTTATTGCTCTGACTTCAAGCAGATGATGACCAATGTTTGTTCACAAAACTGGCACAGGAAACACAAAACAAGAAACAGGCAAACTGGGTCACCCAATACATGATACACCTATAAATACTTATTGTTCCTCCATATTAATGTCTGTGGGCAATAATGTCACAAAGACTATATTTTATTGGAACAAAGGTATTGTCTTTAAAACTAACTGGAAAATAGGAAATGCAGTCAATTAGTTCTTTTACTAATTCTGTAACCTGGGCAACATTGGGAACTGCCACCTCATATGCCAGCAACTCTGTACTCAGATTCAGTGTTTCATAACGCTGGTACTCAAAAGCGACTAAAGAGGAATCTATCACAACGATATCTTGTAGAAAAATGTTGAACACTCTTATAAGTCATTCTGATTTTGATTTCTGTAAGATGTATATTCTAAAAATAAGGACAGGCTTTAGGTTTTAAGGTTTAGTTTTAAGATGAAGTAAGCCTTGTTTCAAGATAAACCTGCTTGGATTAAGACAGAGTTTAGACATTCTTCACTCTTAACTAATCTTCAGTTTAATTTGCTAAAGGTAAGAAAGACTTTGTAATTGCTTATATTTAGTATATTTCACCTATTTTGAGGCTGTAAAAAGTTACTTTTTAAGTAATCTCGTCTTAAAACCAGCATTTTATGCTTATATTTAGTATATTTCACTTATTTCAAGGCTGTAAAAAGTTACTTTTTAAGTAATCTCATCTTAAAACCAGCATTTTATGCTTATATTTAGAAATCTTGTCAAGTGAAATTATCTTGCTGCATGGACAGATAATTTCACTTGTTTTGTGTACCTTTTCCCTCAGATTTAGTGTTTTTATTTTGTTTTTAGACCCCCCTTTTTTGCAGTGTGCATTTGAATACCAAAGCAAGTAGGAAATGTCCTCAATTGGAGCCCAGAGTCACATCCTACACAGGCCCTATGGTTTTTAGCTACACTCCTGCTGCTACTGTCACAGACAGTATTACTTTTAGATTTTGATATGAAACTCAAAACCTATATCTGGTGCTATTACACTGCATGAGGCACCATTCATTAAACCTTTGGATGGACTTTACCTAAAATAACATTTGCACACAACCACATACACACGCGCTCACACACACATGCACAGCAGATATGCGCTCTGCAGCTAGCAGGCAGGTCATAATTCAATAGGCTAATGTTTGTCATGGCTGCCTGCTTAGTTTAGACATACAGAGACCTGATCCCCCTGGGATGTAACAGTAAAACTACACGCAGGCACACACATGCTCGCCTATCCAGAGGTGCAGAGGTGGCATGGTTTGCATGCAACTCAAGACAGATGATTTTAAATGATCCTCATAAATACCTCTGTGCTCGTCCCTGCGTACACACACCCTGAGCCTGACAAGGTGAATCTTATTGAAAGTGAGGGAGAATGAGAGAGACGCCGGTGGAGAGACATGCGTTCCAACATTAAGCGTGTGTGCATGTGTGTAACTCCTCCAGGAGTCCCACTTTAAATCAGGCCTTATTAAAACAGCCTTATGTCAGCCACATTCAACCACTGCTGGACTCCCAGGTTATCACAATAACAATAAATCCCATTCACTCTCTGGCTCTACACACTGCTGTGTGTGGGCGCGTGTGTGTTTGTGTGTAAGTGATATAGTGTCCCTGGCTTTGGAAACTCATTAGGAGTTTCCCAATGCCGTCCAATGGAGGGAGGAGTCTTAGGTTGCCACAGCAACACATCATTTTGAGGCTGGAAACCAGCTAACTACCATCAAGAGACTGTGAATGCCTCCCACTGTGTGTGTGTGTGTGTGTGTGTGTGTGTGTGTGTGTGTGTGTGTGTGTGTGTGTGTGTGTGTGTGTGTGTGTGTGTGTACGTGTGTGTACGTGTGTGTGTGTGTGTCTTTATCAAGTATTGATCATCGACTATCAGATGTCCATTGGGCCTCATCAAAGTGACAAGTTGCCGTGATCAATACCCATACAAGAGGCACATTCCAGGTCTGTTAGCGGTCGACCAGTTAAGAAAAGATATCATATTAGTGGTACACTGATATTCAACATAAATATCTACAACCACTGTAGCAGCTCTGTCATATTGTATTTAGGCACTGAGTTGCTCATGGTCTAATTTGTAAGATAGTTGATTGTTGAATCTCATTCCCAATTCGTCAACAAACCCCAATGCCTTGGAGTTTACAAATTGACATTTAAGCTAAATGGTAACATCAGAATGCTAACATAATGATGACTGATACTGGGTCTGTGTATCAGTTGTTCAAGTGATACTCAATGGAATATCCAAAATCAGGAAATTCTAAACTCATCGTTATTTATTTGTTTATGATTGTGATGTGCTTTGTTTTTCGTTCTTTTGATTTTATGCTCTAGCAGTATATATGTTTAGGGGCTGTCTGGTGTTAATATGTTGTTCTCGTGTTTTTGTCCTCCATCACCGCAAACAGGCCGGGTAGCGTAGGTGGGCTTTCCTGCTGTCGGTCCTCCACCCGGCCTTTCTGCTTTACCTAACGAGGCCAGAGACACTGCAGTTGCTGTGAATTGTAGCTCCGGAGGATAAGTGACCTTAATAGAACAATATAACCATAATGAATAACTTGGAGAAATCAAATATCGAACCCCCAGTGGGCCCGTGGCCCATTTTTTAAACTACCTATTTTTGATCTGAGAATCAACAGTATGTAAAACAAATTTGTTGATTTGTTATTTGTATCACACAAATATTTTTTTTCATGTTTTCTGATGTTGGATTCTCAATTGAATATCAGATGAAAGTATGACACACAGACCATACTGAGACCTCTTTATAACCTGCATCAGCAAATGAGACCAGTGTTGAGGATGTAATGAGTCTCACAGTCTGAGGAGAGAAGCTGCTCTGTAGTCTGGTGGTATGGCAGCAGAAGGCAGCAGAACAACTGGCGTATAAAACATTGTTTTATGATGACCTCGCTGCAGAGCTATACCTTGCTGCTGGCTCATCAATATGAAGACATAAAATTAGGAAATGTTGAAATCTTCAGCTTACTCAACATAACTGCTATTACCAAGGAGTTGAATCTTTTATCTGTATATCTTTCATGTAATGAAAATGACCAACATTGGCCTGCTGACATAAAATGCCATGGCATTCAATCTGGAACACAAGCATTGTTAAAAAGGTGTTTTTTATGCAGCAGTTTTAAAAGGACAATGAGCAGCTTGAAGCTCCAGACACACTTTGAGATATCTTCTACTCTTGGCTGTAGATTCAGGGGGCAGGAAGACGGCAAATCTAGACTGTCCTCCCCTGTCAGTGTGTTATTGCTGTAAGTGCATTGCTCTGAAAGATATGAGAAGAGGTGATTCGATTGGACACGATTGATGACCCTGGCACATCCACCGGTAATGTACCCTGCCTGATTTACTCCCCATCAAAGTTGTACTTCTGCTGTGCCAACACCTCTAACCAAAAGTCTGTTGGACATTGTCCACTTTGTTTTGTTATGGGAACTGATATACTTCATCAGCTCTGGTCGTCCCAAATCTTGTTTTTTGTCTTCCATCAGGCTCTAAGTTTGATAAAGCATTGTAGGCTAGACTTATTCCTTGATTCAACAGGGCACGTCTCACTGACCTCACGCATGCAAAACCTTTTCGTCCCATCCTCCATGCAGCTCCATACCCCAACAAGAGTGTTTCAGAAAAAGCCGTGCCCTGTAATCTGTGGGTGAAGAAGGTAGTGTATGTATAGAGTGGTCTGTGTCTGTGTTTGATGGACAGCAGTAGACGGCTGCGCTCTGGTAGAGAATGAGAGACAACGGGGAAAAGAAATGATCTACAGGGTGCAAGCTATGTCAGCTTGTTGATGTGCCGTTAACAGTGGTACTGAAGAGTTAAAAATATTAGCATCTAACTGAACTGAGGTGATGTCAGCAGGTATGTTAACATGCTGTATTACTGTGCTTCAGATGCTGCTCATTTTCTATCCAGCCTGCAAACTGAGGTTAGCAGCAGAGTTATGTAGTGTTTGTTTGGTGGCCCATCCAACAAGCTAACATTATTGTCAGGACTAGATGTGTGTTCATGTTTTATGTTGATAAGAAGTAGACTTTAGCCGTAAACCTTATGTGGTTCTTGAATCTGTGACTCTTGTGTTCGTCTAAATCTGATCAGCTCTGCCCATAGTACAACCACTGATTGTATAAAATAGTGGCCGGAGCCATTGTGACGTCATCCACAGGTTTCTGAAGAGCCAGAAGGAAGCTCAAAGTGAGTGATACCGTCCGCCCACCATCTTGGCAGTGCCTGACTCTGCCTAACTCCTGATTAATCAAAAATTGGTAAAGAGAGGGAGCGTGGGTGGAGCCAAGAGGGTCCTAGTTGGTTAAACAAGGCCACCGAGACACCTAAGGCTAGCGAATTTCGCCTCTCACAACTCACATGAATTTGACCGCAGGTTTATTTACCCCAAAAAGCCAGAATGCCTTGTATATTAGATAGCTAGCAACAGCTGGCACTGATGGTTTTTGTTTATTAGCAAAGTTACACTTATCAGATACTAATTTCTCTCTGTTATCCACAGTTTTAACACGGGTCTTATCTGGAGTGACACACAGCATCAAGGGGCCATTTGAGAAACTGCAGTTTTTGGTACTTCCACATCGGCTTCAATGTTCAGGAGCAGAAATTGGTGCTTGGATAGAACGTTGATCTTACTGCTGTATGCAAGATTTGATTGGTTGTGTGAAATACAATTTCCATCTACATACATGGAAACTGAATTCCATCAAATGAATGTAAAGTTAGGGAGTGCTGTCAAGTCAAAAAATAAAACATTTCTCTTTTTAGAGCTGACGTGTATGCTGTGATACAAAAAATACAATTGATTATGATAAGTTTCTATGACTTGTTCGTGTTTGTGGGATTATGTCTATGTGTTGTCTTGATGTGTTTACATTTGTGTGTGCAAGTGTTCATGTATTTGCCCACATGATTTGCATATGACTGCATACATGTGCATATGAATGTCCTTGCATGTGTGTGTGTGTGTGTGTGTGTGTGTGTGTGTGTGTGGTGTGTGTGTGTGTGTCCATTAAGTCTGTGGAAGCCCTCAGATCTATTTTCAGCATCAGTGTTCATTGTTCCGTCTGGAGCTAATTAGATAACCTGAATGCAGCGCCGACACAATGTTTTGATACAGTGAAGCTCTGTCCTTTTGGTGTCAATGATGAGATTCCTGAAGAATGTGCACACACACACAGTCTCACACACACCAAAGGCACATGATTAGAAGTTCTTCATAACTCTTTCGCTAAATCACACTATCATTCTGTCACGCATCAACCCTCTTTGTCCTGTTCCACCCATCAACCCACACACACACACACACACACACACACACACAAGTGCTGTTGGCGAAGGTACCGGTGATGTTATTTGAGTTCTGATCTCTCTCTGCCACACGCAAATGTCTGTGGTCCAAATCAAGTAATCTATCAAACATGTGTCCTTTACACAAAGCACAGCAGAGAACAAGGCACCTCACACACACTCACACACATGCACCACAGTTTGAAGCCTACATGATATCAATCACTTCATTGGCATTCTTACACTGTAACATACTCTCCCACAATAAAACTGTATGTGCGGCTGACCACAGATTCTGTTGGCCAGAGACTCAGAGGAATGTGACAATATCCCAGGGAAATATATTCAGGCCTGAAACACATAGCCAGAGACCAGCACTAGTTAACCCTCCGATTATGTTGTGGGTCAACTTGACCCAATTTATGCTTTTGAGTTTTCTGAAATACTTGTTAGCCTCGCGTTTTTTCCCTGAAATCTTTGGACATTTCCTTTTGTTAAGATGTTAGCTGTGAGGTGGCTTGCAGGGTAAGAATGAAGGGTAAAGCCTTCCACTGACGCTTCAGATTTAGCCAAATTCAGGCTGAAAAATGTGTTCCAAAAGTCTGAAGGCTGAGACAATCACTTAGGAAAATGTGCACATGGGATTGGAGATGCTGTTTCTTCTATTATACTTACAGCTTGTTTACCATTTACAATTGTTTTTCTTTCGTCAATGAACCCCCCTCCCAACAGGAGTTGGGTTTAAGCAGTTAGCTTACTTGAAACACAGGTCTGCAAGATGATCTGTGAGCCTCTACTATACTCTACTACTATGACTACCCATAACACCCTCTGCGTAGTTGTGCATAGGCCAAAAAGTTTAGGCCAGGAAACAAGGAGTAGACCAAGTTGATTCAGGTGACATGGAAGTGGAAATCAGAAAAGATACAAAATGATATTTTTAGACTAAAATTAGCATGTATTGGTCAGATTGGGTAAACCTGTCAATAACGGTCAATTGACTCCTTTACCATTGTTCTTTCTCTGGTGTGTCATGTTCAACACCACAAAGCGTTTCTGTTGAGACAACTGGAATTCCTGCCATACACCACTGATACAGTGGTGTATCTAATTTTAGGAGAATTGAACCATCAATGTGTGCCTCAACTTTTTATTTTTCCCATGATCGCAAAGATTTGGGAGGTCTTTTTTTCTTTCTCACCATTCAATTATTTACACATTCATTTGATCATCTCTGCAGCATATATATCCTGATAGCCCCAGTTGTCCTGAACAAAATGATGAATATCACCTGATATGTGCATTACAGGGTTGATGTTATACAAGTGTTATGCCCCTGGTCTAGGGGAACCAGCAACATGACATGATGTGCTTCTCCCCATTCTTCTCACTCCCAAGAAAGCCAGTGTCGCAAGGTAGTTATATTTAAGGTAGCCTTTTATTTTGCTTCAGAGGGAGACCAAGCCAACACAACAAACAAAATGAGTTATTTCCCGACCTTACTTGCACAAATCAAAAATATTAACAAAAAGACAAAATCTTACCTAACTCCTACATGAGGAAAAACAGGAGAAAAAGCAAAACAGAAAACGCAACAAACAGAAACGCTAGTCAAGCGAGACACTGGACCAAGTTGGAAAGTGAAAGAATTGGTGGAGAGGAAGACTGCAGTCAGTCGGTGCTTCAAAAAGGCTCCTCTCCTCCCTCTGACCAATCCTGGGTCAGCAATCAGTCTGATCAAGCCAATCAGCAGGCCCAACCTGCTATCAGTCACTCACACACACTAGGACGAGGAGGGACAGATCAGCAGCCAACGTAAACACAATAATGACACAGGGTCATAACACAAGCACTATTACACGAAAAGGCCAACCCAAAATAGGTTTTAAAAAAATAGCTTAGGGCTCAGTACCCCAAAACATTATTATTCAGAATGATAATGTCACCTAGTAAGACTTATAAAATATGATCACAACCTTCTCCTTTTCAGCATGTCATGACCTGTATGAAATGGAGATTATTATCAGCAAATATAATCATGTGGCATCAGTAGAGAGAAACACCTTATCTTAATATCTTAAAGTCTGACGTTGATTAATGCTGAGATTACACAATCTGACACCAACACACATATTAATGCACCTCCACATGTAATCAAGCACACAGATACCAGCATTCACCTCGGGCAAATTGCAACTGCTTGTTCAGGTCAGAGGTGTTTATGCTGGCATGATTGGTGCCCGCAGAGCCGCAAGCCCTTACTGCTGTTTCTCCACCCAATAAAACACAAATCTGTTGACATGGATCAGGACTTAAGTGCGCAAACGGAATGTATACAGACATGCTGTACGGTGTATATATAAATGGAGACCATAGAGAAGTTTGTGTTTTAAAAGTATTTCTACACGTGAACAGGCTACAGTTTATTAGCAAAGAAATGTGTGCAAAGCATTCAGTGTTTGAATAAAATCTTTCATTTCATCGTGAATTACTCAAAGTAACAAAAGGTATCAATATTTTCCATCTTATTCAACAAATTGTTCCTCAACCTAGAGCCACAAAACATTTGCAGTTATTAATAGTGTTCGGTGGGTCTGTCCAGTGAAAGCTTCATGTCAAAAAGGAAGTCATCCACGTTGGTTTGTCTGGGCAACAGAAGCAATGGGAAGGTAGTGAGAGCAATGTGACCACCATATAGGAACTTCAACACAAAATCCAAATGGGCAGACACCACAGTATTGATCGACAGGTGAGCTTAAAGGTCCCATATTATACTGTTTTCATCAATTTCACACAGCTGTCAGAGGTCCAACAACACTGTATTGGAAATGCATTACCCCAAACCCATCCATGGTCCTGAATTTCAGCTGTCTAAAAGTCGCTCTGCTGAGAGCAGGCTGTTTCAGTGCCTGCACCTTTAAATGCTAGTGAGCTCCGTCTGTCAACACCTGCCTTGCCTGCTACACGCCCCTCTCATGTAGAGGATGCCGCTTGCGCTAGCGGTAGCATGCGCTAATGTTTTATGGTGGATGTATATATATGTATCGCTATGGCTCGACGAGATGCTTTCGTTCAACCATACCAGTTTGACCCAGAATCAGACCCAGAAGGAGAGGCTCTTGAAGAAGTACAGACTCTGCGGCTGCAGCAGGACGTTTCAGAATGGTTAGTGTGTCTGAATAATGTTAGTTTGTTCTATGTGTTGTTACAGTTACTACCATGTAGCTAATGGCTAACAGCTAGCGAAAGCTGTGTTTGTCTCCAACACAGTCTCCAAACTCTTGGACACTGTTCGCATCGTCTCTGTCTCCAGTCTGCACATGTTTCCAGACTTTTTATTGTGACAACCAAGCTCCACCGTAATATTATTAACATTAAACTCTCTTCAAACACCATTGCATAGCGCACCGAAGCGGAGCTAACTAGTTAGCAAATTTCCAGCTTCCATACTCATAGGCAACTGTAAATACTATCAAAACGTGGCACACTTACCTGTGGCTCGGGTGCAGTTGCTGGGTCCAGCAGGTTAAGACTGGTACTTTTACGAGGGTCAGCGTCGAGACAAAGCCAGCTTTGTACTGACCCTCGTTACTGAAGCAGTCAGATGTGAAGTGGTTAGCACACACATACAAACTAACATGAACCGTAGCCAGCATGTTGTCATTAAAAATGAAACGCAACCACTGTCTCTTCTGTTGTTCTGTAGCTGGGACAGAATATAGGCACTAATGTTGATTTTTACAACTAACAACAGAGCAATTTGCGTGTCTAACTCTGAGCGACGACATTGCGAAACACTGCTATCTTACCGCTGGACACACTGAACTTCACCTCGGGGATGATCGCCCCCCTCTCGGATATCTCCTATCACCGTGCAGAGGAGGCCGGCCTATGTAAATGACTCCTTTCGTTACATAACGAAAGGAGCTGAATCTGAACAGCCTGTAGGAGCGCCGTTTTACCAGTGGGTGGGCTGCAGAGACCATGCAGGAATCGTTTGCTCTCCTCATTCTGGGAGTTGACAGGCTCTGGGAGGACCAGCTTATATATGTAGAGAGCAGAGAAAACGTGTTTTTCATAATATGGGACCTTTAAATTGCACATTTTAGTGTGGCCTTATATTGTGACCAGTCAAAGGCACAGCTGTGCAATAATCATAACGTTTAATTGGCGTCTTTATGACATTAATGTTTGTGTTTACGGTTTGCAGTAAATGTGAGAGTAATCAGCGTTTTGTGTTTGCTGAGGCACCTACAGTAATACAACAGGGAATTATCCTTTAAATTGTAAAGAGTGCACTGACTGTTTGAATGTCTGTCCTTGTCACAACAGCAACCAACTTATCTGTGCTGGTCTAGGTACAGCTGCCTGAACTAAATTCTCCTTTTCATAAAATGTCATTTTGCCCAAGCAGACCTCATTGGGTCGTTTATTGATTGTTACAGGTTGGTAAGTTTGTCAGTTTGAAAAATATGCTATATAACATAATGCATAAGCCTTTTTAAAAATAATCATAACCTAGTTATTTCATGTATTATCAATGGCAAATTCAATCCTTGCTAGTCTGAAGCACAGCCATGCGATGCAACACAATGCCAACACATGTCAGAGGAAGAATTCCCTCCATGTCTTATGGTCGTCACGGGGCAGCCTCCCTATCTCATCTTGGATCTGAGAGACACCCTTCAGCGACCAGATCTAGCAGCTGTGGTCAGCCAGCCAGCAGAGCCATCTGAGGAGGTTCTGATGGCCACTGGCCTGTCCTGGTTTCCCATGGTTCAGTGTTTTTACGAGCAACTGGAAGCCATTATGGAGATGAGGGTGCTGAACAGAGCGGAGCGGTCCTTTCCCAGTGATGACAGGCCTCTCAGTCTGGGTCCCCTTCCCTCCCAACGTAAATTAAACACAAATGGCCTCTATGCTGTCACACACACATTCCCTGCACACACAGTAATATGCACATGTATTCACATACAAAACATGCACAGCACCATATTACCATGAACACAATCTGTACACGTGTACTGAACTGCAGCATCCAAGAGTGATTCACACGTCCCAAACAAACATAAAGTTTATACTGTGTGTGGCATGAATTAATTTCCTGGTTCCTCAACTGAAACAGCATGAAAACAAAACACAAACAACTGTGGTGAGTTCTTCAGAACGTTCTTTCTTTCTTTCTTTCTTTCTTTCTTTCTTTCTTTCTTTCTTTCTTTCTTCATCATTGTTTCCTTTCTTTCACTCCTCCTCATGGAAGCATCCACAGTTATGTTTCCCCACAGAGGACAAAGTGTTTCCAACCATCAGTGTGACGGTACAAACGTGTGTGTGTGTGTGTGTGTGTGTGTGTGTGTGTGTGTGTGTGTGTGTGTGTGTGTGTGTGTGTGTGTGTGTTGGAATGTGTGTGGCTTAGCATATCTCTCTGCTCTGATCACAGGGATAGGTGAGTATTTTTGGAGGGGGGTCATTTTTCCACCCAGGGAGCAGATGTTCTGTCTTTTACACAAAGCGATCACAGTCACCAGCACTGCTGAATTAACAATGATAAGATGCCACATTAATGTTCCTTGGACCTGAAGATTATTTGATTTACGTAAAGCTGAAAGTTAACCTGATGGTTAGAGGCACAGAACCAGCTGGAAAGTTGTTGTCAGAAACTTTAAAATCGGAAAAAATGCTTGGCAGGTGATGGTGCAAACCATGTGTATATCACAGCAAACCTCAGCAAATCAGCTCAACAGAAAGAGGGCGCCATTCCATTCATAAATCAATCTTTTGTTTAAGCCAGAGGAGCAGAACATCTTCCCTCAGTGCCATTCTTTTTTCTTCTTTAATTATGCTCTCCAGCTCTGATGGATGCTAACTGATGTTGGATTCTAACTGATGCTATAGCAGCTATGCTAACCTATTGAGGAGCCACCACAGTTTTCAAAAAAGTTCCTCATAGGTTCTGATTAGCTGTGTTTGGCCACAAGCGCACAACTTGAAGCCTGGCAAGATCACATGATAACGTGATCTTGCAAACCCCGCTGTCTCAGATTAAATTGTGCTTTTACATACTTGAAATTCTTTGAGTGTTTTTGAAACCCAAAATTTGCATTATTAATATAAATAGAAGTACTCTAAATATAACATTTTACCCAACTTTACACAGTTCTTTGGAGCAGATCTTGAATGGACTGTCCATACAGATTGCATCACAATCACATTGACTTAGTGGACTTCATCGACCATCGATTCAGATTTTCTTAAGTTCCTTTTATATATATGCCTATATAAGCATCATTCCTTATATGAAGTCACTCTTAAACCAAAAGTCAAGTGACAATTTGATTTGACGCAGGTTTCGTGTTCACGTTTTTATTATTTGTACTGGCCAGTAAGAGACCTCTTCTTCGGGTGGTACTTCACCGATTTGGGAATTTTCCTTTGAGTGTCTAAATTTGCTCTGCACAACCAGAAATATTGTCCTTTTTTTATTTCACACGTTCTTCTTATCAAAAACTGGCAAGTCAAGTCAATTTTTATTTATATAGCCCAGAATCCAAATTTGTGTTGAAAGGCTTTACAACCTGTACAGCATGAAACAGCCTCTGTGCTTGGCCCTTCAACCCACATTGCAAAGCAACCTGATGCCAGCAGCTCAGAGGTCTGGTAGGCTCACTTCTTTCATACATGTAGTCTTCACCCCCCAACCGCCAAGACTCCAATCCACAGTCCTCTTCCTTTGCAAAAATCAAAGTCAGGGAATCACCAAATTAATCATCCTAAGGCTGACATGAATGTCTGCACCAAATTCCACGGCAATTCATCGAATAGCTCAAACACTTTTTTATTCCAAACAAACGATGTGAAACTCATGGAAATGTCAGATGATCATCAAAATCATCTGGTTACAAGGTATTACACTGTATAGATGAAACTTTGAACTGCTGGTGGTGTGAGAGGAAAGTCAAGGTATCACCAAAATATTTAGGATTCATCCTCTGGGGATCGTCAACGTCTGCTCCGTATTTGATGGCAATCCATCCAGTAGTTGTTGAGATATTTTAGTCTGGACCTAAGTGGTGCCATGAGCCTGGAGCCATGCTGCTATCATATGAAGGATACCATCTGTGTGTAATTAACAAATCACTTTCCGTGCCAAGCCTGTCATACACAACATAATTCTGCCAGTGGTGAATAAACTTGACTGACAGAACAACCGCACTTATTTTAACACAAGCTATGATCATTTCCTTATTCTTACCGAAATGCAATCAAATTCCGAGGTCTGATCACCCATCGCTGGTACTCTCCAACTGTTATATATGCTGTTTTGAGTTTTATTTTGTCATTTTGGTATGAGGACATGTTGCATACAGACAGACTAATCCGATTACTCTTTTTATTGTCTTCGTTCTCACAACCAAGCTATTATTTAGGCCACTTTAAAGGCATCTCGCGTCTGGGTGGGATTGTCCCACTGCTCAACATAAATCAACTAGCACTTCATCATGTCTTTGAAGGCATTTTCGTTTTCCAAAGTGCATTCTTCTTCACTCTGATGGGTGACTGGGCTGTAGTGATGCCCAACAAAGCTGGAGAGAAGAAAACAGCTCCGAGCCAAACCCTCACAGTGTTCCTCCCGCCATCCATTAACATCAGCACGGATCTGAGGACAGCTGAACTCATGCTGGCTGCTGAAGATGGTTACAGCACTGCATACAGGACTGGAAGGTGGTTTAGATGTTACAAACAACTCCAAACTTATAAATGATACTGTATATGGACCATGGACAAAAAGCTCATTATTTATGGTGTTTGAAATATCCCCAGGAAACATGCAACATCAGGGAGACTTTCTGATCCTGCCTGTGTATCAGTCCAGGCCCACTTTTGTACATCTGGTAGATGTGCACTACAGGTTTAAATGCCTGAACATCTGACTAGGACTCCATCTTGGATTTCTGTGGACATGCAAGAAAAGTTAATATCAGGATATCCAGCCAGGACCCCTTTCTGAGGTCTACAGGTATCTACGACTGGTCCTATATCTGATCCAGCCTACCTAATGAAGGTTTGATTTCCAAAACCAGTAAAGCTTATAGTGAATGGGATGCATCAGACTCAGTTAAGGCAGGCACTTTTTTAATATGATTATAACAATTAAAAAAGGAACGCTGATGTGTGCCCTGGTAGTTTACCCGGTAAAGTGTGAACCCCATCCTGGCGAGGTGACTGGACTGCCCAAGTGCCCTCATTCCATGCAGTATGTGGGCCGGATGAATGTATGAATCTGCTGTGAGCTGCTGTTTTCACTACAGTTGTAATACCTGCATCTGAAGAACATGTCACAGACATAAAAAGAATACATATAACAAGGTAACAGGCAGGTTTCCGACAAAGGTAAAGGAAAATCAAGTCATCTTATTTACTTATAATTTTCAAAGGCAAACTGACAGCAGCAACCTAGCTCTCATGCGCGACACACGCAGGATGTGTGTCCAACGGGTCAGGATGTCTCTTGGATGTCAAAGGAGAATGTAAAAAGACATTTGGAAAAAAAGACATCACAAAAACTGTCATTCTGCTGATGTCTTATGAATATTTGAGAAACCTGTTACATTGACATCTTCTGGGACGTGTCTTTGCCGACATGTTCTTCCGACCTACGAGGCTCTACCTGCCCCTCCAAGCATCAGTTCTGCACGCGAAGGGCTCTGTGGTCGTGGCTTGGTTATGTTTCGGAAAATATCATACTTTGGGTTAAAATTACTGCGATATGTAAAGTCCATAAATCAGGTCACGTACTGAGGTCGTTTATGTAGATTAACTTACGTTTCACAAATCAGAAATGATTCTTTACTCTTAGTCAGAAGCAGGATCCAAACCATAGTCTCTGGAGACTAGGGTTTGCAGACTTCTCTTGCTTATTATAGTACTGCACTTGATGGGCACTTCAAGAAGTAATGTTAGAGGGATGCAAGAAAGTCTCATTATGCCTTCAGCGATTCCAATGATGTTTTTCAAGAACCATACTGTGTTTTTTTTAATGTAAGCTACTGGTCGTTGTTATTTATGATATTAAATTTAAAAAAGTAATTACCTTATAAGAGTTTTTTTTCTATTTGATTCTCATCTGATCAAAGTTTTTTATTATATACTAAATTTCTACAGAAAATATTAATTTCCAAATTGCAATATCAGCCCCATCCTGTATAAGCACCATAACCCTACTCAGTTGTGACGATATATTGCAGAGTTAAATATGTCTTAGTATTTTGAACAGAGTGGGTTTGTCCTGCCAGAGGAGAGGATAGTCTTGGCTGCCGGTCTCGTGGAGATGACTCGCTGTGATAAAGCAACAGGAGAAGAGGTGAGACTGGGAGAGCAGGCTGACAACCGGGGAATGTCTTTCCATCCATCACCTGATGAGCAGGTCGAAACAAAACAACGTGGCATTCCAAAAGGGGAGGAAGGGACGGGATGAGATGAGAGGAAAGACGCGGGGATGAGAGGAGAAAACCTAGGAGGACAAAAAGGAAAGGAGTGGAGAGAAAGCAGGAGTGAAGAGGAGGAGGAGGAGAGAGGAGAGCAACAGGAGAAAGGAAGAACAGGTTAGAGGAGATTACAAAAGAGGGTAGGAGAGGGGTGTAGAATATAGGAGGAGGAGGAGGAGGAAAGGAAACTGGGAGACATGAAGGGGAATCGAGGGAAATAATGAAGAGAAGATGAAAGGGCATGACTGGAGGAGATGAAAGAACGGGAACGAATTGAGGGTGAAAGGAAATGGAAGAAGAAGAGGACAACAGAGGAAATTAGAGGAAAGAGAAAAGGAAATCAGAGGGAAAAGAGGGGAAGAAGAGAAGTCACAAATGGAAAAGTCGAGGGAAAAAAGAAGTGGATGAAGACAAAAAGGGCAGGACAAGATAAGAGCAAAAGACAGGAGAAAGGGGAGAAGGGAATGCAAAAGTAAAGATGAGAGAATATGATGGGGGAGTATGGACACAGAGAGGAGACAAGTAGGGTGGTTAATAGAAGAAAGAATGAAGTAGAGGGGTTAAGGGAGAGAATGAGAGGAGACAAAGGGAGACAAGAGAGGGAATTAGTCGAGAGACAAGTGTCAGGACTAGAGGAAAACAAGAAAAGAGGGTGAGACAGAGGAAGACGATGGGCGAGAAAAAGAGAGGAAAGGGAGAATCAAAAGGGAAAAAAGGAGCGGATTAGAAAGAAGAAGGGATGAGGAGGAGAAATGACCAGTGGACCAAGAACCGAAGAGCTGACCCAAAGAGAGAAAAAAAGGGAAAGAGAAGGAAGGAAAAAAGATGAAAAAGAGAGAAAAGAAAAGAAGGTGAGTGAGTAAGAAGAGGGCTGGAGATTTACCTTTCACTCATTGTTCAAACAAACACCATCAGTGCTGCTGCCTCCAGCTCCTGCTGTTATAATACAGTTTGAGGTGTTCCAGGCCTCTCTAATATCCTGCCCTAAAGAGGCAATGGGCGCTCCGCCACACACACTATTCTTATTACTCCTCACACACACACACACACACACACAGAGTAAGTTTTATTAGCACTCTGTAAAGGAGATAAGGCATTCCAGGCTGAAGAGCAGGAGTGAGGAGTCGGGGGGAGGAGAGTTCAGGAGACTGAGCTGTATACTAATAAAGATGTTTGGGAGCAGCGAGCGCTCGTGTCTCATGATGGATTATGCAGGAATGTTCAGCTATTCTGGTTTTAAAAAAGCAAATAGAGTAATCCGCATGCAGACATCACATTTTCCCTCCAAACCACCTGTGTGATGTTTCAGCTGTCCTGAATGTACTGGCCAGACTTCACAACTTTACGTTACCTTCAAGGCCTGTGGACTGTGATGGCTTTTTTTTCCTTTTTGTTTATGAGTCTAACTCAGCAAATCACTGCAACCAGCCTAACACATAAAGACTTATACAGAGATTATTACAGGTTTTAGAAAATATGGGAGGGAAGGAGTCATGCTATGTGTTGATTGAAGTCTGAAGAAGTGAGTCTTGAGTCGTTTGCAGTAGATGGCGAGCGATCGCTCTCAGCAATGGTGGTACCAGCCGGACAGCCGATGTAGTGGAGCGAAGTGTTTGCGCTGGGGCGTGTGGTCTGACCAGTGTTTAGAGGTGGATTGGTGCAGTTCCATTGATGACCTTGAAGGTCTGTACCATCGTCTTGAATCAGATGCTGCCTGCAACAGGAAGCCAGAGGAAGTCACAGAGGAGGGGGGGCACATGGGAGAGAACCTTTGTTAGAAAAAACTATGTATTTACAAACTATTTTTTCAGGTGAAGTAGTATTCCCCTTACAGATGTTTAAAGAGTTTTCTGCTCTAGTTCGCTTTCCCATTAACTTCCAAACACACAACTTCTTTATATTACGGAAACCAGCTACTTTCACTGCCAATGATCCCAGTGGAGGCACTTCATATCAACATGTGGATTACTTTTAGCAGTGTTTCCACTTTGAGGTTTCAAACTCATTTCACTGTGCAGAGATCATCCAGGCAGATACTCAAGAAAGGTGACTTGGAAACAACAGGCAGTGCTGCAGCTGTAGCCTGCTCCAGCTGACTGTTAGTGGGACATGATTATTCAAGCACTTTTTCTTGATAATGAAATGACCTACAACTAACTTACACACAATACAGAAAGCTGTGGAAAGGGTGCAAGAGAGAAACCCTTGTACTGCTGTGACATTATGCTTTCCAGGCACTGAGAAGCAGATGGGAAGAACAAATCATAGAAAATGAGATGAAATAATAGATAAAAACAAGTGATGAAAGGATGGATCTTGGACAGTATCATGAAAGACACTGTTTGCGTGTCGCGGTCCCAAAGCGTGGTGAATTTAACCCAGCAGGGAAACCAAACGCTGGCTGCAGTTTGACTGTGAAGCAACAGAGCCAGATGTTGCAAAAGAGACATCAAGTTAGAGACAAAACAAACTACTGTGCAGATCTGAGTGTTTACAGAGCTGAAAGTGAGAGTTTTAAAGATGGGCAGAGTATGTGTGCCTGTGTGTGCATGTTTAAAACCAGCGTTTGTGTGAATATCTGCTCCTCAGTGTGCGTTAATGCGTACGTGTGACATTCAAAACCCATTAAGCCTGTCATCGCATCCCATCCATCTGTCTGCATCCGTGTGATTCTTTCTCTCCGCGGCACGACCTCCTGTCACCATGGACGGAGCTACGTGATTGGCCAGACACCAGGAAGTCTTAAGAAGGTCATTAGCATAACAGCGTTCATGGGAACATTTCAAAATGAGTGCGGTGTCGTGAGATCTGCAAAACCTCCCTGGAACCGGTTTCCTCTCATCCGCACGAGTCGTCCCAGCGGCTCTGTGATTTGTTGTCCGTCCTGGTTCCTGCTGCCTTCGGTGATGACAGGAGAAGCCACAGTAAGGATAAATAATCCCAGACGACTGGAACCGCATATACATACACATAATGGCATACTGCACACACACACACACATACATACATACTACAGCCGTGAATTCACTGTACATACACACACAACTCAGCAGTAGGCATCAAGTCATTCATGTTAAAGCTGTTAATATATAATTATCCACTGCCGAGACATGCCTGTTGAAATATCAGTCAATATGAACATGTAGCAAGCACTAAAGGAGCACTCTGTAGTTTGGGGAGAGAAATTTTAATCAGAAGAGAAAGATTTATGATTTAGATTTATGTCTAAACAAACTCTCTTTGTTTTGTTTTCATGACTGAAGACAAACTGACCGTAAAGCACAACCATATTTCATATTGTTTTACATTGTTTATACTTGGCGAACCCTGCCACCTTTCTAGGATTAAGCAGTGTTCTGGGACCTTATTTTCTCTGAGAACAGCTTGTTTATTCACTTGTGGAAAAAATACATATTTCTGAGTTTGTATCATAACCTCATTAATGTTGTAAATATTACAATTCTGAGTTTGAATTTCTTCTCCAAAAGTACATGGTCTCCCTTAAAACATGAGACCACCATGCAGCGAGCTTTAACCAAAACTCATTTAGACCGCGAGACATTCAGGATCACAAACCACTGGGAATATTTTCAGTCAGATGTCAACACATTTTTGAGAAGTTTTTTTTTTTTTTTTTTTTCATTGATTTATTTATACTTCAAAGCAAGTCCCCGTCTTTCTTAGGCTCCCAAGTGTTTTGGTGGATAACACAACTTCACCTGATTTTCCAACAACATGGGGTAAGTAGACAATAACTGAATTTTTATTTGGGTGAACCTATCCTTTAATTGGTAATGAAGTCCTCATGAGATGCTTATTAATGCAATTATGTGTTATTACGATTACATAAGTGTTAATAGATGTATCATAAACATTTTTACATATATATGCATATTACATTTATATTTACAGGCACTTAAAAGAGACATAACTATTGTAGACTGCCTAAGTACATTAATAAAAAACATCAAGCGTTTTTTAAGATTGTTAAATATTATTACAAAAATATTTGTGACTTTACTTTAACTGATCTTTAACTGATCTACTATATCATTGTAAATCTGTACTAAGCTGTTTTGCTGTTTTATAAAGATTAATACATAATCTACTTTGCTTTAGTTTTCTAATTTCTTAGTAGTTTAAGATATAGTATGTAGAAATTCCACATAAATATGTCTATAAATGACTAGATTTTTGATATGTACATTTTTGAGTTGCCTATATTATTGCAAATGTATCCAATATTGTTCAAACCCAGAGAAACCGAAGTGTACTCGAGCTAACGGTGCGTTTCATTTGATTACCTATCACTACTTCCCGGATGGAGAAGTCGGCCGAGGGGACTGCAAACGACACATTAAAACATTGCCTCCCCTTGAACATTTATGCCTGTCATGGTGGTTGTTTAAAGGTGTATTCACCATCCACAAGGATCGCCAGATGATCATCATTTGTGTTTATTTATGTAGGCAATGTTCATATGCTCCAAACAGCCAGTTTACAGCTGTAAGCTAATTCTCTGAATACAGCTCTCACCAGAGATTCTGGTTCTCTCTCTTCTTGTCTCCTTTCCTCTCTGTGACATTACTCTCACAAAGTAAAGCACATTTCCCCTCCTGCTTCAGTCGGCAGTAAAAATAAATCCACTTTTTAATCCCAAAAGTTAAAAAACTGTCTGAGCTTTCCTCCCCTCAGCAAACAACTCCAAATTTCGAGCAGAGTATGATGTGACTCCAGGTATTTGTTTTTTAAGAATCTGTACCCGACTCTTACTCGGCTCTGAGCAGCTCATTATTGATTTTGGTGACAAATACAGCTGACATGCAGAATGTACAACAGCAGCAGATATGAAGAGTTTGCTGTAAATAAACACGTCATGGGGAGATGAGCGATCCATCACATTACCCTCAGTGCTGCTGACTGCAGAGGGTTCCCCTTGATCCCGTCCCAGCTGTGCAGGTAAGATGTTTTATAAACTAATAATCCTCTTATGTGGGTCATCTAGTGTGCTGCTCTGCTCTCTTCATGCTACACTACACCGGAGATACACACACTCCTCACCTGTGTATAAACGTGCATGCTCCAGCACCCCTCTTATCTGATTCTGCTGTGCTTTCTCTGATAGCCCTGCCAGCAGCAGGCATGTCACTGACACCCAGGTGGCGAGGAACCTTGGTATGTGAGTGGCAGAGTACTGTATGTCTACTTACCATACCTTACATGTGAACTCCAGCACAGTACTTGAGCACATTCTCAGGTACTTGTACTTGACTTGAGTATTTCCAATGTATGCTATCTGATACTTTCACTGCCTTATATTTCAGTAAGAAATATCGTGCTTTTGATTCCACTCCATTAATTTTGCAGCTACAGGCACTTACTACTTTGGTTCTACATACAAAATATACAGACAACAGCCACAGCATTACAACTACTGAGAGGTCAAGTGAGTAACATTGATCGGTTTGATAAAATGCATATGCTTCTGGGAAACTTTGGGTCCTGGCATTCATGCAGACACAGTTTTGACAGGAAACACCCCCTCAAGCATAGTTGCAGATCAAATAAAAACCTCTCATGGTAATGATATTTATCGATGGCAGTGCCTCCCTCCCCAGCAGGACAATGTGCGCTGCCACACGGCAAAAACTGCTTAGGAATGGCCCAAGAAACGAGATATAGGCCCCAAGGTGTCAACCTGGTCTCCAACTTCCCCCAGATCCCGATCTGATCAACCACGGATGTGATGTGCCAGACCATGTCCTATCAATGGAGGCCCCACCTCACAATCCACAGGACTAGAAGCATTTAAAGTCAATGCCTTACTTCCAGACACCACAGGAAACCACTAAATGTCCTGTGTCCATGCCTTGATGGGTCAGAGCCCAGTCAGATTCATGGTGACTTCTCCATGGATTGGACCTGGTCGAACATGTCCCACTGATGCTTGATCATATTGGAATCTGGGGAATTTGTTGTCCAGGTTGAGGCCTTGAGGTTTTTGTCTCTATGCTCTGGCCATACCTGAGCAGTTTGGTGAAGAAGGGCACATTCTCCTGCTAGAGATAGATTTCACGGATGATAGAATCAGGGCGACATGGTTGAGTCAATGAGGCGAAGGTGGTTAGGTTGATGAGACGTAGGTGGTTTGATTGGCTGGGCCTGGGTGGCAGATCAGCGAGGAAGAGTTAGTGGTCCAGTTCCTGAACTTTATTCATAATATCCATTTATCTGTCCATCAGGAAACTCCATCAGACGGAAAACCAAAAATGTACAACACACTTAAATATTTGCATCCTACTTGCTCATCTGGTTACATAGTATTGAAACAGACAGCAGAGTGGAGATTTTGGAGATTTGTCAAGTCAGTGTAGCATCAAAATGATTTTGAGGGTTTTATTTATAAGTTCAAATACTGTGGTTATTTAATACTGCTTCAAAGCCACAATGCCCTGTAAGCGTAACTGTAAGCTGTATTCTTGTTGATGCTGCCAATACAAGGATCGATCTTCTGCCCACGTTATTGGTATTATAGGCACCTACGGCAACTAAAGAACCCCCCTTTTCATTGCTATAGTGAACACTCCACCACTTTCCCCAGATCTTGCATGCACATTGCCAAACACAACGGACAGTTCACAGCTGTGCATAAGGCAGAGGATTGTGTCATTACTTATCTAACAGTGTAAATATTATAGCATGAGGACAGCAGGTAATCACAGAGGCCTAGAACAGGCCTGATTAAAGCCACTGATTTTCCTTTTGTTAGTATACGTAATTGGTTACTAAAGGGACAGCATGGTGTAAAAACACAGACAACCTAAGATTCCCATTGGTCATTGAATTTCAGGAATAATACTACTGAGAGATGTCCTCCAGACAGGGAAAGCATGGGGATTTTAGAAATGTTCTGGGAACAATAGGAGTTGTACAGATGAGTCACACTTATGGAAAAGAAACATAAAAAACAGAAATAATGAGTTTGTCATGAGAAACCGTTGATGGAAAAGTGAGTATATTTCTACGGAACATTTGAGAAATGTCACTGCGGTTCCTTTGTCGCTGACGAACAGAGTGAAAGGACAGAGCTGTGAGAATGTCAACATCTCACCTGCTCTTAGCCTGATCTGTGAGGAACTGACTAGCGAAAGGTGAGGTGAAAAGACCCTGCAGCTCTGAGCATTATCACACTCATCAGATGCCCTATGATTTGTAGTGGAGCAGCACATGGGGAACGGAGCCCTCATGTTGAATATCACCTTACTGTAAACTACATGATAAATGCACAGGAGAGCAGAGGGGAGGGGTGAGGACCACTTTATTCAGAACAGGTGGCCGTTCGTGCTAAGGCCAAAATGACAAGCAGCTGTGGTAGTGTGCTCCTGCCAACACACACATGCACACACACACTTTCTCCCAAAATCCCAAGTTTGACATGATTGTCTGTCGGCCTTTTTCTGCTTTTTAAGATGCTTAGTCACTTTTTGTCCATCCAACAGATCACTGAACTCTACACGACAGACAGGCTAAACTGTGATGCGTTTGTACCATGAGACAAAGTGAAGTATCCCTTCACTGTCACTCATGAAGTTAAAGCTGTCTGCAAACAAGAAGTAACTGCATCACTGTGAAAACAATGCAACATTAATCCAACAAAGTCTGAATTTATTGGAAAATAACATTTTCAAGCAACCCAATTACCAAAAAAAATTACATCTGCAAAACAATCGATGAGTTCAAATTCAATTTTTCTGTATGTTGCTACTTAACCTTTGTTTAAATCGAATTTTCAATTGCTCTCTCTGCACATTGCTGTGCTTATGGTCTGCTTAGGTTTTGGCACAAAGAACATTTAGTTAGGGTTAGGAAAACGTATGACTTAGAATAGATTTTTGCATGTTTTTTTCGCCAAAAAAAAAAGAACTGGAAATGTCCCCGGTCTTGAGACAACACACGCTTTTGTTGCCATAAAAATAGCTGGAGATTGTCCTCCTTGTTAACACAGTACTATGCTGGACGTGCAAAAAATGAAATTCCATTGAGAGATGTAATTTCAAAAGCTGGCCAACTAAAATCAAATTTGTCAGCGAGAGGTTATTGGGTCAGGGGACCTCCGTTGGAGCTAAATGAGAAAATGATAATGATAATTTCATCATTGCTTTTTAGTTTTCACTTCACAAAAGAGGGCTTTAGGGATGACATGTTATAGTAGGTTAACCTGAATGTTAGCATCGCCCTGGAAAAAGCCTGTGGGATTTTGGACTAATGCAGTAAATAAGCTCTGTGGCAAACACAAGTTTATTACACTTACATGTTTTGGTCATCGAGATAATCAACACCACTTGAATCACTTTTGATGCATAAATGAAATCAGCACAAGTAAAACGTTAACATTAGGCTATATAGGAACTATATCAATCAGGGCTTTAACATCACCAGCAGTAAGCTTCCTATTACAATAAAACAACCGGACGGGGCAGATGGCCACCCACCATTGAGTTCAGTTCTGCTCTGAGGTTTCTGCCTGTTAAGTCGCCAAGTGCTCGCTCACAGTGGAACTGTTGGGTCTCTGTAAATAATGAATCAAGGAGTACGGTTTAGACCTGCTCAGTTTGGAAAGTGTTACGCAATAGACAACATCCATAATCAACATCAAACTGAAAAACCTGTTAAAAAAATCCATTGACTTTGTGACGTGGGAACCAAAAACACAGAACGTTAACTCATTTCTGTGTTTTAGGACTCATTCTTAAAGCAATCTATTGTGTTTCCTCCTTGGCAAACAAATTGCAGAAACATATACGATTATAAAGGAGATAGGGTTGCTAGCTCAATCGGCTGGCTAAGACCATAAACACTGTCTCTGTGGTGTCTTTGTTGGGAGGTTTGTATATATCTTTTTAGTGGAGCTACAGTTTTTGTGTGCATTTGTGGGGTAAGTTGTGCTTGTATAAGCTGCTGATGAAGTGACTGACATCCCCTACTGTGAGCCAAGCAGCCATGGTCCCATGTTGCAGTCACCTATGGTTCTTGGAGATCTTAGCTCTTATCTCCTGCAGCTAGAGCATGACACTAGGGGCTAAGGGCACAGATTCATGCCAAGTCGCTTTCTCTTTTCCCAACTCTGTGAACCTGTATAAGTATGCATGTGTTTATAAATCTCAGTTTGACTGAGTGGCGTGCCTGTCTTGCATGAAGGACCTCCGAGTGCCAGTTTCACGCTAAAGCCCATTCCAACGTCAATTCACTTTGTCAGTCAATTTGCCTAATGGACCTCCTCACCTTTCATGTCGAGCTGTTTATCTGGCTCGGACCCAGCTAGCTCTGTTCTTCCATGGCATGGAGAAACAGACTCTCAGCAGAAAATTCCACATGTAAACTACTCAGAAAAACTCTGGGAACAACGATAAGCTTCATATCGTTATATTGCATTTGTGTTTATAGTTGTGTTATCCACCAGGTACTAAAAATCAGCCGCTGCTCATGTCAATAAACCATTTCTCACAACATGAATTTATACCCATACTGCGCAATTCTTCTTTAGTTGGAACAAGTAAATTCATACATAGACAAGCAGAAACAAATAAACTGTCAGCTTTGGGAAGGCATGTCCAAAGTCTTGATATCCGGCTGGTGTCCTAAACATCCATTCAGGTCTCTGGTCTAGTCTGAAGCCGAGCCAAGAGTAACTCTCTGTGGCTGCTCTGAAGCCCGGCCGTGACTAACAGGAACCACCGTCACCATCACTGAGCTGCCAGCCAGGAAATAAATACAGCTGGAGAAGACTGTGGACCAACTCGCCTTCCAGTTATGTTTGGTCCCAGGTGAACCTCCACAGAACAGGGAGCTGGTAGATCCACGCATAAACTTATGACAAGACCTCAAACACATGGTCACTCAGTGACTGTGTGCTCGCAGTAAAGATAATTGTGTTGTGAAAAGACTCATGAAAGCAAAATAATCACATGATTTGATTGTTTAACACTTTGGAACTGCTGACACATGCAAACAGTTTCTGACTGAACACAGCGTTTTGTCTCTACAAGGGAAGATTAAGTGAAGATTTAAGTTTTTGACCATAGATTGTTGACAATAAGGTCAGTTTGGGTAATCCATCGTTCATACGGATGCATTTTTGTTTATTTCAAGTTCGGTCATGTTTGACTCATTCTTCAGTGCCTCTTCATTGGTTATCCAGTGGAATTAGTAGCTTCCAGCTTTGCCAAAAGGAAATGGACATGGTACACAACACTAATCAGAAACCTCAACATCCTGAAAGAAGTGGCAAGGAAGGTTTTTAACAAGTTGCTGTTAGAAGTAGCCCATCAAAACACTTGTCATGGGAACAAGGGTGGTTCATGCATGCACACACTCTAGAAGCACAAAGAGTCACAAAGGGACAGAGATACTTCAGATTTGCCCGTAATGCGTTTTTGACAGTGATAATAATTCGGGGGAATTTTGGTGATGCTGCTTTGGTGTTGATGTAGTGAATCCTTACAGTGCTCTGAGTAAGCACTAGAGGAAGCTCTGGATGTAACCATTTTCATTCTGCTGTTGAGGACAAAACACTTGTTTGTATTTTATATGTTTATTTAATTGAATCAATCACAATTGTCTTAGTTGGCGCTAATCCCAGGATGCAGCAACAGTGCCCTTGCAAAACAGTGTTGTGGGAGGGGACTGTAGAACTGGATAACAAACACAAAGATAACGCCTATTCAGTCCAGGGCTGTCACAATATCAGGTTTTCACTGCAAGATTTATGTGGACAAAAGAATTCACAATAAAAATTTTATTCCGATATCTACAGAAAAAAAAATGAATTCATTGAATTCAAACTCATCTTTCGGTTTGTTTACTGTGTGTTTTGTCTGTTTTGTTATTTCAAATGAATAACACTTCATATGAAAGAAGGGCGGTAGAGAGACTGCCTGTGTAACCACAACTGCATTAAAAGTGTACAAAAATGTGTATTATTAATAGAAAATCGATATTTTGTCTTTAAAATATCACAATTATCGATATCAATATGGGTTATTCTCGCAACCCAACCAATCGAGGCAGTGCTTGCTCACGGTGTGTCTCTGTAAATAATGAATCAAGGAGTGCGGTTTAGACCTGCTCAGTCTGAAAAGTGTCATGCAATGACTATTGTTGTGAATTGGCCCTGTACAAATGAAGATTGATTGAATGACTTATTTTGACACCCCTAATTCAGTCCAATAAAAATTGCTCGCCTGGCGCATTCACCCAAAAAGTTTTCTAGCTTCCTGCTTATGAGCCCACACATTTGTGCTCAGCCCATAGACTTTACATTGTAATGATGTCAGACGATTTCTCAGTTTTACAAATGGGGATCCAAAATTCCTAACAGAAGAAAAATTTAACAATAAATACAGAATGACATTATGTTTATACATCTGATATAAAATGTGTAAAAGTTAAGGATAGATGTAAACGTTCTGCGGGACATTTATAATATATAATCCATGGCAGCATCTGTAGCCAAGTTGGGTGCGAGTCCCTCAGATGCACGGCCCATTTGAGCTGCGTGGTGGAACCGTGCTGCCCAGGCCTGTGTAGCTGTAGTGTTGGTGTGACCCATGTCCCGTCCTCTGTGGGCAGAGCAGAGGCATTCCAGCAGCTGTCACGCTCCCATCCTAAAGTAAACCCTGCTGGCGTAATCGTCCGAGGGAAGCAGCCAGACGAGTTGCTAAAACACTGGAATCACGCACTCACTTAACAGTGCCCGCATTGAAGAAGGCTCAGCGAGCGAGGCGGCCCTGAGCAGATCTGCAACACCTGCAACACCTGCCCCATTTAATGCTGCATTCACGTCATGGGGGGGAGACGGCAGATGAGATTCCTGCTTGATGAAGCCGTTCTCATCAGATTTCAGAAATGTCTTTGAACTTAGTTTTCTGGATCTAACTATAGCGATTTAGGTTTGGCAATAATCCCAGATCACTCAGATTTTACAAATGTTCACATAACTTGGTGTTTAGTTGTGAATATATGCAGTTTACAAGAGGAAGGGATATGTTCATGTCAAATAAGCCAGAGAATATGGACAGCTTTCCACACACATGTGATAACATGTATTTACAAGTCACACTACAAACATGTACTGCATTTACTGTGCTATATGATAACACAGATGCATAATTTGTTATGGTTTTTATTATGTAGTTAGTTTGCTGAAGGGTACATGAGGAAGGAAATGAAGCCAACCAGGGACCATCCTGCTAATAGCATCTTGATTTTGGGGATTTGAGGATCAAGGCTCCACTCAGACAGGAATGCACTGTGCACTGAAAACACTAACAACAACAGAATAAACAGGCAGGGTTGCAGATCCTTTGTCTCCTACTGGTTTTTGGGGGGTTTGAACTGATCCATGGTACACGTCAAACTATTTAACTTTCTTCTTTAACCTCATATCCCACCAGAACTCTCTGTTCAGCATTCATCATTTAAATACTTAAACTAGCTTTAAGACTTGTTTACATCCATGTCTGTACAGACTCAGTCTTCACTTTAGAACTACTTTTACAGAGGAGTACAGAGGACTGATAGAGAGCGTCATGACATGGTGCAAAAACAATCATCTGAAGCCTGATATTAGCAAAACTAATAAGTTAGTGGTGGACTACAGTGCTTTGAATGTGGATGTTTCTGCACAGAACTTCACACACCTTTTCCGACAGCACAGGAGATCTCTACAATCGGCACAGTTTTAAGGTGGACACCCGAGATCAGTGTCACCAATGAAGTTTCTGACCAAATAAAGTCACCACCTCTTATGCTAACTATGATGATTGTGATTTGAAAGTGAAGTTGACCTTTGAACTTTGAGAAATAAAATGTCATACAGAGAAATATTGTAGATAAGTACCTACAACAAGAAGACTAGCTGCATTGTAGACAGCGCTGGGGGTGAGTGAGATCATATGTATTTATGTCTTTTTTAGGTGAGCTTGTTGGTTCATTTTTGACATTATGAAAAGTAGCTTAAAGATTTTTGACCTGCTTTTATGGGATGATGAGATGTGGTTGAAAGCCTCGGAGAAAATCTTTTGTAAGTGAACCTTTGAGTTAAGAGTATTTAGTTACACAGTGTTTCATTTAAGACCAACATGTTAAATACATGAATACACACCTATATGTTGTAAGTATGTACAATGAACAAAAATGTGTAAATCCCTGGCATTCATTATGAGTTAGAGAGGAGCACTATGTACAGCAGACACTGCAGGACATACAAACCCAATAGATGAGTGAAATCCTGTTTTCTGGAGGCTTCCACACTGAATACACACACTTCATTTGGCTTGTAGACATCAATAAATTGTCCACAAAAGCGCCACTGATGCATTTTCCCCTGTGTTATTTACCACTGCATGACTGCTGTCTTCTCCTCATTTCATACATTCTTGTCTAACACACTTTCTCGCTCTCTCTCCCCGACATACACACACACACGCACGCGTGCAGAGACAGACAGACACACATACACACAGAGGAGGGCCTGTAAGCGTCTTCCTCAATTAGGAGTGTTTAGCTTTAACAGTGCGCCGGCGTCGGCTAAGCCACGGCTCCCTCGAGACCAAGCCGCCAATCTCACTGAGTCAACACATGCATACATACAGTACCTTGACTGCCCCACAGAATGAGTCAGACACACACACACAATTTACTGACAACTGTAATGGGTCTACCTACTAGTTCGCTCCTTGAACACATGCAGCGCCTCCTATGGAGGTTCTGTGAACACACAGCTCAGGTCCTCAGCCTCACCTGTCTGAGCTGTGGTTATGTGCCAAATTAGTGTGAATGTGTGTGTATGTACAGGTGGAATACACTACACTCATTCATAGAAAGACACCTGGTTTTCTTGGAGAGCATGTTTCTTTGTGTGTGTGTGTGTGTGTGTGTGTGTGTGTGTGTGTGTGTGTGCGTGCGTGCGTGTGTGTGTGTGTGTGCGTGTGTTTTGACAGCTGTGTCTAACCAGGCTGCACAGTGTCCTCAGACGTCCCACAGAAACCTTAACCCTTTGACCTGGCACCTCAATCAGCACCACACACTGCAGCTCAATTCAACTGCTGACAAATACTGAATACAATATTGACTTCAATACTGAAGTCAAGTACAGGAGAGTGTTATAATACAGTTAATAAGAATAGCTGAGGAGTGTGCTCTCTGTGAACAGTCATGCTGTACTGTTAATATGGGAGCAGGACATGAACAACCTGCTGAGGTCAAGTCACATCAATATTGTTTATACAACCCAATATCATGATAAAGACTTTGCATCAAAGTTCAGAGTTTGTACTGCATACGACACAGTCTATCCTTAGACTCTTGATTCAGATAAGGAAAGCTCATCCCATAATGGTAGCAATTATGTAAATTGTGAATTGAATGGTAAGAAGTGACAGTCATCTTAAGTCTACAGGGACATTAGGAAGTTTTTCAAAAGTGAAAGAAATATAAATGCTGAAAAGTCCATGATGAAAATCTAACATAAATTAATTGTTAGCACTCTATGTTACTGTTACATTTAGCATGGCAGCCTTCAAGTAGGAATTCTGAATCTTCTGCAGACGGGTTCAAGTTTTACCAACACACCTTCACCTACAGCAGACTTTATTTGGCTTAGTCTAGGAGAAGATTGATCAGAAGCATTCACTATTATATTGAAACAGACCCAACAACAAAACCTTATGAGAAGCTACATATATTTATGAAACTGAGTGACAAAAATATCATTTTTTTATTGACGAATAGTGAAATCAGGTTTGTAGTTGGTACTTGTTTGTCTTAGTATATGGATGGATGTTAATCCAAAGGGACCGCGCTCCTCCTCGGTAGAAGGCTCTGGATCAGGGCAGCACTCTCTCCTCCAGAGCTGGACAGTTCTGAGCAGCAGCTTCGCTCCCCTGCTCTGCCCGGCACTCTGAACACTCGGCAAATATTTTTGGTCTTGTTTTGATTGATATAGTGCCAGACATTACATATTGTGCTTTCAGTCAAGACATTTGCTAGTTTGATCAGGTCTTGGACACTTAAAATAACTAATTCCACTTAGTAACTCTAGAGGAACTAAATTATTTAGAACAGTTCAATTCATCAGTTTTGTTTAAAGCTCCTTGAGTAAAATGTAATAAGAGGTTCGTACCAATGTTGTTTTGTTTGTTTTTCCACTGTTGACATTGTCACATATTCATATTGATGTCAAGTTGTGAATTTTCCTATATGCTTGACTTGCAATAATGGCATTTTTTGCCAGCGGTGTATTTTCGTCAGGCTTCACGTTGCATAAGGGTTCCCCATTTTTCCAAAGAAAAGAGTGACTGTTGGTTGTGATTCTACATCATTCTGTAACATTTTGACCACAGGGCTGCAGTGTGCTTGGACCCTGTTGGGAAACACTCTCCTCTGGAGAATGTTCACTGAATCGAGTGTGTGTTCACAGTCCTGCTGTGTGCGTGTGTGTGAAGGAGGCCATGGGGATTTAACCCACCTACAATAGTTTTCATAACTACTGGAGGGCACAGCCGGATCTGTCTGTATGTGTGTATGTGTATTTACGTGTGTGCATGTCTGCATGTGCATGTATCTTCGTGTGTGTATCTGTGTGTATGCGCCAGATCCCAAGAATGCGTGTATTGTTTATCACATTCCTGGTGTGTGTAGGGAAACAGGAGAGAAACCTAAACCTAACAGGGCTGTACACTCGCTGCTCTCCAGCAGTCCACAGGCTGTCCCAGACAGAAAATTGGGAGGCTCGGGGTCCAAATTACACTTGGTGAGAGAAGAGAACGCTGCGTTTGTTTCCTGCTCTGTGTTCAGCGTGTGTACAGTGACAGAGTGTGTGTTGTGGAGTGTAATGGCTGTGTGGCATGTGTTTTTCTCTGGCTCAGCCCAGTGTGGGCGAGAGCAGCCTCACTGTGACAGCCTCTTTAAGAAGTATTATCGATTCTATCTAAACTAAACGGGTGTCAGTGTTCAGCAGAACATAAACACAAGAAACACTGGCACTGTGTGTGTGTTGGTGTGTGTGTGTGTGTGTGTGTGTGTGTGTGTGTGTGTGTGTGTGTGTGTGTGTGTGTGTGTGAGTGTAATTTGGGGGATAAGTGTGGTTTATGTGTTAAATATAACACAAATCTATGCAGTAGTAGTAGAGTCTTCATCGGACTCATAATGCAAATCATGATGTGGCACAAAGAGGTCTACTTGTAATTCTCTGCAGAAGAAAAGATCTCTATCTTCACCATTTGCAAGTTGACCTAAAGGCGTCACCTAAGTGGCCCCTCACGTGTCCCTGTGGCCTGAGCACAGTCTACCACTCTGTTGTAATAATAGTCCACTCTAAACCTAAACATAAGCCTAACCCTGCTTGCAGTAGATGTGTCTCTTTTGTTTTTTTCCATGTGGATACCTGGCAAGGTTTTGTGTGACCAGCCTCATCCTTTTCTATACTCTTAGCTGGCAGTTTTGGGTCCTTTTCATGAGAAAGCTTGTGGTGAAACAAAACACTTTGCTGGCATATCCCCTGATATCAGATTATAGGATAAAAACATTCTCCCTTGCAACCCTAATTTTGGTGGGTTTGCATCTTGCAGCACTGATTTCGTGATTCAGTCCTGCTTCATACGTATGTACAGCATTTAAGGAAGCTGTTGTGAGCTGGAAATCTTAATTTACCTTGTCCACTAGTACATGTTTTGTTGGCTAAGTAAAATGTTTTGCCAAAAATCATGATATGTATATATATATATATATATATATATATATATATATATATATATATATATATATATATATATATATATATAGGCATATAGGCATATAGGCTTAGGCCATGGGCCATGTGACCAGTATTAATAGATCAATGTGATCTAATGTGCTAGTACTTTCTTAGCATTTCCTATTGATTCTGGGCCTCAAGTAAAGCATTGGTAGGTTATGTTGGACATATTTTTGTTGTATTTTTATATATTTGACAGCAATCAAATGAAATGCTTTGACAAAAAATGGAGGAAATGTGGCCCTCACATGATTCTATTTACTTGACCCAAAAGAAATCTGTCTGTCTACTTACATAACTGCCGACCTGCAATAATGCTGCCCTTGCACTCATCACATATGACTGGAGTCCTCCGTGAGGCTAGACGGATGTAATGCTAAAGCTATTTCCAAGAAAGTCTCCTCAGAATGGTGGAGAGAGCATCCAAAATGTCGCTTGACAGTAGTGAGTATAAACAATAGCCATGTCGTTGACTGCATTCATTATGATAGTGTCAGAAGTTTTCTTGCGTTTGGATGAAACATGAGGTAGTTGGATAGTACACAGCCCCTGAGCTGGAGAACAAGCCACAGCACGGGCAAAAGATTCTTGTTCTGCAGCTAACCCAGTTAGCGCCAAGTAAACACTAAACGTTTATGAGTCAGTAGATTATCTACTGAGAAAAGTAACACGTTAGAGTACCTTAGATTTACCAAAAATTGATGTACAACGACTTTGCGATGTAATAGGAATGACAGACTTAACAAAACATTTACAGCTCTTTATTTTGCAGACATTCTGACAGCAAACTGGGCAGAGGCATACAGTACTAAGCACAGCTGTTTCAATGAAGCAGTACAAAAGCACTTATCCTCCAGGCACAACTTGTGTTTCAATGTGATGTTGTTCTTGTCATTTATGCCCCAAAAATTCAAATTAATGAAAATATTTCCAGGAAGTTAATACTGTCCTCTTTGCCATTTAGCTACATTGAATTAGCTAGCCAGGCACGCACACTGACACAACTGTAGGTTTAGTTTCTGCTGGCACACAGCTGCCTGCTGAGCGGCAGAAACAGATTTCAGGGATTTTATTTTTGTGGGATCAAGAGGAAAAGACAGCAATTTTTACCGATAACTGATTAGTTTTATGACAAACTGACTAAATAACGGACTACTTGAATTGCAAAACTAACACTTTACATTACTAGTTACAACAAGAAAGTAATCTACTAAAGTACTCTACAATTACTTTGTAACACTGCCGATAACAACAGTGGATCAAGGTCCACTCATGACAGCCATGTTGCTTATGTTTATGATTGTGGCATTTCCCAGAGTTATTTTTTC
Organism: Diplodus puntazzo; assembly: GCA_963678695.2. NCBI lineage: Eukaryota > Metazoa > Chordata > Actinopteri > Spariformes > Sparidae > Diplodus > Diplodus puntazzo. The sequence goes on along the minus strand of OZ023157.1, from coordinate 30,775,472 downwards.
ATGCATTCATTATAGTAAAAGATGTAAGAGACCTTTTTCAGATGGCTAGCGACAGTGACGGTGCAGTCAGGCAGTGCCTGGTCATGTGTTTTGGAGGAGTGTCTCTGCAGGGAGGCCTGGAGGGAGGGAGGGGGTGGGGTGTTTTCACTTGGATACAAAACATAAAAATGTAGCTTCTTCTTGCTGGTTTGTACAGTCTATATACAATCTGCAACCCTAGCTTTAATTTAACATGTCTTTTGTCAACTATGCTGCCATTGTTTTTGTTTTTTTATCCCTGCAGTGGAAGTTATTACCTCCATATGTACTCACACCACTCATGATCTCTATTGTCCTAATAAATATTACTTAACGATGATCTTAATACTATACTGAATGATTAATGATAAGGACACCTGGGATTGTTGCTAGACTAAGGTTATGCTTATCGGGGGTGTAACTGGCTAAAATAGTCTCTCCTGGTATACATGTTCATATTCACCACGCGTTCGGTTTGGTTAGACGTGCGTATGGTCGAGGGGGTGTGTGTGTCCACGCTTGGCAAAAGTAAACAGAGTGGTGTGTTCAGCTGATCGCTGGCGTTTAGAGGCTCTACTAAGTGGCACCTGGTCACTGCCAAAGCAAACAAAAAAGTGTGTGTGCGTGTGTGTCCGTGATGCATGTGTGTCTGTGCGTGCACACGCGGGCCAGCGTGTTGCTGCTAAGTGCCACTGTGTGCCGGCCAAAACAAACAGGCTTAATGAGAAGCAGCTCCTGGGACAGAGAGCGAGAAAGTGAGTGAGAGAGAGAGAGACGGAGGAGACCCGGCCAGGCCAAACACACTGACCCCGCTGTCTCTCTCGCATGGACTTAAAGGATACACTGTTCCCCTCTGTCCTATAGCACGAACCATCACCTTCATCAGCCTCACCCCTCTCACTCCTCCACACTCCTTCCTGTCCCCGACTCTCACCCCTCTATTCACCGCTGAGGTGTGAGGGTGAAGGGGGTGATGGGGGGGGTGTACGAGCTGAGTGATGGCAATTAGAAGTACATTTGTAACTGCGTGTGGGAAACACAGGGCAGTTATGTTGAACAAGCTCGTCCGTGGATGCGTTGGCTCAGCAGCTGGGAGTGGAATGAAAAGAAATGCAGGGAAGGTAATGAGCCAGCAGGAGATGTACATAGGTTTCATTCAAAGCTACAACTAAGGACAGACTGACACAGCATTTCACATTTACTTGTAGATAAAAACAGTTGTTGTGGCTGCTAATACAGGGTTGATCTTCACTATGTAGGCATAACAGAATCCTCATGATGTTGTTGGGATTCTCCTGTTGCCATAATGGGTTTATGTTTAAGTAAAAAGAAATGTAAGCATGCGTCTTTAAAGGATATATTTCCACCGAATATGTTTCCCATGAATGTGGCCATTGTGACCGACTGACTCTATAGTGTAGTGTCTTACAGTGTTTCCAGGAAGTGGGGTGATTTAAATGATTTTTCTGCCTTGATATAAGAATTTCAGGATGTGGATCTTGGTCTGCAGCAGGTGTAGGTGGGAGGTACACTGTCAAATTAAATTCAGAATGTTTGTTTTCAATAACCATGTAGTAGAAAAACCCCTGTGTCATGCACTAAATAGAACTTAATTTTCATGACATTATTTCAAAGTATATACATCTAATTCATCTAAAATGCCTGTTTGATGCTTTCATTTGTCATTAAAAACAACATGTCACTGAGGTTGGTTTGATGATCTAATTTACCTCTTGAGACACAGACTAATAAAGCTGACAGCTTGAATCTAACTAAAACATAGCACTTTGATAGCTCTTTGATATCTCACTGACTGGCTGCGACATATCAAAGATCCTGGCAAAGCAACACAGAACATGGAATAAGCACAGCAGAAACAACAGATAGTTCAGACCACTTTGTTGAACTACATACCTTTCAATGTTACAGATATGGCTGAAAATGACAACAGAAATAAACAAGCTTGCTGATTTCACATATCTCTGTCATGCAAATCAACCGCCAGCTGTCTTCCTGGAGGTAACTATAACTTCTCTCCGCAACTATTGTATATATGTAAAACAAGTGACAGTGAGTAAGGTGCATAATGGATTTTGGAACATAAATTTGTCAAATCAACTTTAAGAACACAGTGAGAGTACAACAAGAGGTCCGCACCTGCTTTGCGAGGTAGCAAACTATACATCACTCAGTACCATTTTACATTTGTCTAAAGGAGACAGTAGTTTATACACATTACCAACTATATCACAGAGTGCATCTGTTTGCTATGCAAGAGACTGACAGAGGAGACAGGAGATTAAGGTCTAAAGTCCCTCAGACTCCAGGAGGATCCTGATGCTGAGAGGGGGGCGGGCCACAGACTGTCGCTGAATACAAATGGTTGGGGATTCAGAAGACCTGAGGACTCCTCTTCAGTGTATGCCAGGAGTTGTTATTGTCTCTAAAATGAGGATGGATCACTCACTGTACCACAACACAGAGGCCCACTTCCACTTTATATAAAGTACTAACATATCAACAACAACTACATTATCAGCATCTTATCTAGAGCCAGAATTCAACATTAGTCATTAGTTCCCTCTTTTTTACACATCATTAAAGAGAGATGAGCAGAGAAGGGTGTAGCTGATTGTACAGCAAAGTCTAAATCAAAACAAAATGAAAGTTGTTCATGGCTGTAGCTGCATCCTTTTTGTGTAACTGGTAATAGGAATCTAAAAATCTTTGAGGTATAATCCCACTGTTAAAAAAAATGGTCAGTTGGAACTTGGACATGGACTTGACTTAACTTGCAAAACCGAGGATTTGGCTTGGACTTGAAGTCAAGGTTTGGACTAAGACTTGGCCCTAACACTAGAGACTTGATTTATGACTTGCTCTGCTCGATTTGTGACTTGACTTCCAGGACTTGAGACTCTGACGGACTTGAGACTTGATTTGGACTTTTGGATTTTACTTGGACTTGGCCTCAAAGGGTTGGGGCTTACTTGACACTTGCTTTGACAGACTTGTGACTTGTCTTGGGCTTGGCCTCAAGTATTTGATACCTGATTTTAGATTTACTTCAACAGATTTGAGAGTTTATTTGTACAGTGACTTGGCCTTCGGTGCTTGAGATTTGACTTGGGATTTGGTCTGATAGATGAGACTTGACTTAGACTTGAGGTCAAGTCGTGGACTCAAACAATGGATTTGAGACTTGACTTTAAGGACTTGAGACGTGACTTGGGATAGACTCTGACAGACTTAAGGCTTGCTTTGGACTTGACCTTAAGGAGTTTGGGACTTGGGGCTTACTTGAAACTTGCTCTGAAACAGGTGTGACTTGACTTGTATGACCTCAAGGATTCTACTTGGACGTGACCTCAAGGACCTGAGACTTGACTTACACTGACACACATCTGCATGTCACTGTCCAGCAAATAAATGTTCTGATGCATCACAGCAGCCACATTTTTAACTGCCTCTTACTTTAACTGTCCAGTTGTCCAATGAAATCATGAAGAAGAACAGTGTTTTCTTCTATCTCTTCAGCACACATCTCAGCAGATACTGGCGAGGTGCCAGTGAGCAAGGCACTCAACTCTCTGGATCTTCCGCTGAACCAAACAGCGACCTGTAACTGTATAAATGTGAGGCAGAGTGGTGTTAAGAAGGCATAAAATCTGAAAACCATTCCTGGCTTCAAAAGAGTAACCTCAAATATAAGCCGACAAGGTTCAGAGTGTGTGTGTCTGTGATGACGTTTGTGTGTCTGTGTGTGCGAGTGCTGTATCACTCACACTGACCCCTGCTTGTCAGGTCACATCCTGTCCATATCTCTTTTATTTGCTGGTTGCCGCTCGCTGTTTGCTTTGGCGGCTACGGGTCTATTGGGGTTCAGGTGTGAAGAGAGCAACAGAGTGTGTTCGCATGTTCGTGTCAGGGTGTGTGTGCATTCGTGCCGACTTCTGTGTGTGCGGTTACAGTGAGCGTATGTTTGTGCATGTGTTTGCGTGTCCAGTTATTTTAGGCACAGTCACCATGGCCGTTTATTTTTAGTCCTGAAAGACTTGGTGTGTATGCATGTGTACATGTCTACGGGGATTTGTACACACTGTGCTTACGTGTGTGTGTGTGTGTGTGTGTGTGTGTGTGTGTGTGTGTGTGTGTGTGTGTGTGTTTTGGCAGTGGACTGGCGAGCAGGGTTAGGAGGTTGTGGTGAGTTTGTGTGTTCAGGGCCGCTGGTGTGAAAGAGCAGTCAGAGCTGCGCTTCCCCCTGTAGAGAGAGTTTAATTTAGAAGAACAAGGCTCCTAACACACACTTGTGCCGCTGCCGTCTCCTCGGCCCGTCTCTCCACACCTCATCCCCCCCCTCCCCAGACCTCTCTGCCACTCTATAAAACTTTAACCATCTCTCCATCTACTCTTCCCTTACTTCTTAACCTTTTCATCTCATTCCCTCTTCTGTCTGTCACTCTGTACCTGTGCTCAGCGTTAGGTGGCAATCCTCGAAAACAGAGGAGACTACAAGGATTTCACCGAGGGGCTAAGAGGTGGCCAGTTTCTCTCACTGATGCAGAGGAAAGAGTTCTCTGTCCACATGATAAACTCCTAAGACATTATTCTAATAAACGGTTTAGGCTTGCTCATAAAAGATCAGATGTAGCCAAACATTCATATGAAAGTCTGAAACATCCAAGTACATCTTTGTTAATTAAAACAAAACTTCCCAGGGGGTCTGTCTAAGTTCAACAGTTCAAAACACCACACTTTGACAGGCATTCTTAAACCACTCTGGTAAATCCATCTAGTCTCAGACAAGGCAAAGTTTAGAATCGGGACTTAAAAATGAGCCAGGCTGACACTCGCTGTACAGAAAGACGTATGAACTCAATGCTGACTGCTAGAATAATTCCTCTCAAAATGCAAAGATATTAGTGTCCAGTCAGTGTAAGTGTAAGCAACAGTGTCACCTGCCAATGTTGAAACTCCTCCCAAGCTAACTCAACAGCATCTGCACCACATTTTCATCTTCTCAGCAGGTTAATTAAGGCGCCATCTGGCCACTCGTTGCACCTGCACCACCTTTTCGCTGCGATTGCTCGCTGAGTTCAGTTCAGTCACTGCTGCGGGTGTTTGTGCTTTGCTCTTCCCAGAAATGGCCTGTCAGTCACACAGCGTGGTCAGCGCTGTGACGTCTTTCACCCTGGATTTTCTCTGAGTGGCATACTTTTCTGACAGCCATGATGACTTCCTGACGACCGAGATTTTTTCTTCTTTCTAAATGAGGGTATTTTCTTTTTTTTTTTTGCCCCTGTTTTGAACTCTCTGGGTTTATGACAGCAAAATAGGCTAAATAACTAGTTTGCGATTTTAATTCCTGACAGAGAGCAGCAAAGCAGACGAAAAGATGTCTGATTATTACTTAAATTCCTGGGAAATTAAACATTTAGATGCAGAGTTTCCACCGAAAACCAATGAGGGACCACATTTAGCCCCAGCCGCTGACTGCCCCCCTTTATATAAGCGTGTTTTTTTTCCTTTATGCTGCAGTGCATATGGAGTGGCAGGTCTGGCTGTTGTCTGCAGCATTCAGCAGAAGTTGTTCTTGGCAGGATATTATTTCGAGGGAGAGCGCTCTCCTGTAGTTGGAAGGATAAATCCAGGTAAACCGTTGGTATGCCGCGCGATAAATCTCTGTGGCGTAGCACTGCCAGAGGGCACACATGCACACATTCAGACTCAAGTTCACAACAACACCAGAGACTACCAGTGTTGTCAGGTAGTTTGGTTTGAGGGGACGATTTGCCTCGTTTGGTTTGTGAGAGTGTTTGATGATTCCATCCCTTCATGATGATTGTTTTTGTTTCTGAGGTGATAAATGTGTTCTGGACCACCCCTCAGCTGCTGTCAGGCTCACTCCTCACCCAGCTGATTTATGCACTGAAGAGGTGCCCTCAGGGGAGTCTGTATAGTATATGTGTGTGTGTGTGTGTGTGTGTGTGTGTGTGTGTGTGTGTGTGTGTGTGTGTGTGTGTTTGTGTGTATGGTCTGAGTAGCGTTTATCAGTTAACGGTTCTAAATGAAATTTGCAAAAAAAACGGGGGGGAAACATTTAGGAAACATTTTGATTATCTAAAGTCATGTCCTGCCCAAAAAACAGGTGCAGGGACATGAGGCTGAACAGGACCAGTTCATTGGGAATCTCCCGTCAAACTTCTGTATGTACCATCTCAGTCAGATACACACACCAGGTCAATGTTGAGTGATGTCACACGCCTCAAATATCTGTGTTGATGCACACTCCCACGAGTTTAACTGGACTATTAAACAAGAGCGACACCGTGTGGTCAGACCGAGCTGGGGAGCAGAACTGATCGGGAAACTTCACTCTTTCCTGTCACTGCTTTTGTTGGTAAACCTCTGAGAGTCGCCCTCCAATATAAACAAAGAACATGTTGCCTGTCAAGATTGAGTTGGTGTTGCATTATGAAAAAAAGAAAGAAAAGAAGAAATATTGGGTGCATTGCTTATTATTTCCATGGAATGTAAAACCTGGCTACATGTCTCACAAAGGTTTGGCTCACACAACTCACAAAACACACTTTATCCATTTTACACCTTGTATTCATAATATGGCTAATAAGTACATGTTTTGTGGTTTGAATTGATAAAGTCTTGAGTCGTCCACCTTTTTGCCATCTCTTTAATGAGTGAGTAGTGATCGGTTAAACTTCACTCTCGATCTCCCGAGTTTCAAGTTTGACTTAACATCTTATTACTGCTGCTCTATGTTTCTACTGTAATGTTGTTCGATCCCCCCATTATGTATCCTAACACCAGATATATGGATGTGTCATATGTCCCCACCACTTTTGAACACAAAGTGGTTACGTTGTGGTTATGTTCACACTGATGCTGGCAGCTACATTTCATCTCAAAAACAATGTCTTAGTCACTCAGTCCACAGAGGTTACTGTGCACTGTGTTCATAGTATGTATTTACTATAAGCCAAGGTTCAGTAATTTGAGTATTTTGAGGAAGGTCAGCATCATCTTGTCACTGCATACACGTTGTAAACACCCTGGAGTTACAGTGTAATCTTTTGTGCTTATGGTGTAATCGTCCATTATCTGGACATTTTAGTGGTCTAAAGTAATTATTTTCCATAAATCTGCACCAAAGTTTGATACACAGGTGTGTATATTTGGTTGTTTTAACAAATTATATTTGATGTCATGTATGTATTCATTTATTTATTTATTCATTTATTTGTCATAAACACATTTATCCAAGTTTATTATTGTCTGGATCTATTCCCACTGCGCGCACAGGACCAATCCTATTTGTTCATTTATTTTATCATTAGATAATATAGATGGATTAGTTATAAGGCACCGTTCTGTCAGCACACTGGTCCTTTTTTTCACATGCACTTAAAAACAACTTTTTTTCAGCTGGGCCTCCTTCCAAACACAACTTTTAAAGAGAATGCCCAATGAGCTTCATATACTCTGCTCAAACCTGGTGTTTAATCTATTCCACCTAGACCAGTTTCTATTTAGAATAAAAATGTATTTTATTTCTTTTTATGGAGGTTTGGAGTAATATCGATCATGCTCTAATATTAATTTAATGTAGATAATGCTCAAATATTATATTATTGTTTAATTTTGTGAGCAGCTCAACTCTACTACATGTAGAGAGCATACAATAAATATGATTACAAAACAATTACATATGAAATGAGACAGTTTCTAATAACTTAAAGTGAATGCTCGCTGTCTTCAGTGCAATTATCACTGACAAGAATAAAGAAGAAGCAAAATTGCTGATTCACTCAAGTCAACTTCTACATTTGTTTCATCATTTTATTTATGACTCATTTATTGATTCTTTTTCAAAACTCTTCCAATCAGTGCATCAGTGTAATTGAATATATAGTGGACGGTTCACACTGTATTATTAGGTCTGTCTGAAAAACACAGATTTAGTAAAAACAGACTTTCACTTGACGATTTCATCATGTAAAATGATTATTTGTTGGACAGAATGTCTCAAATATTCTGGGACAGGTGTGGAATTAAATCACACAGCTTGTACTGGACATGTTCTATGTTAACAACACTGACATGTTTATCTATTTAGAGCTGTTTATCAAACACCTATATGGGACTGTATGTGCACAGCCTGCGTCCAGGAAGCCATGATTGCCCCGCTATATGCAGCTCATAAAGTGGGAGAATGATGAGTTTATCAACCAGTTTGCTCCTAATGGCTGTTCCATTGGTGTGTGAGTGGTTGGTAAATGGCAGATAAATATTGTGGGGGCACATCATGGGTTTGGACCGCTGGACTGATGGGCAGGGTGGCATTACAGCTTCTGCATGTGGCAAGTTCTTTGACTGGTTGCTAGATTGTGTATCAGACACAGAGAGACCTCTCCAACTTCAACTTGATCTTGGAGCTTGAAGAAGTCATTCTGATGTGCCACACAGCAGGTGGGCAGGATCTGGATCAGTCTGTTGATGAGGATGGTTTTCCTTCCTCCCCATTTTGATTTTGGCCGCCATTTTGAAAAAATGTTTTTGAAAATAAACTTAGACTTAGACAGACTTCATTGTCATTCGGTGTGCAACAGGTGAACACAGAACAGAATTTCATTTAAGAGGCTCAGCATATAATTAAAATATGAAAGTATATATAAAAAATACCACAATAAGAATAATAAATATCAAAAACAGAAACATACTGAAAGTGCAAATTATTGAAAGTGACATTGTTGAGTTAGGTAGTGCAAATATTTTGAGGAAACAAGGTATCCAGAATAAACTACAATTGTCACTTAGAGTTCAGCAGTCTGATGACATGGGGGAAAAAGCTGTTACGGAGCCTTGTGGTCCTGCAATGAATGCTGCAGAACCTCTTTCCAGAGGCCAGCATGGAAAACAGTCCATGGTGAGGGTGGGAGGAATCTCTGATAATATTCCCAGCTTGGGACACGCAGCACTTGGAAGCAATGTCCTGAATGGAGGGGAGAGAAGTCCCAACGATCTTCTCCACTGTCCTCACCACTCTCCTCACATTCCTCCTGTCAGAGGCTTTGCAGCTTCCACACCACATGGAGATGCAGCTTGTCAGGATGCTCCTTATGGTGCTCCTGTAGAATGTAGTGAGGATGGGCGGAGGCAGGAGGGCTCTCCTCATCCTTCGCAGGAAATGCAGACATTGCTTTGCCTTCCTGACCAGTGCCGCAGTGTTAACAGACCAGGTGAGGTTGTCTGTGATGCGGGGGTGCTGAGGCCCAGGACTCCCAGTTTGTCTACCAGATGCTGTAGAATGATGGTATTAAACGCTTAGCTGAAGTCCAGGAACAGCATCCGAACATGAGTGCTTTTCGTCTCCAGGTGTGCAAGGCTCAAGTGAAGAGCGGTGGGGATGGCATCCTCAGTGGAGCAGTTTGGCCAGTAAGCAAACTGGAAGGGGTCAAACGTGGCAGGGAGTCTGGAGGTGATGTGCTTCTTTACCAGCCTTTCAAAGCACTTCATCATAATAGGAGTGCGTGCGATGGGCACGCATTCCTATGCACTCGGTAGTCATTGATTGATGTGATTGAGGTTTCTTTGGCACTGGGATGATGGTGGCAGTTTTGAAACATGATGGGACTTTGGCTTCATCCAGTGAGGTGTTAAAAAAGGCCGTAAGGACACAAGCCAGCTGATCTGCAAATTCCCTGAGCACCCGCCCAGGTATGTAGTCAGGGCCCAGAGCCTTCCGTGAGTTGACACTCCTCAGAGACCTTCCCACCTCAGCTATGTCAAGGCTGAGTGCCTTTTCATCCTGGTGGGGAACAGTTTTCACAGCAGGAGAGTTGCTCAGTGCCTCAAACCTCCAAAAGAAGTTATTTAGTTCATTTAGGAAGTCTACGTCATCGTCACACGCAGGAGGGGCAGTCCTGTAATTGGTGACAGTCCATATGCCTGGCAATTGCGTGAGATGGGCGGAGGTGTCAATGACGTGCACTGTTGTGCGACCCACAGCTGGGGAGTTTTAAAACCAGGAAACAGCTGATCACAGCAGTCAGTCCATCACTTCATCCACGGACGTCAAGATGAGCAACTGGAAAGCCACTGAGATCCAGGAGATGCTAGTGTCTCGGTCTCTGTAGCTGTTTGGTTGTGTCCGCTTGTTGTTGTAGCGGCAAGCTACTAACGGTCGCTACTTTCAAATTAAAAGCCCCCCGCTAAAAGCCCAGTTCTAAACTTCAATGGGGTGCAATGTAAAGCTCTTATTTTGAAGACAAATTCGACCTGCTTCTCTTCATGTCACATGTTTACGCCTACCCCAGTGGCGGCCAAGTGGCGGCTTTTTGGAAAAGAAGGGATAAGGCGGCACATTGCAGCTTTTACCTTGCTGCAAATGTGCTGCCTTTTCTATCTAAAAGGGGCTTATGTTGATGTGATCATTGTAAGTGGCAGCTGCTTTAAACATGTCCCAGTCGGTGCACTCAAAACAGTCCTGTAGTGCCTCGAGGGGGTGGTCTTTGTATTTATATCATCAACAACTGGTGTATAAATGCTGAGTGCGCAGCTCCTGTAAGCACGAAATGTAGCCAGTCCCTCGAAGCTGACAGCATTGTCCGGGATTGATGAGTTTAGCCATGATGATCTATTTTGTTCTCCAGAGAACAAATGTTTGAGAGGAAGATAGATGGAAGTGGTGTTTTATAGGGGTTAGCTTTTAGCTTAGCTGGTGGGTGTGGTAATGTACTCCATTTTGATGCTTCGCCATAAAGCAGGAAGTCCTTTTAACTTCAACATACAATTTCCCATCAATACCAAATTGCTCACACATGTAGAGGGTGTCGCCCTGAATACATCTATGCATCAATACTGTATCATATCCATAGCGCCACCCACTGGACACAGGAATTCAGACAAACATCATCCGATTTACATGGAAGTAACTGCCTGTTTTCTCCACATCATACACTACAACATTACATGCAAGAAACAGGTGAGCGTGTGGAGCGAGGGCCCGTTCATCGTTGCTTGCAGCATTAATTATTGTTACAGCAGCATAGGGGAAAGAAAAATAGAGATAAGCATAAAAAAAATACAATAAATAATAACTAAAAGTAAAATGTGATGTGAATAAGAGGAAAATAAAACTGTAGGAACAATATAAACAATATAACAAGAAAAAAACAAACACTGAAGCATTAAACTACTGCATCTTTATCTCTATGAAAATATTTTGTGTGAAAATAAATAGACTGATGCTAAAGACTAAAATAACAGATATTGTGATATTGTTTTACATATCATTTTTATTAAAGCAACTTTTTTTTACCTTTAACTAACAGTTTCAAAATCATTTTAATGGTACAGTGTCTTGTAATAGAGTGAATGATGTCTGTCACAGCCAATATTTATCTTCAGTGAGAGGGTAGGATCACAGCGTTACATACATACATGTTTACTTCAACATACCAGTTTTCAACACATAACATTGATATGATGTAATGAGTTTTGTTTGTAGTTAGCTCCTTCCAACAGTTTCACAGTATTTACTAACTGTGAAACTGTGGAGGATGCCAAATCACACAAAGTAATATTTTTTACATTGCACTTTGAAGAGCTGTACTGCCTTCACATGGCTTCAAGTGGTTGCATTTAAACACCAGTGACATCTGCCCTATATAGTGATCATAAATGTGCATCCAGTAATTAAGTTTGATGTGGTGAAACAGTCTAGGTAAGTTGACAGTGTCTATCACAGTACTGTGTAGCTTGGATATTAATTGCAAAGCAAATACACAGATTGTTTGAAAAGTAAAAAACTTGAAATAAGATGGCTTGATTAGATGACACATTAATAACTGGTGAGTTATGAAACTGAACTGAAGAGAAAACTTTTTTACAAGGTCTCATTAGTCCTGTTATTTTAATTATCTTATGTGTATATTTTTATTATTCATTTACTGTTTCGCACGGCTTGTCCTCACTCCACAACACTGGGTGGCGACAATGCGCACTTAAGTTTTCAGTTAAACACCATAAAAGACAGAAGAAGTCAAAGCGGAACCCAAACGCTTTGCTGCGAAACTCGGATTTGTTTATTGGTGACACCTTGGAACAGCTGTCTTATCGGCTAGTTCTTAGCTACAGCAGACTTGCTGGCTAACTTACGTTGATCAAATAATATCACTGTTTTCTTTCATTTATTTTTATACTTTACCGGTAAGTGCGCTGTTATCTGCAGTAAAATGTGTTAGTGTTGGTTGGATTGTTACAGTATTAAAGTCAGTTGGCAAGCTAACATTAGCCAACGGGGTAAATGTGAGTCTCCTGACAAGCTTACCTTCAATTTACAAAGGATTAAATCTAGACGTATCCAACTGACTTACAGGGGTTAACTAGAATTGTGTCTTTTTTTAGCCGGGCAGCGTTGCTAACTTAAAGTATGCTGTTTTCATACGACATTGCTAGCACAATTGTGTGCTAATAACGTAACTTCGGACCGTTCAGTAAGAATGAAACGCTAGCTTAAATGTCGAAAAAGTAGCCTGAAGTTTTCCGAAAAAAAAATCGTTTGTTGGCTGCATGAGGCCACCAACAAAACCCGAATTAAGACCTTTAAGGAACTGTCAGTATCTCACATCACATATCACCACTCATCACTTACTTTAACTGAGCTTCGCGACATCGTTACAAATATGTCATGTAGCTGCTGTTTGCTAGCAGTAACTTTATTCAAGTAACGTTAAACAAACTGAAGGCATTGGTCGATAACTGTTATGTATGCTGGACTGCATAAAAAACAACATGTTAAAGTTGTTTTTGGCTTGTTGACAGAAGTAAAGTGTCAGAATGTCTAAGGTGTATAAGTACCGTGTATTAACCCTCCCAGGTTGACCGGAAGCCTGTCGCCATGGAGCCTGCCTGCCGGAAAGACAAGTCAAAGCTGAACTCGACCCCGACCAGAGGAGACAGAGCCAGACAGAAGTCTGCACAGCAAGAGCTCAAACAGCGACAGAGAGCAGAGGTGACTAACATCACTGTTTTAAACTTTGAAATCATACTGCACTCTATCCTATTCTCCAAGAAACTTAATTCTGGTCGTATGCCAAATGTATTATATGTAACATTACTCCTCAGTCTTGTTTTATTAATTGTGTCTCCTTCTGTATTTACAGATTTACGCGTTGAACAAGGTAATGACTGAGTTGGAGCAGCAGCAGTTTGAGACCTTTTGTAAACAGATGCAGTCACAGGGAGAATGATGTCTTTCTGTCTTCCCTGCCTTCCTCTTTCACCTGGACCAGGACCCGTCCCCTCCAGAAACACCATGTGCGCACACTATTAAGGACACACAACCAAACACTCATACTTAAGGCTTTTACACACACCAGGAACGCAACCAATGAACGAGAAGAATATACAAAATACTTGCCTGCTAATATGTCACTTCAAAACTGTTGATAGCATGACGATAGCAGGCTCCAATATGCGATTTTGGGACACAGGTGTATTACCACATTGCCTCAGACCGAGCAGGGCAGGGACTGGTAGAGGAACAGTGCATTCTTGAGGCCCCCGGGATCTGTGGAGTTGTACAGATATATTACAGCTTCACTTCCCAGTCGGTAAATCCAACACACACAGCAGTCTGTCAGTGCAGGGAGCAATCAATGTCACCCATCCCCAGTCACCTTTGTCTCATTGTCTGTATAATTTTGTTGTCCTTCATCATATAATACAGTGACTGATTGATTGATTGATGCCTTCATTTGCAGTGCAAACGTTCAGAAAAGTCAATCTCGTTCAGAGTAGTATTTCAGTAGTATTCACCTTCTGTGTGCCAATACTCACAAAAACATTAGCTTGGAAAAAAGACATTGAGACCTACATTCAGCCAGACAATCTTTGTTCAGCTGACTCTGAAAGCTGTACTGTTGAGGTCCTGTGCTTAAATATCAACCTTTGTTGCGTTAATGTAAATTAATATGAGCCTCTATGCTCTTATTTTACAGAACTGTCAAAATTCAAAATTGACTTTTTTTGTGAGCTAATTTAAATTGATTTGGTCGAACACAGATTATAAGCTGTATTTAAATCCTTCCTGTGCTAAGGAAGGGCAGATGTTATCAGTGTTGTCAGCTGGTCGGAGACCGATCACTCAAGGCACAGCTGTATAACCACTGGGATGTGAGTAGGTGTAAATAAAGCTGCATTTGGTGACTTTTGATCATTACGGACCCGATACAAAGAAACTTATAGTATGCAATGAAGTTTAAACAATCAAGCTGAACACTACCTACCCATGTGTATTTGTTACTGACAGGCGGATGAAGCCCTCTGAAGCTTTGGCACTTTCTTTTGGATTGTGCCAAAATCCAAAAAGCCAAAGCACTGTAACACCTCCCTGTTTTTACAATTTCAGTCTCATGGGTGCAAGAAGAAAAATACAAGAAGTTAATGTGTTATTTATTAAATCGCAAGACGCTTGTTCAGAAGTGCTGCAGTAAATGCACATATTGTTGTGCAATGCTTCAATAAAATAATAATTAATGTTTGATCCAAAAAGCCTAATCATAAAATATTTTTGTCGAGACAAATTATGAATGTACCTTATTGGTGTGGTTTAGACCCAGTGTCCACTGAAAGCCCCTGTATTGTTCAAATGAGACACAATGTATTGATCTGAGATCTGATATTGATTGAAATATCGCTCTTACTGTCTTATTATTTGAACCAGGTGGATATGTTCCCATACTTACATCTTCATAGTTTACATTTTCTCAGTTATTTTCCTCTTTTATTATCTCACCAAGTTGTGTATCACTTCAGCATATCGTTCATTATCATACATATTTCAGCATTAAAACTGAATGAAGCACGTTTTTTTTACCTTTGTCACTAAGGCTGCCATTTGGGATTGCATTGCTAACAGTTCCATGGTTGGATCACATCATCGTTGATTCTTTCAAGATGGGCCATCGATAAAGACAAATATTAGACTTAACTGACAAAATGTCAGCTACTGTTGAATGACCGCAGTTCTCAGCTCTCAGCCACAGACATTGGTGCTGAGTAGGCAGGCAGGAGGGGCAGAACAAGAGGGTGTTTTAAAGGGATCCATAGCCTTAGCTTAATGTAGCTTCAAAACAGGCAGTTCTCTTAATAAACCAGTGTTAATGGTGCTCACTTTAAACACTCTCGTTAGTGACACTGTATGCCATGCTAACTGGCCTCAAACATGAACAATATTGCATTTTATTGTCACCTTCACGTGTTTTGCCATCTAATGGCAACTTCTGTTTCTGTCTGGTGATGACTGTAAAACATGTCTATTGTTTAGTTCAGTCCACTTTCACTTATGCAATTTTAATTTAATGAAAATTAAAGTTGTTTTTTTTTTCTTAAATGTGTGTTTTTATTAGAGAGTGTCTGCTTGTTGTCCACATTTAATGGTATAAATGTAGGTAATGTTGTGGCTATATTATCTAAATCTTTGTCTTCTTTATTCTCAATGCATTAACATTATACAAACCTTAAGCCTCAGACCGGCTGCCATTGATTCTGCCGCGACGCAGAAGCATAAACCAGGCTTAAGATTTATCTGGTGACCCCCTAAGAGAGGCCCTAGCTTCGAGCTAGGGAACCACTGAACCAAACTAACTCTATATAGTTGTTCTTTCAAGCTCCACCACCGGCTCGCTGCTAACACATTGATGCATCAGTATCAATCTAATAATACCTTAAATAGTAATAACAGTCACAGGGACCATTTTTGAGAGTGTGTTGTACTGATAATACTAATGTACTATTTTGATTGCAGGACTTTTACATTAAATACAGTTTTTAGACATTAATGTTACTTTTACTGCTTTTCCACTGCTGCTTATTGGGGAAATGAAACTATTTACCACTTGTAATGATATAAGGCCCAAACTAGAAACTCTCAAAAGCCAAAAAGTTGGGTAACCACTGGTTTAATCTAAAAAATGTTATACATTTATCGTATTTGTTTTTTGTATGTAAAATATCCATCTGGAAACAAACTAGTAAGGAGCAGCTGTCAAATAAATGTAGAGGAGTGGAAGTAGAAAGTAGAAAACTAGAAGTACAGAACATGAATAAATGTTCTTACTAGTTGTCACTTTCCGAACTGTTTAAAAAAAAAAAAGGCATTGTGACCATTTGTCTTGTTGAGAATTACAGTCTGCGTGTCCTCCACCTCACATCTTCGAATCCGTTTCTTGTCGTAGAGGACAAAGCACACACACACACACACACACACACTGAATGCTGTGTCTGCAGTCACAATTCACTCATGGGACAAAGGATTATCACATTCAGTTGATTAGATGTTTAAATAAAACAGGCAATGGTGTAATTATGAATTTATTTCATCCTATCATTTCCAATTTGAAAGATAAACCAGTTGACTGCTTACAACATCCCTCTCCACCAAAAACATGACATTTAATTCCAGGGTAAGTCAGTGTGCAGAGGTCTTAGTTATTAGATCATCATTAATGACGCAAGCAGTAATTTTAATGGGATTAGTAAATCTGCCAGGCCACCGTGATCGTGTGTCTTCGCACCTGTAGTCTTCATAGCAGCAGCGTGTTTCCACAGCATGAACAGCATTGTGTATGATATACAGAGGTGTAAGCTAAGTGCAAAAGGCAAAGCTGGTCCTCTTGAAACCTTGAAACCACTCTGTAGAGCCTTTCTATTACTCCACCTCACTCCTTCAGTATTCCTAACTCCGTGGTTTCATTCTCCTGTAATTCTTTTGTTTACACATCAACAATAACAGAGCTCCCAGTGACACGGACTCCAAACCAACCGTCCCAGAACTTGCTGTCTTGTCCCCCGTGTTCGAAGGAGATATGCCGCAATCCAGGGCCGTACTCAGAAAATTTATGGCTGACCTGGAGTTCGAACAGAGAGAGAAAACAACTGTGATGTGAACAGTTACAGGTGTGAGTGAACAAGACTGTTCTCCGAAGAAGTATGACAGCATCTGTCATCTCAGCAAGTGTGCCAAAACAACTTGTGTTTAAATGATGGCTCTCGAGCGGTCATAGTAATTATGGTAGGAGCAAATGTGCCAAAGTTGACGTGGGGAGTGGGGAGGAGCTTGAGTGGTTTCCAACCATGACCACCCAAGTTCCATGAACTCAACCAGTTCATGATGCAAAGGTCCCCAAAGGAAAACATCATTTCAACCCAAATGTGTCTAACCTTAACCAAGGCCGCATCGGACCAACTTTAGCCATGTGTGACGAAAACACAGCCCTCTCATTCATTTGAATTGAACATTTGAAGGCTCTGGAAAAACAATCCTGATTCATCCAGCTAAAATGTTCAGTGGTATCCACTTGTGCCGCAAGGTGCTGCGTTTGCCAATCACATACACAACACATTCCTGGATGATTACTTTGTTGTGGCATCTGCTCAGGCTTTTATCACATTGAGACTGTCCAAATACCTGCCTCATACCTATTTACACCCAAAACTCAATCTCAACCATAGTGTTGTCACATCATGAAATGGTTTTATTGAACACAAATGAAGTCATAGAATCTAAATTAATAGAATGGACATATCCATAGAAAATGTGCTTTCCTACCAAACACAAGAGGAAGTAATGAATGGGGAACTCTAAACCAGCTCAATCTTATTGTCAATTTTGACCCCTACTCCTCGTTTTCGATTGCCCCCCTATCCCTAAAAACAGTTTCAATGGATAGTTGTTGAAATCTATGAAACGGAATGTATCAAGACCCTAATACAGCATCAGTTGTCGTCGACAGTGTATATGTTAACATGCACGACTGGACATTTCGAATATGCCGTTTGCCATTTATCTGATGGTGCTAGAAAAGCATGGACACTCCAAATTCATTCACAACTTCACACTATAGCTTAAGTCTAAAAATAGTGCTGCTTCATTTTCTCATTTCTCGAGGTGATTTATAGGCTAACATTAGCTACCTGTGCTCCTACCCTGAAAGTCTGCACTGATATTATAGGAGTGGCACCAGGTGCAGCAACTTGGCAGCCAGAAATTAGTGTTGAAATACATCAAAATATGAGTCTGTCATGCTCAAATTACCAATAACAATGTAAGGTTGGCAAGCTAGCTAGTTAGCTACCTCAGTTTGGAGGGCCATGTGGCTCTTACAATTCACCCTATCCCTCTATCCCAACAGGCTTTGGGAGGTGCACTGGGATGGCACCTAGTGTACAGTTTATTGCCCTCTCCCTGTACCTGTTTCCACGAGCAGTCATCAGTGTCAGGATCAAGAGTCACTTGTTCAGGTTTGAACTCCTGTATGACTTCATGATTCTCATCCAGCAGACATACAGCCATTTGGTAGGTGCAACCACAATCTGTCCTCCCACAGTACCTGCAGGAAGAGTCATTCGTTAAACAGTGGCACCAGTCACTAGCAGAAGGGGCTTACATGCACATCAGTCCACATCTGTCTTACCAGTCTTCCACCTCGACGATAGGCTGAGCATCCAGCTGTTCAGGGGTGTAGCCCTCCTCTACTAGGTTGATCACCTGCCTCTTCAGACACAGCCTACGATACACAGTTCCATTCCATGTGATTCACTTTGACATCAAATGAAAGTATGAAATATTTGAGAAATAATGACACAAAGATAGCGAACTGTATTTATATATTCGATGCACGGTTGAACTTGTGCACCCACTTTAGAAGGTGCGGCTAAGCAGCTAGAGTGAAGATTTAGTTTTTTTTTTAAAAAAGGGGGGGGTCATCTTTGGATCTTGGGGATTCAGGAGCCTAGATTGCACTGGATGAGCTGTATGGAGCCATTTCTTAATGTTTTTGAATTTCTTTTGATTATTTAGTACCCGTCTTCAGTTGAATGCTGCAACCCTGATTTGGTGTGGAGCCCCACAAATTATTTGTGGACTACGATACTTCACATGAACATCCATTGGTCCATTTGGTGAACTTTTCCATAAAAAGAGAAATGGATTAAATCAAAGACTGCACATACAGTTGTAAGCACTCACTCAAACGAGGTTACAAAGTATTTGGACACTCCGTCGATGCAGAAGTCGTGGCCACAGTCTCCTGGCATCTCCTCCACCTTCCACTGACTCCCTCCGTTCTCCGTCAGGTCCCAGAATTCCAGCTGCTCTGGGGAAGAAATGCAGAGTCTCAAGCTGTCAATAGCAACATAATGCATCAATGTGGAATGTGGAATGCCTCTGGGATCAATTCTTGGACCCATTTATTTTCATTATATATGCTTCCCTTTCTCAATCTGTCATTTTGGTTATGTGGTTATCATCATTATACTGAAGATACTAAACTCTGCTTATCTGTTCGGCCCAGTGATGCCTCTGGACCAGGTCTCCACAAACATCGTCCAACACCTTGGCTCATTTGCCACCTCACAAAATCATCTTCAATCTTTTTTTTACGTAACACCGCAGCATTTTCATATCAATTAAGATCGAGACAAAAATCTTGCATCTCTAGTTGCTAATCGGACTATAAACAATGAGCCGCACATGAAAGATGAAGTCTAGGCCCCAGTATTTGTTATCTGTTATTCGGATATCTGCTCCAAACCATTGGCTGTTGCCCCCAATTACCACCATTTACATCATCTATGAAAAAAATGACATCTTACCATCCCCATTGGGATTCTTCAGCAGGTTTCTGGTCATGATTGCAGTTATACAGTGAAGACAGGGTCTGCACAAGAGAAACAGGAAACAACATCAAAGATCAGTGATAGTCAGCCGTTTCTGTCGGACTTTCCAGTTCCCATCCACCGTCACCACTTAGTTCATTCCAAACTCCATCTGCAGCTAAACCACACACACACATGCATATAGGGATCACTTTACAGTTAAGACATAGGACAGATTTAGACCAACTGAACTGTTTGATGCAATATAAGACTACTAGTGACAGAAACAAGGTTGAATCCAGTGGGGATGAAGAGGTTAAATCTGGTCCAAACCCAAACACTAATACCCTGTATGCTGATTCTCAGCACAACAGATGAGGCAAAAGTCCCCCCTCTGTACAGAGGATCAACCTGTCATCAAACGTACATCAGTCAGCAGGAAATCAAGCTGGGATAACATGTTGCCATAGAAACCAATGGTTTAGGGGCTGTTTGGGTATGTTGTCCTGAGTTAAATACCAAAATGCAATTTTGGTATCTAAACAGCGGATAGGGTTAGGGTTACAATCACGTTCTACCTCATACAACTGTCCCGATTGTTTACATTTTGCACATGCAAATCTGAGGCTGTGCATGCCTCAGATTTTCACTGTTTTTATTATCATTATTATTGCTGCTTTTTTCCTTATTTATCACATGCTGACTTGTAAATTTGCTTTATTTTGTATATTCTTGTTATATTTTTGTTTGAATTCTGTTGACAGCAAAGGAAGAATTTCATTGTACAGGGAAACATGTTTCCTTACTGTGCATATGACATTAAACAATTGGAATCTTGAATTTACAATAAATATTGTACACTGTAGGAATTACTGTAGATTTTTTTTTACTCAGCTAACCACTATTACCTCATGTATTGATACCAAATCAAACCCCCCAAAATATTACTCAAGTTCATGTGGTTTTCATCAGTTTTCAGGGCTTGAAACAAACAAAAAACAACACAACACAAACAATAATCACTATTTTACAAAGGAGAATTGTAGGAGGTCTATGATATATAAAGACTGTCGTGCATTCACGTGACTAAGTTGCATATTTGTCCTGCATTTCACAGCTCACTGAGGCTCCAAACTCAAACAGCTGAGTCATATGAACCTGCAGTCTCAAAGTCGTAAGCACAAAAGATGCAGCACATGCACATTAATGTTATGCTCCGGTATGAATGATGCACTCTTTTCTGTCTAAATACGTAAGACAGCAAATGTGTTACTCACAGTCAAGGGGAGGCAATGGCAGTCTTGTGTTTTGTTAGTCTTCCTCTCTGACTTTCACTTGAGCTCCTCTGCAGGATAGCGCCCTCGTGACAGTGTGGCTTTTATAGCCACGGCAACACCGCACAAACACTGAGAGACTGAGAGGGGAAAGGAGGGAGGGAGGGAGAGGAGGAGGAGAGACACAAAACACCTAATCTGCAGCATGAGAGGGAGCATCCATCCAGCGGAACTCAGCAGAACCACACATGCACACACTCAGCACAAATGCCAGCTAGAGCCAGGAACACGTCAACGCCAACAGAAGACATTCAGTGCTCTGCTCTAAAGTGCATAATTGATTTGCTCAAGTGAAAAGGCTGAACATAAATACAAAAGAAGCACGTTGGAGTTCAGCCAATCTGTGCATTCTGCTAACCCACTGGTGCACATAAACAATTTTCAACTGCACTCACTGTGATCGGAATGCTCACAGTGTATAGCTCATCTGCTGGAAAGGTGAGAAGCCCTGTAACAGGAGCAGGATGAGGAAGACTAAACACGGTATACAGTAAAGACGGATCGACATTTGAGCTGGACTATTTAAGCCACTGCTGCTCCATTAAAAAAAGGCCCTGATATAGAGTCATACAATTGGCTTCGGACATCTCTGTTCATTTATTAATTATTTTTTTATGAATTGTTATTTATTGCTCTCTATGCTGTAACACTTAAATTACAACAAGAAGTTTGACTTTTTTTGCTTCTAATATTTTGTTATTCTTTACCTTTATGGGTTTTATGTGTATGCGTATGCACCCCTTTGACCTTGTGAAAAAAAAAGTCAAATCTGGTATTATCCATTAACTTCTTTATCCACAGCTCTGATTGAGCAGAAGCCAGGTGATGGCTCCATGTTGTCTGTCTCCTTTATTCCAATCTTACAGTGAGAAAAATTGAAGGAAGAGTTTGTCATCTAAGCTGATATGCTTTATCGCTGCCTGGCTGATTGTCAGATGATGGAACACTACTCTCATGTCTTTTGCTAAATATAAGGCAACAACCAGCAACTGCTTAAAGAAACACTATGTAGAAATTGGCATTTTGTGTAATTTGGTGCAACACCACTACCATAAATTCAAATCCGAAAATAGCAATTTGTCGGATGTAATGTAGGTGCCAACTGCAAATAAAACTCATAAAGTCATGTCAGTGTTATGTGTTGAAAACTTGTATGTTGAAGAAGACATGTATGTAACGCTGTGATCCTACCCTCTCACTGCAGTTATAGTGCAGAAACAATGATGGGGGGCTGGCTGGCTGAGACAGAGACACTGCTCACACTATTACCAGACACTGTAACATCAAAACGATTCTGAAGCTGTTTGAAGGTAGAATAGTTAGATAATGTTGCTTTAATTTGGCTTGGCACAAAGACTGGAAATAGAGGCCAACAGGAAGTCACTGCTTCCAGTCAAGAAACAGTCCAGCACATAAAACCCTTAAATATCGATTTGCTGCCCTTACACTGTCTGTGCAGCACTTCTGAGCTGATCTGTTCTGATCCAGCTAATTGACAACTCAGCAGGCTCCTACGGGGTCCAAGGGCTCGCAAAGCAATACATGTGCACTGACTACACCGTTAACCATGAATGTATAGCAAATATTGACTTTCTAAAGTCTAAAGTCTGTCGTATTCAATTTACTGGGGCTGTTGTTGGTTCTATAGTTGTAGTTGTAGTAACAAACAATACCTGCAGAGAGTGGTGTTGAACCACTATCACATTTGACTGAGTTGTGCAATACATATTTTGGATTACTAAATACGGAGAGCTGTTATCAAATAGTGAACAAAATATCGATTTCGAAAGAAAAAAAAAGGTCAATCTACATGAAATATTTTTCTTTGGACGTGGCACCTTTAATTCCAACATACAGTGTGTCATGTCCAAAGCAATGGGCTCCGTGTTATTTTGTTTACTCACGACTCGCACATGAATAAAGTTTTGGGTGGGTATACAAAATAAGGCTTTATTCTGGGCCACAACACCAAAGGGTCATAACACAATGAATACATTTCATACATTACAACGTACACAAAATACCTCCCAATATGGGAGAGGAATGATTCAAGTTCACCATTGTAGTTCGATCAGGATTGTCCTGCAGACAGTACAGTACAACTTTCAACAACCAATACGACAACATTGTGCCATAAATAAAAAAGTGGTGTATAAATCATACAAAAGCAGGAATTTCAAGAAATACCAAACACTAGGATTGCAAACATGGCTTAAAACACATCTTTTAGGAATGAAGAAATACTGTAGCTTTAGTGCCTTTTGTTGGAAGTGCATATTTCCCTGTATTGATCTGGGTTGTAAAGTTTGGATCTTTTCCTGGTCGACACATTAAGAATGAGGAGTCTTTTTCCAGCAAAACATTCCTCCACAGGGATAAGCTTCTGTGGAGCAAATCCTTGTTGCTGCTCTGTCTGAAGAAGCTTCATAAATCTTGCTCTGATTGTACGAATTCATGTCCAAAACAACAGTGCATATTCAACTGCATGACCCTTATACTTTCCTGCTTTGGCATTTTAGTGCAGCACCAGATATCGTGTATTCCAGTGATACAGCACCCATAAGTGTCCCTTCGTAAATGGGTCGCCTGCTTATCGTGAGCAAGTTTCCTTATTTGTTTGGGAATGTGATAATAATTCCAGTTCTTTGGAACAGCTGCAGTTGAGGCTCCTTTCTTGGATTTAAGCTTCAGAGGACGCCTGGGGTTTCAGCTGGGCCTTCTCCATGGTCGTACCGTATGGATCTGACCTTTTGAAGAAGCCCATCTGGAGGGGAACATGGAGAGAGGAAGGTCACAAACAGATTAATCTGACTCAAAGTGGACTGTAATCTCTAGGTGTTAAATCTCTAGAAATTAATGTTCCCTTTCTCTTTCATGGTTATTCTCACTAATGTTTCTGGTTAACAGAAGCCTCATAAACTCCTCCTATATGATCCTACATGAGAGCAAAACACCCAGGTCAAAACAAAAAAAAAACCCTAACCCTACAGATAACTAGGCTGCATCTTCTCCATTCATTTTGCATTTTTTCTTCAGGGACATTTTTTTGGGATGTTCTGTGTTTCTTTCACTGTGGACATTTATTATCTCTTTGTGATTTCTTCTCTGTGGTCCTTTTGCATTTGTGTTCTTTGTGGCCATTTTGTGTCTCTGTAGTCATTTTAAGTCTCTTAATAGTAGCTCTTTTTTTTCTTCTTTCTTTGCGTCTTTCTTTGTCTCTTTGTATTCTTATTGCATTTCTTTGTAGTCGTTTATAGCTCTTTGTAGTTATTATGATTTTCTTTGTAGTTGTTTTACATCTCTTAATAATCGTATTGTATGCCTTTGTAGTGCTTCTGCATCCCTTTTAAGTCCTTTTGCAGCTCTTGTTGTCATTTTGTGTTTTATTTCCTTTCTTCATCTCTATTTTTGTATTGCGTCTTTTTGTAATGGTTTTGCAGACCTTTTTTGTCAGGTTGCGTCTGTTTGCAGTTGTACTACCGAGTCATCGCTACTGAGTCATTTTACTCAACATATGTGCATATAAGTGGAGATAAAAAATTAATGAGACCACATAGCTGTCAAAAAGTTTGTCTTTTGGTCCTTGTAACATTAACTAACCCCTATTTCAACTGTACCTTAACTGTCAGAAAGCGGTATTTTCTCTGCTAATTGTACAGGCAGAGTTATTTATCAGATGGTTACCTTGTATAGCAGATATATGAGCAGGGAGAGTAATAGCAACCCAGCTAGAACAGCCAGGATGATGATCCACACTGGAACATAGAAGAGACTGTCTGGCTTGTTCCACAACACAGCTGTCACCACCTGAACAACAGGAAATCAGATGAGCCTCGGTACATTTGTACCACCTTTTACTGACACTCACATGTAAATACGCTGAGGTTTACAAGCTTGATACATTTATAAGAAACCAAAAAAAAATGTTTGATGAAGGTACCTTTTTGGATCCGGATGGCTTTAATTTTGGAGGGATAGAATAAGGCATCCTGTTCACCTTGTACTGAACGGAGCACTCCAGAACATACTGCTTATAAGCCCTCTGTGGACAAGGAACAGATCAGAGGAAAAACAAACATTTTAATAAGGGCTCGACAGATAATTTAATCCTAAAATGTTCAGTGTGTAGGATTTAGGAGCAGAGACATGATGTAACATTCATAATTAAGTTTTCTTGAGTGTATAATCACCTCAAACTAAGAACCAGTGTTTTCTTTACCCTAGAATGAGCATTTCATGTCTGAAGAGGGAAACATTCAAGGCAAACCAACCCTTCAAGATTCTCCCAAATCTTGAATCACATAAAAAGATAATTCAGACTTCACAACATTGAAACACTGCACTGAAACCCAGCGAAACCAGAATGCTATGTTGTAATTATTAATGCTCTGACTGCCAATGTGCTCGAATGGAATCTGATCCAATTCAGACTGATACATAAACCAACACACAGGTAGAATAGAATTCTACAGTTCTACTAAATATAAGCAATGAAGCAAACATCCTGCTGTTCAGTCATCCTGTCTACGGCCCTGTGCTGTGGACTACATACTACTGCTGCCAGTATGCAGTGTGGTCATACTGATAATATTACAATCAAAAGGGGTCTAAACTGCATGTAGAGTAATTTCTTGTATTATAACTGCAAACATATACTGGGAAAATGAGTAGGTCTATGCGGTGTAGTAAATCCTGTATAGTATAAATATGTGGTATGGAGTTGTAATGTTGCTTAGTGACCTGCCCAGGAGAGGGCAGTGTGAGAACACAGATGATCTGACTT
Source organism: Diplodus puntazzo (assembly GCA_963678695.2). NCBI lineage: Eukaryota > Metazoa > Chordata > Actinopteri > Spariformes > Sparidae > Diplodus > Diplodus puntazzo. The sequence goes on along the minus strand of OZ023157.1, from coordinate 30,749,657 downwards.
CACCTTGTTTCTCATCTGCTCTGTGTTTACCTCTAGACTTGAGCTTCCTGTACTAAACAGATGTGAGCAACACAGCAGAGCAGTGTGTCCTGCAGTCTCACCTCGATGAAGGTTTCAGCCCAGATTCTGGAGCGTATGGTCAGGATAACGCTGGCTCCTCTCTCCAGCAGCCCAACATTACACTGCAGCTGCCAGCACTCCACGGCAGAGCACGTCTACAGAGGGACAGAGCCACAGTCAGACACACCGCACACAGATAATGGTAATAATTTCTTTTAATTTATGATTGTGCTGCCAGATATTGGCCAAGTAGTCTCACAGCCAAAACGATTTGGTGGACTTCTTCCATTATCCACATTAATTTTGAAAAGTAGTAGAAGATTCATTGCCTGCATGATATCTTTTTGAAAGCACTTATCCATTTAAAAAGATAAATCCATGCTGCATTGGAATAGAGAGAACCCTGTGTAGTAATAATTTAAAACATGTAGATACAGGTAGACAGTAGATACATAGTAGATGTGACTGATACATTGGTCTTACTTACTTACTGCACTTATATTGGTAATGGTGTAAATGTCAGCCAGTAAGTAAAAAGCTATCAATACAGAAATGGAAACTATGTCTGAAGTGATTTAGAAAGGGTCATCATGACCTAATATGTCCACCACAGCTGTGGTGTGGTGGTGTCTTGGCAGACGGGTCCACTCTGGCTCACTGGAACCACAGCAGGCAAGTCATTTGTTCCTTGGGTCTGTCCCCAAGACACGGCACCTCCCCGCACTTGGTGCAGTTCTACAGGGGCGCTTATGTTACCTTAGTGGAGGCACTACCTTAAAGACTGAAGTCAGGTAAAAGTATCCTGTGCACAGCAAACACATTACTCTGCATGAAACATTGTAACACAGACACACCTCTGCTCCAGGTAAATCATTGGCAGATTTTACAAACTCCTAAATATTGACATATCAGTCAAAAAAAGCACCATAAGTTGGGCTGTAATAAAAATTGTCCTCATCCGGAAAGTCGTTACCACAGTCAGTGCAGTCACAGCAGTAAACAGAGCAACATATACTCTATGACCAGTATCAGCACCCTTTTTCACCCAATAAAAGCTTTGGCACACAGGAAGTGCTTTTACATTTTTGTTGGTCTACACGGAGTACACATATTACATTTGCAGGAGCTGTGGCTATCTTTGGTACATTAGTAAGCACTAATCCATTTGGTGTTCTGTGCACCACACCCTCCAGTCATTTAGGGCAGCACTTTGATCTATGGTCTATTCATAGGACTTCGTTCAGCTTTCAAAGGTAGTTCCAAACGACACAAGGGGCTGCATATCACCAGAGTAACCTTCAATTCTGTTATTTCTGCCTGGACTGGGACCTCGGATCATTAGGGGGGGAGTCGTCACGTGCAGTGGGGCTCAGCTCAACTAGGCTTTATTATCATCATTAGTCTTGGTTTTGTAAAAGAGAGGGACTTCAATTCACATGGTGTACGGTTGAATTTTTTTGTTTGGTAAGGAAAATATATGTGAGAGTATCTCCTTTCTATACACTTCGTGAGTTTTTTTTGCTTTTTACACACTAAAAGCTCACTTTTTAGTCAGACTATCGCTTCTTGAAGTCGGCTACACAGCATACATAGCATGCTAACTTCAGTGGAAACAGTACGTACAGTGGACATCTTTGACATATAACTGTTGTTTCTTCACACTGTTTTTTGAATGTTTTAAACCAAAATTGTGAACATTTCTAACATATTGCTCCTTTAATTGTGTTTGAGTTTCTGTATATGGAGCTCATTGGGTTGTTTCTTCAGCTATAGTGGATATCACTTACATGGTTTCTTACATGTCTTTTCAGTTCATTCATTTCATTAAAACACTGAAAGCATGTCTAGAATATTACTCATTTAACATCTGGAACAGTTTTAGTGAAATAAATCTGATAACATGTTTTAAATGTTCATTTTGCATAATAGCCTCTGGGTTCCAGGACACTGTCAGAAGTCAGTCACTTCAGATTGGTTGTGATTCTAAAGTAATTTCAATGTGTCAACATTCAACTTTCAAAACAGTGAAGCTTGGAGGTTTGGAAGCAACTTCAACATGTGGTTAGATTCTCTTGTTTAAAGATGATTCATTTAAATACCATGAAAGAGATTAGCTGGCAAACATTACAGTAAGTGACGCAAGCTGCACAAAAGCAACCCACTAAATCAACAAACTAATTAACTTCATCTCACAAATAATTACAGCCAGCAGCAGGAGAGGTTGACCAGGGCTCATTACTGCAGATCTATTTCCTCTGTTGAAAGAAATAATCTCATTATCATTTAAATCTTTTTCTAGTTCAGAGGCCGGAGCTTCCTCCTCCCACAATCTGACTGGACTTTTTTTAGTTTAGGTTTAATACATGCCTGTTGAAAGCCCACTCAGGGGACTGAAACACAGGACACTTCCACACTCTAATAAAATCACACTGCTGTAAGAAATCCAGTGGGACTGAACACCCAACACAAGAGCCACTGACTATATTTAAGAGCCTCTGTTGTGGTGCTTTTGCAAGAGTGAACCACTCTACAGACTCACGTCACCTCCACATGCTGAGTCAAGCAGGAAAGAGAAGGAGTAGAACAAACACCCCCTGTGGTCTTTATGGGACACATGAGTGAACTGTTCTTTCCTGATGAGGAACAAATGTTCTCAACAAGTTAAAAAAAAGAAAAGGTGAATCCATCAAAAATGGACTGCAGCTTTCAAACTGCTGGAAAGCAGATTTTTGCCTTTGCCAGGTAAGCTCATACCTCAGTGAGTCTTTGTGCTAAGCTGGGCTAAACACAGTGGTTGCTAGACAATCAAAATACGATTAGTTAGGGCACACTAAAGTTTAGGCATGTAGTTCGGGGTGCGGTTAGGCTCAGGGTTTATGGACTTAACGGAAACTTTACAGATTTTTGCATCAAAGTCTGTTTACTACTTTAGCATATGTAGGGAAAAAGTCATTTAAACCCTTTGTGCTTCCAGCATGAGCTCTGCAATGTCTGACAAATATCCTCAAGTGATGTCACTTGAGTCAGTGGCAGTTGGGGCTGAAGGCTACTACATTAGCTGCTACTAGCATAGCAAACACTAATCTACGAATGAACTGTCTGCAGTCACGTTGAATTGTGGGTAATGTAGGTTTTGACAAGAAAGAACAATTCATGGAATAAAATGATCTCTCTGGTTCTACTGCATCAATTTTAGACGATTTTTACTTTCCTACAAAAAACATGTCTCACCAGGTTTCCTTGATCAGCCAAAAGGTCTCTGTACAGCTCCCTCCTCTGTATGCGATGCTCAGTGCTGGATTTCAGTGATGAGGGACCCTCTAGTGCAGGAGGCTGGAGCTGCAGACATAAAGACATTAAGAGAGTCATTAACAAACGCAATCAAATGTTCAAGGCCAGGATTAGACCGAGGGTAATGACCTCACCATGGCAACCAAGCTGTTTGTGCGTGTGTGTGTGTGTCTTCACCTTAAGTTTCAGTGCATTGAAGGTGTGTTTTGAGGAGCAGCTGAGCGGGCCCTCGGTGAGCATCTCTACAGGGTAGAGCAGCGGGTGGCCGTAAGCCCTCAGAGGACACCTCACCTCTAATGTCGACTGGCTGACCACACTGGGACCATTATTCACCAACTGGAACAGAGACAGAGTTAGAACGTAGATGCTGGTAAAAGCACCTACTTTAGAATAAAAAAGGGCTTTTTGAAGTGAAATAAATCTTCATTACAATTATTTTTTTAATACAACCACTGGGAAAGTCAGTAACCCTAACCCATTACCTAACCCCACACGCTAAACTGGGAGGCTTCAGCCTACATTTACTGCATCAGGCACCTGACCCAATCACTTTCAATTCGGGCTTGGTTACTACTCTCTCAGACTCTGTCGGGTTCAGACAGATAAAATATGTTCTGCACTCTACAAAGTATGTCGAGAGGGTCTCTAAGAAATTTCGGTGTACCTCATAGACCTGCAGAAGCTCAGGGCCGATGTCCTGCTCCTCTCTCAGACTCTGACTAACGCTCCAGTTGGGAGGGGGGAAGATGACTTTGTCTGGGAGAGACACACTGCAACAGAAACACACAGAGGGACCACTATGATAAGCATGATTATATGATGGTTATGTGATGTGCCGGAAGACTCGGTGATGAAGCCTCACCCCTGCAGGATGACGTCAGCCATCGCAGCCACCTGCAGCTTGTACAGCACCACCTCACTCTCTGAGTTATTTGCATTTTTGCTAGAACAGAAAGACAGAGGCAACATTTACTAACAACCTGATGAAAGTGTAGAATTGGATTGTCAAGATATAATTTAATAACTGCTAAATTGGATGTCAATAAAAGATTTTAAGACAAAAAAACAAAATAAAAACATGCTGCTTCAAAACTAAATTAAACATTATGACTGCATAACATTGTGGGAACATCGAGACATGTTCCAATGAGCACTTGCAGACGCCTCTCACGAACCTCACATTACAGTACTGGACCTACTAGAAGGTGACCTACCTTCGTATTTTGAGCTCAAACTCCACAGTTTTGTGAGTGTCCTTCAGTCTGGGCACAGTGAAGCGGAGGCCGGCCCACAACTAGGAAACGACCCAGAGAAAATGTTTACAACTGATCGACAGAATATGACACAGTAATCACAAGAAAATGACAAAGATGTCTCACATTTGTCTTACATGTATTTGTTCCTCTTTACCCTGCACTCAATAACTTTTCTACATTCCCTCCACAGCTTTCAGGAGATCTAAAAACAGCTTCTTCCTCTCATTTACATAATCATTCCAAGAGATTCTATCTGTGGTAATGAAAGCTGATTTATTCTGGTCTTAAATAATCCCCGTCTTTGGAAACAGCGGATGTTCTTTCTACATGAAACTTTTGTTTTGGTCTGTATGTTTTACCAGGTCAGTGTGAAAACTTTTAAGTTTGTGTATGAATTACGCCATACGAGAACAATTTGACTTGAGACACAAAAACTGAAGAAGGCCAAAGACAACATGTGGGCGTTGTTGGCTCTTACACTGGTAGCAGACTTCATGGGGTTTCCCAGATCACACACGAGATAGCGGGTCTGGTTCTCTGCCTCATAGCTGCACGTCAGCTGAGTCAAGCTCTGGAGAAACACAAACATCAAATACTGTTAACTCTGATGTTAAGATTACTCCATAGCTACACAAATAAACTACAATATTTTGCAACATTGCTTCATAATTTTATTATAAAGACATAGCAATACTTTTACAGCTTTTGTAACTATGTGTCTATGTGTTTTCTGCCACAAGGAGTGTTTTTATGCTGCTCCCATATTTGTGGGAAAGCATTGCAGCACTTTCCTAAACAACTGAAGTGGATGGGGATTTGTTCAAAAACGTAAGCGTAAAAAAACAAAAGACATGAAATGGTTCAGTGCAGCTCATTGAGCGTAATCCAAGTCTCTCCTGGATCCAACATTTCTTTAAAAAGACGTTATTTTTGCAATCTTTTTAAAGCCTAAATCTTCACTGTAGCTACTAGGCTAAAAGCCTGTGCACCACTTTCAGACAGGGTGGCTGTGGCTCAGGCTCAGTCTTGTTATTAGAAGGTCACTAGTTCAATTCCCCTGGTCTGCATGCCGAAGTGTCCTTGGGCAAGATACTGAACCCCAAATTGCTCCTGATGTGCTGGTTAGCACCTTGCATGACAGCCACTGCCATCAGTGTATGAATGTATGTATTAATTACTGTTACTGCTAAATGCACTAAATGCAATGTCTGAAGAGCAACTGGAGACTTGGATTACGCAGAACGAGCTGTAGGGAGCCATTTTGTGTTTCTTTCATTTGTGTTTTTACATTTCAAAAAAGTTCCCATCTCCGTCCGTTTTGATGCTGTGAAGCTGTGAATCTGTGAAGCTGAGAAGCTCTTTCAAAAAGTCACCCAACTTTCCAACAGCATGGGGCTGAGCAGCTAATGACTGAATTTTAAATTTTGGCCAAATCTTTCACAAAAAATAAATAATAATAACTATAAAATACAGTAATAGCTAAAGCTATAGTTAGAGTGACAGCTGTCGGCCTCACCGCGTTGTTGCGGGCGATCCCGCTGTAGTCGGCCTCTGGGGGGAGCTCCACACAGAGCTCGGCCTCGTACGCCCCTCCCTCTCCCTCATTCCTGGCGTTGAAGGTCAGGCTCAAGGAGTTTTCATCGCCCAGGTAAACCTCTGTTCTGTCACTGGAGGAGGAGAACCAAAACATCATCATTCTACGTCTTCTGAGTGTTTTATAGTCATGACTGAACCACTCTTCAAAGGTTGCTGACAGCCATTTAAAAGACCTTTAAGACAGACTGAGTGTCTCTTTTCTGATTGCATAATCTATAGTAAAAAGATGCATACAGACGTCATAATGGAGTCGGATATAAAAAATAAATATGAATATCCACTTAAACAACATTTCTAATTCAGATTGTACCACTTTGATATAACATTGAAATTGTATTTCAGAGATCAGTGTTCCCTTCTCATAGGGCTCCTGTATCGTTTCCCTGCTCCAGCCCACCTGATCCAGATGAATGGGTCGCTATCAGGCGTCAACAGAGCTCGATGATGGGCTGATCATATGAATCAGGTGTGATGGAGTGTGTTACACCTGCGCTCAGATTTGTTGGCCACTTACAAGGTGCAAAAACAACTTCTGATTTTACTTTCACCTTAAAGTTGTGTTAGCAAACTGCTGCACATTTACAAATCCAGCACGGATCAACATTAGCATTCACTTGGATTCCTGTTTGTGAACACCAGTTCTACTGACTCAGCTAATAAATGCTTCACATATGTTTTGTGTATAAAACATGTCTCCATGAAGTATGTATATTGAGTTCATATTTCATATTTGACCAATTATGGCACATATCAAACAAACTCAGAATATGAATCAGAAATGTTTCTTTTCTCTGGAGATTCATGACCTAGTCACAGTATTTCTGTTTTCTGGCCCTTAATATGTTTAAATCCTACACAGAAGGCAGAACACAGATGTAATCAAGAGATAAACAAATCAATATAAAAAAACAGAATCACAAAAAAGAAACTATTCATGAAGATTGACTTTTCATTTACCCACACCAGGTCAAAACTGTTTTTTTTACAACCAAATATGTGCAGAACTGTAGACTTTTGCATCATCCTCACTTTGGCTATATTGCTAATTAGCAACTGTTTGTATACTAACAGGCTAAAGAAAGGGAAAACATATACCTGCTAAATATCAGCAAGTTAGCATTGACTATGCAAGCATACCCAGAGGAAACGAAAATTGGAAAAGAGATCTCAGTAGTGTCTCATTCATTTCTCCTAGACAACTATGAGATCATTGTGAGACCAAAGTGAGGCTGTGGCTGATTTCTCCTGTTTCTCAATTGTTTCTCCTGAGAAACAGGTGCAGAAAATCTCAACTTGGGCTCCCTGTAAGTTTCAAAGGAGATCTCATCAAGCTCTCAATGAAGTTTCAGAATGTCTCCCCAGTGCTGGAAAGGAGCAAGGTTTAAGCGGTAAAGTCTTAAGTCTCACCTGTTGCTCCTAAGAAATTTTAGGAGAAACAAATGAGAAATGTTTGAGACCAAAAAAGACGACAACGAGACTGAAATGAGAACTTTCATTGAGCTCCTTTACGGCTCCATAGCCATAAAGGAGCAAGCTTTGAGCAGTACATTTTTTCTCTGGGTTTTAGCATGCTGATGTCAGTGTTTAGCTTGTAGCCACACCATGTGTAGCCTCACAGATCCCTTGGCCTAGGTTAGTTTTTTTTAAACGTATTTCCCATGAGTATCTATTACTCATGGTAACTTTTTGTTGGTCTTGAAAAGCCTATCTACTGCAGTCAGAATGACTGAAAACAGCAACTTCCATTTTCAGCCTCTTGTCTGAAATACTGGCGCAGTTTGCTCTACGTCTGCTGCTGCGTTCATTTGAAGTCACTCGGTGAAGGGCATGACCAAAATGCCCGAGAAGCAATTGTAAAACGTAATGAAAAGCAGGGACGTGAAGTCTTTCCAGACAATGCATCTCTGTTTTCGTCAGTCCCCAAAGGCCATTTTCTCCTGCATATCTGTCTGTGACCGACCTGGGAAATGACCCAAATCTGATCACTGTGATTTGTCTCAGGAAACCGACCCCCCTCCTCATTCCGCGTGTTCACAGTGACGCCCCTGTGTGCAAACACGCTTTCTCTGGTGCAGTGATAAATCCTCTCGACACCCTCCGACTCCAGCCCTCCCCCAGCAGCTACACTCTGTTAGTAAATTCATGTTTCTATTGAGCAGAAAGAGGAGAAAGGCGTCTGGTTGAGGGGTCAGAATCCGGGTTCTTCTTTCATTCCCTTCCGTCCCCCCTCCCCCCTGTCTTCGGAGGGTCTGGACGCAGTGACCCCTCGCTAGGTAAGACAACCACCAGATGAATTTAATTAGGCCCAGGCAAGTTTAGCGAATGAAGAGGAAGCAACACCGATACCCTAACACCAACACTGAACAGATGCTGGGAACGGACACAAGTCTGCAGTGTACAATGGAGATGTTTTCCAAGTTTCATTTGTTGGGAAAATATGAAAGCTCATAAACATATAATTCAAGCCAGCCTGAAGGTACAACCCAAACATCGGTGACAGACTTCTCGATTGTGAATGTCAAACACACCACTGTGTGCAAATTCTTGGCTAGGGAGACAAAAATGCTGTCTTATAGTAAATGAGTGAAGGGATATTCTGTTCAGTGAAAGGGCTGAATCATTCCCACCCGGTCCCATGGCAGCTGCAAATGCAGATCTCTGAGTTTTCATGGGAGACTTTTTCGCACTGATTGTATTTCTGCAGCTAAGAGAAATCACATGGCCATGTAATGAAAAACACTCCTCATAACAGAACTGACTGGGAGGAGAGAGTCTGAGCGTGGGTTCGCTTTGTGAATGGACTGAGACTTTGCCAGATAATTGGCTGGCGTCCATTCACAAACAAGGATATATGATTAATTAACAATAATAAGCTAGTGTTCCAGGAGTCAGGGATCTTTCTTCCAGCGTAGGCCTGTTATGAGCTGTAAACAGAGCCTTATCATTTGTGTCCTCAATGATCCGACCTCACGGAACCATGTTTATTTCTTTCAATATCACTCCTAAGCTTCCTCTCCCTGCAGATAAAGTAAATTCAGCGGATAACCATGGCAACTATATTTATTTTTTTGTAAGCAAACACTGCAATGTTTACATGCATTGTTAAGATATTATGTATGTCCTTGTGTTCTAAAAAAATCTGCACGTTTGAATACATTTACTTCAACCTAAAAGATTTGGAAAGCTGACTTTTTTGCCTGCAGATATTTAAACTACAAGCCTTAATGATCAGTGAAATAACAGGAAACCATCAACCGAAATGTTTACTGGTTGCTCATGAACTAATTCGCATGCATGCACTTCCTGATGTTTGTCCACATGATACATCAAACAGGGAACCATTAATAAAATTGCTCCATAGCACTAATATTGGTGAAATACTTCACAGAGTACCTAACTAATTACAACAATTACGTGCATCTTTTGTTTATCCTTGGCCATGGTTTAAGAGCAACAAAACACAAGGTAGGTGCAACATAGACATAGACATAACAGACTCCAAGGAGGAAATGCCATAATGTGAAGCAGTATCCATTTTTTTTATTCTGCATCTTCTGTGATACCATTTACTAATGAGGCCTTTAAAACCTTTTTATGGATCCCACTGCTTTTCTTGCAAGCCCTCTGATTGGTGGCCTTCATTGGCTGCGTTGGTTGGACATGGCTACAGTTAAAAGTTTGAGTCAAGCGTTCTCCCTAGCCCGGAGACACAGCTGCGACCGAAGAGGTTGGTATGTTTACAGGGGAAACTAGAGCTCATAATCTGCTGTATCAGCAACACCCAGGCTGTTTCTTTTACCCACCAACCGGTGGAAAAACACAGACACAACCAAAGAATACAGATTCTGTACTAGATTCAAACTGGTAACTCACAGTCCTCCTGAATAAACGTTAAACAGTAATGTTATATTCATTGTGGTTTCATCTGCACTGAGGTAGCAGCCGAATATCAGGGTAAGCCAATCAGATTTCAAGTAAGGCGGGTCCTTTAAAAAAAAGCAGTGGGATCCATAATATTTGAAATTAAAATCATGGCTAACTGGGATGACCTGGTAGCCCAATGGTTCTTACCATACAGTATGTCCACAATACCCACGGTCTGATACTGGTCCTGTGCTGTGGCATTTCTTACCCTTTCAAGTTTCCACTCTCTCAACACTGTCGCTTGAAAAAATGTTAAAGTTGCGTTTTTTAATATACCGTATTGACCCGAATATAGGACGACCCCGATTATAAGACGACCCCTCTTTTCAAGACTTATCTTAAGAAAAAGACTCTGATAACCACAATTCGTTACTCAATAACAAACTCACATACCCTCCTGTCACCTCTTGGAAGCGGCCGCTTAGAGGACCACGATAAGCTTTTCTCTTACTGTTTTGGACCCGCCATCTTCGGACGTTACACTCCGTAACTCCATATTTCGTGGCTGGCTGACAGTTGTTTGGCGCCTCCGCTGCATTGACCACCATTACCTTAAAATTAGCATCATAGCTCCGACTCAGATCAGATGTCTGTTAACTTGCCACACTTGATCCACCTCGCTCCGTACAATCACCGCGTCTCTCCATTTTTCATCTCCTGTCACTTCTTCTCCGCTGTGATTGACAGATAACTGCAGCCACAGTGACAGTGACGTCTCTACAATAAGCTGGCGCCCTCTGCTGTTGCAGTCATGTAGCGACCCAGATAACTATCAGCATGTGTCAACGGTTATACCCCGATTATAAGACGACCCCACTTTTTCACATAATTTTCATCGAAAAAAAACCTCGTCCTATATTCAGGTCAATACGGTATATAATAACCATGGATTAAATGACTATATCTAATGTTTAACAGCAGTGATTACCCCACAATGAATCATCACACGACTCTGCAGCTCCCCTCAGCTCTACAGAGTTTTTGGGCACCTTTCAGCATATTGTTTTGGTTTACTGCCTGAAATTTCACTATTTTGGTTTAGTCTCAAGGCTCTCATCAACACTATCACGTGCCATGGGGCTGTTTTCAACCTGCTTAGAACAGCGTATGGCCAAGGTTAGCAACTGAAAGTCCAGGTAAACAAAGTGAAACATTTAGCAGCTAAAAAGCCAGATATTTTCCGCAGGGGCTGGTGGAGACCAAAACAGAGCAGAAAGAGAGTCAATATTGAACAAGATTTGTTGGAAGGCTAGAGACTCAACTCCAATTCAATGCTAATGTCGCTCCGTGTCTGCTGATGTGTTGGCAACTGTCTTCTAACAGCCATATTAACTGTATGTTAATGTATGTTCACAGCTTGTTCCATTTCCCTCAAGTGGCCAGAAGATTAAACTGTTTTAAACTGTCCTGTGGCAATTTCTGTGTGTGTGTGGCTCCTGTAAGTGGTCTCGTTTACTTTTTTCTTTTTCAGCCAAGACTGAAACTACTGCTTGCTCTAACTATGCAGTTCTCCTTTTGTTCATTCCACACTAACCAGAAACATAAAATGCATCACTTCAAGTTCCGCAGAGGAAACAGCCACCACACACACACTGGATGTCTCACATGGCAAATGTAGTACAGTGAGTCTCTGTTGTGTTGTAACAGTCACAGGTGGAGAAAACAGTGACAGATTAGCACTGCGTGAACGGAGGGTTTAAGTTTTGTTTGTTGAATCAGGTAAAGTAATGGAAATGTGACTTCCTCTCACCCATCAACAGCCAGCTTGAGGTCAGGAACACAGATGTTGTCCTCTCCGCAATCCAGTTGAATCTGGGCCTGAGAGAGGAAAAAAGGATAAAGATAAATAGAGGAAGAGAGAGGAGCGATGGATGGTTTTGATGGGTGAAAGAGGGAGAGGTATCCAGGGAACAGAGTCCAAAAGGTATGGAGAGAGAAAAGGACGTGGATGTTTACAGAAGCCAGCACACTAGACTCATGATTTAATGAAAGGATATGAGAGGATAGAGACTATACATATCCTGCATAAATGCACAAAACTGTAACAATATTTGCAGCAACCAGATGCCAAGACGTTGTGTGAAAGCAGCATCCTTTCATGTTTGCAGGATACAAGTAATACATGTGGGAACGAAGAAAAAAGAAGAACAGAGAAAACATCGGGAAGGTTTAGGAGAATGAAAGGATGATAATTTCCATCTAAACAAATTCGACATTTTTGTGGAAAAGCCACGATCAAAAGGGGTGAAAACCTCACATTTAAAAGAGAAAAAGAGCTTAATCTGCTCTTCAGTCTCACGTGACAAACGACTTCATGAAAACCACAGTGCAAGATTTGATGTGACGGTATTGTCCATGCAGTGCGTCCCCTGAGCTTTTTTCCCTTTTAATCGCTCTTTTCTCCCTTTCTGTCTCCATGCAGCTCCATAATGTCACTGTTGCCATACCCTCATCTCTCCAAACATATGGGAAGCATTAGATTCCAGAAGAATGCTACGGAGCGCTACAGAGAGCAGAGGATCAGCCTGGCAATGGTTAACAGTGTCTCAGTGGAGATTCCTCAAGACCCAGCTTTTACATTCACTCCAGACAATAGAGGCTATCAGCCAATAAACGCCAAACAGACAGGAGCACACATGCTCTGTAATAGACTTACTAAGATCAAGTGATGAGTCCTCCCTCCCTTCAAACCACTTTCATTTATTTTTCACTTTCATCTCTTTATCTTCCCATATGTTTCATCTGTGTGACCCATGTTTCCCTGCAGCTCTTAAAGGGACAGAGCACCCAGTTGGCCTGTTGGTCAACTTCAAGATGTGGAGGGAAAACATAGACATCACTACCAATTTAAGAATCTTAATTGAGACTTATGATAATACTTCAAGATTTACAGTAATGTTGCAAATGAGCAAGCATCTACTTTTCGTCCTTTTCAAATGGATGTATGTTTTCTTGTGATCCCTTGCACGTAAGTTGAATACTCAGTTATGATTTATGCAAAAGTAGCGGCTTGCATTTCACCTGCGTGAATTTTTTTTTTTTTTGTTAAGAATTGAAAAAGCCAAATCGAAGATATAAACTATCCGGGCAGATCAACAAGTGGCTTACTCAGACACCCAGACAGACCTACATCCATCAGTGCATTTGCTCTCATCAAGAGCAGCACTGAAAAGGTGGAGAATCGAGTGCAGTAAGAAATTACACACTACAACTAAAGGTCTAACGACAATGCTCTTGGTCCTCAACCCCCTCCCGCTCCCAGAATTCCTGGGTAAATGAGTGATAAATTCAAATCAGGAAAACATTCAACCCTTGTGGATGTGCAATTTAAATCCTGTGGAGAAATGTGCAAACCCCGCCAGCAACAATAAAACTACCATTTGGAGAGTCAGTTACAGAATGTAAAGACGTTATATGGCTATTAGTGAGAAACATTAAGAGTGTCAATAATGGGGTTTGACATCATGAAAATTCTGCAGCGATATAATTTTAACTGTAGGTGTGGTCAGAACTGTGGCCTGTTGCAGTGTGACCACACCCAGCAATGACTTAATATTACACTACACAGCAATGCATCATCACTACCACATTATCAAACATTTAACAGTTTGACGGCAGCAAAACCATGATTTTCAGCTGTGATTCATTTCCTGAAGTACAATCCTTTCATTTACTGTACTGATGAACTCTTGGTGGACCACTCTATTTAAATGCACACATAAGATTGGTGAGACACATAAGCAAGGCTCTGGTCCTCTGGTGCCACTCAACATAGTGTATTCTAAACTGTCCGCATGGAGCCTAGTTTCAGTCTAAGAACTGGAAACTGAAGTGTTAGCATGAAGCTTCAGGGCCGCCAGTCTACTGGGAACATGTAGGATGTTTTCAGACTAATCAATGGATGAAAGGCTGATTAATTCCCCTCACATGAGAAGAAGAGAGAACAAAAACAGATGGAATGTCGCTTTCAAAGTTTCTAGGCTAAAAAAAAGTTGGTGTCTTCTCTTGAAAACAGCCACTTGCAAGTACATGATGTACACGCTCACACACCCACATCACACACTCACTTCACCTTATATCACTCACACAAACATGTGCACGTTTTCAGGCTCTGGCTCTTCCCTGATGGAGGAGACCACTGGCAAAATACATAAACAAACCACAACCAGATGTGTGAGAGCCGAGCGCCGCCCCACCCAAACCGAGCTGTCAGCCATCCCTCTGTGTTTTTGCAGAGCCATGACTCGCCAGTCCTCCATAAACCTTCTAACTCTTCATATAGGAAACTGGAAAAACTACCAGTGGAGACCACGCTGCAGTAATCAGCCTTCTCTCTATCAGGGCCGACCCTCAACCTCTAACCATATGGAGTTCGGCACCGTGGCGGGGCCTTATATTTGATGTCAATTTTAAAATTGAGGCCTGTAACCTCCACCTCTGCAAGACAAATAAATTCTCTGCATGCCAAATGTAAACAGTGGGAGATGTTCTGTGGTTTGGAGGGTGAAGTTAAACACTTACAGTCCAGAGAATTGCTGTTTAACAGACATTTGAACATGACTTGTTTGGTAAGGCTTTGCGAAATTGTTCATCATGCCATCTGTTACGTTCTCTCTGCACTGGTAAGTGCTGTGGTGAGTATCTGTTTAGTTCATAAAGAGCAAGGCGTGTGGCCCTATAAGTGGTGCGGCTTTAAATGTTTAGTGTGGTAATGTAATATATATAGATACAGTTTACAACTCTACACAGATACACTTCATAGCTTTGGAAGCTGAACTTCCAAGAAAAACTAAAACAGAGCAGTTATTTGTGGATTTAAAGGTTGGATTTTTAGGGGAAATCCTTTTAAATAAGAAGTTATACTATAGCTAAAATTAGTGGTTCATGGCCCTGTGAGAGCAAGGGATGGAAATATATCACCCTAAACAGAGCATGTTGATAAGATGTCTGTAAATAATATTCATTTTGGTTTTGATCAAATACATGATGAGTTAATGTCACAGTGTATATTCTCATTACCAGTACTGAAGTGGGCTAAATACAAAAATCCCACAACTGTGTAAACTGATGGAATATAACTTAGTGCGTTTACTTAAGTTCTTTTAAGTACTTACGTAGCACATTTTTATGTAATACATTTAGCAAATATTGTACTTTTACTTCACTAAATTTATGTGATAACTTTTTTTACTAGTTATTTTGTAGATTGCATGCTGCATCCAAGCCAAAGTAGCACGTTTTTATAATGATTGATTATATCGACAATCAGAAAAAATATGTACTGCATTTGATGATATGAGAATGAGACTCAAACATGGAATATCTTTCTTCTGAATTGCTTAAGGAGTTTGCCTACACCTTACTTTTTCTCTCTCTCTCTCTGTTTCTCTCCACCAGCAATGTTATCTGCTTTCTTTGTCAGCGATACGTTTTTTATGAAGTTGCCCAGAAAACACACCATAAGTTTAGGCTGCACGTCCAGGAAGCTTGGTAAAAACTGTATGTAGTGAATCAAAGCCAACCTGCACCGAAGTACAGGTGCATTTACAAGTTTGTACAAAACGACGGCATTAGAAGTTCAACATTAAATAGGAGAGGTCGCGTCACAATCAGTGGGTTTTCAGGAGGGATGTGATACCAGACAGCGTCTCTCAGTCTGCAGAGCATTTCTGATTGGCAGTAGTCGGGAGGGGATCAACTGTGAAGGGCGTCGTTCTCTCAGACAGAAAAGGTATAAATGCTAAAATGGGTTGGCATGGATGACTTTCATGTTTACCAAAGTAATATATTAACACGTTGTCTTTACTTTTACCCAGGTATACTCCAGTGTGACTTTTGTGGTCCTTTAACGCTGACAGTGTACTTCGGATATTTACACTACAGTCTAAATATAAAGCGAATTCAAAAGTAAAAAAAAAATAATGAAAAATCAGCTTTAAAAAAGTTTGGAACCCACTGATCTGCAGTACATGACATAACACACTGTCTGACCCTTTATGTGGTTATAGTTTATGGTTAATATACATACCTTCTGCGCTATAAGCTGTTCGGTCTGATAGTTGAGGATTGGTCTGAGGCCATGCTGGTCCACTGAGGCATGAGGATCCAGACTGAAGTTTAGGCTGATGTAAATAGGAGACAGTTTGTCCCGAAACTCTTCTTCAGCCTGCAACAGAGGGAGATGCAATCATGTGAGGAACTGCTGCCAGTTGTCATACTCTGAATCAGGCTGACACTTCAATAGGAAGCAAAAGATGGATAGAAATTTGTCATCAGGGTAGACATTTCCAGCTTTTTAGAGCAGATTATTGTGAAACCATGTTCCAAGGAAATGTACCAGAGAAAAAAATCACCAAATCAAAAGCAGATGTTACAGCGACTATTGGCCTCCGTGTAGAAATCAGTGTTTGAAGTTCTCTAAAACGTGACATGAATTGTGTTCGACCAGCCAGACTGATGTGGCCCCTTTAAAGAAAAGAGCAGAAAGGAAGAAAAAATGGTGTACAAACAGATGAGTGTTGACTGACGGGTGAGTGGAGGGATGGCACTCAAACCATCTCTTAGCCTGTCGAAGAGCAGCGTGCTCTGATCATTATGTCCTAACAATGAACATCCACACAGATGACCTAAGTGTTTCTGGCAGCCATTCACTTTGATCAGGTCACCACTGAGTGATGAGAAGATTGGTACTGTAGTAGTTTCTCCTCAAATAGCACTTCAAACAGCAACTTCAAACCCTGCCTATTAGGAAATGACATTAACCTCCATCCTACCAACAAGCTAATGACATTCACCTGGTGTCACAGGTGCAAAGTGGTCTCTGATTAGATGACTGGAATGAAAACCAGCAGGGCTCCGGCTCCCGAGGCCCAGGATTAAGGACCGGAAAATGAGTGAAGATACAGAAGGCTAGAGTTGATTGGCCTGAGAAATATTTAGTGCACAGTACTTGCCTTTGTTTTCATGTTTACATGACAGCATGAAATCTGACTGAAATTAAATGAGAAGTCTGTTTATTTATCATAGGACTGCTCATGTGCACTGGCTCTACGGTGGAACGAGAGGTCATCTGGAAACAGCTGTGTGATTGAGTTCAAGCAGTCTCAAACCTTTACACAGTTCCTATAGCTGGGGTTGGGAACATTGGAGAAATCAGTAAGAGCAAGCTACATTCAAAAGTATCCAACCAAAATAAAAGCACCTCCTCCTTTCAGAGACACTCTTAACAAACACATGAAAACAAACTGTGCAACTACACTGACTGCCTGTAGCTCTCACTGGCCAGTCACATAAGAACATGAATAAACAGCTATGTAAGCAATTCACTGTGAACATATTAGTATGTTGATACATATGCCTTAATAACATTTGAAACATTTCAAACGTATTAATCCGATCTGCTTGACGTTGAGGTGGAAAAACAACCAGTGTGACTGACCCGCAGATAGATCTTGGCATCATGGCATGAGCGTTCTCCATTGGCAAGGCTAAAGGTCTTCAGCAAACTAGGCTGCTGACTGTCCAGGAACAGAGTCCTCCTGATGGACTCCTTCTGGTTCTGCTTCACGCTGTCTAACTGAACCTCCACCACAAAGCCTTGAAATGATACACAAATACAGACACACACAAGGCAAGAAAACATAAATATACACACAGTACATCTATATGCCTGTATTAAACGCAAAAATGTATGTAAATGTATGGATAGGCACACAAGCACATATTTGCGCTGACATATTACATGCATGCCTCACCACATGCACCCCATACACACACATACAGTGGCTAACATAATAATGGTGAATTGTGTTTATGTGCTATACTCTATACAGCATAGTGAAACACACAGAGGGCATTGCTGTGGCCCATGTGACAAAAAATATGCAGAGAACACAGACAATACACACCAACGCACTTGAAATAAACACACACACACTTTTCTAAACTGCTGAAGCCCACCAAGTTACCCTGTATTTACATGATTGTTCTTTTATCTTGATCTTAACTGCCAAATTGACCACAGTGAGGTCCAGCATACTTGTGGCTACACAAAGAAAGCAAGGTAATAGGGACCATCTGTGTGTGTGTGTGTGTGTGTGTGTGTGTGTGTGTGTGTGTGTGTGTGTGTGTGTGTGTGTGTGTGTGTGTGTGTATGCGTGTGTGTGTGTGTGCCTTACCTAGATGAGAGGGGAGGTGCTTTCCATTAGCCAGCAGGCAGAAACTGATGCTGACGCTGGAGGTTGAACACGGACAAAAATATGGAGAAAGAAAACAACACTGAGCTTATAGTGATGTGCGTATATTGATATGGGTTATTTTCTATATCATTTGTATTTAAAGCTATGATCTTCAAGGTATAAATTCAAACCCCCCGATTGATACTATTCAAGGTTTGCGTTTTCTCTGTAAAACCCATTGAAGGTATTCACACTCAGGAATTATCTCAACAGTCTCCATTCCTACACTGGATTCAGGTTGCCAACCAAATGAGCACAAAACAAAGAAAAAAGTTTTGGTACACTGAGCTGTTAGATGAGCAGTCACCAATGTAACCAACTTTAATGTGTATTAATCTTGTGTGGAAAACTACTTGCCCCTTGTGCATCATGAAATCAGATCACTGTATAATTTAAAGGGTAAGCACCAGTTTTACGCATTGAAGTGTGTTTACAGCTCTTGGGAAGTACGACCGCATATGTGAAAGAAGCAGCAGAAAGGCGTTTGAGGCTCCAGAGGAAGCTGCATGTAATCCGATGAATTGCCTCCAGTGATGTCACTCAGTGGCTATGTTGCATTGAGGGTAATGTGGACTCTAGGTTTTGAAAAGGTCCACTGGTCTAGCATTGTGCTCCTGTAACACTATTAGACTCATTATGGAAAGTTTGAAGTCAAATGATTAAAATCGATACATCAGAACCAGAGGTATCACCTTTTTTATTCAATGCATTAGTCTTCCTGTTCAATGACTGGTACCCATATTACCCACAATGCAACCATAATGAATAACTGACTTCAACAGCATGAGTTTGTTTAGATGCACAGTAAACAGATACACCAGCTGCACATCCGTTGCATTTCTGACAGAGCAGCTGCTCAACACATATTAGTTGTAGAGTAAACTACACTTGCTGCTACCACAGGCATAACAAAATCATCCAGGACAGAAAGCTTACGGATCATAGAGGACCCACTCACTCTGTAGATAGAAAAGCCTCATTCTAAGGTAAAGAAAACACAGTGATTCTTAGTTTCAGGTAATTATACACTACACTGCAATAAAAACACAGTCATGAATATTCAGTTCCATTCTGCCAATATTTCCTCTTAAATCCTACACACTGGACCTTTAAAGAAAAAAAATTACGCACACACGTAAGTATGTGTGCTGTCGTGTAAACGCTCACATGAAGGGAGGTGGAACCTCATACTGTCAAAATACTCTTGGTGATGGCAAACAATATCTCATTCATTTCCAGAAAGTTACAACCCTTTTCCAACCTTTCCTATGTTAATAACTGCACTCATCTTTCCATAGAACTACTCCACCTTTCTCCCACTTCCACTTCTCTGTTCCCTCATCTTCTTTTTGTTTCCACAGCAGCAAGAACACCAATAAACAGGAAAACAAGACTTTCTTGTATTAACCTACAGGGCAGATACTTAAACACCAGCCAGTTTGGCAGATGCCTCACACAGCAGTCTAAAAATGTTCCACATTTACGACGATGGTTAAACTGAACTTATGGAAAGAGCTTTGTTGAGATTGAATGCAGGGTAAAATTCCCCTTTTTTTTCACTGGATCTAAGAATACTGAGTGTGTAGTTCAGAGCAGCTTGGACAGGAAACTGGCAAACATGAAGTCATTTGACATTCTCATGAGGTAAAGTTTGGAAAGCTGAAATTGAACTAAGATGTGTGTTACATAACATTTGCGAGACTTTTCCATGTTCTGTTATAGTCACAACTGCTCACTTTAACGGCTCTTAAACTCTTAAGCATTTTGTTCAACCATTAAAGATATTTCCTTGGACACTGTATGCTGGATCTAAACCTTGTATTATCCTGCTCTAAATATAAAAGTGGAGCTGTAATGCCTCAATGAAAAAAGTTGATTTCCATACCAAGACACAGCGATGGTTTCATTCCCTGTGAACAGCTCACACGTCTTCTCCTCCTGGTTGAACATGGTCGGCTGCACTGTAAGAGACGCACTGGCACTCACTATTGGCCGAGCCCTGATAGGAAGCACAGAACAAAAAAGAATTAGAATACAAAGAATTGTCTATATTTTTCTTAGTGCACTCCTATGTGATATAACATACCTGTATAAGACTGCTTTATCAGCCCCAAAAGCACCGACAATCAGATCTGAAACAAGGGAACGTGAGTTAAATGAAGATATCAAAGAGTAGGATAAAGTGTTAATAGACACCCGAGGTGGACTAATTCCTGCAGTACCTGGGTAGCCGTTCTGATCCAGATCTTTGTTGCCTCGTAGAGCAAAGCCAAAACTGTCTGGAAAAGAGCTGGAAGCCCATTGGCCAGAGAGAGTCTGAGTGGGCGTGTCCATCAGTCCTCCGGCATGACCATTGTAAATGAGAACCAACCCATGTTGGTCGTCTCCTCCGTACGGACAGCCGATGGCCACGTCTGATCATAAACAGCAACAACACACATGAGAAGAACCTGTCTTCTTAAAACCTGTTTACACAACCAATATATAAGATATATCACACAAGTTAGTTCTACAATTGATTTTACATAGCCAGACCTACGTGTCTCTACAGCACTGTGTTAGCACTGGAGAAATGTCAGGCTTGTTTGCATTTCTTTAAACCAGTCACAATCGTCTTGGCGGGCGTAAAGCCTAGGATGAAAGGACGGTGCCCATGATAAATATCGTTGGGGGGAACTTGTTCTGCATATGGGGAGGCAAACGCTGGCATTAAAATGGCTAAATCCCTGTGTAAGATAAAGGTTACAGCTGCTTGCTTGTTTATGTTTGTAACGTTGGTGAAGAGGTTAGGGTTAGGCTTACTTGCAGTTTTCAGTATAGGTTGCTAGCTTGGAGGTTGTTGCTGTTTCCCGTAGTGACAGGGATTTTGAAAATGTTAACATGCAACAATAGACACCAAATGGAGCAGTCTAGATCCACTGAGTTGGACTAGTACAGTAGCTTTTCAAATGGGAAGGTTTGCTTTCCACTGTTTAATATCATTGTAAATTGTTAAAATCACTTCTATCCAATTACTGCTACTGTTGTACACGTACCATTAAAACCATCCTGGTTGAGATCACCCAGGGGAGCCAGCGAGGTGCCGAACCGGCCAAAGGCCTGTTGACCGAGGAGGTGGGACCGGCTTGGTTCCAGCAGCAGAGGGCCCCTCTGCAGGTACACATACACCTTGCCAAGCTCCTCCAGACGCCCATTGGACCCCCGACGCATGAACATTGGAGCTCCCACCACCAAGTCATCCAAACTAGGGAGGCAAGGAAGATAGACAATATTGGGATATAGACACAAAACAAAGACAGATATTTTAGGACCAAAGTGTTTTATTTATCACAGATTTAACACTTGCTTTTTTTCTCCTGTCAATGTTTCTCTTTTAGCAGCTTTAAATTTGGGAAAATCATCTTGTTTCAAAGTCTGGCACTATCATTCTGTAGGCTGAGTAATTATAGAAAAGTAAATATTTTCTATTGAAAGATGTAAATGTTAGATTAATGAAAGTGGCTAGAAATCATGTGTCCCTCTAATACTATATCAGCAATACAAAAGGGCAATAAAGTAATGGCTGCATTGTATACTGTATACCACACTACAGAATCATTCAGGGGAATGGTAAATAGTTATTTAAAGGCAATCCTGATAATTTAAAAACAAAACAAATAGTTCTAAGGGTGTAACCCAGGGTTAAGGAAGTGAAATTGGCCAAAAGAGAACTTGAACCTACGAGGAACTGTTCACATATTCAGAGTATTTTCAGAAATGTCCATGACACATTAAGAGAGTGACAGGATGACTGAACCTGCGTGGGAAACTACCAAAAAGTCCTACTGTTGTCTCTGTTTCAGTGACCTCATCCTCCACTTTCAGTCATATGCTTCAGCTAATATCTCTATCCCTCCTCTGTCATTTCACTCATTTTGTTTGCCTTCCCCAATTTTTTTGCCATCATGTCTCACCATCACTCCAGCCACTCACCCGTCGTTGTTGATGTCGGTGGCTGCCACTGCATAGCCGAAGTAGGACCCCATCTGGAACACATTACAAACAAGACCCGGTTAGCCTTTAATCACACCACGATGCATAGATCCCTTTCTTTTCTTTCATTTTCTTTCTTCATGGCCATTTTCTCTTGTGTACCCTTCACCACCGCCCCCAGAAGCTTTCCTCTTCAATCTCTCAATCCCACAATCCTCTGGGGTTTCCTCTTCACCCTTTTCATGGAGCTCAGTGTTAAGAGCTTCTGAAAGTTCGAGGAGAGGTAGGGGGTCTGGGGACTGGGACGCAAACTCCTTTCAAATTCAGAGAAAGTTCTCATGGGGCTTGAGCTTTTCCGGTTTAATTTCAAACCAATGTATGATAAATTAGGGTCACGTTACATCCTTGGTTGACTCTCACTTCAAAGTGACTTGTAGTGTAGCTGAGCAGAAGTGAGCTGGGAGACCCTTGTGAAAAACAAGACTCAATATTGGGCATGTTTTCCTGCATCACACATGCAAAACAGCTCACATCAGCATAAATCAAACCGGTTCAGGACAAAGTTCAGATTCACCCTGATACCTTTGCCAGACATATTCACACTCCTTGAAATATGATCAACGCTGCCTGTAGAGCTGAACCACCAGGAATGTTCATCTGAGGTGAGATCAGCCAGCTAAGAGAAGTTGACCACAGATCAACTTCCACAGTCATCAGTTATCATTGATCTGATTCCTTTTGATTCTCATATTTCGGATGTGACTTTAATTTTTAGTAAGCAGGAATGAAGAAGGGATTAAACCTGCAAAAAACGATTTTTATCCAGCCAACCAGGGGCAGCAGAAACAAGCTGTGAACGAAACGTTGGCGTATCACTTTTAAAGTTGATATTTTGAACAGACAGTTGCTTATTTAAACATTCTGCAGTTGGCGTTGTGTTTTTTACCACCAATGGCAAATGTATGTCCAATATTCTCACTCTCTCAGGGAAATATCTGCCTTTATAGCTGCTGAACGCTCCACTATGTTCAACTGCTAGTCTCCAACTGTGTCTGTCTGCTGTTTGGTGCTGACTGGGTAGTGTACGGCAGGTTTTAAGAGCTTTTTCAATGTTATCAGCAGTTGAAAACGGCGTGATAAGTGGCCGAGTGAATTAAAACAGCTGTAGGCCGCACAGCTAAACAGTGAAACTCTATAAAGATTTCATAAAGCCAAGTCAGCTGTGGATTCAGCTGATAATGCTCCGTAGGTTTATCACTATGAGTCGCTCTTTTTTCTTTTGATTTTGTTATTCAAAAAAACATCCATTACAAGTAGTTTTATCTAGAGGACTCTAGACATAAATCTGCCACAATTGTGTTCGAAGAATATACAATACAATACAGTACAAGCCAAACCAAAATCCGAATCTAGTTTGTTTTTATCCAAGTGGGTGACCAACTTCTTTCTTAAAATTCACACATACAAACTTTAAAAAGCACACAAAAACATGGCTTTTGATGTAAATAAACAGCTGTTTGCTGACATATTCCCCAAATGAGCCTTTTAAGGTGAAAATAGGTCAATGTTGTGTAAGCTTATTCTGTGAACATTCCCTAACAGGAATGCTAACAGAAACCCCAAACATACTCAAAGCAGTGAATTTGTTCAAATCTGAGGCACAAGTCAGAATCTAGTCCATGTAAACTGAAATATCACAGTGTCCCAATTTCAAATAACATACTCTAATTACAAGTATAAACAGTCTCTGACATCACTCAAGTGTGAATATGAAATGCCTACGATACAGCACTCAGAATTATGATGTACTGGATGACTGAGAGCCTTCATCAACATCTGGGAAATGCTTACCACTTCATGTTTTGAGCGCTTTGAACACAACATGAGATAGTAAGCCAACGAAACATGACCAAACATAAGAAAATATTTTTGAACAGCATAACAAATGACAAATTTTTAGGGTTTCACTCAGGGCCTCGTTCACAAAGCCCCTCTGGTGTGTTTTTGCAGCTGACTGTGAACACACAGTCCACGCATCAACAGAGGATCAGCATTCACCCACAGAGAGCAGAGAGTCAGTCAGCCTGAAGTTCAACTCAGATCACTCTCACTCTGACTTAACAGTTTACTCAGCGCCCTCCACCCTGACACTGACACCTCTGAGCAGTCACTGATGACCTCCCACACTGAAAAACCACAAAGACACATGCTTTCCCATGTGTGCATGGTCACATGCTCTGACATCTTGCAATATGTGTGCAATGAAGCCTATTACATAAGAAAGTAACAGACAACTCAGCTTCCCCAATGATGTCACTGTCATGTCCTTTATCAAAGGAAAGGTTGACATTCATTAAAATTGCTATATATATTGTTCTCTTAGTGTCCATTTTCAACAATTAGAACATGCTCTCCCAACAACAAGTACATATGAGCATGTCAGTACTGTACTGCTAACAGCATTAGCATTCTTCTCGTCTAAATTGGGGTCACAAACCCAACCACGTGTCCAGGGTCTAATTAACATCTTTTCAGATCAATTTGGAGTCTCCAGATCTGATCTACTTAATCTTCTGTCAGAAAAATGCTGTGAAGAATGTGTGGACTACAAAACCTCACCCAACTTACTATCCACATGGGGACTCCATGAGGAGAAGATAATGGTTTCACTTGACTTTTTAGCTGACCTGTTCCTTTAAAGCCACATCATGACACTTGGGATTTGTATTTAAGACAGCAGCGTTTGCACGAGCCAAATTCCACAAAATTCCAATTTCTACATAATGTTGATTTAAGGTGAAAGTCTCATATTCCCATTATCCCAGTGACACTTGCACCTCATGCATGTTTTGATTTCATAATGCTTCAACAAGTGAAATACAAATTGCCATGAAATGGTAGATTACAAATGGAAAGTGACGTGACATGTATCATCAGGAAAAACATGTAGAACGAAATACCACAGAAAGTGGGTGGTAGTAGACATTTCACACCTTAAAAGTGCACAGCAGATGAGTCATTTGTTTGCTTATAAGAATATTCCCCAAAATAAACCAGGCTTCTAAACTAATTTGTTTATTAATGTATTAAGTATTCTATGGGTAACATCTAAAGCTATATGACTAAGAGCTGAGCTGACCAGCACTTTAACTACTTCCCATTTCAAAAGCACACACTGAATCAATACAGTGACAACAGACACTCTCCTGGTCTGCTGTTTCTTGGTTTGATTTACAGCTTTTAGAGACCTTGAGCTGTGCGTACTGTAAGCTAGACCTCTGACCCCGGTATAGGCCCCCTCTCCGTGGGGCAAATTCCTTCATCTTCAACTCCCCCCCTTCACACATGCCACTTTAAATGTGTACCCACATATGAAAATAGGGGGCCAGGCTTGTATAGAAAATCTACAGCCAGATGTGCACATACCTGCTCCCCTGTCAAGTTGAGCAGAGACTTTAGATCCTTTCCATTCAATATGGAAACCTATAAGAGGCAAACAAAGGTCAGAAGTGATTATAAATCCGTGGTTCATAATCCAAAAATACATAATAGATTATTATCGTTAGTACTGCATGTATGATTATATGTACTATTTGTACTGTGAATTGTTGTAAAATGAAAATGCGGGGACTCCTTACTACACCATACAGCATGAGTCCTTTTGGAACTCCTGTGATGAAATCTGCAACAGGTAAAGCAAAGGACAAAAGGTCACAAGGGGCCATCTAAAAACAAACCTGATCACTAAAAGCTGAAACGTTGGATGAAGCAAGTGACCATTCAACAATAACACTGTTTGTGAGATCCATCTTTTGGATTCTTTGGGTCTCAAAGTGGTCTTGTGTCCATAAAGACTTAATAATCCCTTTCTTTTACAATACAGCTTAGTGTGTGGAGACTGAGCAGTTAAACATTAGACAATGCTTGGGACTGGGGCCAGTAAACTCTGCAATCAGCCATGCATTTTGGCTCTCTGTAATGTAAATATAACCCTCACCTTCCTCATCATCCCCACTGAACTCGCCACCAGCCACTGAGTAACCTGCAGAAGAAATGAGAGTAAAGGAGAGGCCGAGAGTGAATACAACAGGTTCTAATAAGAGCTTTTCTGATACGTCATTATTTTTTTGTCACTGTCAACAACATTTCATTAAGCTTTTTGTGGCTCTGAAGGGAACTAGTTGCCTCAAGTGCTGTCACCTAAAATGATTAAATTAAGAAATCTAAGGGTGAAGCAGGGGTTGATACAATACGAAGTAATAAAAGGCAAATGTCACCGATATCAACACAGCTACTATTTCTTCTAAAAAACAGGACAGCTTTTTAAGGCAAATAAGTTTTGGGCTCTTAGGGAATCAGCTTGATGAAATACCAAAATATTCATGATAAACTGCATGTGGTCACATAGGAATCCTACACATTTCACAGTTACACAAAAAGGTTGACATATTTAACCATTTTCATGTTTCCATGGGTTGAATGTATTATTGGATGTCTTAATATAGTATGCTACTTAATCATTTTGACCAAGATGTTCATGTCATTGTATCTGCCTGGGTAATCCCCTGAAGAGTGAACTGTCATTGAACCAATGAACTGTCTGGGGGGTCTCAGTGCTGGCGAGGGATTTCCCTCTTCTTCCTCCTCCTCCATTCTTTGCTGCAGCTCAGAGTTGTCTTTCTGTTTGTGATGTTGCCATTCTTGTGAACAGCCTTATACACACATCAACATCCAAAACTTGAAAAAAGTATAACTGTAAAATGGCTCCAAATGACGCTCCTTCTTCATTCAGCCATCACTGCTGGATGTCAGATCAAACTAGTGGTCAGGGTGCGGACCGGGGCAAGCTGCGCATAACCAGTTGAGGTAACTACAATCTGATTGGCTGGCTTGAGTCGAGCTGACAGGGGCCAGTTCATACCAGTGTGTTCTGATTCTTTTGTCTGAACTGGGCTTAAAAATTTAATTCAACCTCACGGAATGAATGTTTGGAAAATGTTACTTGACATATTGTTGATTTTGAAATTTTCGAAATGTAACAATGCAAAACGTTTGTCCTGAGGCTAGCACTAGAGTACAGGTCATCACGGTTTTAGTAATCATATGTTTGTATCCAATTAGGAGCATGATTGTGCTCAGAATATCAACTGTCAGCCTGCCTATTACATTGTGACAAATCTTGAGTCATACCATGACTCATGTGTACACTGATATTTTGGCTGGATAGTTGAATGAGACGAAAGGTCAAAAGGCTGCGCTTATTTTTCAGTTTACTGTGTACAAAGATGACTATCTGTTATGAGGGCAGTGTTAGTGGAAAGCTCATGATGTGACTCTTTCTCAGAGAAACACGATTATCATGACAGAATTTCAGGAAAATCTTCCAGTAAGATTTTATATTTTTTTTGCAGTCAGGACCATATATAACGATATCGCATTGAATGAAAATCCAATAATTAGTTTTCAAGGTGTATAATTTATTTCACCAAAGCCTTGGTCTGGGGGTCCCTAACTCCTAATATATTATACTCGGGGAACAATGAATGTCCATGTCACATTTCATGGTATCTGCTGCTTGTTGCTCCAGACCACATTGTCAGGAAAACTTGGATCATTAGGGCCAGCTGCTTGCAGACATATAAATGTACGGTAGCAATCAAAACAGTTGTCAGCAGAACAGTTGACAGTAGAAGCATAACTAGTATTTGTCCTATTGGAAGCAGTAATATTAGCATTTGTACAAGTGTAGTTCCTCACCCAGGTAACTGTCATCATAGCTTCCCTGCACCTGTCGTGTCTGAATCTGCCCGGCGACTGACAGCAGAAAGTATGAGGGGTAGTAGGCCTTAACAATCTCCTCTGTAGTGGCGGAGATCAGCTGACCTATGAGAAGAAACAAAGAGCCAGAGGTAAGAGGTTGAAGTAAGACATGTGACTTTTGAACTCCGCTGCTCGACGGTAGTTTATTCACTGACAGAGATGATGGATTTATTTCCTGACTCAATTGAAGGAAAAATCTATTGGAAGATAAAAAATCCCCGCCGTTCCACATTCCTGCGAGCTCACCTTGCCAGTAAAAGCTGCCTGGTCCTCCAAGCACAACCTTTCCGTCCTGTAACACACAACAGTAGCCAGAGCTGAGGAGTCTGTGAGTCACCAGCTTCATCGGGAGTTTCAAACAAACTCTGCAGATCTCATGTACACAGCGAAATCCCCACTGAGAAACTGTGACTATGTGATTATGTAGGAACCAGGAGACACTCCAACAAATATTTCTCTTACCTTGGTGAAGTCTGCACTAAATCCCCCCTGACAATAGCCCTGCCCAGCAGGTCCATGTCTTTCTGCAACGAACAGCACAAAACATGGGAAACACTAATAAATGATCTGTTTCAGAGAAAATGGAAAAACAAAACATTCTGTTCCGTTGAGCGAAGTGTTCCGCAGAGTGATTTCTGTCACATGTCATGTGTTCATTGACCCAAAACTAAATTCCAGACCAACACTTTGATGAGAACATAAGAAACACTAAAAACACAAAGTCTCAGTTGAGTAACAAATGTGCTGTCATTTACTTACTGAGCTATTTAAATATGTAGCTTTGGCTTTAGATTAACTTAATAGTTTCTTTTTGTTAATCTATCCACAGCATTGTCACATTATAAAGGATTACTACGGTTACGGTTGACCAACAAAAAGGAGAGGTGTTATCATGTAACTACGGACAGTCACATGCCAACAAATGATTATGATGGTACTCCATGTCCGTCGGATTAAGGTGTCTGCTAACATGTTAGCCATGGAGGTTGGCTGTCATTACAGTTAATTCACCTGTCCGGCAGGGGGCGAACTCCACAAACGTGTTGAGGCTGTCTACAGAGAGGTAGCAGGTTCCTGTGACATCGGAGAAGGGTGTGTCATGTTCGGTCCTCCAGTAATACCTGGGAGCACAAGCCTGGGAAGCACAGTGGGACATCTCAGTGACAGCAGAACATTACCTGATTGTATTGCACAGTCAATAGCCTTGCAGCTGACAACTAGCCAGAATGTGAGGCAGGCCTTAGAGTCCTCTAAACGCGGTGGTCAAATGCGTAGGAATGATACTCCTATGCATAGGAATGAGAGTTTTCAGATTGAGTTCACTTCCGTTCCACATATTCAAAGCACAGACAGAGTCGGATTAAAGCAATTTTCAGCAACTGCGTCTGTACAGCACATCAAGCGACCCCACAGGGAAAGCTCCATATTGAAATACTCCGATGGCAATGTGGACTACAGATGTCACTACATCTGTCAACAGTAACTAAACAAATGCAACCATGTAATCACACAGCATGATGTAGGTAAATTATCCAAACAGACCAACCAACCATGAGCCATTCTTACCAGGATGCTGTTGCCATGGGAACGCACAGTAGCTCCAAACCACTGATGGGACTTGAACTCAACCTGAGTGTTCACGTCATTTATATAAAAATATCGGTCACCTAGAAGAGCACAGAGGAGAAAAAACAAATTTAAGAACATATTTAGACAAAATGAACACAGGTCTTCTGTGACTGAATAACAGAACTGGGACACGGAGCAAACTTTGCTGATGTCAGGAGTTGTTATTTCAACTGAGTCAAAGATCCCCATGTCATTGGTGTTTGATATTTGTGCTGTTAGGGCTTCATTTAAGAGTATTCCCCACATGTTCTTGGCTCTTTACATGGATTTTTTATGGCCTTGTTCCTGGGGTCTGCAGTCTTAATCCATCCTCCATGCTATGGCAGACATCAAACAGCTCAAAGGGACTTGGACCTTGTTGTTACTGTAACCCAAACGGCTGTACTTCATTGTCAGGCTCTGTTTTAAGAAGAGGCCCTGGCAGTACGAAGGCAAGGAACAGCGAAGGGGGAGGGGGTGGTGGAGTGCTGGAGGTGTGTGTCTGCGTGTGTTTGAGCGTAGACACGCATTTCTCCCGTTTTGGGGACATAACTCTGTTAACTCACATTGTGGGGACCTGCCTTCCTTATGGGGACAAAACAGAAGTCCCCATTACGTAAATTATTAAAATTTAGGTTGAAGTCTGGTTTGGAGTAGGGTAAGTCTCCAGGAGTGTGTGTGGCTGCCAAAGGCTTTACTTTTACAACTTCAGCAGATTACACCTCCATGATTTCTGCTTTCAACAATATGCTGTTAGAATAATTAATCTGGAAATATACAACAGTAATATTTCTACTTGGATTGCTATCCCTGCTCCATAAAACTCTTATTTCTGTGCCAGGTGGGTGAGCCAGGTTACCTTTATGTCTTATGGAAGACTGTGAAAAGAATTTGTGACTTGGAAAAACAGCTCACATCCTTATCCAGGTATTTTTGTTCAAAGTTTTTGTTGGGATTTGCTGTCAGCTCCTAATTTCTTCTACATGCAGCATTTTTGTCACACCAACTGTAAAAAAGTAATCAAACGTTTTTGCTAGTCAGCAACCTTAAAAAGCCATTTAACAAATCTTGATGCCTTCAACATGGCTGAATGAGAAAGCTTGCCTTTAAGCACTAAAAGTTTAAATCATGCTTAAATGTGCCTGTAACTGTGTAAGCTTTACTGTGGTATATTTCTGATATATGTGCCGGCAGTCTGTAGCAGAGTGGTGACATTAAACTCTCCTGGCTGCAGCTCAGCGTGCCTGTTAGGTTAATGGAGTCTGGGCTGTGTCCTCAAACACACCATGAAGTTTGAGGCCTGTAATGAGAAATGCAAGGCTACTGAGTGTAAAAGTACGAGCACTTTCGTGTACATACGTGAGTGTGTGTGAATGCAAGTGTGGTTTTCTGCAAAGTATCGCGTTCCAGAGGCCGTCTGCAGAGACAGTTTGTAAACAATTTGTAGGTGTGTATTTATGTACGCAAAGTTTGCATAGCCACGGCTCTCAGTCTGTGTAAACGATATCAGCATGTGGGAGCGTACGATAAGTTAGACCCTGTGATCCTCAAACGGTGGTCCTTATCACTTCCTGCATGTCTGATGGAGATGATTATTGTTCTGGCAGAGCTGGGGGCAGCCCAGGTCCTCTGGGGTCCTTGTCCCCGTAATGACTCTGCCCCTAATTAAAGAGCGCTTACAACAGTGGGCCTGAGTCCAGCAAGAAATCAAAGCTCTGTGAAAACACTGTAAACACAGCCCATGTCCAAAAATGGAGACCTTAGCATCCTCAACCGCCATTAAAACACAGGAGCGACATCAAAGGCCGCTTTCAATCAAAACAGAGAACTGCTAAATCTGGAGCTGTAAGTTGGTATGGAGCTGCACACTCTTTTTTTGGGAGATTGTTATTTAGGGACATTTCTTGCTTTATTGGACATGATAGTGAATAGGAAGACGAGAAATTGAGGTATAACTTGCAACAAAGGTCAGCGGTTGCGACAATGTGGCCATTCGGCTAAGAAGGATCTCCAGGGAGCTGCACTTCTGACCTCAGGGTCAAACACAGTGGTGCTTAACCCGAGATGCTACCTATATCTTCTCTCTGCCATTTTTATGGCTAGACACAGCTGAGAGTTTACTGCACAGTCCCGTCTCAACTGTTTAACAGCTCTGAGAGGGAAAGTGACATTTTTATGTCCTGGAACAATGAGTAACCAGCTACTGCTGTGATTATGATGTAGAGAAAATTCTCCCCCTTGGATTTTGAATATTGAGCTTGATTTTTATCTGTGTGGGCACAACGAGACCGGCCGTCAATTTGGAATTAACAAGACAGCCTACCTTGGTTGTCAAAGCTGATAATGCTGCAGTTAGCTTGGCTCCAGGGGCACAAGTATACAGCTCCTCCTTCGGTGATGTCGGGTTGGCTGGTGTTGGCTTTCGGAGCGCCGATCAAAATACTGATGCTAGACAGCAGAAAAGGCAAACAAAATCTTATGTTGTGGTGGAGAACTGAGTCCAGGAAAAGTCTGACATTATAGCAAGAAACAACTGTTTTGATCTGAAATCAATGTGCATTTAACTTGTCGTATTAACATGTCATATACACAGCTGATGAAATAAGTAGGAATCTGGGCAAAGACTTAGTATTAAGGGGTTGAAGGGTGAATATGGTGCCAGTGATTGCTTAAATGCTTGATTCCTACAAGTTTCCCCTAATTATGCCTCGAAAGATTGTCAAAATAAATACATGTCTTTGTATCTTGCCAGCGCTCACAGTCTCCTGGCTGTAGCTTCATATCGACCACATGGGACTATAACTATTGTCATCTAACCTTGAGTAGGAAAGCTCTCTGGCACTGGCTGTCTGATGTCCGATTTAGGCTCTGGGGGCAACAGCCAATGTTTTGGAGGTCACAGTGGAGCCAGTGGATATTCGGATAACAATTAATGGAGACCTGGGTCAAGACCTCCTCCTCCCTGTGCCTATTATTTACAGCTCATTTGACAAGTTACACGTGCAATTTGTATGTATGTATGTACATACAAAAATTTACTAAAATTATAAATAGAATGCAAAGAAATAACAGTTTTGAAATCATGACGTCTGTGTATTGTGAGAGATATCTACTCCAGCCCGCAGCCTACTGGTTCAAAGGTCCTGAGCAAGCGGTGTACACACCAACACATCCCCAGTAATCTGAGCTTCCAGTCCAGATTGCTAGATGTACAGCTAACTGAGCTAACTAGCTAATGGTAACTACAATTAGTCAGTTATAATAATCATTTAGTAGTTATTCTGGTGATATGCTGCCCTCTGAATTCAACTGGATGTCAGTTTTTAAAAATTGCACTTTTAAAAGCACGGAAACATTTCACACAACATTTCAGCTACTATCTTTTCATTTGTATCTGCATTTATTGTTGATATATGTAAAACAACAACTTATAAAGCTCTTGTATATACCATGGATGTGCTCATGCATGACTGTACTGTACCGTGCTGAAGCACATCTCTTCCAACCGCGCAAGGGCCAAGATTGTACCTTACTTGAGCACAGTACAGAGCGCTCATACTAGTCAAACAAACTGGACTTTGGGGATTAATGTGCTAGGGCACAGCACAGATTGCCTAGTGTGAATACGCCATTTAAGATCAGTTTGCAGCTCTTACCTCAGTGAGAGCTAAACAATTTGTAAACACTGGCATACTATCACCTCATAAAAATGATACAGCGACTGTCTTCTGAGTTATCTAAATATTTGTCTCTTTAGCTGTTAAATGCTCCACTAAAGTATGCTCACCAGCTCGGTAATGTTTTTGTCTGTCCGCTGTTAGGTGCCGAGCAGGTTTACAGTGTGTTACTCTGAGCTTGTTTGATGAAAACGACTGCTTGTTAATCAAACTGATGAGAGAGAACCAAAAGTAAAGCTGTGGGTTGTAAAACCAAAACAATGAGCTGAAAGTTGCTATAAAAAAACTGAGGCTGAGAGCTGATGATACTGCAGGTGATATTACTGTAGGTTTGTCATTTTAGACCATTTCTTATAATACAGACTTTGGAAAGTAAGCGCAATACAAAGTTGCTACATTGCAACAACTACACCAGTTATAAAGAATGATTACATGTCCTATTGGGCCCTTGAAAAACTGCAGTGATCATAATGCAAGTGCAATTATCGTAGCTCTTTTTAGCATAATGACTGACCATCTCGTATTGGAACTGGTTGTTCGGTTGCAGTTTTAGCTTAGTTTACATGCTCATCCAGACAATGATGTGATGATCTGTATTGTTCCTCTAGCTGTAAAGGGAGGCTATTTCAAGTAAAACACAGTTCTGCAACTGTACAACATCTGTCAGGATTTCCAAAAATATCGATGTCATAACTGTTATTGCAACTCCAGCTACTGTAACCATCTGCGAGTGAACTAGCAATGTGGTTTTAAGCGTTTAATCTCAAAAGGTTTGAAAAGAAAATGTGTAGGGAAATGAATGGTAAGAGACTAAACAAGAAGTATCAGGAGACAGTTCTGCTTCTTCTCACTGGATGACAGCCTGAAATAAATGAATAAATGGAGAAGTCATTCAAGAGGGATAGACAAAAAAATTATCTCTGCATTCGTTTCCATAGATGCATGTGTGAATATCATGAGCACACTCCCACACGCAAATGCACACATGCAAGTATGTGTGCATGATATGTGAGTGTGTATTACAAATCAGCTGTGCATTTCAAGGTTTTCAGACAGCCCTGCTAAAAAGGCCTGGCCATGAGGAAATGGCACAACTTAAGACATTGGTGACTGATGACATTAACAGAGATCAGACAGACTCAATACTCCCCCCATCCCCCAAACTGTCTGGAGAGCACAGGGGGAATATTTACATGGCTGGATGAGCTTTCCTTATAAACCACTCACTCTCCAGCCACTCAGCTGATCAGGGTGCAGCCTTTCAATGGCCTTCTCCGTCAAAGGTACAGCACTTTTAACCCAATACCAGCCCCTGTGTTCTCTGCACTTGTGCATTTGTAAAATACAGCTGTGAGTCAATTAAAAGCACTCCTAATGAAAACTTAACAAGCAACAATAGCCTCCACGACAATATGATTTGTATCAGTGGGATGATGGACGCGTCTGTTGAGACCTGAAACAAGAATTCCTTTCCTTTAACTCACGTTCAACAGCAACATCTGCAGACAAGGAAATGGCTTAGAGGCATAGCAAGGTCAACGATGCAACATGTAATTTTTACTAAAGGATTTATGAGCTTCAGTCAATGCAATTACATGGCCACATTATTATGAAACAAGTCATATCCTAATTATAGGTCTTATTCAATGTAACTGTTCATAAATATTACATCTACACTGTTTTTTCCTTTCTCTAGTATGTCTTCATTGTCTTTAAAATGTTGAATACTTTAACCCTTTCGGGCATCTAAAAAATATATATGAATTATACAATTTAAAACTATTTGAACAGCTGATGGCTTTGGTTTAATTTCTCACAATGTCTTATAAATTAACATGTGTCATGGAGTCACATGTAGACACTGCTTTATTGTAAGGGGCACAAGCAAAAAAGGATGGGAACCACTGAGGTATACAGATATGATCTTTTATTATATTCAGTAATGAACACAATATCCCCACTAACCCTGTTCAGGTTTCTCAAGATTTTATCTGGGTTGTTATAATAAACAGTGTTATATGAGTCAGATCCTCAACCTGAATATCTGCTTTACACTCAATAAGTTCTAACATATGTGGGCGGTCACAAACAATCTGACATAATACTCAATTAGTGTGTTTTCTTTCCTGTTGTCCCAATCATGAGATCGGGACTGAACCTGTAGAAGTAATAGAGAGTAATAGGCATGAATAGGACTGTACATTTGTTTGGTTGTCCAGATAAAGTTTGTATTTTAGATGAGGATTAAAGGAAATAAAGAGTAAATCCCAATACAGCACTGACCGTGTCTGGCTTTGCAGTGAAATTGTGCTAGCAACATTCGCCCTTGTCTGCAGAGCTCACAGACAAGTTGTTAACAAAAAGAATTTCAATGACTCACCTATGTTAAAAACACTCACACAAGACTTGAGGTCTGTAGATATGCTAACATCTCTGCAAGGCTGTACATGCACAGATAAATGGTCACATCAGAATGCTAACATGCCTGCCTTGAGCAAGATACTGAACCCCAAATTGCTCCTGATGTGCGGTTGACACCTTGCATGGCGGCCTCTGCTATCAGTGAGGGCCCTGTGATGAGCTGGCTGGTACCCTGCCCTCGCCCAGAGACAGCTGGGAGTGGCTCCAGCAAAAACCCCATAAATAAGGGATAAAGCGGTTCTTTGGTCCTTTTGGGACCATGGGTAAAATCAATGCCAATCCATCTAATATTTCAACAATATTAATGTCAACAATGTAAACACGATTACACCAATAAACACGAGTAAACAATCGATCCAGTAAATGTCTGCATATGGCGAATATCCTAAGAGCCATTGTGCTAGCATAATAATACTAAGAGTCCATAAATACGGAGAAAAACCTTGCAGTTAATGTTAAATCAGGCCGAGGAACATCTTGGACAGCAAGGAAATAGATAATAATCTTTAGTTTTGTGCTTGTGAAGATTAACTGGCAGTGAGAATCTGAAGCTGCAGTTTGATTGATGTTGGCACAATTCTGTGAAAGAAAGTCTAAGAAAGGATGTAGCACTGATGATTATAGTTAAATTAAATATCAGAACAAAAAACCTCCTGGCACACAGACCTTCATCCTTCACAAAGCTGCCCGTCCTCATCAGAAAAACAACCATGGAGGTCGACTGTGAAAGCAGCTTATTACAACCCACATTTACATTGTTGTTAGGTGATGACCTCTAGTGGCCATAGTCCCTATTATGGCAGTAAAGGAGGGAGTCAGGCTAAGTAATATACAGAGTGAGAAAGTCCACATGGGGAGAAATTGGTTATGGATGGTTGGGTCAAACAAGCGAGACTTTCGACCAGGAAGAAAATCATTTTTTGCTGAAAAAAAAAAGAAATAACTGAGTGCCTTAATAAGCCATTATGGATAGTGCGCTGAAACATTTGAAACCTCTTTCATTACTTGCTTTGATTATTTCAAAATTGGTTAACGTGAACCAGCTCTACAAACACACTTGATTCCTGCCTCCTGAACTAGACTTCCTGACTAAAACTGGACATGTGTGCTGAGACAATGAAAACAGAGATGGCATGGGGAGAAAGAGGAGCACCTATTAGCAAGCATCCCTACAGCCAAACAGTCTAGTAATTGTCAGAATGCATGACAACCGCAGAAACAATCCCATCAGCAGAAAGAAAACATCTCCCTCATTCAGGAAAGCATCCTCTTCCTGCTGCGTTGTTTACCCACCACAAAACAGGAATCGGTGGTTTCACATGAAGACATTCTATTGTAATTTTGAGCTTTCTACGACATGAATTGCCCTAAAACCAAACATGACGTTGTTCAGTGTGAGCAAAGCTATTGCAGGTAAAAGGAAGTTTAGTAGGGGCCTTTTGCAAATTGGTTTAAATCAACATCTCAGTAATTACTCGACAACATGGCCTCTAGCTGCCAGAAGCTTAGTTAAGCAAACAGAGAGAATCTTAACCAATTTCCTCACAGGGACATTTCTACATTCATAAACCAACATTGCTTTTACTCTGTGAGCCCTCAAAGGTGTTAGTGAGGGAAAACTGAGACACAGAGCTGATAAGGTCTAAGTGGGATTTATGCGGCAAAGATCTGAGCAGTTTAATGTGTTACAGGAGCAGCTGTGTTCCAAATGTTTGCTGTGTACCTGCTCTCCAGCAGGTTATCATGCAGCAGATAAAGAAGGGAAACAGCTGATATGCACCAGATTTGTGTAATAACCTATATGGGGTTTTCACTACCTTCACTTCCTGCAGACTACATCCCTCAGCTCAGAGAGGGTTTTTTGGCACCAATAGACAAAATGTATTTGACTGTCTCGACAGAAATAACGTAAATGTAATCAATCAGATTAGGGCTGCAACTAAGGACTATTTTAATTATCGATTCATCTGCCAATGTTTTTCATGATTCATAATTTAGTCTATAAAGTGTATAAATCACAATTTCCAGTAGCCCAGAGTGACATATCCTAATATTGTCTGTCCAACCAAAGTCCAAAACCCAAAGACTCTTTAGTTACTGTCATGCCAAAGAAAAGCAGCTAATCCTCACAATAAAAAGCTGGAACCAGCAAATGTTTGACAGATTTTCTTTAAATATGAATGAAACCATCAATTCATTATCAAAAAAGGGGGGTGGAAACTAATGTTCTCGCGATCAACTAGGGTTTTTTAATCGTGTTCCGGGGTATGATATTGATGTTTACCTGCTCCAACACACCTGATTCAAATTATCAGCTCGTCATCAAGCCCTGCTGAAGCCTGATAAAAACCTATTCATTTGGATCAGGTGTGTTGGGGCAGGGAAACATCTAAAAATGCAGTCCAGTGGCCCCAAGGACGAGGATTGAAAAACACTCAACTATTAATCAACAATTCATCAAATAACTGTTGCAACTCTTTCTCAGGTTGTTCAGTGTTTCAACCAGCTTTTGGCAGGTTAACTGTCATCATGCCAGATAGCCATTAATGTCTTGAAGTGGTAAATAAAAGATTTTTCTTGTGTTAACTTGTAATCAGTAAGCTAGCATACATTAACTTCTAAACTGTAAGAACTGATTTAGCACAGCTGCTCTATTGTTTTTAGCAGGCATGTGTGAGCTGACCAATCAGTGGAGACTGGGTATTTGGGAGGGGGGCTTTAAAGGGACAGGAGCTAAAGCAGAGCAGATGGAGACTACAATGAGGAAACTGATGTGTTTTTTTAGCATTAAAGCATGTAAACCTATTCTACTAGAGACCAAAAATACAATTAGGAACCTGAAAACGAGCGTAATATGTATCCTTTAACAACTGCCACTGTGGCAAAATGTGAAAATTAAGGGATGATGCTAAAAAGTAAACTATAGTGTAATATTAGCACACGCATAAAAAATCAACGAACAGTGCCAGTGATGTCAGTTACACAGCAATACCTTAAATGTAAGGTTTCACCAATGGCTCTTACCAGACCAACACCTTTTGACACCTTAGGAATTTATTGTTATAGTCTCACTTTGACTGAAAAGTTTTTTCAAAGCCTCATTTCAGACTGAATTTAGACTTTGTGTGTAGCACCACATTGTGTCTATCATATACTGTATTACCATTACATTCAAGGCACAAAGTTAAACATCTGATTTTTCCAAAGAATACATGCCTGGGGATCTTTGAAAAACCCAGAAGGTCTTGCAACAAAACGTACTGCTATTATAAAGGTATTTCCACAACCCTCAAAGATTCTTCTTGACATCTGGATGTCCTTTCTTAAAATGCAAACACATTTCATATTTTGGTACATGTCAGACAAATTGAGCAAATAGATTAATCATTTCTGGCTAAGTTTGTTTGGATGAGGAAAAATCATGCAGGGGACTACATTTTCTTTTTTTTCATATCCAGATGTTTAGAGAAGCTTTTTAGGATTCTGTACTTTCAGCTGCAGACCTGTTGTTGAAGAACCTTCTTGCTTTTTCAAACATCAGGTATATAATTTTGGGAAATTACATGTATAGCTCTGTGACTCAAATGTCAGACATAAGAGGCACAAACTGTCTATGTCTGGCTAATGAACAGAGTCCCATCTGACCGTCAGCCTCAGTTGGTACACTTCACACCTCATACATGGCCAAAATAGTTTAGGTATTATGACTGTGTGTGTTCACTGGCGCCCAGAGGAGAGTTATCTCGGTGAGCAGAAACAGGTGATGGAACGTGCCATGTCTGAGGAGAAAGGACACGTTTGATCTCTGACTTCATCTCACTCAGCAGCTCCTCGCCTGTCACCAGAAAAACCCAGCAGGAAACTCCTACTGTCCCCTAAGTGTGTGTTCAGAAGAAGATTATCATATTTCTTAATTCGCTGTTGGTTAACCCCCTACTCTCTGAATCACACACACACACAGACTCGTGTGTCTGTTTCCAATCATAGTCGGGCTGGAATCCAGTGTGTGTGTTTGTGTGTGTGTGTGTGTGTGTGTGTGTGTGAGAGAGAGAGAGAGAGAGAGCGAGAGAGAAAGAGAAAGAGAACAAGAGGGAGAGGGGGAGATGCATGCTGTATGAGAGACATTTAGCTTTATACCCTAAAATGTACACAGTTGAATCACTAGGAAACATATTTAAAGGACTAATGCTGAACTTTAAAATGTTGTTTCGAGTGATTTCTTGACATTCTCAAACAACAGAGTCTAAAAATATATAGTGGACTTAGACTAATTTATTGACTTTATTTAAACATAAGTCTGACTACTTTTGAGGAATATTATCATGGGGATTGTCAAAGCTACATTGTAAGGAAAGTACTGCATACAAAAATATGAAATATGGCTGCAGGAGCACAAACACAACCAAAATGTTGGAGTATAAAAATATAAGGATACCATAGAGGAGAATAAATGTAATGGCCACTGTGTAAGACAGTCATAAAGACTCAAGACCATAAACAATGATGATTTCATAAGGGACAGGACTTTAGGGTACACATCAGTGCCAATACCAGTGAAGAGCTCAGTTCCTCTTTAATTCACACCCATAGTAATAGAGTTTTATAAGGAGGTAATTCTGAACTGTAAATAATGCTGTAAACTTTCTCCCAATAACCTCCCAAAAGTAAAGGAGAGCATCACGTTTTTGAAACGCTGCATACACACTTTATTTACCTGGATGAGTTGGTGAAGAACTCCACTGAGTAGCCGAAGTAGCTGCCCCGTGGTCCGGTGAAAACGACGCGTTCCTGCGTGTCCAAGTTAAAGGCGGCGCAGAGCTGCAGCAGGAGCGCCACTACAGGTACAGCCCACACGGACCACTGACAACGTTTTCCCCCTGACCGGGTCGGTGAAGGTCCAGGAGCGGTGCCCATCTCTTCTTCTTCTGCGCGGCTCTTTTTTCATTGAGTGGCTGAACGCGCATCATCCGTGCCGGTCCTTGCGTCTAAGGGTCGTGGTCATAGATGTGGCGTCCTGAGTAATCCCTTCAGCTCCAACAGGTCCGGCGTACTGATCCAGAGTGAGCGGTGAAGTGTGAGGAAAGGCAGAACAGAGTCAGACAGAGGGGGACGGAGGGGGGAGAGAAGGGGGGGAGGAGGGGGAGGAGGGGGGGAGTCATTGCAACCTCATTTGGGGTGGAGCTTTGAATGTTAAGTCGGGCTGGTCCCAGAGAGGAGGAGGCTGGGGTGTTGTAAAACGCGCCAAGACCAGGAATCTAAACTATAACAGCAAAACTTATTTCAAAACAGAAATGACAATAGAACATGATACAGTCGATGCAAACCCGTGCATAACAAACACACTGATCACCTTGTTCATAAGGAGTTTGGAGAACCATGTATGCAGCTCTTTGTATTCATCACGGCCGAGTGTGAATGTGCTATTCATTAACATGTCAGAGTAAGAAATGCACAGGTGCGATAAATAAAATCATCGACAACGGTTGTCATGTCCAGTCCTACCAGCGCCACCATTTACGTTATTAGCTACATGTTACACGCTCTTCTTACCATTAGTCAAACTGTGTTCTGTGAAAAAGTTTGGATTCACCGACCTCATAATGTTACGAAATCTGACTCATACACACAGTAATAAATTTTTTGGCCACTAGGGGGCAGTGGAAACAAGCTGTGGACGCAGTACTGAGAAAAAACCTGTAAAAGTACATCCTCTCTGCCACTAGGTGTCTCAACAAGTCAATTGCATGGGGACATGGGTGTTATCGTCTTCAGTGTTAATCAACGCTATCGCTGAAGGAAATTTATCTAGGCTACATAACTCTGACAGAAACGTTGACAGATGAGATAATGTATTAAAGTTTTGCTCACGTTACGTCTAGTCCTGTTAGTTAACTTCCCTGCCCACTCTCTGACTCTTTCCCTGAAGTTATAGCAACAGGTGACCAAATCAAATACTGCAATCTTTAGTAAAATAACTTTTTTTCCTTGAGTTTGAACACTGTTGTAAACAGTTGAGATATAAGTACACAACTCAACATAATATATACCAAACGTCGATTCAGTTTTAGACATTTTAGTGCAGTAATGTTACAGATACTGTCTTTAAGGCTATTTGGTGAACT
The DNA here is from genome assembly GCA_963678695.2 of Diplodus puntazzo. Lineage (NCBI taxonomy): Eukaryota > Metazoa > Chordata > Actinopteri > Spariformes > Sparidae > Diplodus > Diplodus puntazzo. The sequence continues at coordinate 30,707,673 of OZ023157.1, read as the reverse complement.
TGATGCTATGGTTGCTTCTGTCCACCTCTTCACCTCTTCCCACTGTCATTTGATACATTATTATCATGATTGATCATATGATTATAACCACTTTAAAAAAAAAAACAATCTGTGAGTTTATACAAATAATCAAAATAATCGTCTTTAGTCTGAACAACTTTAAACTTTTACTCTTTATAAATAATTTTACTATAATTATACAGGAGGACATGGTGCATTAAGTGTGGTCTGTGAGGCAGACAATAAGTGGTGCCTTGGATTAAAACAAGGCATATGCAAAACATTAGTAATTGTGTCGTCTTTAAATGTTTCAACTATATATAGTTTAAAAGTAACAAACACACATGTTGGCGTTCTTTATGACACCTGACATGATACTTAACTCAGGACTTCACGGCCAAGACTTGAGACATATTTTTGACTTTGTCTCTCTTTTACATTTGACACTTGACATTAAAATGTAAGTAAGTGTGAAACACTGTGTCAGTCTGATGTAAATTGAATAAGGAGTGAGTTAAACAGAGATAGGCATCTCCCTGCTGAAAGAGTGCACTGATGAATGTCATGATATGGACAAAAATTCAGAACATGAGAAATCTTCTTAAGGTGCTCACTGTCAGAAAGTTCTGGTGTTGTTCTTACATATTCTACATGTCAAGACAGCAGTCAGTGTGACTAAACCTGGAAAACCCACAGACATCCATCTTCAGCTGCCTCTCATCACTTTGTTGGATCTGAACTTGCTCTCATGGCAGACTGACAGGCAGGCAAGCAAAGCATACAGTACGTGATTATTTGGAGGTCTCCTCATGGTTATGTGTGTGTGTGTGTGTGTGTGTGTGTGTGTGTGTGTGTGTGTGTGTGTGTGTGTGTGTGTGTGTGTGTGTGTGTGTGTGTGTGTGTAGCCTATAGGAAAAGAGGGCCCCACATTTGAAGAAGTCTGAGTCAAGAAGTGTTACCTGCCAAAGGCAATAGAGCTTGGACAAAGAGAGTTTTCTCTCTGTAAAAACACATTTTCACATGGCACAGAGGCAGCACACTGCACTGGAGCTACTGATAATACAACAATTAGTTCCCCTCCAACACTAACAAATGCCGGCTGATGTGGTAATACACTGGATGTTACTTTATACAGCAGTTTATTTCGTTGAGAGGTTTAAGTAGCAACATTTATAACCATAAAGATATATTCTAAAGGACAATTTTCTCACATTTTGAAGTTATACAGAGCACAGAAGTCATTCTAAAAGATGTGTGTGCCCACCAGATTATTGTAAAATCATGTTATACAATAAAAACGGTTATAAATCATTAAGATTAGAGTGAGTGCCATGGTTGTGAGACAAAGACTCTCAGAGATAAATTCAAATATGCTGGATAAATGGCCCAGGATGTATTTTTGATTAAAAGAGATCAAGTAATCTGTGACCTTTATTAACCTCTATTGGCATGAAGTGTGAACTTCAATATGTCATGCAACAAAATTAAACAGCCGTTCTGTAGTTTATAGTACAGCCCCAGTTTGAAAATGGTCAACAGCCGGTCACAGATAAACAATAAAGTGTAATGAACCTTTAAGATAGCTTATCAGAGCAAATACAGAAGCTGAATCTAGTTATAAGGAAACACTGTACTCTATATCTGACTTGAGAGCCACCTGGTGAAGTAACTGCTGATTTTGTATACAATGAGCTGTCCTACACTAAGGGAATTAGCATCTAGTGTCCCACTAAAGCAAGCGTTGAATATGTTGTCCCTAAACTACAAACCATGTAGGCCTACAGTTAGCATTACTGTAAACAGCACCAAAGCATACCAGATTGTTTTTTGGCATAGCTGAGGACTGCCTTGAAACAGCTTTTGTGTTGCTGCATTCAAGTGCTTGTTGGAAAACCTAGAGTCATGCTAAATGGAAACTGCAAATTAAACATAGTAGCTCAGTGGTTTTGGTGTTTCTGTGCCCAAAGTACACCAAAGGGTAAGCCAAAATCTCAGGGTAAATCTCTCTCTCTGTGTGTGTGTGTGTGTGTGTGTGTGTGTGTGTGTGTGTGTGTGTGTGTGTGTGTGTGTGTGTGTGTGTCTGTGTGTGTCTGTAGGTAGGGTATACTGCAAAAATAATGAACAGTTGTAAAAAATATCCCTTGGCCCACCTCCACCACAACAACAGCAACAAGAACACACAAAAAAACAGAAAACTCATCATTGCTATTCAACGTAGAAACAGTCAGCATCCCTAGATTCCAAGTAGTGTTCTTGTTGCTGCTGCTGTCACAATGACAACCAGATCATTTTCTCTTTTCTCAGCAACTACCAACAACACAGGTAAAAAGCATGTCTTTATACATTCATGTAGTCTATAATGAAGATGTAAACACAGATAAAAATAGTGCCAGGCTGCCAGGCAGCTAGCCTGACTAGATCACAGGTCAGAATTTATTTTCCCAAGTAGATTTCATGGTCGATAGCTGACAAAATTGCATCATGAAAGCCAAGTCTAATCGCTTATTCTATGGCATTATTTTGTGCATTCAGCATTTACTTCACAATGATACGTTAATGTTAAAAAAAGTGGCTCATTGCCAGTTTAAAGTAAAAGCAATATAAAACTTCACTAATCATTGTTTTTAAATTGACAGTGGTTCACAATGTGAAAAATGAATACTGAACTTTCATCCATCAGGTGACCTGAAACGAAGCTTGACATGAGTGCTAAGACTGTTCTGTGTCTGCTGGATGTGTACGTAGGCTTGCTAACAAGTTCATCAGAACAACTTCTGATTGCACTTGGAACTGTTTCTTCTGCCTTATATGTCAACATCTTGAAATATGTCAAATTGCAGTACCCACACATGCAGGGGCTGTCTCCTTATAACATCAAAACCCTGGCTGTGTATACAAATGTACTTATCTGATACAAATAATGTCTTTGGTCCAAATCAAACATCAGGTTAGGATTAGGGTCAGGGTTAGGGTTTAAAATATGAAATCGCCTCAGAGGAAGCTTTAGCTTTGAATACAAATAACACTTGTAACCTCACAGAGAGTCAAGCACTCAAGGTAAACTTGAAGTTTGAGCATTGTTGGCTGTTTGATGTATGGCCTCTCTTTTCACGGAGAGAAGAGAGGAAAGAGTGAACATGGGTGACCTTTTCTGATTTGGCTCTTATCCGTGGAAAAAAGAGCCTGTTCCATGCAACAAGGAGCACGCTGAAACTGCAAAAGCTCAAGGGCCTGCTGTGCTATAGTTACATCTGCAGACTAATTGTAAAAGCCTGAGAAAAGACGCAAACTAGAACACCTATTTCAGCGTTTCTGCAATTATTTTGCTATGTGGATGCTTGTAAAGTTTAAAGCGTTTCATTTTCCACTGGTCAACTTGCCAGCCATGTGGGGGATTTTATTTATGTCTTCTCAGAGCCAAAATTACCTCCCAACCCCCACACACACTCTCAGACACACACAGGACTGTCTGCATTATGTCAGAGTTAAGGTGATAAGAGACATAACACACTCCTACTAGGAGTGTCTGAATGTTGTCTCAAGCACTGAGAGATGGAGGAAGGAGCACTCTTCCCTCCACACACATACACTCATAAATGCACAAGGCCACCTACACACACAGGAAGCCACATGATTACCACAATTAAAACAAGGCTGCTAATATGTGGCTCCAGAGGTTCAGACACATGACTTTATCAGGACTTTATGCTGTTTGCTAAGGCAAGCTAGGGATCAATGTCAAGGGATTTATTCTACAGAGCTACACTAAAGTAATTACCTTTTATGCAACTTTATATTTTCTTTATATTTATATTTGATTCACTTAATATCAACCTACAGTTATCAAATTCATTAAAGCTTTTCCATTTGATGTTCCAAACACTGGCGTATATATGGCACAGAGGGTCTTTCCAGGTGAGTGGTGGCTCTTGTGTTTCAGCATGTGTGAAGTTGGCTAGAGGAGTGATAGCGATCACGGAGGAAGAAACAAGTGCAAAGAATGGTCTTTAAAGGTTCCCTGTGGAGACTTCTTGCAAACAAACAGACGTTAAGTTTACATTCAGTCTCATTACACTCAGCAAAAACACACTCTATGCATCCTTATGATCTAGCAAATGTATTGAGTGCATTTCCCTCCTCAGAGAACATTTGCATAGCTGATTAATAAAGGTACCACATTACGCTCACTTTCAGCTACAAACTCTTATTTTGGGTCTCTATGAGAAAATGTTTATATTCTTAAGTGTTCATACTTTCCATTGTTGCAGCACCTCTATTCGCCCCTTCTGTCAGAATGCTGTTTTGGTGCCTGTCTCTTTAAGGCCCATCTTGCAAAAAGCCCAGTCTGTTCTGATTGGTCAGCCCTTGCAGACCTGAGCAAGTACTACCCACTGTGTTTTTGTGTCAGCTCTGCCAGACTTGTTGCACCATTGACATGCTGGGGGCGTGGCTGAGGGGGGTGAATATGTTGTTGTTACATCACAACCGTGCAGAAGACTTCCGTAGGAGCTTGAAGGCAGCATGTCTGAATATGGGCTTTGTGCATTATTCCACGGATTAAGCATTTAACAACCTTAGTAAAACTGAACTCCTCTTCATCTCGGGGAAAGGCTGCCCTCACGTGGTCTGTCACTGTCAAGGATGTCACAGTATCGCCTTCATCGACTGTGACGAACCTGGGCATGATCCTCGTGGATGGGCTATCCTGCACCCCCAACGTGACTGCTGTGGGCCGATCCTGCAGATTTGCCCCCTACAACATCTGCAGGATCCGATCTTTCCTCACAAAGGATGCAGAAAGGATGGAAAATAATCAAAACATGGACCCTCAAAACAGCTCTATGATGCTACAAGAAGTCCAAAACTTAACAAGCAACCTTTAAAGCAGCAATGATAAGGTCTTTTTTGCATTACCAATGGACTAAATGACTATATGTAATCAGAAAGATGTCACTCATAGTGACAAACCCAAGAGGAATCATTGTCTAACTCTACAATTTCTTAATGGAGTGTTTAGCATCTCTCAGCTCATTGGTGTGGTTTTACAACCCCCAATTTAAATGTTTCAAAATAGGTAGAAAATACAGATGAGCTTTGTGTGAGCCAACATCATTTTTCTTACTGACTTCTTGTGTGTTCAAACTCCAGTGACAGCAAGCATCCATCCTGCTGAAGTGTTTGTGAGTCAAGGGATGTTTTTGTGTTGCTAAGCATGACCTCTGACCTTTCCCGGACCTTTAATCCCAACATTGGGGAAGGGGAAAAAGGATATCATTACAGGAAGAAAAAAGAAGAATGATTTACCCTCCTCTTTTCCACAGAGATGAACTCATTCATTGGTTTTCACGATTAAATGTCTCTGTGATTTTTTTCCTATCCAAGTGTATGATCTATGTAGACTGCCAAAGTTTGAGTGGCTTTGTTGAATATATTCATAAACACACCGCAGTATGAAGCTGAACTGTTGAACTAGACATGAGTGTGACCGAACCAGGGGTTGAAAATCCATAGCTCTCTCGGAGACCTTGTACAAGTTTATCTTTCATCCACCTTGTCAACATAAGACTGCTTGCTAATGGAGCTGAGCTAATACAGCAGTTAGCCCTGTGTGACCTACACGCCTATTCCCCCAAGCAGCCACGAGGAAAACTCACACTGCAAACAAGCAGAGCAGCACGGGGCCGGAGGAGAAGAAACAGCTCTCTGAAATGTTCTCGCCCAGATAAAGGCCCCTCATTGAGAAAAAGACAAGAAACAATGCATTATATTCATATTGGAGGAGAGCCCAGAGACTTCCACTGTGAAGATCACCTTTCAATATTAACCTCTCAGTGATGGAGCAACTCTATAAATAACAGAATCTTAGATACTGTTGGATCTCTATCAGAAGGGGAGGCTTGTGTGCGGTTGTCTCTTTTCCTGTTCAGTTAGTGTGTATTTCCACAGGGTGGCTAAATATATATATACACATATATATATAATGTCTGGTCAGCAACATACCTAATTATTTTATTTTTGATAAGAAGTGCGAGGAAAATTTAAAAGTTTAAACCATTGTTATCGATTGGCAGCCATGCCTAGATCTACCTGAAAAGGCTGTAAGTAAGACAGAGCCATACATTGTGGTGAACATGTTAGCACTGAGTATGAGAAAATGTTGCAGAGGAAAATGTTTTCTCCACATAACTGGTCAAACCAACAGCTGTGAATCAGAGGCCATTAAGTTGTAAACAACTTGTTATATCCAGTCTAATGCTCTTCTTCCAGGAATCAGGGCTGATGGGAGTCTAATCCAGTATTACACCAAGTCCTTGTGTCACTGTAGTGACTTCATTTCACAGGAATGGTGCAGAACGAGGTTTATGCCAATAAAAGAGACTTTCACAGTTATGTAGCAGTATTTTCTCATCTGGAACAGAAGAGACACCAGACATGCTTTCACTCCACCCTTTATTCCTGCATCTAAGACATCAACGCCAGCTATTGCATTTAAGTATCTGTTCATTTAGTAGCTTTTCTGAAGCTTTCAATTATATCAGATGATCTTATCATCAGATGTTCCCTAGTTTTCATCAATTAGTCTTGAGCTCCTCTCACAGTATATGACTGTGATGTGGTGGGTAAAGGTATCACTATAGGTATCTTTGGAAGCCGATTGTTAGTTTACGTTAATGTACTTTGGTGGTCTTGCGGGACATAGCTTTGGATTGACTGACATGAAATTTGGTTTATGACTTAACTCTTTCCGGTACAGCGGCATGCGCCTTTAACAGTCGGTTGTAGTCCCCCGGTAAAACCACAGAAGATGAGTCAATACTTAAAGGTGCAATATGTAGGAATTTTATTCAAAAACATTTTAAAAAATTAACTACATTTATCTGCAGAATGAAGAAAAAACAGTCTTGATGTTATAACGTCTTTGTATTGTGTTGCAGAGACAGGAGTATGTTAGCATGGTAACCAGCTAGCAACATCACATTCAGGTCCAACATTGCTGTGGCATTAGTGTAAACACCAACACTCCTGGCGTTCTGAGCTCCCAGCCTGGCCCACTCGATGCTCCAGTAAATTAGCTAACTAGCTAATGGCAGCCACCATTAACAAAAGTTAGCGGTTATTCTGGTGATAAGCTGCCCCTGTTTGTTTTAAGTACAAATTCGACAAGTGGCCAATGGCCTTACATATTGCACCTTTAAATAATGAGATTTCTAGCAGCTTTAGCTGTACTTGTGGCCAATTGGTAATTGTTAGCATGCTAATTTGCTAAACTATTATTGCAACTATGGTACGTTTAACATATTAGCATTGTCATTTTAAGCATGTTAGCATGCTGGCATTTGCATTTAGCATGAAGCATCACAGTGCATATGCAACTTCACAGAGCTGCTAGCATGACTGGAGAATCGTAGTCTTGATTAAAAAAATTTATTAGTTCATAGCTGCCAACTCTACGCTCTTGCCGTGTGATGTGTGGCCTGAGTTCGTGTGAAAACAGGCAAAACCGCGTGTCACAGGGCGAAAGCGTGAGAGTTGGCAGCTATGTTAGTTGCACAGCGATACGTTACAGTTTACTGACACTTAAAAACTTGACCGAGTTGCATTAAATTACACCTACAATGACAATTACATACACAGAACTGGTGTAATTTTCTTTAAGGTGTAGGAATCCTGTCACCTTAGCGTTCCGAATAACACTATTAGTCTTCTACCACCCTGTATACTATTTGAAACTGACAGTCACTCTAAAGCCTAATGGTGCACCATAGGGATGATAGCCCACTCTTCTATGTCTTGTTTTAAAGCTAAATGTGTGATGCTCACTTGTGTCAGTCATTTGTAAACATGGGAAATTGAGTTTGGTGGAATGGGAGCATGTTGACTGTCCCTGCTGTTTAACCTGACTGTAGCAACACCAAACCCGAGCCTAAACCAAACAGCAAATCGCAGCCAGCTGTCTGAAACCCAAGAAACAGCTCTGATACAGGGCGGCCCTGTAGCTGTAGGCTTCTGTCATTTAGCGCTCCCTTCTGGTGTTGGATTATCAACTAACAGGCTACATCTGTGTATAGTCTTGTGATATGCAAAAAAAAACCCATAACACTCAAGTTTATCATTTCCACACAGCAGAACTGCCAAACTAGGGGAAATGAGTGCCATCCAGGTAGGTTACAGGACAGACCTCTTTTCTTCCATAAACTCCTCGCAGTCAATCAGTCAGTGTGTCTCAGTTCTGGGTCCTGACAATAATCTTCACATTCCATTTGTGTGAATCATTGTTGCCCCCACTTTAGTTCAGGCTGTGTATCTGAAGCCTTGCAGCATCAATTTCCTCTGTTTACAACATGCAAATTAAATTTACTTTATGTTCTCTGTTTCTTCAATGCTGGAAATTATCAGATCAGCTGAATGAGAGGCATGATATAGAGTCTTGCAGTTAACACCAGAACAACACCATCCACTGTTTTTTATTTTCAACTTTATTAGGAAATTTCACACAAGAGCATAGCATCAATATAAAAAGAGTTTTGGTTTCACAGTGTTTCATATAAAAGACTTTAAAAGATTAAAAAAGGGCAAAATACTGTAATGTTTAACAATCTGAACATCTCTCACAAAATGTTTTCAATGTTCACTTTTGTTCCAAAAGTTGCAACATCGGAGCGTGCAAGTAACCACGTGTCTATCTGTCTGTCGCGTCATCTGTTTGGACAGCTTCTGCACCCAAAACATATGGGCTCACTTCCTGTATGTGTATGTGTGTGTGTGTGTGTGTGTGTGTGTGTGGGTGAGTGAGTGAGTGAGTGAAAGAGAGAGACAGAGAGAGAGAGAGAGTCAGCAACTGCTCAATGGAGGAAGAGAGTATTACAGACTGAGGGGTGACTATTGCCTCACTCCGCCTCAATGGGCTGGATGAGTTTTTCCGAGAAGGTCCCAGAGTGATTTTCTAGATCCCGGTGCTGGTTCCAGCTCTCCTCCCTGATCCCCCTCAGCAGGCCTTCCTGCTGCGACACACAGGCATTAAAACACATGTAAAATATTAAGAAAACAAATCCACCCTCTGATCAGATATTTTGTGAGTGAGTGTTAGAGTTGACTTTTGGTGTGATTTCCTGCTTTCTAAGCGACTGACAAAAATCGTACCATTAGATGGCACAACAAGTTGTGGCTTTTAGTGTTTCCTTTTAAAGGGATACGGCCACAAAGTCTCGCATTTAAGTGTGTTTACAGGTGTTGGTGAGTACTGCTGCAATACAGGAACATTTGCATAAATCATGTTGTGGCTCCAGAGGAAGCTGCAAGTCTAATAAACTGCCTCCTGTGAAGTCACTCAGTGGTTAAATTGCATTGTGGGTAAAGTAAGCACCATGTTTGTAAATTGCATTTTAACAACAAACAATCTAAAAAAAATTATTACATTTATATCAATGAAACTATCACAATTTGATTGAAGATTGAGAACAGATTTAATTTATGAAAGAAAATCAAGCACTGACTTGTTCTTTGACTTAAAAATAATGTTTCTATGGATGCGGTATACAGCAACACTTGGCACATAAAGTCATTCCATAACAGATCATTTGTTGATGGCCATAAAATCAGCTGTTTTTGTTCAATTCATTTGCTGGTTGTTCATTGTAAACCTAATGAACCCTTTTTGGGTTTGATGAATAATTCTCACAGACAGCTGGGATATTCTGATGTCAACAGCACTGCCAAAGATTTTTTTTTTTCCTTTTTCAAAAAGTAAAAGAGTTATGCAAGCAATCATCTCTGTTGTTATCCTTATTAACTCAACTACTATCAAAATATGCATTGAAAACTTCATTAGCTTTATTTCAAGACACTGATGAGAAGAGGTCCATTACCTGTATGTTTTGACTGAGTAAGAATAGACCTTACTGACTTAGGAGCCCTCTGTATTGAATCGTACTTCACTTAGTCTGACAGCACTTAAATGCTTTGTAAATTGCTCTTAAACCAAAAACTTAGCCTAGGGATGTTTTGTGAATATGGCCCCTGATGCTCAGTAGATATATTTTAATTTTGACATTTGAAACATTTTCTGCTGCCAGACAATATTTCATATGCAGTGGAAGAATCTCAGGGTGACATTCGTTTGGCTAGTTATCAACTGGGAAAATGAAGATTAACTCAACACAGACATGGTGGAAAAAAGCATCACCAGCAGGATGCACACATGTTTCAAACAGAAAACAAAACCAGATCAAATCTGCAGAGTATACTGGTCAACAGAAAAAGTCAGAAGTCCTTTACAGCAGACTTTATAGGAATTATGTAATCTTCGATCTCTTAGGTACCACATGAAGTGAGCAATGCCTAAACAAGAACACACACTAACCTGTTGAGTGTCATGGAGCACCAGGATGATGTCTCCCTCCTCAAACTGTAGCTGTCCGTCCTCAGATGCTGCATGGTTCTCTAACGCCACCCCCTGGTGTAAAACACAAATCACATTAATGCAAACTTCAGACTAATTATCACACAATGTTGTCAGTTAACATTAAAAAGAGCAACAACCATAAACACATTTTTCCAGGTTTGGCATTATTGAATATTTATTCCAACCCATTACACTGAAGGTTAATGTATTTTGTTTCTGGTGTTCACATATCTTAAAAGAAATACAGGTCAATTTCCTCCAGTAGTTTTCTAAATGTTGTGTGCAGTCAAAGGAAATTTTAGTCAAATCCTTTGTACTGAGGAGGTAGAGACCAACATATAAGCCAATCAAACCACAGCTACAAACCACCTAAGATAACTGATAAAATCTTGTTAATTGCCATTGTAAGATTGACCTTAGTCAGAAACTCTTAAGATGCCGATGTATGAATCGTGCATGAAACAAACATTTCCTTCACTTTATGTTTTTAAAGCAAAAGGGTAATCTAACATTGCTTAAAATGATACTTTGCAACTTTTAAAAGAAAGAGATCTGAGAAAAGGAATGCTGAATTCAGCAATAAAACACACAATTCAGCGCAATTCAGCAATTCAACACTCAGGGGTTTCCGGCTACAGCCTCATCTGGTTTGTCATGAGTGGTAGCTTATGGTGGTTAGTCTTACTAGCAAATTGTAGCTAGATATTTGTGTTTCATCACCCGTTTCTTCTCTTGTGCTACTGTTGTCTTACTCCGAAGGAATCGTTAACCATTTTGGGAAAAGCCTTAATTTCTTTCATTAAGAGAGTTAGATGAGAAAGTCAATATCTCATTTTGGTTAAGCACAGAACATGTATACAACATGTTAGGCCTATTTTAGCATAAAATCTGTAAGGAGAGGCAAATAACGGGTTTTTTTCTAAGTTGTATCTTGTTGGTGGTTTTTGAACTTCTTTCATGTATGAATTAAAGAAATGAGATACGATATGTTCATTATTTATCTTTAAATACATACAATACATGTGATTGATATTGATCCTCTCATCTCACCCTCAGACAGAATGCAAACATTTTCAGTCACCCAAATGTTGAAGTCTTTGTTAAGTCTACCTTGTACAGGAAGCCAGGTGGATTGTCGGAACAGGAGTCATCCTCCGAGTCAGCTGTCTCCTGGTTGGCTGATGCTTCCTCCCTCTCCTCCTCCTTCTCTTCCTCCTTCTCCTCCTCCTGCTCTTTTGCACTTAAGAGGGGTCGTTTATCTGTGGAGCGGAAGGAGACGCGTGGGGCAGGTACTGGTGGAGCTTTGGGCTTGGCCTCCTCTGAAGGTGGATCACTCACATTCTCCTGTTCTGGACTCTGTGGAACATCGCTATCTGCAGAATCAGAGGGATTGGACACTTCCTGACTTGCAGCCTCTGACTTTGGTACACCCACTCCGGAGTCATCTGAATGGTTTGCAGCAAGTTCTGCTTCTTCTGCCTCTGCTGCAGCCTCTGCCTCCTCTGGACTTTGACTCCCTGTGCTGTTGCTGCGCTCGTCACACACCGACTGCCTCTTTGGTGTGTTGGTGCCGCTGGAGCTGAGATCGGAGTCTGATGAGTTGACATCTTTGGATGAGCCACCGCTCTCTTCTGGTTGGCTAGTTTCTTCAGAAATGCTTTGAGTTCTTTGGTTAGGGGAAGAGGGTAAGGCTTCTTTTGCATCATCGGTGGAAGAATGGATGGAGACATGGTCAGCTGGGAATGCTGTATTGCAAGGGATGGGATTGGAAATGACCAGGGACTTTCTCTTCTTCGACTTGCTTGTCATGCTATTAGAGGAAAAAGTAAAAAATGTTATTGGTGGACTTGCATACAGCATTGGAATAGTGAGAAAAGAGCTGGCTTTTACTGCAGCAGATTGAGTACACATGGCAGATAGACAGCATTAGTTATGATTTAGTAAAGAAGACTTTCTTGTTGGGCTCAGGATACGGTGAGGAAACATGTAACAGTAAGCGACTGACCTGTTCAGACCCTTAACGATGAAAGCTTTTCCTGAGTGTTGAGTCTCCAGTTTCTTCATCACATTGTACAGCTCACGGTTAAGCTGCAATGCAAGCAGACAAACCATAAATATCCTTTTAAGAGGCAGTTTGTTTTCAGGGTATTTTCTTTACACTTAAATACTTCACATTACTATTATGAAAGTAGAAGTCTTACCACACTCATTTCCTTATAGAAGACATCTCTCAGGTTTGATATGTTTTGGAACACCGTCACATAGCAACCTATCCGGCTGCAGTGACAGAAACAGTTCCCAGTTCAGTTCAGTTCATCCACATGAAGTCTTTGAATAAACTACAAGCTAAGTGTTCTAAAGTTGTCCAATATGCATTCTGGAAAATATCTGCTTGGAAAAATTCCATCTGTAAACACTCCACGATATAAAACACCCTAGAGCAATAGCTTTTATTATTCAGGCACAGATAGAGTTAATGCGTGAAAGCAGACTTATGTCTTCAAAAAAAAAACATTCACACTGATAAGGACAAGTGGTGTTGTGGTGAGGGCAGCCATGGCCAAGGGGTTAAGCTGAAGATCATGAGCCACATGTCAAGCTGGCTACCAATTTCAGATTCCAATTCGAACACCCTGAGGGCTGGATTAAAAATCATAGCGAAAATCAAAGTATACAACTGAAATCAAAGGTTGATCCAGCTTGCGTGAAATTTATCACAGCAACTCAGTAGTGTGTACAGTCCCCACGTACATGTATGTGCTACCGACAATGCCTGGGCATGCTCCAGATAAATCAGCAGATGGTGTCCTGGGGATCTCCTCCCAGACCTGGATCAGGACATCAGTAAGCTCCTGGACAGTCTGAGGTAGTACGTGGTGTTGTCAGATGCACCGATACATAACGTCCCACATGAACTCAATTGTAATCATGTCAAGGGAATGAGAGGGCCAGTCAATGGCATCAATGCCTTCATCATCCAGGAACTGCCTACACACTCAGGCCATATGAGGTTGGGCAATGTCCTGCACCAGGAGGGACCCAGGGTAAGGTCTGACAATTGCTTTGAGGGCTTCATCCGAGTACCCAACAGCAGTCTGGGTGCCGTTGGCTATGACATGGAGGTCTGTGGGACCCTCCAAGGATTTCTCTCCCCAGACCATCACTAACCCACAGCCAAACTGGTCATACTGGATGATGTTACAGGCTAACATTCATCACAGCGTCTCCAGACTCTTTCAAGCCTGCCACACTACATACCAGTAGTGACAAGAACACTAGCAGAACTAGAGAAGGATCGTCAGGAAGGATCAGGAGAGAGTATTTGTATGTGACCACCACATGCAAAACCATTCCCTTTTAGGGGGTTGTCTTGCTTTTGGACTGACCATTGCACATGTTGTCACTTTCATTTGCACCAAAGCAGGTGAAATTGATTCACAATCAGTTGTGCTTCCTAAATGGACATACTGATATGCCCAAAGTTTAAGTGACTTGGTGTTATATTATGTGGAGGTCCACCATTACTCTCCTGCCTGTCAGGTCGCACTCGGGGATCGACACTTTTTGTCTGCCATAACGGCGGCGCGCCGTAGAGGCAGCAGCTAACGTGAGTCATTCAAAAACCTTCTTTTTAGTAAACTCTGTGTACACAAACAATGTTCTCAATGCTCGTGTTCATGTGTAGAGACCCTGGTGATACTATGAGCAAAGTTTCATGTTGTGTCGGGCCTTCTCAGTGTTTTAAAAGCAGTGATTTTGATGCTATCGTAAGAGTGCCTGTAGCACTCCATTGAAAAACGAAACTACGGTACTTTAACACTTTAAGTGTTTCCTTAATTTTTTGAGCAGTGTAACACAACAACTGAAACTGCTTTGACACACATCTGCACACTTTTCTCATAATACCCAAAGAGACACTTGCACAACTTCTAACCTGTTTATTCATACAAAGATATTGTACCTTCACTTATCTCATCATGATCCAAACTCCGCTATTAGATTCCACTGTTATCTAGCACTGCTTTAATTTACTGCGTTGGACGGTCAACTTTACCTCTGATAGAGAACAGGCAGTTCCTCCCTAAGCTCGTTATTTATTTCTTCAAAGACATTCTGGGCTTTGTTGAACTCTTCCTCTGCCTGTTGGAGAGGATTCGAAAGTAGATTTGTTTTAAAAATAATTCCATTTGAAACCACTTTCTGTGCTGTGTGTGCAGTGATAATCATGCTACCTTTGTTATTTTGGCTTCATCCTTTTTCTTGGCACTCTGTAGTGCTTCCAGGTGGTGTCGAGCTGAATCGTAGTCCACCAGCTTACGACCGCGTTTACCTACACGTTCCTGAAACAAAGACCAGAGTTTCTTTAAGTACACATAGTGTCCACCAGTAAGTGGATGGATGAGAGGTGTCAGACTGGTGGTATCAAAAGCCCTGGTTATACTTGGTATTGACATATGTCCTGAGTGAGCTAATCACAAGTGGACAGTTCTAATCCTTCAATTGACACTTGGCATTAACACGTGTCTGGACATGCATCTTGAGTGACCACTTCTGAAGGGAGTGCATTTCTCAGCTTTACAATAAGCAACCACGTGACAGGGACAAATGGACACAATATTTTAATACAAAAAATAATTTATGAATCCAAAGAAGGTCCATGTTAGTAAGAACTTGTCATAGACAGCTTTTACAAAGATATTCCTTTCAGATTTTCCACATGGAAATCAGACAGTTCGTATCCATACTGCCTGTTGCTGTTGCTTCTTGCTGCTTCACAGCGAGCATCAGTTAATGTGTAGTCCTTCAATGTGGCCCAGGGACTACAACATACAAGCTGCTATGGAATGTGGTCACATGCAGCCCAGACCACCTCTAATGTGGTCTGAGTGATCAGATCTTAAATGCAGAAACTACACCTGTACCCACAGCTGTCCACTTGTGATTAGATCAGTCAGGACAGGTGGTAACACCAGGCCTGAACAGTGCCAAATAGGCCCAAAAGCCAATCTTGTACCTGTGTGCAACTTTGCAGGAACTGATTCATGTTAAAAAGCATTTCCTTACCTTGACCTCAGGGAACTGGCTTGTGTAGTTCTCCATGGTGCGGACAATCTGGTCATTTAGTTTCTCTTCGTAGTCGTTCCACAACAAGTCTTCACTCTAAGAGACCCAGTAGTTACATCAATGGTATATCAAACTGTAACAAGTCTCTCAGCATGAATGATGAATGACTAGCTTGTTAATCAAGTTAACCGCACAGTACAGGAAGAGATGCATGACCATGTTTGTAAGTTAAGGAGACTTTAGCAGGAAAGCCAATGAGGTTCTTGATTCTGTGGCTATAGTTATGTGCATCAAGCTAGTCCGTATACTGTCTCCTACAAAATTTGATTGGGTGAATGAAAACAAGGTCTCCATCTCAATTGTCTCCAGGATACTGTGATTAGTCATTTTTTTAATCTAAAGATGCATTAAACTATATTATTTTTATGAATAATGTGCAATGTGTATGGAGTTGCTAGTAGTGGCAAACCCACACAAATGAATCAAACTCAAGCAAGTCACAGAATCATCAAACTCTGGTGCCTTTTTAGTTAAGTCTTCACATGAACATATGCAGAGCATTGAGCAGCTGAAGATAAAAGGATCTAAAGGAGCTAAAGGCCAAAATAGAGATAAAAGACAGTAAATGTTACCTGGAAACATGATCCCAAAAGAATACTAATGTTGCTGCTGGATCTACTCGGAAGTGTCTGATTACCAACAGGTTAGCTTTATAAAGCCATAAAAACACACAGCCATCTTGTTGAAAAGAAAATGAAAACAAAAAACCAAATGATTCTGCTTTAACTTGCAGCCTACGTATATGCCTGACATAAGGCATATAGTCTGGATGAAATATTTCTATCATCATTTCTATCAAAGCTTCTTTAAACCTACATATAAAACTAGGTTTCTTGGAACAACCCTGACCTGCTGAAATGAAACTGATTTTATCAGATGATCAGCTCTCAGATCACTTTTCAAGCCAATGTTGACAAAAAACACTTCATGAACATACTTCTGTAATGACAGAGAGGTCCTGCACTCCATTCCAGTCTGATTCGTAGATGTCTCGCAGCGTCTGGGACAGCCTCTTGGACGTCTCATGCACGGCTGTGAAAAGAACAGGAAATTGTAGGAGGACAAAAAAAATTCTTAAAATATAGTCATGACTCCGTGAGGATAAACTTATCATCCAGCATCAGCAGCACATTATATTGTAGTGGTATTGTTTTTTAGGGTTTGTGGTGCCGTTGCTACACCCACACCAAGAAGGTCAGAACAACACTGGTTTCCTGACTGGAGCTCACAATGCAGGAGCGTTAGCTGACAACACTAAAAACACAACAGATTCTTTTACATGAATCACACTTGCATTGCTGAATCTGCTTTTTCACTGCAGGATTTGTATTTGCTGTTGTACATGATTGCAACACAGACAAATTGCAAAACTCGACACAGGATCCAAGAATAGAGGAAATTCACTTCCCCATTATTCACCAACTAGGGTGGTGTGCCGTTAACAGTAATGTGGATCTTTCTGAATGTGCTTTCAGAACCTACCTTTTACCGCGGTATGGTAGGCTTTGACGTCTTTAAACAACCTGTTTCCATCGATCTGTGTGCAGAAGCAGAAGCAGAAAATATATACAAGTTAGATTCAGTGACACACAGTAACAGTATCTCCCCAGCAGATCTGAGCCATTTACGCTTTATCATTTCCCGAGCAACCTTAAATGATGACATTAGTGTGCTTCTGTTCGCAGTGTAACTTTTTCAGTGCACATAGTTCCAAACTGCATTGCATCCAAAATACCTGTTTATCTGACTAGAATTCAAGTTTAAATGAACAACAATGACAACATCTGATGTGGTGATGGTGGTGAAGTGAAAGCAGTGTGCCTTAGCAGCTTAGACTTCCTTCCTGTGGCTCCTCATCACTTTCCCTCCAAAATGTACTATAGTTGTTATATCTTAACAGTAAATGAGCTACTTAAAAGTTAAAATGTTTGAAAGCAGCAATTGTGGCCAGAAGTGAGTTACAGGATAATAATGAATGCTAAAACATTGTAGAGCTGTAGTAAAAGTAAAAAAGTTATTTTAGCTAGCATTATCTATGTAATGTTAGCTAACGTTAACACACAAGCTAATGGTTACATGAGATTGAGTATGGCTGTAATAACAAAGCCCCTGAGTGGATTATAATGGAAAAGGGTGCATATTATTCCTTTTCAATGTGACCCTTCTTCAGTAAAATTAAGATTTCATTAGTTCAGCCTTTAAATGTTTTTTGTAAATGTACAATATCAAACTCATACTCCAGACAAACAGGGGCAGCACATCACAAGAGAAGCTAACTGCTGCTAACTGTATTCTGTTTTTGATTGTAGCTTCTGTTAGCTTGTTAGCTCAGGTAGCTGTGCAGCTCGCCGCAGAGTTGGTATTTACACCGCTAGCACGGGATCTTTTGATCACTTGGAGAAAGAGGTTTTCAAGCCTCAAAAATTCTTACAAACTGCATCTTTAAAGACCGAATGTGGGCCAAGTTTTCCGTAGATGAGAATGTGAGAAATGCCCAAAACAGACAGCTTCTTTAGCATATGCACACCCTATGGAAATGTTTGTGTATGGGTATCTAGAAGAGACATAACAAGCAGTATTTATGCAGAACAGATAAGAAAATAAGAGAGCTGCATCTTGTTTCAAGTATTTCCTGTTTTCAAGGCCAAGTTGATTGTCTGAACTTGTGGGTTGGCACTGAACAGCAAAAACAAAAGACAGTTCTTTTTTTCAGACTTCAAATTGCAGTGCTCTGCTTAACTGGAGACTACTGGTAAGGGGGATCAGTGATTATTTTTTTAAAAAAAACTATAAAAGTGGAGTAAAGCAACTGCTTTTTTGCAGGTCCTTTTCAGTTGTTTTCATGTTAAAAGGTTACATGCTGGTGTACCTGTTGTTTGTTGAGGCTCTGGGAACACTGCTCAAACTGTTCATCCTTGGTCTCCATTGTTTTGCCCAGTTTTTGAAGGACCTGAGAGAGGACATTAGTTTCAGCATTAGGTAGACAATGGTTGTAGCATTAAAAAGGTAACTCCACCACTTTTACACATAAAAGTGATTTAACAGATCTTGGGGAGTACTACCTCATTTAGTAAAAAATAAAAAAGTAGTATAGAACCTGTGTTGCTCCAGAGGGAGCGGCATGTAATCTGACAAACTGACACCAATTATGTCACTCAGTGGCTAAATTGGATTTGAAGAGCAGTCCTCCGGTCTAGCAATGCACTCTTACATTGTTGGACTCGTTATGGGTAGTTTAACAATGTAGTAGTAGTTTAACGGTCAAAAATCAATACAGAAGAACCAGAAATATCACTGCTTTATTCCATGCATTCTTCTTCCATTCACAATCAGGTGCATACATTACCCACAATGCAACACAGTCACCAAATTACCCTTTAACGATTGCTAGTAAAAGGATAATGTGTAAACGTAAAGTGTATTTATGTTGCAAATGTGGAGAAAGTTTAATAAATTGCCTCTAGTGATGTCACATGAGTCCGCATCAGTTGGGTCTGAAGACTAAACATTTGAAAAAAATGACAAAAAAACTAGCAGCTTGTGGCAATATTAGCCACAACTAGCATTACACCCACTTCTCCGAATGAAATGTTAGCTTTTGAGTTGCACTGAGGGTAATGTGGATGCCAGGCTTTGACAATGAAGAAGGACGTGTGGAGTAAAAAGAGATTATAGTCCTGGTTCTGCTTATCTCAGCCCTTTATGCACTGTCGGTGTTACAGAAGGGCAAAGTTAAATTGGTGGAATTCTCCTTTATTGGCCAGGCTGACAGATCAAACCACATCAGCTTATAGCAGACAAACGGTGGCTCAGTTTCTAAATGACCTCAAACATGTCTTTGCCATTCCTCCCCTGCAATTTCTTGTTACTTATTGGTTAACTGATACCGATGATCAGGTGATGCAGTCATCTGGCTCTATACATAGCACGGATGCACCTGATATAGGACCACCTACACATATACTCCCCTTAAAACTAGACACATGGCTAATTATTACAACATCCTTCACAATCCACTGCTCGCAGCTGTTTGAAACCCTGAATGCCACATCGAATGACCTTTAACTTTAAATCTGCATCAAAGCCTCTCATTATCATGGCTAGCCTCCCACAATAAAAAGAAAATCCCTGAATCCTTAAAATAGGCTCTGTCTTGCCATTTCAGAGTAAATGTAAACTTCTGTAGCTGCTGTTGGGAAGTGGAGCAGCGAAAATCGACCACAAACTTAGTGAGAAAGGCTCTGCAAAGCGAGAGGAAGTGCACAGACAGGAAGTGGCAGCTTTTGTGTCCGCGCGCAGCTGTACAGCACTGAACAACACTGTGATGCTCTGATTGGTAAAGTTTATGCTTGTGTTTCACGAATGCAACACACTTAGTAGTCAAATCATTAAAAAAAAGTTGCAACACGCAGCTGAAAAGGCTTCGAGCATGTGGCTTTTAATCTTGTACATTTAACAGCCTGACAGGGAGCTTTTCCTCGTCTCTCATGGTCACAGGCTCTTACACTTGGTTATGATGAGGTTCAGCAGATAGGCTTGACTTGATTTTCTCCCCCACCCCACCCCACCCCACATGGGAGCTTCATTAAGAGTTACAATTTGGTACAGAGCTAGATAACGGAACTAGAGACTGGGAAAGTACCAACAACTGTAGCTGCAGATAAACATGTTCCACCAGCAGCACAGATAGAAAGTTGCTCTCTTTTGCCAATTCCTACATTAAACTAATCCCCTGAAGGAGCTGCGTGTCCATGTTTGGGGGCCTTGCTGTAGATCTGAATCTACTAGAAGCTGCACCCCCTTTAGTTCTGTCTCATACTCTGCTTCTACAGACAGCTGAGTGTGAGTAACGCTGAAGAGATGTTCAAATGAGTTTATACTAACACTGGATATAAAGCAGGACGACATAACACGCTTAAATAAGTCAGTCTTGTGGCTCGCCAGACTGATGACAGGGCTTGTAGCACACAGTGTTGAAGTTAAACAGACCCACGGTAACTTCGCAAAGCTCAGTTCCCTGACCCACCTTCTCCTGAGCTCGGTTCAAAGACTTCTGCACCCGCTTGGCGAGGAATCCGGCTCCGGCCTGGATGTTTGGGCCCATCTTGCTCTCAGCCATCGTCGGTTTTCTTCTCTCGGTCTCTACGCGCAGTCCGCCTCCCCGTCCGCTTCTTCCTGAGAAACTGCCTCCGCTGCTAAACTTCACTTCGAGTCAAGGCGGTGGAGGTGGAGCAACAATAGTATCAAGACACAGGGACGGACTGACACACACACACACACAGGCGGTGTTAAACCCAGCGGAGAGTCAAGTCCTTTACATCATCGTCATCTCCATCAGCGGCTGTCTGCTCCTGTCCAGACTTGTTAAAGGAATGACTGAAGTGTTTGTGAGTGTCCTTATCTGTTCAACAACCCCACACTGTTGCAAAACTGCGCTCCGCTCCCATCTGCTTTACGCAACGACGCTCACCTGGAAAGTATGTGCGTAAATTGGTTTTGTGATGATGCCTACCTGATTCAGCAGCGTGACGTAGGCAGGGAAGTGGCGGTTTAGCGGTAGTAGCTATAATGCTGCCTTCAAATGTGCCTCAGAAACGCTGGTTATTTTGACCTTTTACATCAGAGCTGAAAGATTGCGGTCTACATGATTGCGCAGGTGCTCAAATGTTGTCAGCTTGTTGTACAACATCTAGCTGAATGACATTTAAAACACGCATTAATTTATGCTCCGTTTCTGATCAGACAGTTTAATATCTCTGATATCATATGGCGTCACCGGCTTGTTGGTGAACTGAGCGGTCTTGTTTGCTCAGTTGTTCATTGTTGACTCATCTGCTTCTGTTAATAGGCCCTGATAACATGAGTAACATGGAGGTCTAGATCCCAACCCAGCTTGGTGTAGATAGCTTCATATTAAAGGGGTGTTATGTAGTTTCGGAGGAGAAATTCAAATTCTGATCTTTAATATTTACAATATTAATAAGGTAATAATGCAAACTCAATTATTTGAATGAACTGGGGGTTCTCAGACGAAAATAAGGTTCCCAGAAAACTTACCTTAGAAAATTTAGCTGGGTTTGTTAAAAGTAAACAGTATGAAACTGTATTGTCCTTTAAGGTCAGTTTGATTCTTCAGTTTATTCAGACGTTAAAACAAAGAGAGTTTGTTCGCTTAGTTTGTTTCGGCATAAAAAAATCATTTGTGATCTTTCTTTTCTGATTCCGAGCAAGTTTATTTGTATTTCACAATTCAGACACAAGGCAACTCAAAGTGCTTAAGGATGAACATTTTCAGTAAAGTACCATAGAAATTGAAGCTTTATTGATTGGACTTGTGCCCGAATTTCCTGATGCAATAAATTAGGCTATGGTATTGACTGAAAAACGTGTATGTGTAAATTTGGTGGAAAATCCACTCCGTTTGGTGTTAAAAGAATATAGATATGTAAATGAAAGGATTAGGCCCACAGTTCACTTGATTACAAATATTTAAATGTAATTCAAAATGTCAACAAAAACATATAAAATGTCCACAAAGAGACACAAACCAACTGCACAGATACAGAAATTACCACAAGTAGCCACAAAGCAGCTACTACAAGACACGAAACAACCATAGACCCAAATATGAACAAAGCAACCATAAAGTGACAAATATTAGCACAAAAATACACAAAATGAATACAAAGAAACCCAAAACAACCATAAAAAGACATTCATCCATTCCACATAGAGAACAATTACAAAAAAGGTTACAAAATGACCAAAATAGAAACAAAATAACCACTAAGAGAAAGAAAACGACCATATAAGACATACATCCATCACAGACAGAGGATGATTAGAAAAAGGATTGCAAGGTGGCAGAACAATGTACAAGGTACATTTATCTTCAGGATTTCAAAACAGTGTTTGAGTCCTTTGAGTTCATCTATTTTAGACAGTGGAGTGTTGATGATGAATTGCGAGTCTCACAGCCTGGGGAAAGAAGCTGCTCTGCAGTCTGGTGGCTTGGCAGTGAATACTTCTGTACCTTTTGTTAGATGGCAGCAGAGTGAACAGACTGTGGTTGGGGTGGGTGTTGTCTTTTAGCATCCTTCGGGCTCTGTGCAGAGACTTCATTTCACCGCTGTCACTGACGCTCTGTAGATGGGTCACAATTATGTTGTGGGTGGTTTTAATCAACCACTGTAAAGCCTTCCTGTCCTGGGCCGTGCTTGCACCAGCAACCACAAAGAGACACAAAACTAATTTCAGTACGGTAGTTTGTGTGTGTGCGTGTGTGTGTGTGTGTGTGTGTGTGTGTGTGTGTGTGTGCGTGTGTGTGTGTGTCTTTATCTGTTTATCTTGTCAATTTTAATAATTTAAAGAACAAATACAACCAATATGTAAAGATTAGTTCATTATTTTATGTATTTATCATTTTTAAGGGGTTCTCTGCCAATTTTACACATATATGTTTTTTAGGCTACTTGTCATGTGGCGTGCTTCTCAGCATGTAAACGAGCTGCACAATGACTTCTTTGGATCTGGATGAAATGGTACATTTTGATCTGATGATGTCATCAGGGTTATCTCAATTTGGGAATGATACTCTAACATTGTAATTGAAAGCCTGTCTTGCAGACTGGGTGTGAAGTCTAACATAAGAAGCTTTATGGGAGTGTAGGATCCTGATTTTTTAGAGCTTGACCAATATTAGGGACTAAAACTCAGAATATCTCTGCCTCAGCTGCTTTGATTGGATCTTTTTTTATTATTCATCTGTTTTTTGTGAGTTGCTGGAGAGCCCTCTTTCTCTTTCTCTCTCTTGTTTTTACTTACTTGACTATTTTGAGTGAAAGCAAACAGATTACTGTAGAAATAGAAACATATTATGCCAGAGTGAACTGACACTGATTAGATGGGAAAGTATTCCTAAGTAAGATAAACTCAGGCCTAATTGACATGTAGTTTCACTAATCATCTGTCGGCCCTACAGTGTCTCAAGATTATTCTGTTTTAAAATACTAAAACGATCACGGGAATAGCCTACATTAGAAGACCTATCGACTAGGCCTTTTAGTAAAGTATACGGGGACAGTGCACCTGTTACTTGTCATCTACTTTCACCAGCAGTGGGCGCTAGATAACCAACTATTCTCATGGACCAACACAGACAAGTAGAGGTTACTTAGGGATAGAAATCTGGAATCAGAGCGAGAAAACTTTAAATCATCGACTTTATATTATCTTGCTGTCAATATTAATACTGCGATGCTTTTCTTCGCTTTACTTCTTTCTTAATTTTGCTTACTCGTATTCCAGAGGCGCCTGTAGGTCCTCTTATTTCTGTCATCGCCGCCCCAGATAGTAGCGGGTCTACATTTCGTATTTAAACACGCGTCTGATAATGATATATCATTATTGTAATCTATGCATTATATAATTATTATTTTACGATTTTACGGCATGTAAATAGGCAACTCTGTGACGTTTCTGTAGGTAGGCGCGTTTTGAAGCAAAGGGCTGAGCGGGCGGGCGGAGTACTTCCTGTTGTCAATGATGAGCAACGTAATAACCGTGGAACAGGGCGACTCTGATCGAGCGCATCCAAAGCAGCAACACAAGAGATGGTAAAAGGCGTTTGGCGCGGTCGGTACACTATCTGCTGACAGCAGAGGGAGAGCAGCCGAGGTCAGACCGCCGGTTAGTCTTCCCTACAGCATTTTCTCTTGGAAATAGCATAGAGAGACATTCGTTCATACATTTACCAAGAGCGAGTTGGTGCGGTTTAGTTTCGTGTTTTTTTCTCATTCTCTAGTCCGCTGTCTGTCGACGCTTGCCTTGCGCAGGCAGACGGAAACACCTTGAAAAATGCCTCCTGTCGAAAACGACACCGTGAAGAATGAACTCAAAACTCGGATACAAGATCTTATTGACTCCAACCAAGTGTTGGTCTTCAGTAAAAGCTACTGTCCGTATTGTGTCAAGGTAAGGTATTCATGTTGTCGAAGGGGGGGGGGACCTCGATTGTGCCGGTCGGAAACTTCCATCTTCTCCCGCGAAGTACACGGGCTTGGTCTAATTGCTGGTTTGTCCTTGCTGCGTTACGCAGCCTGCGACTTCAGTTCGTCAGAGCCTGAATACTAAGAGTTACTACAAGTTGTCCAGATGGCAAAACGAGTAACGTCTAGAAGCTGAGCAGAGATTAACTTAGGATGACATTTTGTGAAGAATATATCATTAAACATGATTTTTGTTGAGTTAAGTCATAAATGTGTTTGCCGTTTATCTAAATGTGGTCGAAAAGTTAGTTACCGGCACAACATTTATAGTTTATAGCTAACTCAGCGCCTCAGAAGACCTCAAGTATAAGACCCACTGTCACTGTAGCACACATCCTGATCACAAACCAGCACTCTTGTTTTGGTCTGAAGTTCCAACTTTTGTCATGTGTACTCTTGTATGAAATTTCTGTCTTCCGCCAGCACAAGTCACACACAGAGGAGGTTAGCTGTGAACAGCTATCCGGGTTATAGGATTTTACTGGAACAAAGCAATGTTTTATGACTCATTTAGATGATGGCTGTGGAGTATTATAACGAGCTGCCATTAAAGCAATGTTTTTGTGAATCCTTTGCTCATACGAAAGGAATCTTTTGAGTCATGTTGGTGTCTTTTGTATTCGGGGATTATGAACCATGTCACTGAAGAAATAGACTAATTGTCATATCTGTGTCTTTCTAGGTGAAAGATTTGTTCAAAGAACTGAAAGTCGAGTGTAATGTGGTGGAGTTGGATCTAATAGGTAAGATTGATTTGTCGTGTGTCTGTATTATTATTATTATTATTATTATTATTATTATTATTATTATAATAAACTTTCACCACCCTATTTACAATTTATAAGCAGCATATGAACACAAATACTGTACATTTACACACGCAAATGTCCTCATCCATGCTTTAAACTACATTATAGTGTGTTACAAACCATTCAGTAATTTGTCAGTATAAAATGCTTTCGTATCCACAACAACTGGGGATATTGTATCACCCCAGACTGTGCTGCGATCTCACTTTGCAGCAACACAAAACATGCTGAGTCACTCACTGAAGATATCTTGGCCCTGTGCCATATCTCAGTAAACTCCAACCTCTCTGCTCTGGGTTATTTCTGTCACCATTGCAGCTGCAGGTAATATATAGGGATGTTGAGGCGTAATCATCATTAAGAAGATGAAACCTGACATTAAAGCTTAAGTTCATAACAGTTGTAAGACAAAGTCAGCATGCTGCTCAGGCAGAAAAAATACTATGGCCAAATTTGGTTTTGAGCAACCTGTTAGAATCGACATGTTTCCTGCCACAACTGGAGACCAAAACTGATAAAACATGACACTCATAACAACAGAGTGAGGAATAGTGGGAATACTGAACTACAGCTGCAACAACATTGCAGCTTTATATTACTGGTAAATTTTGTGTGTCTAAACTGACTACATAGAAATGTTAGTCAGTATGTGACTGTTTGAACACAGGCTCTCTTTGTACTTGTGGTAAGTGGCCATGGTGTTGACACAGAAAGAGACTTGTACATTTTGCTGATGAGTGAAAATGATGAAGTTGGTGTAAACATTTCCTGCGATGCTTCCCCTTTTACTATTTTTGCATATCATTTGTATGTTAATGTATTCAGTATCATATGTGAGTGTTGTAATCAATTTTTACATTTGTAATCAACACGTGTAAAAACTTGCACTTAAACAAGATGAACTCTTCTGTCCAGAGGAAGGAACCAACTACCAGGAGATGCTGCTTGAGATGACTGGGCAGAAAACTGTTCCGAATGTCTTCATCAACAAGACACACCTTGGTGGCTGTGACAACACATTGAAGGTGAGGAGCAAGTGTGTGTCAATAATTGACTGTCTTGTCGGGATTTAGCTCTTCAGTGCTCAACAATCTTCTGTTACACATCTCCTGAATACATGATCGCCATGAGATGTTGCTCAATGAAGTGGCTTGCTCAGATACCAGTGGCTGTGTACAAACAAGCCTGTGTGGCTCATGTTCCGTTCAAAGTTTTTGATGTGCATTGAAAGGGCTTGTGAATTACGATGTGAACAATGACTTCAGTCTTAACCACATAAAATGCATAGAAGAGCAGTGTCACAGCAGACACAGCATGAAAGGAAGGGATGTAACCAAAAAAAGTTAGGTGTGCCAAGAGAACATACCAGTGAGTCATTGATGTTATTTGCAAGCAAATAGTGGAAACATGAGAAGATTGTTACAGTGGTAACGCCCTCTGAGGTGTCGTGATCAAGGAGGATGGAAGGAACACTGTTGTCTTGATACAGACAATAGCTGCACTAGTATATGGCTGCATGGGCAGGCAAACGTTTTTATGACTTTTAAACATGGGAATGGGATGAATGGGACAGAACAATAACTTCTGATTAAATCTCTACAAACTGTTAGCTCTTTCCTATTACAGGATCTTCCTAATCTGTAACCGGAATGTTTTCTGGTTTTCAGTTGTTTGAACAATTTACACCGTGTGGTGAAACTTGGACAGGCAGAAACTGTGACAGTGGCTACAAGCTCACTACACAATAATGTACATAAGATACTAATATTGTGTGAATGTTTCTGTCAGGCACATAAAGACGGTAGCCTGCAGCAGCTATTAAGCGGAGAAAATGAAGCCTATGACTACGACTTGATCGTCATTGGAGGAGGATCTGGAGGCCTCGCCTGCTCAAAGGTGACAGGAACACATACACAGTGAAACTTGTTGAAGCTTATTGTAGTGAATGTTGTGCAATTCTGTGGTTTGCAGAGACTCAGAATGAAACCAAAGCTAATGTTGTAATGCTGTAATCAGTTACCACACTTATGTTTGAGCCATTAACTGTTTCCAATTGCAGACAGACTGCAGCTATGTGTTTAGTAAATCCCAGAATTATGCAATGTTACAGTAACATTGACTTTGTTGGCAACAGGAAGCTGCTAATTTGGGGAAGAAGGTCATGGTACTGGACTATGTTGTGCCCACACCAAAGGGAACCTCCTGGGGTAAGATACTTCCACTCCAGGATACCTAGTTACAAACTGTACATGTGATGCCGCATTTATTTAAATCTAATTTGGTTGGTTAGTGATCATATTCATGTGGTGTTAATGTGTCCTGCTGTGGTGATCAGGTCTAGGTGGAACATGTGTGAACGTGGGCTGCATTCCCAAGAAACTGATGCACCAGACGGCCTTGCTCAGCACAGCAATGCAGGACGCACGCAAGTTTGGCTGGGAGTTTGACGAGACAGGTGAGCGCTCAGAGCAGCGACCCAGAAGGTCACGAAGGGGGGACATCGGAAGAGCTCCCTGTGGTAAATCAGAGGCAAGCCTCTTCAGTAGTCACTGGTTGTCTTTCTTCTGATTCCACTGATGGGCATCTATCTACGCAGTGAAACACAACTGGGACAAGATGAAGGAGGCGGTGAACAACTACATTGGCTCATTGAACTGGGGCTACAGGGTGGCACTGAGAGACAAGAATGTCAACTATGTCAATGCCTACGCAGAGTTCATTGAACCACACAAGATCAAGGTAAATGACTGCTCGTAATATAGGACCCATCAATGTCTCACTTCCCTAGTTGCCACACCAAACTCTCCACTAATCTTGATAAGCTGTCTGCTTTGAAATGTTGTCTAACCTGTTGTGACAGTTTATTTTTTTTATTTTGTTTTTCTTGATCATGCTTAACTTGAACCCTTTCCTTTAGCTGCGTTTCAGCATTGTTGTTGTTGTTAGAGTTCATACTGCTGGTCAGATCGATAGCTTCACCAAAAGCTGATGTTTCAAATAATCCTATGCTTAATGAGCTGGTAAAATTGCATATTATAGCACCTGCTTCAACAAGTGTTTATTCGCTGACAGGCAACAAACAAACGAGGGAAGGAGACATTTTACACAGCAGCTAAGTTCATCTTGGCGACAGGCGAGAGGCCACGCTACTTGGGCATCCCTGGAGACCGCGAGTACTGCATCACCAGGTGAGGGTACAGTGCCATCAGCCTGATTGGATGAAATGCTCTGCACTGGGCACCTCAACCAGAACTCATTTTTAGATTGGAATGTGTTTTCAGCAAATGTCTGAAGAGGCCAGTGTGATCTCTGAAAACACAAACATACCCTTTAATGGTATGGACTCTTTTATTATCCTTCACAGGCGGCATTGCTTTAGGGCATTCATGAATCTCCCAGCTATCTAAATGGTATACAGCATTATCCTCAGGTGTCGCTGGTTATTATGCTGCCTTGGCAACCTTCAAATCATCTGATGCTGCTTATTAGTTCCACAGATCCTCAAACCAAAAGTTGTTGGGTGGCATGAGACAATATTTAGCTTTTTGTCCTATAGAGGCATATTTGTTGTTAAGAGGAAGTGTGTGGACAGGGTTCATTTTGGAGGTGTGAACCTGAAGAGTAATTTAGTTTTATGTTTTACCCCTGCTGTGTTTGTCTTCCTCTGTGTTTTTCCACCAGTGATGACCTCTTCTCGTTGTCTTACTGTCCGGGAAAGACCCTGGTGATTGGGGCATCTTACGTGGCTTTAGAGTGCGGTGGTTTCCTGGCCGGCCTTGGTCTCGATGTCACCGTCATGGTGCGGTCCATCCTGTTGAGGGGCTTCGACCAGGACATGGCCAACCGTGCTGGAGACCACATGGAGGAGCACGGTGTAAAGTTCCTCCGCAAATATGTCCCTGTAAAGGTGAGTGAGAAGTGAAAGTGCTAAAGCATTTTTATAGCTGCAGTGGAATTGAATGTAGCCATTCAGAATTACACTATGTGCTTAACCCTTCATCGGGCACTCATTGAAACAAAAACATTTTCTAAAAGGTCTATATATAAAAAGTTTATATAGTATGTTTTTTGAAACATGGATAACATATATCAAAGTCCACTCCAGTCCAGTCATTTATGCCACATAGCAGCGGTGGTTCCTTGCTGGATCAAGGGTTAAAGTCTTTTTTTTAATTTGACAATTTTAAGAAAGATTGGAAATTTAAACAAATCATTGTTAACAAGGCAATAGGTTTTCTGATGACTTTGATCTGTGCATTATTGTACAGTATCAGATTTATCGTCGCACTATCTTGCATCATAAATTTGATCTTTCAGCGAGACATTTGACAAAAGCACAAACTGACTTTCCTGCATCTGTGTGTGTCAGGTGGAAGAGCTGGAAGCAGGCACTCCTGGCAAGCTGAAGGTGACAGCCAAGTCCACGGAGACCGATGAGATCATCGAGGGAGAGTACAACACTGTATGTACTGATCAGTTCGTTCTTCACCAAACTCTTAACTTTTAAAGGTGCTCGTCAAAAACTGACGCTTTGGGGGGTGTCCAACCAGTCCTACATCACAAAGCATCAGGTTTTGATGATTTGGGAAACCCAGAGCGTCATTATTTGACGTGTTGGAAATGAGTTTCTTTCAGGGGCAAGTTTGTATGGAGGCCTGAATGTTCAAAATTATATGAATAAAACAACATTTTTAGTAAGTAATAAATTGTGGGAAAAATATTGGCTAACAATGTGTGGAGTAATTGAAGAAATGTTTGCTTTAATTATTTGCATTTATTATTTATAGCAACTGGATTTTCATTATAGAATTTGTTTTATTTCATAATGGAAATTTTCCTATTGATGCTTATCTTTCACAATGTCACTCTGCAACTTCATAATGTCCCCTTTTCATAATGGTGGTGTAGTCACCTTCCCCTCACCTTTCTGCCGTCAGTGCCCTTTGCCTGTGAAGATGACATGCTCCCCAACTGCAACAACCTTTAGCAGGTTAGCTCTTGTTAACTAGAGCAACAACAATGCTAAACGTATTCTGAATCAACCAACTAGAGGGTGCTGCTTCAAATAAACAGTACACAGATACAGTGACTAAACTTCTTTTTAAGTTTTGGCTTAAAAAGCTTGTTAATGCTACTCATTTAGTTGCCTACCAAGGTGTGCCTAGCATCAAAGTGAACGTCAGCGCCGGCTTCATTAACTAGCACCTGCTGTGCAAAGCAAAAAGGCTGACATCATTTCTCTGCGGTTGCTCTTGCAGTTTGTCTGTCAATTGGGAACATCTTTATAATTTAGCAGCTAATTTTAGCTGCTGCCATTACTACTGTGCTGAGCTTGTCAAGTAAGTGCATGTGCACCCTATTTTAAACTAGAGTTTTTATGTTTAGTTTTAGTGTCTGTATGCTTTGTTTTTTTTACAGCAGCATGTAGGTCTGTAAAGTTACACGTATCGAAACTGAAATCGAGACACTCAGATCCATGAACCTGTCTCGTGGTGTGAGAAGGCAGAATCGCAACACAACTTCCAGTCCAGATCCAGCCCTATGAGTTTTAAGTAGCCCCTTTCACACAGAGACGCCGCATTAGCACCACAGCGGTGGTTTGCCAATTCTCCGGCATTGGTCATTCACACATCGCGAAGCACCACTGGAGTAAAGCAGACCGCTGTGTAATTCACACAGAAAGCCGGCGTTGCGGCTCCTAAAGGGACATGACGGTACACGTCACGATGATGATGATGATGATGTGTGTGTGTTTTCAAGGTGTTCTCCCCCCCGTCAATCTAAACCCACTGATAGTTTATAATCATATGGATGCTGTTATTATGTGTAGTGATTGAGATCCTGACCCACCAAACATCCTGGAAACTGACGAAGTTACGTTTTTCGCTGTAAATTACATAATTACATAGTCACCATCAGTGAACAGGTCGCTGTTTGACTCTGTCACTCGCGAGGACAGAGGCTGTTTTACGGGGGAAAGTTCACTGAAGTCTCGGACAGGAGGGCTGACCGTAGCAGAGATTTTTTTTCATCGTAAATACTTGGTGAGTTCAAGTTTTTTGCCGGTGACAGACGCTGTTTTTCGGGCAGAAATGTGACGAAGAGTCAGTAGGACAGGCGGGAGGACACACGCTTCTCCACTTACAGCTGCAGTATTTTATTTGTTACCAAAGACAGTTACAGTTACTACGTTACCTTAGTTTGGTTCTGTAAAGTTGCTTTGTGGGACATTTCTCTTTATTAAGTTGAGTGAGGGACCGTCCGATAGACACACCCTCCACACGCACAGCCGGCTCATCCATTCACTCTGGTTCAGTTTGCCAATGCTGCGCCTCTGATACTATTAGACGAGTATCATATACAGAAGTTATTGAAATGTTACATAAATGAAATGTTTAATTAAAAAATATTTTAAAAAGTGAGGTTTGTATCGAACTTCGAACCGAAGCCTGATACAAACCGAATCGTGAGTTTGGTTTATCGTTGCAGCCCTAGCAGCATGTTATTTGCTTCAGAATTACTTGAGCATTGTTGTTGCTGTAGCTAACAGAAGCTAACTGGCTGAATCTGGTAGCATTTGTTGAGAGGCAGGGGACAAATGATTGGCTGAAAAGTGACATGAACTGACAACAAATAAAATACAACCTTTTATGAAACTCTGTTATAGTAAATTGACATATGAAATAACATAATGAGTTGATTGACATATGAATTTGGGAAAATATTTAAAAAATAAAAATGTGTCTCAATTTATTTATAATAAAAAAAAATATGAATCCATCAAGTTTGTTCAAACAAACTTGGACATTCATTTGGTGCAGAATGTTTTTCTTTTCTCTTGTTTTTATTAGTTGCATTTGTCTCCAACCTACACTCAGTCATCCATGTGTCAATAAAACACCAGCAACGACTTCCTTTAAACTTAACAAGCCATTTCCTTGTTCTTTAGGTATTGATAGCAGTGGGCCGAGACGCATGCACAGACAAGATTGGCCTGGACAAGGCAGGGGTCAAAGTCAACCCCAAGTAAGTTTATTGGCTCATTGTATATTTCTGCTTTCATGCAATGCGATGTGGGCGGCCTGTGCCTTTAAGACTCATGGAACAGTCATGGTGATTCAGCAGTTATTGCCTCCCTATGGTGCTCTGCAGGGGTGGTGTGTGACTGCGTCGGGGGATTTGGTTGAGAGAAAGGAGGGGTGTCTTGTTAGTAACATGAGAAAGGCCCTGTACAATGTATCGGCAACATAAAGTCAATTATCTTAATGTAAGAGCTTTTCCTAATGTCATTATGTTGCATTTTCTGATCTGGGTGGATGCCTTCTGTCAATACATTTCCTGTTGTCCAGTTCTCTGCCCATTTATGATTTCAGAGCTGAGGTTAGAAGACTAACATTTGAGTAAAAAAAAAATTGTATGTTTTGCAGTTGATTATGTATTAAGTACACACATAGAACATGTTCCCTTTTTCTTTGAAGGTGTTGTCTTTCCACTGTTTTGTGAATGACTGAATGATTCAGCCTATGAGGCAAGCAGGGATTAAGACAGCATGAGGTCGGCTTAAAAGAGCGCTCCATGGGTCATATGCCCCAGTCTTATGACCCAAGTAGTATACAGATGAAGCCAATACACAGTCATAGGGCCGTGGGCTCAAGGGCCATCGGCATGTTTGTAGGATATAATGTGGCTAATGGAAATACTACAACAGTTGTGTTTCTCCTTTTTGCCCAACATGACACCCACCTCATTTAATTTCTGCCTTGTGATGATAGACAGCCCTGTGCTGCATTTATAGATGTAGTGGGTTGATGTTGTTGTTGCTTTGGCCAAATAGATAGATATTTAGAACAAACTGGAACACAAGTTAACAGTGAGCAAAGATTATTATTCACAATGGTTTCCATTTAGTAAGGTGAAATGGATGTAATTTTCAAAAACAACATGAAATTGAAATTAAGTAAGGCTTGTTCTCTGTGCCTTCCTTCAGGAATGGAAAAGTTCCAGTGAATGATGAAGAGCAGACCAACGTGCCTCACATCTATGCCATTGGAGACATTCTGCAAGACAAGTGGGAGCTGACTCCTGTAGCCATTCAGGCTGGCAAGCTGCTGGCACGACGCCTCTATGCAGGCGCAAAAGTCAAGGTATGTCTCCTTTTCAAGAGTCTTCTGATATACACATGCAAATTGTCTGATTTCCTGTCAGCATGTTAGATTTGAACATGTTAACAATAAGTTGAGCTGCTTACTGTCAAGTTTAGATGCAACAAACCATCACAATTATACGCTGCACAAATAGACTTTGGAACACTGAAGCACATGTAAATCCAACTCGTCAGACAGGTGGTCTTCATTTAACTAATTTTTTTATTACGTTCAAAACAGTTTGCTGCTCTCGTTGTACTGTATGTGTGCCAGAGTGAACTTTTGTTTTGTGGGTCACAACTCAAATAAAACCACTGACATTCAAAGATTTTTAAATGAACCATGCAGAGTGCAAAAAAATGAATACTGCTTATGTAACTACCTGATGTGATATTAATTTTATAGGCTATACTGGAGCTGCTATATTGTGTGACATGTGGTAGCAGGCGCCTTCATTTCACAACCAGTAATTAATAGTCTGTGTTTGCAGTGCGACTATGTCAACGTTCCCACCACTGTGTTCACCCCACTGGAGTACGGAGCCTGTGGTCTGTCAGAGGAGAGAGCCACTGAACTCTACGGGCAGGAAAACATCGAGGTAACACACACACACGAACACACACATTCAACTGAATAATTAATTAACTATCTGGTTCACCTGACTGTGAACCTTGTGGCAGGCTAGAGTAAAGTGTATATCTAAGATTAATGAAGACTTGTAATGTATGTAAAACATATTGGTAGTATTTCTTCTTAATTTAAAAGTTCTCACTTGGTCACCTTCGTAAAACTTTAAGCTTTCGCCCACGCTCAGTGGCGTATTG
The DNA here is from genome assembly GCA_963678695.2 of Diplodus puntazzo. NCBI lineage: Eukaryota > Metazoa > Chordata > Actinopteri > Spariformes > Sparidae > Diplodus > Diplodus puntazzo. The sequence goes on along the minus strand of OZ023157.1, from coordinate 30,673,323 downwards.
TGAAGTATTTAGGTTAAGTTCAGTTTAAGTACTAATACTACACCGTTAATGTACCATTACAAGTAAAAGTCCTCGAATAATTGTTACTAAAGTAAAAGTATGTTAGTATAGTCATGAAGAGGATTTCTAACAATTAACTAAAGCTGTGAGATAAATGTAGAGAGTATAAGTATCCTCTTGGCCAGGACTCCCTTGAAAAAGAGGTTCTTAATCTCAATAGGATTTTTTCCTGGATAAATAAAGGTTAAATTGAAAAAAAAAAAAAAGTATAAAGAAGCGTGGGAAGAAAAAAACTAATGTTAAGTACAAGTAACTTGATTTTGTACTTATAGACAGTCCTTGAGTTAATAGCACTTTCCATCCCCGCCCCTGGGTGTGGTACATATAACCAGCTATAGAACTCTTCCAGTAAGATTAGTTTTTGTCTGAAAGTTTCCTTGTAGCAGCTGCTTGCAGTCTGAATGTCTCTGTTGCACTTAACTGATTTTCAGTTCTACATGTTCATGCATGCATGTTGGTCAATGTTCCAGGAAGTCTAAAGTAGTATAACAGTTTTTCAGTAGTGAGCCTCAGTACGCCCAGACAGATGTCAACAGCAGATTTAGAAGTACAGTCAAATGTCCTCTTTGTGTGTCATTTTTAAGGATCAGTAGAAATGGCAGACATTAGATTTGTCATTGGATGTGTCATTGGTTATATAATAAAGGTGATTGCTGTTGTCACTGTAATAGCGCCTCACTGTGTTTGTGCTCTCTGTGTTCAGGTGTTCCACAGTCTGTTCTGGCCTCTGGAGTTCACTGTGCCCAACAGAGACAACAACAGATGCTACGCCAAGATCATCTGCAATAAACTTGACAACGTAAGATTGTTGCTACTTGAACATTGTTGTATCATTTCTGAGTCTTTAGCAACCAGCGCCATATACCCTTGTCATGTTACATGAATGATGACATTTTGTTGTTCCTGTCTCACTGTAGGATCGAGTCATTGGTTTCCACTATCTGGGTCCAAATGCTGGAGAGGTGACGCAGGGATTCGGGGCAGCCATGAAATGCGGTGCAACCAAGGAGCAGCTGGATGGCACGATTGGCATCCACCCAACCTGTGCTGAGGTAAGAAGGCACCTCTGTTATGTGCCATGGGGTGCATGTTAACAGCTTCTTTGGTACTGAACATCATGGTTGTGATATGAGAAGTCCAATGCAGGCAGATGACAAGAAACCTTGCAACTGTTAGTAATGTGTATAGGTTGATGGAAAAACCAGATTTCTTGCATTCCATATAAATATTATCATATCCTGAATTTGGTTCAAATCGGGATAAGACTTACAACAGTACTAGTGCCCTGCGCATGTAAATAAGCTCACTGACTGTTGCCTTGGAAAATGGCTCTGAGGCTGTGTTCAGACTGCAGGGAAATTAGATTTGTTTCTCAAATCACATTTTAAAGACGGACTGTCTGCACTGTTGTTTCTAAGTGATCAGATCAGATTTTCCTATCTGGACATCACCCTTTCACACTATCTGCTTGGGTTGTCGTCGTAACGATGTAGGCATCAGTAAATGTGCTGGTGAAGTTCATTTCAACATGAAAGCAATGAAAATGATGATCCATCATCTCACCCTCCGAAGATTCAAGCTGCCAAGTCGTGAAGAAGACAATTAATTTTAGCATGACTGTCCACAGACAGTTGTTCTGTGTTAGCCCGAGGTGGCTAATTGTTTTGGTTTACATAGTCTTAATTTATGTGGAACTGTCAAATTTGAATCAGTCTTCATTTTTGCCCTCAGATCAGTCTGACTACTACACTCACTACACTACACACTACACTCCAGACCAAAATGACCCCAATACTTAACAAACTTAACAAAACCTTGATGTTTTTTTATTTTTAGTTATTATTTTTTTTACCGTGTGTTGCTACACTATTTGTTGACCACTAGTAAGAGCAGGCAAGAAATGAAAATGCTTTAAAGCAAAATACTTGACAGCAATTACATGTGGAACTCAAACACAAAGCTGTGTGTGTATGCATGTAGATATCCTGTCCTTATACTTCAGGCTGATTTTAAAGATTTGCACTGCCTGTATCTGTAGGACAAGCAGTAAAAAATCTAAATCACCCTGCACTTTGATCAGCTTTGCAAAGGTCATGAACCCTTGCTTCCTGTTAACATATTTCCTGCTCCCTGGCTTGTTTTCCAGTCTAATTCTAGAGTCTAATTCTCAGTGCCAGACACAGGTCTGATCAGAATACATATAACTGGGCAGCCACAGTCGGAGGCTTAAAGTATTAACTTGTCTGTTTCAGAGGCCTGACTTTGTTGTGTCTTGTAGTATAGTCTGTTTTTTCTGTTATTAACCTGAGTTAATATTTTAATTTCAGCTACTGTTGTGCATGCTGTGCTTTAATTATCTTGAATAAAGACCTGCCTCAGCATTACACATTCATTATGTTAATAGGGTATGGTGATAATTGCAGCACATTAAGCTCCTCAATTGCCTCTTGTTTGATGTTTTGCATTACTTGCATTTCCATTTCGAAACAAAGTGTTAGACACTGTTCATTTAACCACATCATGCCCATGTCCAAGTCAGATATTGTTTTATTCAACTATAGTTTAAACACCAATCAAAAGAATTGGCCTCATTCAACCACTTAGTTTAGCCTTTTTTTTTAATTGTTTAATCCCCTTTAACCTTAAAATGTTTTGTGTTTGCTCCTGAAACTTAAACAGCTTGTTATATGTCTGCAAGATAAAGCCACACTAACTGACATCCGTTTCTCTTATCCCGCAGATCTTTACCACCATGGAGGTGACCAAGAGCTCCGGTGGAGACATCACCCAGGCCGGCTGCTGAGGTTAAACCCTGCTCGTTTAGCGGGCTGCTCTCATACTAGACCCTCCTAATGTCATCTTAGTTTCCAGTCAACCTCCAAGCTCAGCCTCCCCTCCAGCTGCTCACTTAACAGGGCAGTTGTTTCTCAGGACAGAACTAACACCGTGGCCTGAATGGATGAAATAACTCATTCAGGCTCGCTGAGAGCTAAGAGGTGACTGGCAGAAGTCAGAGCTGAGGATGTGAGACTGTAGCTCTGGCTGAGGTGCTTTGATATGAGAGCAGTCTGCTGAACAGCGGGGTTACTCTGCTGGTTTTTTTTATTGGCCTCCACCAGTGTGTCTTTCTCAGAGGAGCACCAACACACACACTGCTGCAGAGTATGTGTGTGCGTTTGGGCTGTTTGTGACGTCCTGACCCGTAACCTGAAATACTGAGGTGGGTGAGGATCGATGTCCCTCTGCAGAAGCTCCTGATGGTGGCCCTAATTCTTCGTCCAACCCCCAACTTCAAACACTTCTCATTCAGCCCCAGTGTACAGATGGCACACACACTGAAATTGACAGATTTAAATTGGCACACATAACAGGTTTGAATGGATGCACGGCTCTGAACTCCACTTTATGATGGAAACGTGTTATTTAATCTGGCGTATGTATGCGTGCGTGTGTCTGGATTAAATGTCTCTTCTGTTGAGCCTTCATTCCACACATTCCTCATACCAGGTGTATACATGTTGCTATCAATATTTGTCCTTGCTGTGTGGAGGCTCCAGGATTTTTTTTTTTACCCATCATCTTTACCAAAGCGTTCAACTAAAGAGTGCTGAGAGACAAGAGCTGACAAATGCAGATCATTCAAACCTTTATGTGCTGCAACACTTATCTTATAGAATTGAATGGAAAATACAAGCTGAATGGGGTCTTTAAAAAAAACATCACCTGTTTTTACTCATTTAATTTAATGCTTGTTTGTTGCATCTTGGTGTTTGCCTCTGCATTATGTGTATGTAAAAGATATATTCACTCTTCTAGAGGACAGTATTCTGGCTGCTGTCAGTGGGTGACTTTGGTCATCTGTACAAACAACTTGTTTGTTGGTGTCAAACCACTGTAGATTACTTCTTTCAAGATTGAATAAAGGATTAATTAATTCACCATCAGCTTCGTCACTTTTTCACTTTCAGATTGAACTGAAGCCTTAAACTCAAAGAGACTTTTCCTTCCATAAAGTCTCTGCAGGGCAATTGTTCCAGCGGCCTGCGCAACACGTTCCTGACTGAGGCTAATATTTTCTTCCAGGTTTAATTGGCAGTTCTAAATTAGTGTATGACCAGTGTAATTCATGCTTCAGTATAAGTGCTTGAGTACACAATATTGCAGGTTATAGTCTAGTTGTAATTATACATATTTAATTGTATTTTGAAGCAGATTGAGAACACATGTTGCCTCATAGTTTTTATCCATACCCTCATTAAACAGTTGCAACATAAAATTACTAAATACACGTACATGTTTGATTTATTACACTGGTTGAGACATTTAATTTCCAGCCTCTGGTAATAAACCAACAGTTTATGTACCTGGGAACTATTTGTAAGAACAGTGTTAATATGGAATTTGTTGATTTATATTTGTATACAACATTACACTGATTTAGACTTCACATTCACACCAGGTCTCTATGTGGCCTAATAGAAAATGTGTAATACTAAATAAGACATCATGGAGTACACTGTGCAAAATATGTCAGTGAACCATTACATTTTAAAATTATTTAAAAAATCATTAATGGCATTTTATGTTCTCCCCATGTCTGCGTGGCCCTGCGATGAGCTACCGACTTTGTCCATTGTTTACCCCACCTTTGCCCAGAGACAGCTGGGATTGGCTCCAGCAACTCCTGTGACTCCATAAAAAAGGGATAAAGCGGTTACAGACTATGGATGGATTAATGGCATTTTGCTCAAGTGAATCACCTGCTAACGTGTGGTTGTATAATGTAAATTGAATAGATTTTTATTATGAATCTAATGTCATGAAATTCATGATTAAAATTGAAGTATTATTTGAAAACATTTATTTCAAAATGTTTTCTTTTTTGATGGCATGTTTCCCAATGACACTTATTATTACAAAATGTTTTATTATAAAATAATGTCCCTTTCTATCATGACGGTGGAGTTGTCGCAGTCACCGACCCCTCAACTTTTAACCAATCACATGCATGCTGCCTCTATAAGCACACTAAAAAAAATGCTAAAAAAAAAAAATGTAAAGGCTGCTAATAAGCTATCAGATTCAGGAAAGTTTACTAACTAGACTTGGATTTGTGTCTGGATTGTTACTCTTCTTCAAGGTTACTTTTGCGATGAGGCGGCTGGATATTTCGGGGGCTGCTCATCCACAGGTACAGTGGATCAAAATCGTCCACTTGAAGTGGGCTGCCCATTCACGTCATCTACATCAGAGAGCTGTGGAGAAATAATAGCATCATTTTCTCAGGGTGTCTGTTTCTGTGGGACCATTCAGCCCCCCGAGTGGCGGTCTTGATCAATAGCATCTGTGCTGGTGTGAAGCCTTTGTTTGTCCCACCGGCTCACATCTGAAAAGACTGTCACCTGCAAATGCTGCCATGACAACTCAGGCTTTGATGAGTTATTTTTGCTGAAACACATTTTATTGAGGACAATCTATCTGTAATTTGAGCTAATTGATTCACTGTCGTTTGTTAATCCGGTAGCACACAAACACAGAGGCTTGTTTAAATGCTGTTCTGAGGCGATCAGAGCTGAAATGCTTCTCGTGCCACCAACACAATGCTCGTTCAACTCATTTTATATTTTATTAACATCCTCATACACCACAGGAATGAGGAAGTATCAGATCACCAGTAACTAAGTTTCACTTTACAGATTTCTTTTCCACTCAAGTGTTCCAAATGAACAGAAAGGCGTGGGATCTCATTGTCCCCTGGTGACCTTGACAGTGCGTCAGAAGCTTCTCCAACCTTGATACTGGAATGACATATCTCCTAGGCTTGGTTACATAACATGTGTTCTCAGGTTGTTAGTGTATAGTTTGACAAACAAATATACACAGGAATTATTTTCAAAGTAGGAAGGGATGCATAAAACTCTAGGGATTATGGTAAGTGAAAAGGAGAACTAAGTAATCTTGTCATTTGTCTCCTAGCTGTTGTCATCTTGTTTCTCTTTCTAGTCTTTTTTTGTCTCTTTGTAGTCGTTTTGAACGTCTTTTTGGTCCTTTTTGCATCCCTTAGCCATTTCATGTGTCTTTGTGGTCATTTGAGTCTCTTTGTACTCGTTTTATGCCCCTTTTTAATTGTTTTGCATCCCACTGTAATCACTTTGTGCTTCTTTGTAGTAGTTTAGTGTCTCTTTGTATTCATTATGTGTCTCTTTGTAGTGATTTTGGGCCCCTTTAGTTGTTTTGAGTCTCTGTTGTTCTCTCTGCATCCCTATGGTTTTTTTTTGCCTTGTTGCCCATTAAGTTCTTTTTCTTTTTGTGTTTCTGAGAATACAGCTGGATCTAAATTATGGGGGAGATTTGTCTTCATAGTCAGAACACCACAGACATATATATGTTATACAGAGAAACACACAGATATAGATAACCCATATAACCTTCATGTACACATTTTTGCCCCGTGCTCAGTATCCCAGCTGACAATAGTGCCAGCAAGGCAGTTTGTTGTTTGGAGATTGTAAAGAAGCCTAGGGAATGGCTCGGAAGGATGAGTTGATTGTCTTGCAACAATCCACCTGCTACTGTTGAAAGAACAAAATCATTTTACTCAACTTCTAATAAGGAAGTGATATGTGCAACAGCTGATGTTGGAAGCACAGCAGGGACAAACCAGTAGACTTTATTCTGACCTCTTCCTCTGCAATATGAGTCATTATTTATTCCCTGCTTATGGCTAATATAACCTGCCTTTAGAAAACTAAGGGGTTTATCATTTCTGCTGTAAATGTTCTTTTTTTAAATAAAGGCAGTTTCCTGTCACTCTTTCTACAGATAACAGCTTTGTGAAGACACAATTCAGGATAAAATGTCCTGGAAAGTTAGAAGTGGGCAAAAGGAAACTCAAGCCTTCTTGAACACTACAGTGCATAATCACAATCAAAAGTCATCACTGTCTCACTATGACTTGCTGGTTTCACGGCACACTCCTTATCATGACTGGCCAGCATGACCTATTGGTGAAACCCAGGCTTGCATAATCAAATCTCGCATGTTTTTCAACTGTGGACATAAATGACTGAATGTGTTTGTTTTGTGAATGCTTGACATAAACTTGCACAAAGTAAAGAAGTACAAGTCAGTCTGCAAGTTTTAAATATATCCGATTAAATGACGCGTAACATGACCAACGATTAAAAAGTGTCGATCTTATCTGAACACTGAGTTATGCAACCAGTTTTACATGAAATGGTCTCTGTCTTCATCAGGAGTGGACTGGTAATCACATTGTTAAAATGGTCAGACACTTTCGTTTTATTTATACATATGTACATCTATCTATCTATCTATCTATCTATCTATCTATCTATCTATCTATATATATATATATATATATATATATATATATACATATGTATATATATATACACACATCTATCTATATATGTACGTGTGTATGTGTATATGTACATGTATATCTATATATGTGTATATATAAATATGTTTTCATCGTTCATGTCTGTTCTTTAATAGTGTTTTCATGAATTCAATGACTTGTTTACATGATAATTCATATTCAATGTCCTCGACAACCCCTTCAGGTGTACTGTACTGTTTGTAGGATGCATCATACTGACAGCTGTGATGTCCACACTGTGTATCCAAACAGACAAAATAAGGGGATCCCCTCTCTGTACTTAGAGGCACATCTATTTGCAATAAGTCAGTTTTCTTTGAAGGATTTATGCAAACTATTTAAATCACATCAGGTCAGTGAGATGTGGCACTCGGCACTCAGCAAGAAAAGGGGACATGCTCCCCCTAGTGGTGGAGTGAGGCAGGTGCACACCTCACTCCGTGCTGCGCTGCAAAGTGTAGCTGAGTGAGCGCAGCCTGCAGGTGTGTGGTGAGGTTTACAGGGAATCACTAAATCATTGTTTCTGACAATCCTCATCGTTTGCACTGTTTAAATCACTTGGCGTGGTGTATTGATTGCACGGGGCACTGGTGTGTTGTGGACATAGCCCATGCTTTGTGAACATACTGGGAAGTGAACTGTACAGAGGTTCAAGTGGGTGAGCCTGAGTTCGAGCAACCGCTGACCCTCTGTAATAAAACTGATTAGTGTCTACCTCCCTGATTCAATCACTCATTCATTGTGCTACTGACTTGCTGTGGCTGGAACAGTAATATAGCAGAGTTTGAGTTTGAGGAAAATGATTCTTGTGACTTAAGTTTTTGAAAGTGACAATTTCAGCACATTCAGCAAACATGATAAGATACAGTTATATTAATCTAATACTTCATCATGGAAACGTAATTTAAATCCATTCAAGCGATGAGGTACTTTTTCAGTACTAGTATCACTTGTAATCATTTTGATCCCCTGACTTTTCCCGTCATGAGGTTTGTTGACCACAATCATAGAAAATGAACAAATTCAGTAGATTTCTTCTGATAAATCCTCAACAAGGCTCCCGCTGTGTGCTGCTGCACCCCACGGTGTACACTACCACCACCACCACCACCACCACATCTCTTCAATTTACCAACATGTCTTACTTGTAAAGCTCCTTCTACAAAGTGCTACAAGTGAATGCCTCTCATTTACACATTCACACACATACGAATATATTCAGGAAACAAAGAGGAACCAAAAACAACACATGTAACCTTCTAAACGTTAACTAGTCCATATATGTTCAGTTTACAGGTAGGCACCAAAGCACAGGATGTATTTCTATAATGTTTTTATAAGTGTTTACAGCTATTAATGAATGTAACGCTGTTATTGTGCTGATAAATGAAATACTGAATCTGTGTTATAATAATCAGATCCTGACATGTAAATGAGACATCTGTCTACCATACTGTCAACTTGGTTCATCTAATTTAGCGTTACAGCTGCTCCCATTCAAAGTCAATACTACTACTACTACTACTACTAATAATAATAATAATAGTATGTTTTTGTCTCCATGATTGTTATTATTAGATGATCAAAAATCACTGTATTTATAAAAACGACGTTGGTGCTTTTCATTCACACAGATGTCACATTTACATGTGAGGATCTGGTTATTATCACACAGATTCAATATTTAACTGTCATGTATCAACACAGTGTTACATACATTGGCATCTGTAAACACTCATAAAAGCACAATGAAATACGTCCTGAGGTTTGGTACCTACCTATCTACTAAACATATATAAGAACGCTACATGCCTTGTTTTTGGTTCTAGTTTTTAGTCATTCATACAACACTGATCAAAAAGTCCTTTTTGTTACAATCAGCGGAGTCTTTCTATAGTTAGAGGGCGGAAACCTTGCGCAGCCTGGTCCGTTTCTGGACGCGAACTCAACAACCTCCGTATCTCAACAGTTCAGCGCATGCGCACTGAGAACATTCGAAGTAACATCTAGCCAAACCGCTCGGCCGTCGCAGAAGACGGCACCGCCCGGCGAAAAAAAGGGGTGTGGTCTGGTGAGATCGTAGCGTCAGTGTCTCGACGTGCCTCGCGTACATAGAGGAACAACAGGCAGCCACAGTTTGTTTCTTCTGTCTGTATTTCTTCGTTCATTTGTTATTTTCAAGACAGAACATCATTTTTTTAATTCACGGCGCCCCTCCAGCATGTGGCGCTCTTGGTGTCTGCCTGTATAATAATAATAAATAATAATGATGCATTTTATTTAAAGGCACCTTTAAAAGCACTTAAGGACACCGCACATAACAACAAACAGTACAACAAAAACAGAAGACAATTTAGTTCAAATAAGGATAAATAAATAAATATAAGTATCTATGCCAGAAGCCGGCCCTGATTCTCACTGTGTCTGGTCTGCAGTCTTCTGCAAAATACTTACCATGAAAAATGTATTGTGAGTCCACACTGCAGATGCACGTTTGTTTGCTCGCTAAATGCCACCTGAGGGTACTCCCTGATGACGTCACGTCAGTCAAAGTCCAGACCCTCTATGACGCAGAGCTTTCTCGCCGGGTGCGGTGGCGCGCGCCTGTAATCCAAGCTCCCGGGAGGCTGAGGCTGGAGGATCGTTTGAGCTCAGGACCTCTGAGCTGCAGCGGACTATGTCGATCGGGTGTCCGCACTGACTTCGGTATCGATATGGTGCTCCTGGGGGAGCCCGGGACCACCAGGTCGTCTAAGGAGGGGTGCACCGGCCCAGGTCGGAGACGGAGCAGGTCAAAGCCCCCGTGCCGCTCACTAGTGGGATCGCGCCTGTCAATAGAAGCTGGAGTGCAGCCTGAGTAACACAGCGGGACCCAGTCTTTATACACTTTTTATACTCTTCAACACACACACACAAACACACACACGCTCAACAACAACGTCTTTATATGTTACAGCAGCTTCATCACTGCTCATTTAACTTCTTGTTTCCATCACAAACCTCCACAAACCAGCTGGGTTTGTTTGTCCTACACCGCCTCCACCTGGAGGAGAGAAGCAGTCAGCATCAGTCACAGCAGCCAATCAGACACCACACATACACTCACCTGATAGCTACCTTTTGGTCAGCTTGGTGGTGTGTGTGTGTGTGTGTGTGTGTGTGTGTGTGTGTGTGTGTGTGTGTGTGTATATCAGCTCTTTATTTATTATGAGCTGCTTCATTTTTATGAAATCTTTCATTAACACTGAATATCATTACTGATAATGTCATCTAACCTGACGATGAAACGTGACACAAGAGAAGCAACAATGATAACGCTCATCTTGTTTTGATGAAGATGACTGAGTGAAGGAAGCAGCTGGATCAGCTGTTTCCTCTTCTTTCTGTCCTGACAACAAAAATAGTCCAAACTGCCTTCAAGCCATCCAGTCCTTATCAACACCCCTTACATACAATCAACTGTTAACAGTCAATAATACACTTGATTCCACCACAGAGCCCAGGGATCAGCTTTTACAGTCAACTCCCTCACATCTTTCCTTTTTCACAAAACTATGGTGAGAGAGAAAAACAAAATAGATACAAAATAATTAGATTCAGAGAATGTGACAGACTGAAAGAGACTGAACTCAAGTGATGGACACATGATTGGAGGACTTGCATTCATGCTGGTACCTTATTTAGTGATAAATCTAATTTAACTTTTTATTCCCATGGGTCTCTTAAATATCTAGCCTATTAGTGTAAACATGCTGCAAAGTCATTGCAGTATAGTTGGGCAGTCAGAATACCTTCAGGTGTCACCTATTATCAGCTCCTTTAAACGGCACTAAGTGCTGGAGCCCTGCAGAATGACTGTGAAACATCATACACTAGCTGCTTTGGCGTTGCTGCAGGACATTGCCAATGCTCAACTTAGGTGACAGACACTTTTTTCACTGATTGTTCAAACTCATTACATCCTGTACAGGTACAATAAGAAAAGCAACACACCTGTACGATCACGGTGACCTCAGCCACGACATCACAACTGGTGGAAGCCAATCATGGTCAAGTATGCAACTTGTAAAAAACACCAGTAAACTCTGAGACAAACAGACAATGGACTAAACAGTGAAGCAGGAGACATTTTATGTCCAGTATTTTAACTTTGTTAACTAGAAACATTTGCATAGTCATTGATTTTTATTTTATTTTATTTTATTTTAATGAGGGAGAAGAAGTACAGGTCATTTTAAGATAAAAAAAACAAACAAACAGTTAAAATCATATGAGACACAAACCATTAAAGCAGAATATCTCTTATGTGTTCAAACATTTCTGGACTAGATGTTAAACATTAATATCTTTATATTTCATGCATTCATTTTTCTGGTTTTGTTTTTTTTTAAAAAAAAAAAAACAATATTGATTTACTCATTAAAGCTTTCACATGCACATAAAATACAAAACTATATAACCGACTGCTACTCGCTCTGTTTGGTAGCAGCCGGGTAGGAGCTAATGCCACCGCAGCTCTACCGCTTCATCATCGTGCTTTGCCACCCCGCTCTCGCTCGGACGTCCCTCGGCCTATGAGCAGGGAGCCGGGTCTCAACCGTCACTCATGGCGGGGTCTGCCTGGCTGCGGGGTGGCATGCACTGATGAAGCGGGAGCTGTATCAGTGATAGGAACTCCTACAATAGCAACCTGGAACTCCACTCGTATTTATAGACCTCTCGCCTCGTCCTCCTATCACTCATGGTGCCCACTTTAATTTTTTTGCCACTTATTATGCCTGTCACACAGTCACAAGCAAGACTCACATACTCACTCACTCACCAAACAGTTTTCACATTTGAAATTGCTGTACTTTTGCAATTATTTGCCTCCATTTGGCTGAAATGTCCTAAAAAGAATTTTCATGAAGTAATATTATATGAAAATTGATAAAGGGGCGGAGCTACAGTGATGTCCGGGGTAGCGCCGGCCACCTCTGGAACCTGATTGGACAGTTCAGGCGCCACCCCAGTTGATTGACAGGTGACTGCACGTCTCGTTGACAGTAGCGCATTATGGAAAGACAAACACGGGAGGTAGAAGAAACCACGAATGGATGGAGAGGAGCTACTTTAAATCCATCACTCTGAAGTAAGTTTTAAAGTGGTTCCTGCTCTAAGATTTCTAAAAATGTACGGTTATTGTAGGCAATGACCTAACGTTAGCCTGACCTAACGTTAGCCTGAAGCTACGTAGCACTAGCTTAGGATAATGTGGGGGTCATAGTTAGTTTTTCAGTAAGGGACTTTAAATAAACTCAGCAAAGAATTTCACAGTAGAGCTCAAACAAACTGTCATGAACACTCCGAGATGATGTCGGTGTCCATGTAGCCTGTTTGCAATTGTGAAGGTCTAAACTACAGCCAGTGTACTTAGTGCTGACAAGCCTACATGATCCAGTTGAATTGTAACGTTATAGTAGCTAGGCTGGCAGTAGATTTTAAACTAAGTTACAGCACGAGAATGAGGACGAATAGTTTAAGATTCTGCCTAACACAATCTGGAGGTGTAACCAGGCGGTCTTATTGTGTATAAGGACAGATAAGAATGAAGAGGAAGGGAGATATTTCAGGCTTTTTTTTAAAGAAGCACAAATGACGCACAGCTCAGGTCCAGACAGACTCCAGCAACAATGTCAGCAGCCCTGGCAGTTCTGAACCTGGAGCTGCCAGGCAGCTCAGTGTGTTGAGACACAAGGAGCCAGTCTACCAGCCCCAGGTCAGAGCTTAGAGGCAGTAAACTGCATGCACAGTTAGGACACTGAACAGTTTGGCCTCACTCTGTAACAAAAGGTGATTTTGACAGATTGAGCCTAATTTTGAATGTTGATTCAGCTTGTAACAATAGATGATTTTGTGTGTGATGTTATTTTATTGCTGTTTTATTTATTTTGACGGCATCTATATTTTTTACATTGCAGTTTCTTCAATTGTTGAGAGTGACACATACGTCTGCCTCTGAGGAGGAAGACAGTGAGCCAGAGCTGCTGGGAGGAGATGCCACCGAACCTCCACATCCACATCAAGCTCCACATACTGTGCACCTAAAGGACCCAGTGGTAGGTCCATACTTACTAACCTATCTATGAACCTTCTGAACAGCGGCTGTTCTCACATGATATAGTACGGCTAACACAGGTGCTGCTAATGGCATTAATTAGCCTGAGCTCCAGATTCAGCTGCACTTAAATTTACAGAAGCTTTTCATGTCAAAATGAGTGTTGTGCAAATGCTCTACACATCAACCTATAAGTTAGCCACTGTGAGCCACAGTACTAGTATTTCAGTATTTAATCCGTTGACATGTGTGTCCATAACTACTCAATATGTATTGTCGACTTCTCCATATCCAGAGAGGAGGATCCTGTTCAGCCGTGTCTGAAAATGTTCCCAAGAACTCAACATGGAACAAGGAAGAGGGCATTCGACAGTTCTTGGTGTACGGACAATCCATGGCTGGAGTGCTCTTGATAAAACAATGGAGGTGGTGCTCCATTTACGAGTGTATAATCAATCACCAGTGATTAATTACCTTTATTATTAAGTATTGTATCTCCTACATAGTGAAGTGTGTAGAGACATATGGTCTGGACTACAAAAATAATCTTGTAGGACATCCGTAATGAGTGGGAAGCATTCTGGTGTGTCTGCACGCATTAGGAGCGATGTAAGATTTACATTTTATGTGCACTGTAATGAACTCTGCTTAAATTTAGTTATTTTTGATGTGGTGAAGTCAGCTTCTGAAGTTGGTGACTTCTTTGCACTTCTGCAGAACATTTATAGATTTGTATCCGGCTCTGCTGTTCATATCAAGTGGCTTACTGTGGCGGGGCGGCAGTGGCTCAGTCGGTAGAGACTTGGCTTGGGGACTGGAGGGTGGCCGGTGAGGGTGAAGAGGTGCCAGTTCACTTCCTTGGCTACTGCCGAGGTGCCCTTGAGCAAGGCACCGAACCCCCATATGCTCCCCGGGCGCTGTCACAGCAGCACACTGCTCCTAGCTTGCAGGGTGTGTGTATTTGTGTATACTTACAATATATACGCAGCTAGGATGAGGAGAACTTCGGGTGTGTTTGCATGTAATGCATGTAATATATATCTGATAAAATAATTTATAAAGTATCTTAAAAAGAAAGGGAACTACAGAGACTTACAGGTTACAATCCCATTTCAAAACTGTTTTGAGTATGTCGGTTTGAAAGTTAGCGTTGCTAAGCTAACAGCTGATCGGTGAGGCTAACAACTGATGGCGGGGCTACTAGCTAATCAGCGAGAAATGTAACGTGAGTAAGTGTAACGTCCTGCAAACAGGAATACAAAATAAAACATAGCAGCTGAACCTGAGAATAAACTAATAAAAGAGTTGGTCAAACAACAACTTGCGCTCTTCCAGCATGCGACACACTGACGCTGACGAATGACGTAGGATGTGCTGCGACGGCGGAAAAAAAACAACCAAAAAACTGGATCGGCCCGTGGATGTGTTTCATTTTACCGATCCCTGATCCAGCCGTTTTGTCAATATCGGGGCCGATGCCCGATCTTAATAACGGATCAGTGCACCCCGAGTGCAAAGCATATATTGTGTTTGCAGGGTTGGTGCTTTTGTTTAGGGCATGGTCACCAAAGTTAGAGGTTGTGATGCTTTGGGCATAGCAACCACTTTCAGTGTTTAAGCATTAGGCAAGAACTGTAAAGGGGCTTCACCCAACCACTAACCATGAGTGAAAGAAAAGTTTTTGTACAATCATTCAAATTCTCTGAAAAATGTGACGAAAGGCCTTTAGATTTATTACACTCATTAGATGTTGGTGCCCCCTGGTGGGAGCATCAAGAAGACACTGTAGACGCTCTGAACATCTGAACACAACAAGTGTATATCAATCAATCATTAATCATCAAAACACCATCAATCAGATTTCAAACAAAATAGCAAAAAAAAAAAATAAATAGCGTACATATTGTACAGCCATGTACGTATGACTCTGTACCCTTTATACTTCACAACTATGAAGGAACACGTATAAGAATGTAATGTCACCTCTGAGATAGAGAAACTGTTAATAGTTAGGTGAATACCAAAATTGTTTCTATAAAGATAATTAGCCTCATGATATCACAATTGCTCAGGAGAGCAAAAATAGAGCGCATCAATTAAAAGAAGCAGTAATGAATAACTACAAAAAAGATTATACACATAGATATAAGTGACATGCAGTATACACAATATAAACAATATGAAAAAGAAATAAAAAAACTCCCACAATATTGACATTATTGCACATTGAGAAGAGTATTTACACCATTTCACAGGTAACAGGTAATAGTAACGCACAACTAAAGACATTGGTTCCTTTTTTTGTAAGTCTTTAGTTTTGTCAGCCAACACACTAAACACTTCACTTTCCTTTACTTCTGCTATCATTTGCTTTCAGACCATTTCTGCTAATCCCTAGAGAATCTCATTCTGAATTTGGAGGCTGGTATACTTGGCAGTGCCACATGCATCTAGTCTTCTCTCTGTAAAGGGGTCATGCCTGGCAATTTGACCCAAAATGGCCCCTAAATTGCCCTTACTGCCCGAGTTCTCAGATTCCCAATGACCCCTCTGCCAGATATTTGAAGTTACAGATACTGGTAGCACCTTGGCAATTGATCTTATGTTGTTTTGATTTTCCTCAATGTTCTTTTTTCTACCCTCATTTAAGGTGTCCAAAACGGATTTGTTTCTCTCAATGACCCTTTTGTATTAACTCGAGGCATACATGGCATTCACGTGTTATTCTGACTTTTAGTGAAGTTTAAACCCGGCATCTTTTAACATGGCTTTTTCCAGGTGGAAACCCTGACTCGGATGTGAAGGCCAAGTCCTGCGTACTGGGGAGGGAAAAAAGCCTGCAGGTGAAACAGTGACCGGCATCTTGACTTAGAGAGCACTCCAGCCATGGATTGTCCGTATACCAAGAACTGTCGAATGCCCTCTTCCTTTTTCCATGTTGAGTTCTCGGGAACATTTCCAGACACGGCTGAACTGGATCCTCCTCTCTGGATCTTGAGATGTCTACAATACATATTGAGTAGTTATGGACACACATGTCAACGGATTAAATACTGAAATACTTCAATACAAGAATAAGTACTGTGGCTCACAGTGGCTAACTTATAGGTTGATGTGTAGAGCATTTGCACAACAGTCATTTTGACATGAAAAGCTTCTGTTCAATGTAAGTGCAGCTGAATCTGGAGCTCAGGCTAATTAATGCCATTAGCAGCACCTGTGTTAGCCGTACTATATCATATGAGAACAGCTGCTGTTCAGAAGGTTCATAGATAGGTTAGTAAGTATGGACCTACCACTGGGTCCTTTAGGTGCACAGTATGTGGAGCTTGATGTGGATGTGGGGGTTCGGTGGCATCTCCTCCCAGCAGCTCTGGCTCACTGTCATCCTCCTCAGAGGCAGACGTATGTGTCACTCTCAACAATTGAAGAAACAGCAATGTAAAAATGCCGTCAAAATAAATAAAACTGCAATAAAATAACATCACACACAAAATCATCTATTGTTACAAGCTGAATCAACATTCAAAATTAGGCTCAATCTGTCAAAATCACCTTTTGTTACAGAGTGAGGCCAAACTGTTCAGTGTCCTAACTGTGCATGCAGTTTCCTGCCTCTAAGCTCTGACCTGGGGCTGGCAGACTGGCTCCTTGTGTCTCAACACACTGAGCTGCCTGGCAGCTCCAGGTTCACAACTGCCAGGGCTGCTGACATTGTTGCTGGAGTCTGTCTGGACCGGAGCTGTGCCTCATTTGTACTTCTTAGAAAAAAGCCTGAAATATCTCCCTTCCTCTTCATTCTTATCTGTCCTTATACAAAATAAGACAGCCTGGTTACACCTCCAGATTGTGTCAGACAGAATCTTTAACTATTCATCCTCATTCTCGTGCTGTAGCCTAGTTTAAAATCAACTGCCAGCCTAGCTACTATAACCCCTGGCAAAAATTATGGAATCACCAGTCTTGGAGGATGTTCATTCAGTTGTTTAATTGTGTAGAAAAAAAGCAGATCACAGACATGACAAAAAACTAAAGTCATTTCAAAAGGCAACTTTCTGGCTTTAAGAAACACTAAAACAAATCAAGAAAAAAAATTGTGGTAGTCAGTAACAGTTACTTTTTTTAGACCAAGCAGAGGGAAAAAAATATGGAATCACTCAATTCCAAGGGAAAAAATTATGGAATCACCCTGTAAATCTTCTTTCCCAAAACTAACACCTGCATCAGATTAGATCAGCTCGTTAGTCTGCAGTTAAAAAGGAGTGGACTGACATAAATCATGGCTCCAACATGAGAGATGTCAATTGAAACAAAGGAGAGGATTCTCAAACTCCTTAAAGAGGGTAAATCATCACGCAATGTTGCAAAAGATGTTGGCAATATGTCTTGAAAACAGAAAATGCACAGCGGAACGAATGGGAGGAAACTGGAGTCAACGTCTGGGATCAAACTGTAAGAATTCGGAATTTGGACTGTGGATGACCAGAGGTGGTGCAACAGAGTACTAGTGGTGTGTTGAAGTGTTCTTTTGTTTGTTTGTTTTTCATGATTCCATATTTTTTTCCTTGGAATTGAGTGATTCCATAATTTTTTCCCTCTGCTTGGTCTAAAAAAAGTAACTGTTACTGACTACCACAATTTTTTTTCTTGATTTCTTTTAGTATTTCTTAAAGCCAGAAAGTTGCCATTTGTGCCATTTTATGTCTGTGATCTGCTTTTTTTTCTACAAAATTAAACAACTGAGTGAACATCCTCCAAGACTGGTGATTCCGTAATTTTTGCCAGGGGTTGTATACAATTAAACTGGATCATGTAGGCTTGTCAGCGCTGAGTACACTGGCTGTAGTTTAGACCTTCACAATAGCAAACAGGCTACATGGACACCGACATCATCTCTGAGTGTTCATGACAGTTTATTTTGAGCTCTAGTATGAAATTCTTGCTAACTGAGTTTATTTCAAATCCCTTACTGAAAAACTAACTATGACCCCCACATTATCCTAAGCTAGTGCTACGTAGCTTCAGGCTAACATTAGGTCATTGCCTTTCATAACGTTGGCGGATGTGCGGGGCAGAAGATCGAGCCAACGGTTAGCCTAACCTAGAGTCCTAAAGAGAGACCTAAAGTCCTAAAGAGTCTCTCTTTAGGACTCTAGCCTAACGTTACTCTCACAGTAGAACTATTGGGGACGAGATCTCTTCTATAAATGTGCAGTCAAATCGTCAGTGTAGTACAACTGCTCATCAGGAACCAATTTAAAACTTACTTCGGAGTGATGGATTTAAAGTAGCTCCTCTCCATCCATTCGTGGTTTCTTCTGCCTCCCGTGTTTATCTTTCCATAATGCGCTACTGTCAACAAGACGTGCAGTCACCTGTCAATCAACTGGGGTGGCGCCTGAACTGTCCAATCAGGTTCCAGAGGTGGCCGGCGCTACCCCGGACATCACTGTAGCTCCGCCCCTTTATCAATTTTCATATAATATTACTTCATGAAAATTCTTTTCAGGACATTTCAGCCAAATGGAGGCAAATAATTACAAAAGTAAAGCAATTTCAAATGTGAAAACTGTTTGGTGAGTGAGTGAGTATGTGAGTATTGCTTGTGACTGTGTGACAGGCATAATAAGTGGCAAAAAATAAAAGTGGGCACCATGAGTGATAGGAGGACGAGGCGAGAGGTCTATAAATACGAGTGGAGTTCCTGGTTGATGTTGTAGGAGTTCCTATCACTGATACAGCTCCCGCTTCATCAGTGCATGCCACCCCGCAGCCAGGCAGACCCCGCCATGAGTGACGGTTGAGACCCGGCTCCCTGCTCATAGGCCGAGGGACGTCCGAGCGAGAGCGGGGTGGCAATGCACGATGATGAAGCGGTAGAGCTGCGGTGGCATTAGCTCCTACCCGGCTGCTACCAAACAGAGCGAGTAGCAGTCGGTTATATAGTTTTGTATTTCATGTGCATGTGAAAGCTTTAATGAGTAGGTCAGAAATCAATATATATATATTTTTTTTATCTTACTCTCTCATTGTGACCTTGAACTAATGCTAAACCATGTTTTGAGGAGAAAAAGAGTTGTCTTCACTTTATGTGTAAACGGTTCAGAGGGGCAAATAACTTTTTTGGACATTATAAAAAGCTGATGAAATCAGAGCCTGCATGCCTTATAAATGTGTCAGGTTGACATGACGTAGTTAGATTGTGTTGTTTAATAGTGGTGTCACTGAGTCTGTGTTTTGACATTTGCCAGTTCCTCATGATGTGACCTGCCTGCATTTGGGGTGTCATGTAACGTGAGCACTGACTGAGCTGATGGTGAGGGTTGAGGGTTGACATACTTATACTTATTCATTTATTCATTTATTTATTTCTCCTCATTTGCACTAAATTGTCTTCTGCTTTTGTTGTGCTGTTTGTTGTTATGTGCGGTGTCCTTAAGTGCTTTTAAAGGTGCCTTCATATAAAATGAATCATTATTATTTTTTATTATTATCATTATACAGGCGGTCGCCAAGAGCGCCACATGCTGGAGGGACGCCGTAAATTTAAAAAATGATGTTCTGCCTTGAAAATAACAAATGAACAAAGAAATACAGACAGAGGAACAAACTGTGGCTCCCTGTTGTTCCTCTATGTACGCGAGGCATGTTGATACTCTGATGCTACGATCTCATCAGACTATACCGCTTTTTTTTCGACGAGTGAATCCGTCAGCTGCGACGGCCGAGCGGTTTGGATAGATGTTACTTCGAATGTTCCCAATGCGCATGCGCCGAAATATTAAGATATGGAGGTTGGTCAGTTCGAGTCCAGGAACGGACCATCCTGCACAAAGTGTCCGCCTTAAAACTAAAAAAGACTCCGCTGAATGTAACAAAAAGGACTGTTTTTGATCAGTGTTGTATGAATGACTGAAAACTCAAGCCAGAATATCGATCGGACTGTGCCTGCTGAGGAGACTCAATGCCTCTCGTTTACACATTCACACACATACGAGTATCTTTGACAAACAGATAGGAACCAAAAACAATACGTGTAACGTTCTCTGATGATTATAAACGTTAACTGCTCCTCATATATGTTCAGTTTACAGGTAGGTACCAAACTTAAGGATGTATTTCATAATGCTTTTATGAGTGTTTACAGCTGCCAATGTATGTAACGCTGTTACTGTGTTGATACATGACAGTTAAATATTGAATCTGTGTTATAATAACCAGATCCTGACATGTAAATATGACATCTGTGGGATTAAAAAGCATCAACGTCATTTTTATAAATACAGTGATATTTGATTATTATCATTATTACTATTATCATGATTATATTATTATGATTGTTATTATGATTATTATTTTGATTATGATTATCATTATTACTATTTTCTGCATATTCTTGACTTTGAATGGGAGCAGCTGTAACGCTGCAATTTCCCATCGGGAATCAATAAAGTATTTCTGATTCTGATTCATATAATATAGAGTCAATTGTCCATATTTAGAGTTAAATTAGGTGAACCAAGTTGACAGTATGGTAGACAGATGTCTCATTTACATGTTAGGATGTGGTTATTATAGACAGATTCAATATTTCATTTATCATCGCAGTAACAGCGTTACATTCATTAATAGCTGTAAACACTTATAAAAACATTATAGAAATACATCCTGAGGTTTGGTACCTACCTGTATACTGAACATATAAGGACTAGTTAACGTTAATAATCATCACATTAACGTATAGCACTTTGTAGAAGGAGCTTTACAAGGAAGACATGTTGGTAAATTGAAGAGATGTGGTGGTGGTGGTGGTGGTAGTGTACACCGTGGGGTGCAGCAGCACACAGCGGGAGCCTTGTTGAGGATTTATCAGAAGAAATCTACTGAATTTGTTCATTTTCTATGATTGTGATCAACAAACCTCATGAGGGGAAAAGTCAGGGGATCAGAATGATTACAAGTGATACTAGTACTGAAAAAGTACCTCATCGCTTGAATGGATTTAAATTACGTTTCCATGATGAAGTATTAGATTAATATAGCTGTAACTTATCATGTTTGCTGAATGTGCTGAAATTGTCACTTTCAAAAACTTAAGTCACAAGAATCATTTTCCTCAAACTCAAACTCTGCTATATTACTGTTCCAGCCACAGCAAGTCAGTAGCACAATGAATGAGTGATTGAATCAAGGAGGTAGACATTAATCCGTTTTATTAACAATCTTTATTTAGTCTTTAATGTTGACAATACAGTGCAAGACAATCTCCACAATAGTATGGAGTGAAAAATAAAAATAATATCAACCAAACAAACAAAAGGAACATAGCCTGTGTGAAATTATGCTAGTGAGTGTTGCGGCCACCTGACTAATCATGTCTTCCTTTATATGTCAAATATTTCCCACAACTTTTTATAAAAACATCTTCTTTCATTTTCAACTTATATGTGAGATGTTCCATCACAAGTATATCATCTATAAATGACATCCACTGTTTGTGACTTGGAATGTCAGACTTAAGCCAGTTCTTAGCTACAGTCTTCTTTCCAGCCACCAGAAAAATCCTGACCAAACATTGGTCATGCAGCGTGCCCTCCAAATGACCAAGGTACAGAACAAGACAGGATTTAAGAACCACATATCCCAAGACATCACAGATAACTGAGTGAACATTACCCCAGAAGGGTTGTATTTTTGTGCATTTCCAAAGAATATGTGTGTGGTCTGGATCCATATGGTTCCATAATCTCCAACATGGTTGTTGAGCATTTATCTGTTTACTTTTGATTTTAGGTGTAATGAAGTACCAAATTAGATTCTTTCAACTGAATTCCCTCTATTTTGGAGATTGTGTTGTAATTTGGTGTGTTTTCCACATATCATACCATATCCCCTCTGAAACCTCCTCACCCAGCTCCCTTTCCCATTTGGCTTTAACATACAATGTTGAATCTGTTCTATGGATTGATGGATTATCAAACAGCCATACAGAACCGCCACAGCCTTCAGAATAGCTTGGCTATAAGCTTTTACAAGTAGCTTTATGATGGGATGTATTTTATCCTCGGTTGTTTTAATACTTTTGATATAATAGTCCCTCATTTGTAGATATCTAAATAAGTCCTGATTCCCAAGATCATGTGTATTTAGTTCTTGAAAGCTTTTGATTTCACCTCTTTTAATAGCTGTACATGATGAGTTGAGATGAGACGCAGTTGCGCAGCACGAAAATGTTCTTTTAGATTTAGGAGAGCTATTCTCCCTCTGTCTTTAGATAATTAAAGTGTGGCATAGCGTATTCTGGGCCATTTACCTCCCCATACAAATCTTGATATGCACTTATCCCATTTAAGAAATTGGTCTTTTGATATAACTACAGGCAAAGATAGAAAGAAATATAGCAGATGTGGTAGGATGTTCATTTTAACCACATTTGTCCTGCCATTTAATCCCAGTGGGTAAGTGAACCATCTGTCAATATCTCCCCTGATGTTTTCGTCAATGTGATCTTTAGTTATATTTATGCCCAAATATTTAATTAATTTTGCTTCCCAGTTCAACCGCCATTCCCTAAGTTCTTGGTTTGGCAAACAGTTAAACATTAGGATTTGAGTTTTAAGTCTATTTACTTATCTACCAAATCTTTCAAGAGTTTGTGTAAGCTGCTTAAATGAATTCCCTGTTTGTTTGTTTTAAATAAATCATAATGTCATCCGCAAACAGACTTATTACATGTTCTTGTTTATTAATTTCTATACCTATTATTGAACTGTCTTGTCTGATCATCTGGGCCAATGGCTCGATATATAGGGCAGACTGCATGGAGCTGTCTCTCCAAGACAAATCTTTCTGACAGAGAGCCATTGACTTTTACTCTAGCTGTAAGTTTGTTATAGAAAGACCTGATGCATTGAATTGACCTCAAGTTGAATCCAAGTTTTCCCAAAGTTAAAGGTACAATATGTAAGGAATCTAAAGCAACTGGCCGTAAAATCATCCTAATATGTCACAGAGACTCAGGAATAATGTTCATATAACATACTGAACTCACCAACAACAACAGTACAGCCAAAATATTCGCATTAAAAAAAATCTTTTGCAGACCACAAATCATGTTGCAGTCAGTAGAGTCTCAGTTGCCGAGCAACCACAGGTTGCCAGTTACGACTGAGCTACAATGGCAGAGGCAATGAAATCTAAAAGACCTCGTTATGAATCACAAAAACGCCAAGATAAAATTCGAGGCAAAGCGAGGATCTATATAGGGGAAGCATTTGAACGGTGGAGACAGTTGAAAGCTGAGAGGGATTTGAAAACGGATGCAGAATTGGCTACTCTTCTCCTAGACAGGTAAGTTAAACTTGGCTAACTAAGTTAGCATCATAGCATGATGGGGATGGACATTTTGAATACTTTGAACTGTCGAGTAATAACGTTATTCATTTTGATCATAGAAACAAACGTTAGCAGCACAGCTAACGCTAGCAGCATTAGCACTGTCCTGGTGCGGGCATCAGGTCTCCAGCGTGCTGCTGTCGGCGCGTTTGCCAGCAGCGGCTGGACAATACGAAATCTTACATTTGACACTTAGCCAAATTCGAGTCCTCTTTAGGTCTTTGCATGTATATCGCCATAAACTATATAACGTTATAAAAGGGGAGGCAAAAATGAAGGACAGTTCTTTCAAATATCATGCATAACGTTATTCCATCTGATATGTCCATCCCTAGTCAACAGCTAACGTTACCATAAATAATTATACATCTTGATCTTTACTGAGAGAGCAGAATTGTGTGTCTTAGAGCCACTCATTTATGATAAAACGCTCATCTCTTTAGCTACATGGGTCCGAGCACCTCCACCCCCAGTAAGAGGCACAGACTGGGGAAAAAAATCTTGGCAACTCCATCACTGTCAAGTATTGGAGGGCCATCATCTGATACCCCTTCTATTGAGGAAGGAAAAATAGGCCTAAATGTAAATGAGAGCACCGCGGATGCCCCTGAAGCCCTACGGGAAAGGTAAATAAAGCCTCACGATCCTTATAGTATGATTGAGGAAAATAAAATAGGTTGAACATTTCCTTTTTCTACGATCCACACCTATGGTGACAGTCATTTTTTTTCCCAAAAAAGTTTACAGAACTTGAGTATCCAGGATAGTGAGACCCAGACTATGGATGAACGTCAGATAAATGACCTGAGGAAGAGTGTGTAAGTTTCACTGAAAATGCCCGTAGTAGTAGTGTGACAAGACTTGCTGATGTGCTTTGATTGTTTACATTTTATCATTTCAAATTTGACAGTATTGATTGGGGTGATTGTGATGAGACTGAGGAGGATATCGAAGGTGATGACAGTCAAGATGAGGACTACGTTCCTCGTATTTATGTTGGGTATGTTACCATTATTTTGATTCTCATTGCTTCATGATGTTTCACTCGATAAGAATCTTTAGTAAACATTGTTAGGAACACAGAACAAATATTTCTCTGAATCATTCTCTCTCTTTAGACACACACAAGAGTTATTCTCAGAGAACTAAATAAATACTCTAACAATTTATGTAATTATTGCTGCTTCATCACTATATCTTGTATTAATAACTAATGCATAAATAGCAATTGCTTTCATATGTTTCATGTCTACAGGATGGGTGGAGCATTGCAGGCACCACCAGACCTTGCCAGTCTGCCTGTAATGAAACTGTACATGACATCTCAGAGATGGAGGTGGTCATGGAGAGAGAAGCATTTGTGCGGACAGTCGATAGGCTATTGGAAGAGGTGAAGCTTGTGGAGGTCTGCACAGATGTCCATGTCCAGATCTCTGCCCTAATGAGTAAGTATTGAAAGTTTGTTGGGAATCTTAAAGGAAACAATAATAGTAGTCATCGTTTTACTTCTTTTTTTGGAAAATCAACTGTATTTACCGTACATAATTTTCATTTAATTTTACTGAATCAGACAAAGGAAAGTACAAAGACCTTGGGATGCAGCACAGCTTGGACATGTGGCATGGTGCCAAGAATTTGGCCAAAAGGATCCATTCTGTAAGTGTAGTTTTCATTACAAACACTTTTACCATGATAATCTAACTTGTGGTTTGTTTTGATGACTGTTTTATCTTTACATCCTAGGCTGCACAGGGGAAAGGTCAGTCCAGCTTGAGCCATTTGGTTGAAGGACATCGTCAACCACTTTTGGTGGTTCTGCAAACAGGCAGATTCGTACCAAGAATTCATTGTAAGTTGTCATGGTTTGGAAACTACTTGATTATCATTTTTTGGAGAAAGTAAAGGTTTATTTCTAAGAAGAAAACGAGCAGTGTAATAACAATAAGCTTGTGGAAAAAAGGTCAAATAAAGTACATCTGTGTCTATGATTTCAGACATAAGCAGTATATCATGTACAGTGTGTGTGCTTGTTTTCGCAAGTAGATTACTTTACAGATACTGCAAACAAATAGTCTATATTTTTATTGCACGAGTGTGTTCTCAAGAACTCAATTAGTTTGTGAAAAAAAGCTATATATATATATTTTTAGGAGCTGTGGCTTGGAGTACTACATCATATCACCAATGAACACAAGTGGGTGCTGGGCAGCTGCCAGCATGTGGACCTGGAATCTGGGGGAACTCAGCAGTGACTTGTGAGAGGCTCCATGGCACACAAGGCCCTCAAAGCCGTCGTTACAAACAAGCAGTAGCTGAAAGAGGTCCACAAATACCTCAAATTTAGGTAATTTGACTGTTTCTTTACTAATAAGGATGTTTGCAAAGCTAGAAAGTAATTTACTAAATATTTGACAATGGTTGTCCCCATCTACAGGTCCACTGCTGATCTGGAGTCTTTCAAGAATCATATTCTTATGTATGCAAATAAGCGTACAGCATTTAGCCCACCAGTGTTTGAGGCCCTAACAATCCTTGCCGCCATGGATTACAATTTCCATAAGGACAGGCCAGACTTACTTAAATCTGACGGAGGCAAACAGTAAGTCACTTGCTCATTGCTCCATGTATTTACTTTTTTGAAAACACTAAAAAACATGTTTTGAGGAATATACTAAGACATCGTGCCCATCACCACTTTGACCTATTGCCCTCTGGGCGACGCGATCAATCAATCAAATCCCACTCAACCGATTCTCAGCTTACTTTCCTGAGCTGAGATATTCTAATTACATTTCTTTCTCTCTCTCCCCTCTGCTTCTACAAATTTCAGGTACAAGAGGCTGTACAAAAAAAATGTGAGGAGGTACATGCTCTACACTGTGAAGGCTGCAAAAACATATGCATACATCCCACAGTTGCAAGCCAGGATTCTTCAGAAGAGACTGGCTGGGAAGGGGATGCCCAGGAAGAGGTCACTTCGGCCTGATGACCCCAGGAGGCTTGGTCTGCTCCCTCCTGTCCGGCACCAACTGTGACAGAACTCCTGCACACCCAAGTCAGGAGACATCTTGGTAGGTGGAATGTCTTCATTTCTTACTCATTGGGCTACATAAGACACTCTCTTAGTTAGATCTCATGTGTAACATAACTTTATGCAAAAACAAGAAACCTGTATTCTGTGCCAATGATTTAATCTACTGATTTTTTATTTTATTTGTTGTTCTCCGCAGCTCCAGCATTCAAGAGTGACTAAAGAGCCAATAAGCATCGTAGAGCATCAAAACTTTTTTTTTTTATACTCCTTATTTACTTTTATTTTTTTTGCCTTTTTGTGTTTATTGGAAATTGCTCAGTTAAAGGAAGTCACCGTTTGATCTATACTGTGTGTTATTTATACTTCACCTAGAGGTTTATTGCACTGTTTTCACACTGAGATGACTGAAAGAGGACTTGGTTTGTTCTTTAGACAATAGAAATAATTCATTACATTGTTTACAGTTTCGGCGTGAGTCTTCCGCCTTCGTCAGAACTGTCACCAGATGTCAGGTGGCGATGTGCCTTATCAACTGATGTTATAAACTAATTACATCAATTGGACATAATGAACTTTCACAACACATGATAATGATCTGAATCTAGCATTTCTGTTATGATATCATTGTAAAAGACACAGCAGTGCTATTTTGAATATAGTATTTTTTATTGAAAAACAAACACATTTTCAATCACACTCAACATTTTAACAGTAACGAGCATATGAACAACAAAACATAATTGAAAATGAAATCAAATAGTGGGCACAAAGCCTGTGTACTGGCCCAGAGGATCTGGGTATTTGTCCCTAATCTTCCAAACACTGCAGCTGGGATTACGCGCCTGTTAACCTGGCCCAATGACCCATGCTGCCAAAAGATGAATTGCCGATAGGCAGCATACCTAAATTCTCGGTTGTCATCCCCTGGCTCTCTAGCATCACCAACCACCCAAACGTTATTCCTGTACTGTCTGTGAAGGCGCAAATAGCCATCCTCCAGACAGTACAGGTTGAAGTGCGGCAGTTGGCTGATGCAGTTGATAGGACCCTGGCCACAGCATTTTCTCTCCAAATCAGTGGTCATCTCCCTGCAGTTGCCACAGGTGAACCATGGAAGAGCAGCCGCTGGTGGAGGAGTAGGTGTGTTCCCTAAGGTTAGTAGGGCATCAAAAACCAACCCTGGCTCCCGAGAAAAAAGTTGGGTGGTCAGCCAGCTGAATAAGTGCCTAGGTCAGGGATGGGCAACTTTTATGATAGAGAGGGCCACAAAAATTGGATACTGTATCCCCATCATTTAATCAGCCAATTTAACACAGAGACAAAACATTCACATTCATGAGTGATATACAATTAATTCAGTGCAATGACGTCTCAAAAATCATCATTCAATAAAAATAACAAGCACAAAGGGCAACAGTAATAATAAAAAAAAAAACAATATTCATGTTTGATGTGCATTTCTACTCTCTGCCTTCCCATTCCATGACATGTTTCATAC
This sequence comes from Diplodus puntazzo, assembly GCA_963678695.2. Classification (NCBI taxonomy): domain Eukaryota; kingdom Metazoa; phylum Chordata; class Actinopteri; order Spariformes; family Sparidae; genus Diplodus; species Diplodus puntazzo. The sequence goes on along the minus strand of OZ023157.1, from coordinate 30,644,834 downwards.
CACATTCGTGAAGGAGATTTTGAGCACAGAAAAATATATTTTGCTTGAACATAAATTATATTTTGAAGATGATTTTCCCCGGGTAAAACATAAATTTCATTTGCGGAAACAGAAATGTATTCTGTGCTCAATAAATGTGTTTGTATGTTTGCTTTTATGCATTTTAAGATGCAATAATAACCTCTGCGCTCTCACAAACTCTTGCTGGCTGCGCTGCAGACCGTCACTCTTGCTCTCAATCTCTCCTTCTGTGGGCTAAACTTCGCCTGCACACTGGCTCAAGTTAGCACTGCGTTAACAAACAGCTAATCACGGCCTCTCCATGGATAACACCGGCGCGCGCTACACGGATGCGCTCCGACTCTGACTGCCCTTACACCTGGACGCTGCACACCTCGATCACTTGATCGCCAGAGTTTACCCTACACATGGCTCTCCTCTTTCGCCTTTCACGGACTCCTCGGCCTGTGTGGTTACTCCTTCGAGCCTGCGTTTATCCGCAAAAGGAGTGGCACCGAGTGCGCTGCGTAAATGAAGGCCACACATGGCTCAGGAAGCACCTGCCGCAGGAGCTGGAAGACAAACGTATCAGCAAGGTGGAGACACTACGGGCGGCTAATTACTATATCAAACACCTGCGGAGCCTGCTGGACTTGAACGCGTCCGGGATGGCGGTGTCACTCGGAGACGCGCGTAACTGCGCCGTGTCCGAGTGACACTTCCATCCCACCCGCAGGAGTAATCACACACGCTGAGGAGTCCGTGAAAGGGGAAACAGGAGAGCCGTGTGTAGGGTAAACTCTGGCCGTGCACGTGATCGAGGTGTGCGGCGTCCAGGTGTAAGGGCAGACAGAGTCGGAGCGCATCCTTGTAGTGCGCTCCGGTGTTATCCATGGAGAGGCCGTGGAGAGCACACGTGGACATATAAAACAGGCTCCACTAACGCCTCTCTATGAATTAAAAAGGCTAGAACATGTTTGTTCTTTGTGTTTTTGAGGCTGGAGGTAGGGGGTGTATTATCGGGGCAGAGAAGTAGCCCTGTCTCTCTCATCAACGTAAATTCTTTCCATAATGTTCCTTCCGTCGACAATGTGAATTATTGATATTTGGAAATTGACTCGCGGGCCAAACTGAGTGAGGACGAGGGCCGCATGCGGCCCACGGGCCGCCAGTTGCCCATCCCTGGCCTAGGTAAACACATCACAAAGAAACAATGTTATGCATTTCAGCTAGTAAAAGTTAAAAACAAAGCTGACATCATGTAACTGCCTCCGACCCATATAATTCAGATGGTCTACACTAAAGGTTTTATAGCCATGATGTCACTTCAGTAATCTATTCATCTATCACAGTTTTAGCATACTCTGAAAATCTCTTGTGGAAACACAAACTTCTGTTTGAACCCTTGTTCAGTATCGACTAGAGAGTTTGTTTAGTAGGTCTCTGTAATTAAAGATGCACCGATCCGATACCGGGATCGGATATCGGCTCTGATATTGACTAATTAGCTGGATCAGATACCTGATGAATGAGGACGATCCAGCATACCGATCCAGTCAGAGTGGGGCGCGGGTGTGACGTCAGAGAGAGGCGAGATTGTTGCGGGTGTGAGAAGGAAAATAAACGGAGTGTGCTGCTCAGCTTCAGTATTATGTTCGTGAGTTTTTGTCAGCAGAAAAGAGTGACTTTAGAAGCCCTGTACACTTCGGAACGCTACAATATCATACACAGCAATACAGTTACAGCGATCTAGTCACTTCAATTCTATGTTTGCAACGCCGGTTACGTCATGAAGCAGAGCACGCACAACAGCTAGTGATGAGCAAACACAGAGCAACATGGAGCAAGCGCCGGACCGAGCCAAGTCTGCTATTTGGAAACATTTCAAACTTGATACGCCAACAAGTCCGACTGCAACATGCAATATCTGCAACGCGAAAGTTGCGAGGGGTGGTGATAAAGTTAGTAAAATTAACACCACAGACTTAAATAAGCACCTCCAAAAGCACCATGCTAAAGGGCAGAGAGTACAACGATGCAGCTAACTTTGGTGGATGCACTGCAAAGACGGGAGAAACTGCCAGCCAGCAGCGTAAAAGCAACCAACATAACAGAGAAGGTTATGGAATTTATTGTTTTGGATTCGCAGCCCCTCTTTGTTGTTGATAACGAAGGATTCCGCCGCCTACTTGAACATCTTGAGCCAAAGTACAGTTTACCATCTCAAAAATATTTTTCTGAGACCGCTCTGCCTGAACTGTACAAGAAAGTGTGCAAACACATATCAGAAGAATTAAAGGATGTAACATCAATGAGCTTCACCACAGATATCTGGAGCTCCGACGTGTGCCCCATGTCACTTTTAAGTTTAACGGTGCACTGGTTAGACGTGAGTTATTCACCTCACAGCGCAATGCTCCAGGCGAAAAACTTCCACGGATCACACACCGGAGACGCAATTTCGGCTGCTATAAAGGAAATGCTTGATCAGTGGCATATTCTGTTGACAAAAGTGCACGTCATTTTGTGGGACAATGCCAGCAACATGAAAAAAGCCATGGACACCATGGGAGTGCGTAGCTTGGGCTGCTTTGCTCATACGCTGCAGCTCGTAGTCAACGAGGGACTGTTGTCACAACGGAGCGTGAGTGATACCATTGCAAACTGCCGACAGATTGTGGGACATTTTCAACATTCCCCACTTGCGTATTCAAGGCTCCATGATATCCAGCTCCAAATGCAAATGCAACCTAAACGCCTGCAACAAGACGTCAGGACGAGATGGAACAGCATGTACTACATGATAGAGAGTCTTCTGGAGCAGAGGCGGGCCCTTGGTGCCTATGTTGTTGATCATGACCTGCCCGCGACACTGACAGTCCACCAGTGGACTTTGCTGGAAAAAACTATGACTGTTTTAACGCCATTTGAAGAGCTCACTAGGAAAGTCAGCTCATCCACCTCCTCTGCTGCTAACATCATTCCAGCCATCACAGTCCTCAAGCGCATCCTGGCGAAGGAAAATGAGGCCGATTCTGGCATTAAAACAATGAAAACGACCCTGCTACAAGCTGTCGACAAACGATTCAGCAGTGTGGAAGATGAACCCCTATACGCACTTGCCCCCTTGCTGGATCCGAGATATAAAGACAGTTGAGATAGTAAACCATTACATAATAGAATCTTTATCTCCATAGTAACACTCACTTGTGTGCAAATTTGAATGTGATAAGATGTCATGCACTGTACATTTAAAGTTATTATAAAACATAAATGATATTATTATATTGCTTGTTCTTTAAACAGCAATTGTGTGCATTGTATTGTGTGCAAGTCATTTAAAGCCCATAATTTCACCTAGCTATGTTTTATTTTTGTTTCAGATACTTTTCAGGTGCAGACTCCATAAAGCATGTGAAAGATGCACTGACTCAGGAACTTCAGGAAGCTGACTTGAGGAGCAGCAGAGCTGCATCAGAGGCTTCAGAGCCAGCAGACAAAGCCCCTCGGTTGGAAGCAGCAGCAGGAACATCAGCCGCAGCAGCAGGATCACCACCACCACCACCACCACCACCAAGTAAGAGCAGCTTAATGAAGGAATTTGATCAGATTCTGGTGGAGTGTGAGGATCCAGGCGAAGCAAGCAACACAAGCACTGCTGCTCAAGTGCATACTTTTTTTTTTTTTACTGAGAGAACAACTGCTACCTCAGACAACCCTTACTATTACTGGGGAGTCAACAGGGATCGGTTTCCTAACCTTGCCACTGCCAGAAAGTTCCTCTGTGCCCCTTGCACAAGTGTAGAAAGCGAGAGACTGTTCAGCACAGCCTCCAACATTGTGGATGAAAAGAGGAACAGACTAACACCAGAGAGAGCAGAAATGCTTATTTTCATGAGGAAAACCCTGCCATTGCTCCTGAAGTGAGTACTGTATTTTGAGCAGGTCAGGTGTGAGCACAAAATGCTTACATTTTATTTAAGTTAGTTACCTGTTTTGATTTTGATTTTCTAAATGTTTTGGAAGTGTTAGGCTACTTCTGTTTATTTTGTAATTTTGTTATTATTAAGTTAATTAAGCCACTTCTGTTTGTTGGGTTCAGCTGCTATATTTTATATTATATTAGATGTTGAATATCTGTTTGCACTAAATGTTTACATGCTACTTCTGTTTATTTTGTATTTTTGAATTTTGAAGTTAATTAAGCCAATATTTGTTGGGTTGCAGGCAGCTGCTATATTTTATATTACATTTTAAAATATCTGTTTGCAGTGCACTTTACATGGAAGTGTTATTTATTTCTTTTTGTTGCTAATGTACACTTTGTTATTTGTTAATAAATAATATTAAATATATTTATATCTGTTTTAATTTGTTACCTTTTTTTTAACAAGGCTAAATGTTTATGTCAAGCCTGATGCCTTCACTCACATGGCAAGGTATACGGTTCATTCATTCAACAGTAGCATCGGATCGGTATCGGGTATCAGCCGACAAGCTCAACCCAGGCATCGGTATCGGGATTGGATCGGAAAAAACTGGATCAGTGCATCTCTAATATTTACCTAACTTTCTGTCCCTCCACTCTAACCAAGGATGCCTGTTGATGACTCTCAGTCCACAAGGCTGGACACTTCTCATCTAGCACACCGCCAATCAGAGAATCCAATGGCTCAGACGTCCGACAGCCCTCCTCCTCAGATTTCGCATGCTGAGTCGGAGCAGACAACGTCTGAACGGCTCCGAAAGCTTCCGACGCAGCTAAACACACGGTACAGAAATGTTCCCGACCTCGTCCGAGTCTCTCCAAACGCTTCAGACGTCCAACGGTTGGGCCGGTGTGTTGCTGCCTTAAAAGAAACAAGGAGATATACAGAGGGATAAAAGCATTGTACGCTGTTGACTACTGACCCACACACACACGCACCACTGTCTCTGCTGATAGTGCTGCTGTGTCTTGGTTGCACAATAAAGAAAGATGCTAGCAAGCTACCGTTATCTACCTAGCTGTCTTGAGAACAGAAACGCTCATTAGGGAAATGTAACACGAACAAATACAAACAATGAGCGTTTAATCTAGCTATAACGTTAGCTTGCTAGCTTAGCTAGTTCGCTAGCTAACTAGATAGCTAGCTAGCCAGGTTAGCTAGTGAGTTAGCCAGATTTCACGGTAAAACTATTCATCACTGACCGACGTTGAGAACATCGCTCACAGCTAACGTTAGCTAACTTCAGTTACACTAACTTACATATGGCACAGCAGTAACTTAAATGTAATTCAATACGCACACCAACAATCCACTGCTGTTACAACAATATCTGCTAATTTGTATGTGACTATGTACGAGGTGTAATTTAACGTTAGCATCAGGCTCCGCTTCTGTAACATGAGGTAATTCTACATCATGTTAGGTCGGGCTTGATTTTTTGGGCCGGATCTAAGCTAACGGTTAGCCTAACGTTACTGCACAGTTGAACTATTGGGGACGAGATCTCTTCTATAAATGTGCAGTCAAATCGTCAGTGTAGTACAACTGCTCATCAGGAACCGCTTTAAAACTTACTTCAGAGTGATGGATTTAAAGTAGCTCCTCTCCATCCATTCGTGGTTTCTTCTGCCTCCCGTGTTTGTCTTTCCGTAATGCGCTACTTTCAATGAGACGTGCAGTCACCTGCCAATCAACTGGGGTGGCGCCTGAACTGTCCAATCAGGTTCCAGAGGTGGCCGGCGCTACCCCGGACATCACTGTAGCTCCGCCCCTTTATCAATTTTCATATAATATTACTTCATGAAAATTCTTTTCAGGACATTTCAGCCAAATGGAGGCAAATAATTACAAAAGTAAAGCAATTTCAAATGTGAAAACTGTTTGGTGAGTGAGTGAGTATGTGAGTCTTGCTTGTGACTGTGAGACAGGCATAATAAGTGGCAAAAAAATTAAAGTGGGCACCATGAGTGATAGGAGGACGAGGCGAGAGGTCTATAAATACGAGTGGAGTTCCTGGTTGATATTGTAGGAGTTACTATCACTGATACAGCTCCCGCTTCATCAGTGCATGCCACCCCGCAGCCAGGCAGACCCCGCCATGAGTGACGGTGGAGACCCGGCTCCCTGCTCATAGGCCGAGGGACGTCCGAGCGAGAGCGGGGTGGCAAAGCACGATGATGAAGCGGTAGAGCTGCGGTGGCATTAGCTCCTACCCGGCTGCTACCAAACAGAGCGAGTAGCAGTCGGTTATATAGTTTTGTATTTCATGTGCATGTGAAAGCTTTAATAAATACATTAATATATACACATATATATATTTATTTTACTCTCATTGTGACCTTGAAATAATGCTAAACCAAGTTTTTGAGGAGAAAAAGAGTTGTCTTCACTTTATGTGTAAACGGTTCAGAGAGGCAAATAACTTTTTTTTTGGACATTATAAAAAGCAGATGAAATCAGAGCCTGCATGCCTCCACATGAGCACTGACTGAGCTGATGGTGAGGGTTGAGGGTTGTTGTTGCTCATGTGAATCTTAATTTGTATTATTTGTGTGTAAACCAGCAGAACAAAACCAGAAAAATGAATGCATGAAATATAAAGATATTAATGTTTAACATCTAGTCCAGAAATGTTTGAACACATAAGAGATATTCTGCTTTAATGGTTTGTGTCTCATATGATTTTAACTGTTTTGGGTTTTTTTTTATCTTAAAATGACCTGTACTTCTTCTCTCTCATTAAAATAAAATAAAATGAAATAAAATAAAAATCAATGACTATGCAAATGTTTCTAATTAACAAAGTTAAAATACTGGACATAAAATGTCTCCTGCTTCACTGTTTAGCTCATTGTCTGTTTGTCTCAGAGTTTACTGGTGTTTTTTGCAAGTTGCATACTTGACCATGATTGGCTTCCACCAGTTGTGATGTCGTGGCTGAGGTCACCGTGATCGTACAGGTGTGTTGCTTTTCTTATTGTACCTGTACAGGATGTAATGAGTTAGAACAATCAGTGAAAAAAGTGTCTGTCACCTAAGTTGAGCATTGGCAATGTCCTGCAGCAACGCCAAAGCAGCTAGTGTGTGATGTTTCACAGTCATTCTGCAGGGCTCCAGCACTTAGTGCCGTTTAAAGGAGCTGATAATAGGTGACACCTGAAGGTATTCTGACTGCCCAACTATACAGCAATGACTTTGCAGCATTTTAACACTGAATAGATATTTAAGAGACCCATGGGAATAAATAAAATATCATTAGATTTCATTGATTTATAACCAGAGACGTTCTATATTGTAGAGACAGGCCACTCTGATCATTTTGAATGGGGAAATCTGCGACGCCAAAGATGGCGCATATCCCGCCCCTTTCACCAACAGCCAATCACCTGCGTTGTCACAGCCGAACCGGGAAACTTATAGCCCAATCATGTTGTTTCACCAGCGCATGCGCACAAGTACTTTTTTACGACAGAGACCATCAGAGACTTTCAACTGTTGTAAAACATTTACTGCGTTCAGATCTTTATCTAATTTATAGAGTGAATGATAAGAAATGATGTATTAGACATTATCTGGTCCATACATGAGTGGTCAGGCAGAGTAGAGCCAGAGCACAGCAGCCGGCACAGATTCAGCCGTACGATGGACGCCGGTGTCGTAAATCTGCGCGCATGCGCAGTGGAGTTCTCCCTGGAGGAAAAGAGCGTTTTAAACATCATTTATACGGTAAAGTCAATGTTTTTTGGTTTTTATCTGTATCTTATTTCACTCGCGAGCATGTCTGTATGTTTTTTCCGTCCTGCTATCACGTTAAAGGGTAGATTTGACCATGCCTCCATTCATTTAGATAGGGGTCTGGTCTCTTTGGGCTTTTCAAAAGCGTCCCCAAGATGGCCGCCGAGTGGCATGACTTGCCTAGAAGGACTTTGTTATAACTAAATAAGGTTTAAAAGATAGCAGCATGAATGCAAGTCCTCCAATCATGTGTCCATCACTTGAGTTCAGTCTCTTTCAGTCTGACACATTCTCTGAATCTAATTATTTTGTATCAGTTTTTTTCTGTCACCATAGTTTTGTGAAAAAGGAAGGATGTGAGGGAATTGACTGTAAAAGCTGATCCCTGGGCTCTGTGGTGGAATCAAGTGTATTATTGACTGTTAACAGTTGATTGTATGTAAGGGGTGTTGATAAGGACTGGATGGCTTGAAGGCAGTTTGGACTATTTTTGTTGTCAGGACAGAAAGAAGAGGAAACAGCTGATCCAGCTGCTTCCTTCACTCAGTCATCTTCATCAAAACAAGATGAGAACGTTATCGACATTATCAGTAGTGATATTCAGTGTTGAGTAAAGGTTTCATAAAAATGAAGTAGGTCATAATAAATAAAGAGCTGATATTATACACACACACACACACACACACACACACACACACACACCACCAAGCTGACCAAAAGGTAGCTATCAGGTGAGTGTATGTGTGGTGTCTGATTGGCTGCTGTGACTGATGCTCACTGCTCCTCTCCTCCAGGTGGAGGCGGTGTAGGACAAACAAACCCAGCTGGTTTGTGGAGGTTTGTGATGGAAACATGAAGCTAAATGAGCAGTGATGAAGCAGCTGTAACATATAAAGACGTTGTTGTTGAGCGTGTGTGTGTGTGTGTGTGTGTGTGTGTGTGTGTGTTGAAGAGTGTATAAAGACTGGGTCCCGCTGTGTTACTCAGGCTGCACTCCAGCTTCTATTGACAGGCGCGATCCCACTAGTGAGCGGCACGGGGGCTTTGACCTGCTCCGTCTCCGACCTGGGCCGGTGCACCCCTCCTTAGACGACCTGGTAGTCCCGGGCTCCCCCAGGAGCACCATATCGATACCGAAGTCAGTGCGGACACCCGATCGACATAGTCCGCTGCAGCTCAGAGGTCCTGAGCTCAAACGATCCTCCAGCCTCAGCCTCCCGGGAGCTTGGATTACAGGCGCGCGCCACCGCACCCGGCGAGAAAGCTCTGCGTCATAGAGGGTCTGGACTTTGACTGACGTGACGTCATCAGGGAGTACCCTCAGGTGGCATTTAGCGAGCAAACAAACGTGCATCTGCAGTGTGGACTCACAATACATTTTTCATGGGAAGTATTTTGCAGAAGACTGCAGACCAGACACAGTGAGAATCAGGGCCGGCTCCTGGCATAGATAGGACATACTTATACTTATTCATTTATTTATTTATTTCTCCTCATTTGCACTAAATTGTCTTCTGCTTTTGTTGTGCTGTTTGTTGTTATGTGCGGTGTCCTTAAGTGCTTTTAAAGGTGCTTTTATATAAAATGAATCATTATTATTTATTATTATTATCGTCATACAGTCCGTGGTCAGGAACGCCACATGCTGGAGGGGCGCCATAAATAAAAAAAAAAATGATGTTCTGTCTGTTCTTTTTTGGTGGCTGGTATACTTGGCAGTGCCACATGCATCTAGTCTTCTCTCTATAAAGGGGTCATGCCTTGCACTTCGACCTAAAACGGCCCCAAAATTGCCCTTACTGCCCGAGTTCTCAGATTCCCGATGACCCCTCTGCCAGATATTTTGAGGTACAGTTACTGGTAGCACCTTGGCAAATGCTCTTATGTTGCTTTGATTTTCCTCAACTTTCTTTTTTCTACCCTCATTTAAGGCGTCCAATATCCATTTGTTACTCTGATCTGTGATCTCGCCGATGTGAAAACTTTGAATAATGTCCACAATATCTAAAAAACTGTGAAATAATGTGGAATTTGTTAAAAAACTAAAGCCAAACTGAATTCGTAGCTTTAAGTCATCTGAAGTCTCGTCTGGAGAGAATGAAGCTTTGTAATAGTTGGGTGAGAATGAAGCATTAAAATACATAGAGTTTGAAGAGATGTTACAGTGAGAATGAGTCAAAGACTCTGAATCAGATTGAGAAATTCAATAAATTTCGATGTGTCGATGATTGGAAATATTTAAATAAATTTAAACAGAGTTCCTGGGTTTAAAATAACGTAGAATTGGTTGAAAAACTAAGGCCTAACTGAATTGGTTGCTTTAATTTATTTGAAGTCTCATCTGAAGAGAATGAAGCTTCCTAATAGTTTGGTGAGAATGAAGCATTAAAAATAGAATATAAGGTTTGAGCCAAACTGCAATGCTAGCTTAAATTTGTGTTGAAAAGCAGCTGATGGAGTAAGAAGAGATGTTACAGTGAGAATGAAGCCAGTACTCTGAATCGGACTGAGAAATTCAATAAATCTCAATATATCGACGATTAACGTAATAATTTGAATGGAGTTCCCGGCTTTAATGAAAGAAAAAAGATAATCATTAAAAAATAGTTTCAATGATGTTTCAGATCATTTGGAGCCAGGCGCGAGTGGCTTTGTTCCAGCCTCGGCTGAAGATCCGGTCTGGAGCCAATCAACGGCAAGCTGTGCGTGCAGGCGCGTGTCCTCCATCGCCCGTGCAGGCACACCACCACGACCCTGGATTCTGTCAGCAGAGGACCTGGAACAACAAACCGAAATGTGTCGGTCAATGGTGGAGATAAATCGCTCACTTATAGCAATAAACCACACTCAACAAGAGATAAATGAAAACCACATGAATAAAATGTTTGACTAAACGTTGTGCATTGTCTGTTTCCTATGTTGAATAGTTGCTAAATATGAGCATTTAACACTTGACATTTTAGAAGCAATGAATGAGGTCCTGTCTTCTTCATATAGCCTCCAGTGGGGGCTCTGCTGGCCACGGCTCTCTGGGCACAGATTCATCTGGCTGCACCTGGACATCAAATGGCACCCTGTTATCCTGCGCAATATTGTGCAAAACCACACGGGCCACCGGGCTACCACGTTTAGGAGAGAGAGCCTGGCATCACAAATGACCTGAAAGTTTATGGAGTGATAGTTTCACGATTGATGAATGCGCAATCATTCATGTATAGTGGCTTCAGACGCACATGGGTACAATCAATCGCACCAATCGCATTAGGAAACCCAGCAATCTCATAAAATTCTCTCTTAATCACAGTTTGCTGAGCATCATTGTAAGGAAATTGAATATACTGACAAGAAAGGCACTTGATAGCCGCCAACACTGCTGGCATTGTTCTACTAATGGGTGGCTGTGACATACCGGACCTATCCCCGATCTGCTGCTGAAAGGTCAACAACCCCAATGTGGAGCACCTGCACAGGCACAGATATGGCATTCCAGCGTCGGGTTTCTCTCCTTAACTGAGGCTCCAAATTGTGGCATAATTCCAAAAAGAGATGCCTTGGAAGACAAAAGTGACTTAATAGCCACTCGTCCCTCTCCATAAAAAAGATCCCTGCGGTCTTGAAAAACCCTCTCACATCTTACAGGCACATACAGGTCTTCTAACAGAGCCAGATCTGCCACTGTCGAGATGTGATGACTGTCACAGCTCTTGTTTAAATAGTTAACTGAGTAAGTATTTAACCTTTCACATTGCTTTCAATTTAGTTTAGTTGCTTGTAATTATGTCACCTGCCTCAACATCTTTGTCAAAATGAAAGAAATTAAAATTACAGCAATAAACTGTTAACCCTGTTAACTGCAAACTATTTGAAACTAATAGGCTACCTTTACTCTCAGGGATATATGGTCTAGTAACAATTCTCAGACTCCACCAGATTTACTATGCTGCACCGCAAATCAACACTGACTTGAAAACGTGCGTACACGAGTTGAAAAAAGCTTCTGTTCAATGTAAGTGCAGCTGAATCTGGAGCTTAGGCTAATTAATGCCATTAGCAGCACCTGTGTTAGCCGTACTATATCATGTGAGAACAGCTGCTGTTCAGAAGGTTCATAGATAGGTTAGTAAGTATGGATGTGGTTTGCTGAAGTTGATTGTAGTCTGTCCGGTTGGGCATGTGTGGATTGTGTGTGGGCGTGTGCATGTGTTGGCTCTAAGCTCTGATATGCATCAAAATAAATCGAATAAACTGAGTACAAATGAACAAAACATACACTAATATCACTTGATCAGTTGTGATATCCAAAAGTAGCATTCTGAATTATGTCATTTAATTGTCAAGTATCAAAATAAAACAGAGCAGAGCAGTAAAAGACTGTGTGCTCTCTCAGCATTCACTGTTTGTCTGCACACCTACATGCAATTAGTCACCTGATTATAAAGGCCTTTCATTAATACCACTGGTCAACACCAGATGGTGACATTTCTCATGTATTTAAATGAGTAACTAAAAATGGCTCCAACAGTTTGTGTTTGTGTTGCTGAGTGGTGTTACACGTGAGTTGTCCTCATGCTGAAAACATGACTTGCTGTGTACGGAACATCCTCCCCGAGACGCAAGAAGAAAGCAAAAATATATAATCTTAACAAGGAAAATTACAAAAATAATACTAACGCACAGTGACTTGAATAAGTAACTTTAATCTGATTACTGGTTTGGAAATACTAACACATTAGATTACTTGTTACTAAAAAAAGTGGTCAAATAAAAAAAAAAAGGCTTCACTGACTATGTAGCTTAAGTGCAACATGAAGCTTGAAGATGTAAAGAAAAAAATAAAAACAGGAGAATTAACTTTAAGCAAGTTTAGAGGATAGTTGAGGTATGGAACCATTTTAAACAAGTCGTGGGCAGTGACAACATATTTGTCGGCTTTGTTGAGTGTATTAAGTGCAGCACTTGTTGCATTATTCATTAAGATTATTCTAAACAGATTTCTATAGTTCAAACAACTTGGAATTGTAGCTTAGAACATCAGTTATAACAGCCCATGTATTAAAAAAGTGTGGGGTTTAAATCAGCTCGAGCACATAATTACAGTAAATCAGTGGTGTAGTCCAGTTTATTGTAGTGGGTATACTGTGATGATTCCCTCCCAACCTCATACACACACGTCCGAGACCGACACCCCATAAGCACCACCACACTAACGCATACATACAATACGTAATATTAGGGCTGTCAGGCGATTAAAAAATTAATCTAATTACAGGATTTGTAATTAATTAATCTAATTAATCTAATTAATCACATTTTAATCTCATATCTGCTAAAGGTACCCAAATAAAGAATTCAAATTATAGGACATTACAAAATTGTATTGCATGACTAATCAATTGAATACACTAAGAAGAGAAGAACTTGCCGTTCAAAGGCCCGAGCAACGATGTGCTCGCCTCGCTCCCCTGAGTCACGTCCATGTCTGTTGTCACCCTGCTTTGACTAGCGACTGTAACGATACACCAAACTCATGATTCGGTTTGTATCACGACTTTTGACCCACGGTACGATACAAGCCTTGATTTTTTTTCTTTCTAAATTAAACATTTTATTTATGTAACATTCAATAACTTATGTATATGATACTTGTCTGATAGTATCAGAGGCGCAGTATTGTGGAGGGCGTGTCTATCTGATGATCTGTTAACTGCACAGATCCCTCACTCAACTTAATACAGAGAAATGTCCCACAAAGCAACGTTACAGAACCAAACGAAGGTAACGTAGCAACTGTAACTGTCTTTGGCAACAAGGAAAAATACCACAGCTGTACGTGGAGAAGCGTCCTTCCTCCCACCCGTCCTACAGACTCCTCGTCACATTTCTGGCATGCGTCTGTCACCGGCAAAAACACTTTACCTCACCGAGTGTTTCTGATGAAAAAAAATCTCCGCGACGGTCAGCCCTCCGGACCGAGACTTCAGTGAACTTTACACCGGAAGACAGTCTCCGTCGGTTTTGAGTGACAGGGGAACCGCAGCGCCGGCTTTCTGTGTGAATTAAAGCCGCTTCACACCGGTGCGATACGAAAACGCTGCACGAATTTGCGGAATGTCCGTGCAGTAATGTTCCGCATGTAAAGCATGCACACTGAGTCCGGTGCGAAATGTTCGCATTCTTGTGTCCTAATTTCGCACCTAACGAAAAAATGTCGTGGTTCATTATCTGACAGGAGTGTTCAAGCTCTTCAGCACCCACAGAGCCGGCTAATAACTCAAAGTAATGACTGTATTGCCAGCGAGAAAACACACATCTCTCTCCTCCCTCCATTGTTGTTTACGTTTGTGTCGCTGCGTGGTGTTACACGTGAGTTTTCCTCATGCTGAAAACCTGACTTGTCGCACACGTGACGTCACTCCCCGAGACGCAAGAAGAAAGCAAAAGTGCATATTTTTACTGAGGAAAATGACAAAAATAATAGTAACGCACAGTGCAACTTTAATCTGATTACTGGTGTGGAAATATTAACGCGTTAGATCACTCGTTACTGCAAAAAGTGGTCAGATTAGAGTAACGCGAATTGTAGTTGAGAACGTCATTTATAACAGCCCAAGTATTAAAAAAAAACGTTGGGTTTAAATCGGGCTCGGGCTGATAATTACAGTTAATGTGTCGGCCAGGCCGGACTCAGACACAACGGGCTCGAGTCGGGTCGGGATTGATTTTTTGGGCCCGATAAGCTCTAGCTGGGACACCAGAATGATTAAACTTTAGCTCATTTTATCAGATAAATCTTTTGCTTTGTATGATGTCACTTCCCGTCTACAAAGCAAACGATTTCATTGGTCAAGCGTGTAGTTTCGCAGACGGAATTCCGCAGACGACAAAGTGGCTCCGGAGATTTTTTTTGCCGCACGAAAGTTCCGCCCTGGTGTGCAAGCTCCCATTATAACCCACGAAATCATTTTTTATACATTTCCGTGCGGATTCGCACTTGGTGTGAAACGGCTTTTACGCAGCGGTTCGTCTTTACAGCGGTGCTTCGCGTTGTGTGAACGAACAACGGCGGAGAATTGGCGAACGATCGCTGCGGTGTTAATGTAGTGTTACTTACAGCTCATAGGGCTGATCTGGACTGGAAGTTGTGTCGCGATTCTGCCTTCTCACAGCGCGAGACAGGTTCGTGGATCTGAGTGTCGGGATTTCAGCTTCGATACGTGTATCGTTACAGCCCTACTGGCGACGCAGGTGGGAAGTGACTTACACGTCCGGACAAGTTCCTTGGTGCTGGTGCTACAGTGACGTGCCACTGCCAAGTAGCCTACGGATCATTCAATGGGCCAAATTTAAAATGCTCGCGCATTGAATTGCCACTCAGAATCTCAGAATTAATTGCATAAATTTTTATAATGCGTTAATTTACAGTGTAATTAATTAATTTAATTAACTTGTTAAACTGACAGCCCTAGTAATAATGTAACTAGACAATTCCCCGCCGGGGAATCGCGAGAGTGGGCTGTGCGCTTTGCCCCGTGACGAACAAAAACTACAAAAGCTAAAGCAAAAGTTGAATCCCACGTTGATAAATTGGACTTTTATCTACATTTTAAAGTTTGAATGGTGCGTCTCGGTCAAAGTATGCCAGAGATGTCAATGTTTGAACTCTTCCTTTCGATCTTTTCACCTTGTCTCATTCACTTTGTGTGTGTGTGTGTGTGTGCATGTGAGTGTGTGTGTGTGTGTGTGTGTGTCTCTCTGTCTCTCTGTGTCTGTGTGTCTGCGACTTTTTGATCTCGTCCCATTCATTCCTTATGGGAAAGTTTATGCAGGTTTTCGCGACTTACTTCGCGAAAACATGAACGTTCTAGAAAACTGATTAATAATCTGTGTGTGTCCGTCTGTGTGTGTGTGTGTGTGTGTGTGTGTGTGTGTGTGTGTGTGTGTGTGTGTGTGTATTTGTGTGTCTGCGACTTTTTTGACCTCGTCCCATTCATTCCTTATGGGAAAGCTTATGCAGGTTTTCGCGAAAACATGAACGTTCTGGAAAACTGATTAATAATCTGTGTGTGTCCGTGTGTGTGTGTGTGTGTGTGTGTGTGTCTGTGTGTGTGTATTTGTGTGTGTGTGTGTGTGTATTTGTGTCTGCATGTGAGCGTGTGTGTGTGTGTGCATGTGTGTGTGTCTGTGTGTGCATATATGTCTGTCTGTCTGTCACTCTCTCTGTTGGCCCAGCTGATCTCGGTTGCTAGGTGACGGTTGGTGAGGGCCCGTAGCAACGGCTGTCCCAGGCTGATTTGAGACTGATTTCTGCCTCAAATCTAGGACGTCAAACTAGTGCTATTTAGTCAAAATCATACATGATATCAGCAATTTTTTTTCACGATCGAGCCAGAAAGGCCTTAAAGAAGACACTCATGAAGTTTCGTGTTCCTAGCTTCAGGAATGTGGAAATACGAGCGAGTTTAAAAAAGGTGCAGTTTGGAAAATCCTCGCCCCGATTTACATTGGAGTGAATGGGACTGTTGTCTTACGACGCGAAAAATGTATATTCTGGTGATAAAAATAATAGCATACCGAGTCAGATCGAGCCGCACGTTTTGATGTATAATTTGTTTGTGTGCGACCAACGGTGTGGGACAAGTTAACGACAGAAAAAAGGAGAAATAAGAAGACGCGCGGTGAATATCAATAGTGGGCTGTGCTCGCCAGCCCACTATTGATATTCACTTCATATTCACTATTCACTTCATTTTTCACTAATAACAAAGAGATACTGCTGGGTGCCAAAGAACTGACACTGGACATAAGTGAATAATAAATGCTGCTATCCTGTTTGTGGGTGCTACTGCCTGCGCTAATATTGTTATAATATATATCATATATATCTTTTTATTCATCTATGTAAGGTAACAGGTTCTCTCACAAACAAGGAGATGCTGCTATCTGCTGATAAATGATGATGTTAGGCCTGCTAAAACTTTACTAGTTTTTTATTTGCCTTTTTTTTTTTTTTTTTTTTACAAAGTTTAGTTTTTTGATTACCAGTGGACATTTATTTAGGCGATACATTTTTAAAAAAAAAATTAAGTGCACTGCAGACAGAGTGCAGATCTACACAAACATCTTAGCAAACAGACAGTGCAGACAATAACATTAGTGTTAAATAAAATCAATGTTCGCTTAAGTTTAGCAGTTTTGTGTCTTGTTGTTATCAGATGCAAAAAACAACAACATGATATCAGCATCGACATCAGCCTTTGATAAACCCCTATGGGTCGACTGCTAACCTTTAAGATGACTTTGAATTAACTATACTGTCATTTGCATATAGTAATTGACTTTATGAATTTCAACTGTTTATATGACAGCTTTGCATGTTGGCTGATATTTACCTAACTTTCTGTCCCTCCCCTCTAACCAAGGATGCCTGTTGATGACTCTCAGTCCACAAGGCTGGACACTTCTCATCTAAAAGAAACAAGGAGATATACAGAGGGATAAAAGCATTGTATGCTGTTGACTACTGACCCACACACACGCGCCAACGCACCACTGTCTCTGCTGATTGATAGTGCTGCTGTGTCTTGGTTGCTCAATAAAGAAAGATGCTAGCAAGCTACCGTTATCTACCTAGCTGTCTTGAGAACAGAAACGCTCATTAGGGAAATGTAACACGAACAAATACAAACAATGAGCGTTTAATCTAGCTATAACATTAGCTTGCTAGCCTAGCTAGTTTGCTAGCTAGCTAGCAAGGTTAGCTAGTGAGTTAGCCAGATTTCACGGTATTACTCACTGACCGACGTTGAGAACATCGCTCGCAGCTAACGTTAGCTAACTTCAGATTGGTTTTAGATCTGGACCTGGTCTAATGAGGTCTGCAGGTATCAAACAAAAACGGTGAAATCTCCCCTTTAGCATTTTCACAAATAAAATAAATGGTGGACAGCGGGGGACAGGCAAAGTTAATGTCTCACCTAAAATGTTTTTACATCAAGAAGTGTCACAAAAAACAGACAATCAGCGTACAAACATTCGCACTGCACGTTACGTTAATTTCCCCTTAACTTTCCCCTTAAGTGCCGAATCGGAGGCTAACTTCCGCGTCGTCCCCTGCTGTTACAATGTTATCTGCTAACTTGTATGTGACTTTCACGTACGAGGTGCAACGTTAGCATCAGGCTCCTTTGCTGTAACATGAAGTCATTCTACATCATGTTAGGTCGGGCTTGATTTTTTGGGCCCGATCTAACGTTAAGCTAACGGTTAGCCTAACGTTACTGCACAGTTGAACTATTGGGGACGAGATCTCTTCTATAAATGTGCAGTCAAATCGTCAGTGTAGAACAACTGCTCATCAGGAACCACTTTAAAACTTACTTCAGAGTGATGGATTTAAAGTAGCTCCTCTCCATCCATTCGTGGTTTCTTCTGCCTCCCGTGTTTGTCTTTCCATAATGCGCTACTGTCAACGAGACGTGCAGTCACCTGTCAATCAACTGGGGTGGCGCCTGAACTGTCCAATCAGGTTCCAGAGGTGGCCGGCGCTACCCCGGACATCACTGTAGCTCCGCCCCTTTATCAATTTTCATATAATATTACTTCTTGAAAATTCTTTTTAGGACATTTCAGCCAAATGGAGGCAAATAATTACAAAAGTAAAGCAATTTCAAATGTGAAAACTGTTTGGTGAGTGAGTGAGTGAGTGAGTATGTGAGTCTTGCTTGTGACTGTGTGACAGGCATAATAAGTGGCAAAAAAAAAAAGTGGGCACCATGAGTGATAGGAGGACGAGGCGAGAGGTCTATAAATACGAGTGGAGTTCCAGGTTGATATTGTAGGAGTTACTATCACTGATACAGCTCCCGCTTCATCAGTGCATGCCACCCCGCAGCCAGGCAGACCCCGCCATGAGCGACGGTTGAGACCCGGCTCCCTGCTCATAGGCCGAGGGACGTCCGAGCGAGAGCGGGGTGGCAAAGCACGATGATGAAGCGGTAGAGCTGCGGTGGCATTAGCTCCTACCCGGCTGCTACCAAACAGAGCGAGTAGCAGTTGGTTATATAGTTTTGTACTTATTGTGCATGTGAAAGCTTTAATAAATACATTAATATATACATATATATATATATTTATTTTACTCTCTCATTGTGACCTTGAAATAATGCTAAACCATGTTTTTGAGGAGAAAAAGAGTTGTCTTCACTTTATGTGTAAACGGTTCAGAGAGGCAAATAACTTTTTTTTGGACATTATAAAAAGCTGATGAAATCAGAGCCTGCATTCCTGCACATGAGCACTGACTGAGCTGATGGTGAGGGTTGAGGGTTTGTTGTTGCTCATGTGAATCTTAATTTGTAAAATTTGTGTGTAAACCAGCAGAACAAAACCAGAAAAATGAATGCATGAAATATAAAGATATTAATGTTTAACATCTAGTCCAGAAACGTTTGAACACATAAGAGATATTCTGCTTTGAATGTTTTGTGTTATATAGTTTTGTACTTATTGTGCATGTGAAAGCTTTAATGAGTAGGTCAGAAATCAATATATGTATATATTTTTATTTTACTCTCTCATTGTGACCTTGAACTAATGCTAAACCATGTTTTGAGGAGAAAAAGAGTTGTCTTCACTTTATGTGTAAACGGTTCAGAGGGGCAAATAACTTTTTTGGGACATTAGAAAAAAGCAGATGAAATCAGAGCCTGCATGCCTTATAAATGTGTCAGGTTGACATGACGTAGTTAGATTGTGTTGTTTAATAGTGGTGTCACTGAGTCTGTGTTTTGACATTTGCCAGTTCCTCATGATGTGACCTGCCTGCATTTGGGGTGTGGTGTAAGGTGAGCACTGACTGAGCTGATGGTGAGGGTTGAGGGTTGTTGTTGCTCATGTGAATCTTAATTTGTATAATTTGTGTGTAAACCAACAAAACCAAACCAGAAAAGTGAATGCATGAAATATAAAGATATTAATGTTCAACATCTAGTCCAGAAACGTTTGAACACATAAGAGATATTCTGCTTTGAATGTTTTGTGTCTCATATGATTTTAACTGTTTTCTTTTTTTCTTTTTTCTTTTTTTATCTTAAAATGACCTGTACTTCTTCTCCCTCATTAAAATAAAATAAAATAAAAATCACTGAATATGCAAATGTTTCTAATTAGAAAAGGTAAAATACTAGACATAAAATGTCTCCTGCTTCACTGTTTAGTCCATTCTCTGATTGTCTCAGAGTTTACTGGTGTTTTTTTGCAAGTTGCATACTTGACCATGATTGGCTTCCAACAGTTGTGATGTTCAGGCTGAGGTCACCGTGATCGTACAGGTGTGTTGCTTTTATTATTAGTTTGAATAATCATTGAAAGAAACTCACTGCCACTACTAAGTTGAGCATTGGCAATGTCCTGCAGCAACGCCAAAGCGGCTGGTGTGTGATGTTTCACAGTCATTCTGCAGGGCTCCAGCACTTAGTGCTGTTTAAAGGAATTGATAATAGGTGACACCTGAAGGTATTCTGACTGCCCAACTATACAGCAATGACTTTGTAGCATTTTTACATTTAATAGGCTAGATATTTAAGAGACCCATGGGAATAAATAAAATTTCATTAGATCTCATTGATTTATAACTAAATAAGGTTTAAAAGGTACCAGCATGAATGCAAGTCCTCCAATCATGGGTCCATCACTTGAGTTCAGTCTCTTTCAGTCTGACACATTCTCTGAATCTAATTATTTTGTATCAGTTTTTTTTCTGTCACCATAGTTTTGTGAAAAAGTAAGGATGTGAGGGAATTGACTGTAAAAGCTGATGCCTGGGCTCTGTGGTGGAATCAAGTGTATTATTGACTGTTAACAGTTGATTGTATGTAAGGGGTGTTGATAAGGACTGGATGGCTTGAAGGCAGTTTGGACTATTTTTGTTGTCAGGACAGAAAGAAGAGGAAACAGCTGATCCAGCTGCTTCCTTCACTCAGTCATCTTCATCAAAACAAGATGAACGTTAGCATTGTTGCTTCTCTTGTGTCACGTTTCATCGTCAGGTTAGATGACATTATCAGTAATGATATTCAGTGTTAAGGAAAGGTTTCATAAAAATGAAGCCGGTCATAATAAATAAAGAGCTGATACACACACACACACACACACACACACACCACCAAGCTGACCAAAAGGTAGCTATCAGGTGCGTGTATGTGTGGTGTCTGATTGGCTGCTGTGACTGATGCTCACTGCTCCTCTCCTCCAGGTGGAGGCGGTGTAGGACAAACAAACCCAGCTGGTTTGTGGAGGTTTGTGATGGAAACAAGAAGTTAAATGAGCAGTGATGAAGCTGCTGTAACATATAAAGACGTTGTTGTTGAGCGTGTGTGTGTGTTGAAGAGTATAAAGAGTGTATAAAGACTGGGTCCCGCTGTGTTACTCAGGCTGCACTCCAGCTTCTATTGACAGGCGCGATCCCACTAGTGAGCGGCACGGGGGCTTTGACCTGCTCCGTCTCCGACCTGGGCCGGTGCACCCCTCCTTAGACGACCTGGTGGTCCCGGGCTCCCCCAGGAGCACCATATCGATACCGAAGTCAGTGCGGACACCCGATCGACATAGTCCGCTGCAGCTCAGAGGTCCTGAGCTCAAACGATCCTCCAGCCTCAGCCTCCCGGGAGCTTGGATTACAGGCGCGCGCCACCGCACCCGGCGAGAAAGCTCTGCGTCATAGAGGGTCTGGACTTTGACTGACGTGACGTCATCAGGGAGTACCCTCAGGTGGCATTTAGCGAGCAAACAAACGTGCATCTGCAGTGTGGACTCACAATACATTTTTCATGGGAAGTATTTTGCAGAAGACTGCAGACCAGACACAGTGAGAATCAGGGCCAGCTCCTGGCATATAGGACATATTTATACTTATTCATTTATTTATTTATTTATTTCTCATTTGCACTAAATTGTCTTCTGCTTTTGTTGTACTGTTTGTTGTTATGTGCGGTGTCCTTAAGTGCTTTTAAAGGTGCTTTTTATATAAAATGAATAATTATTATTTATTATTATTATCGTCATACAGTCCGTGGTCAGGAGCGCCACATGCTGGAGGGGCGCCATAAATAAAAAAACAATGATGTTCTGCCTTGAAAATAACAAATGAACAAAAAGACAGACAAAAGAGCAAACTGTGCCTCTCTGTTGTTGCTCTATGAACGCTTGGCACGTTGAGATACTGACGCTCAGAACTCACCAGACCAGCTTCTTTTTTTTCCCGAGGGGAAACTGTCACCTCCGACGGCCGAGCGGTTTAGATAGACGTTACTTCGAATGTTCCCAGTGCGCATACGCTCAAGTGTGGAGTGACGGAGGTTGGTGAGTTCGAATCCAGGGACGGACCAGCCTGCGCAAGAACTGTTTTGATCAGTGTTGTATGAATGACTAAAAACTCAAGCCAGAATATTGATCAGACTGTGCCTGCTGAGGAAACTCGATGCTTCTAATTTACACATTCACACATTCACCTTTGACAAACAGATAGGAACCAACAACAATACATGTAACATTCTCTGATGAGTATAAACGTTTAGTATACTAATTTTTAGTATACAGGTAGGTACCAAACTACCACAAAAGACTTCAAGCTGTCATTGATGTTAAAGGGGCAACACCCCGTATTAAGAACTCGGTTATTTACACTTATGATGAGGGTCATTTGGGTAGTTTCTGTTGTCATTATGATTTAAAAAGAGCAAACACAATTGTTTGATAATAGATGGCTTCACCCAACAACTAACCATGAGGGAAAGAAAAGTTTTTGTATAATCATTAATATTCTCTGAAAATGATGTGATTAAAGGCCTTCAGATTTACACTCATTAGATGTTGGTGCCCCCTGGTGGGAGCATCAAGAAGACACTGTGGATGCTCTGAACACCTGAACACAACAAATGTATATCAATCAATCAATCAATCAATCAATCAATCATGAATCATCAAAACACCATCAATCAGATTTCAAACAAAGTAGAAAAAAGAAAAACAAATAGCGTACATATCTTACAGCCATGTACGTATGACTGTATATTACAGCAGCAAAGGAGAGCACAAATAGAGAGCATCAATTAAAAACAGTACTAATGAATAACTACAAAAAATATATACATATAGATATAATTAAAAAGCAGTATACACAATATAAACTATATGAATAAGAAACAAAAAACTCCAAAAATATTGACACTATTGCACATTGACAAGAGTATTGACACCATTTCACACAGGGTGGGGCTGCTCTCTACCGGGGATAATAGCTTAGCTGTCGCCCCTCTTTCTCCCACCACCTGCACTGAGACCGGTGGGCTTCCAAGGCCTTCTTGGTCAGTTTGTCAAGTCCCTTCCTGTCAGTGATGCTGCTGACCATAGACATATACACATAGACGCCTCATTGAGCGCTGGACCATCAGAAAACAATCGTCAGTATAAAGGCCTCGAGTTTACGAAATGGTCATGCCTAATACGTGCAAGAAGAGGAACTTATCCAACCTTGCAATCCAACCATCACATCACACGTACAATTAAACAAATTAGTTTTATTTGGCAGCCTGAAAAGTGGCATCAAAGGAAAGAAGTCAAAAGAATGTCATATGTAAAGAAATCTCTGCTGCAGTCAACAGTGTTGCCATCGTCAATCAAACTCCAGCTGAGGTTTCAATATTTAATTCATACAGCCACAATATGTACAGTCATATATATGTATATGTATTTATATAATTGATTATATCGCAATTCATACTTAGGTTAGAAAAAAATGGTCTGCTGCAATTTTGGGCATAAGTGGTGGAGGAGACACAGACGCACCACCTGAGTCTGAGCTGGATAATGGTAAACATTTAATAGCCTACTACTAAAAACAGGTCGGGTGCTGGAATTCCCTGAATTCTTGAAGCATTTTGGCTGTTGAGCCTATATTTAAATTGACCACAGCCGTACGGTGTTGGAAAACTTGCAAATACCCCTTGAAAAGTGTTTGTATTTGACTTGGGAAAAGGTGAAGGAACCATGTTTGTAGTTTATATAATTACACGGTTGCAGTCAGAGTTGATTTCTTTGTTTCAATGATGTTTCAGATCATTTGGAGCCAGGCGCGAGTGGCTTTGTTCTGGCTTCGGCTGAAGAAACCGGTCTGGAGCCAATCAACTGCAAGCTGTGCGTGCGGGCGCGTGTCCTCCATCGCCCGTGCAGGCACACCACTACGACCCTGGATTCTGTCAGCAGAGGTCCTGGAACAACAAACCAAAATGTGTCGGTCAATGGTGGAGATAAATCGCTCACTTATAGCAATAAACCACACTTAACAAGAGATAAACGAAAACCACATGAATAAAATGTTTGACTAAACGTTGTGCATTGTCTGTTTCCTATGTTGAATAGTTGCCAAATATGAGTATTTAACACTTGACATTTTAGAAGCGATGAATAAGGTCCTGTCTTCTTCATATAGCCTCCAGTGGAGGCTCTGCTGGCCACGGCTCTCTGGGCACAGATTCATCTGGCTGCACCTGGACATCAAATGGCACCCTGTTATCCTGCGCAATATTGTGCAAAACCACACGGGCCACCAGGCTACCACGTTTAGGAGAGAGAGCCTGGCATCACAAATGACCTGAAAGTTTATGGAGTGATAGTTTCACGATTGATGAATGCGCAATCATTCATGTATAGTGGCTTCAGACGCACATGGGTACAATCAATCGCACCAATCGCATTAGGAAACCCAGCAATCTCATAAAATTCTCTCTTAATCACAGTTTGCTGAGCATCATTGTAAGGAAATTGAATATATTGACGAGAAAGGCACTTGATAGCCGCCAACACTGCTGGCATTGTTCTACTAATGGGTGGCTGTGACATACCGGACCTATCCCCGATCTGCTGCTGAAAGGTCAACAACCCCAATGTGGAGCACCTGCACAGGCACAGATATGGCATTCCAGCGTCGGGTTTCTCTCCTTAACTGAGGCTCCAAATTGTGACATAATTCCAAAAAGAGATGCCTTGGGAGACGAAAGTGACTTAATAGCCACTCGTCACTCTCCATAAAAAAGATCCCTGCGGTCCCGAAAAACCCGTGGACGTATGTGTCACTCTCAACAATTGAAGAAACTGCAATGTAAAAAATAAAGATGTCGTCAAAATAAATAAAACAGCAATAAAATAACATCACACACAAAATCATCTATTGTTACAAGCTGAGTCAACATTCAATATTAGGCTCAATCTGTCAAAATCACCTTTTGTTACAGCGTGAGACCAAACTGTTCAGTGTCCTAACTGTGCATGCAGTTTACTGCCTCTAAGCTCTGACCTGGGGCTGGCAGACTGGCTCCTTGTGTCTCAACACACTGAGCTGCCTGAAAGCTCCAGGTTCAGAACTGCCAGGAATGCTGACATTGGGGCTGTGGTCTGTCTGGACCTGAGCTGTGCCTCATTTGTGCTTCTTTAAAAAAAAAATGTCTCCCTTCCTCTTCATTCTTATCTGTCCTCACAGAGCTGTTTCTTGCTATATGTGGTCTATGCGGGTGCATAGGGCCCCTGCACCACTAGGGGGCCCCCCTCAAGGTGCAAGTCCAGCCTTAATATCTGAGAAGTGACCCTATGGAAAAGGTGTGAAAAGTACCTGCCACCTGGCCTGCTGATTGTTCAGATCTGCTGTCTACCACGCCACGTTGCTATGACGACCAGTACAACGAAGCAGGAGATGCGAGGCGAATTAAGCTGAGCCGCCGATACCAATCATTTACGGCATGGCATTAAAACAAACCTATTCATCTGCTGCCATGCACATAATGTGTGCATATTGTTACGGACTAGTCGGGTCTAGGGAGATGTAGTTGAAAGCAACATATGCTAGTCCTAACCTGGAATGTGGAAGAAGGAGAAAATACACAGGGAAGAAACAGAGCGGAGATGGACTGGTTTTTCACCGAGAGAAAAGTGTGAGGTGGGTCGGCCTACCGGAGATAGCTGGTCTTCCAGGACGACACCGCCGCCAGCTCAGACCTGTGCTCTCTCAGGAGCGGCGAGCTCCGTCTTCAGTTCTCAGCTCAATGTTTTTAAAAGAATAAGGGTGGATGGGTCTTCCACGCCAGGCTGGTTCTCAGGAGGCCAAGGTGCGTGTCTTTCTTCAGGTGTCAGGCTTCAGTCGGCGTCCTCCTCGTGGCGCTCACTCAGGCCACCACACAGACCCCTGCCCCCACACACAGGTGAGTCCCTTTTTCTTGATTCCCGGAGCCGAAAACACACGCCCCTCCAAGTGAGGTCATCTCAACCTCAGCCCTGCTTCCACACCTCTTAGCTCTCTCATGAAAACCAGTCCATTAATTTGTGAAGAACCAAAGGGAAAGAGAACAGAAAAAAAAGGAGAAGCTACGACCCCTCTACTCCTAACAATATTATTATACATGATTTCCTATTTTGAACGGGCCGCAGCTGCAGCACCTCAGTGTGTGTGAGGTTGTAGCTGCAGCGGTCACAATGTTGACAAATATGAGAACGCGTTGCCATGGTGACAGTCAAAAAGACCAAGTCAACACCCGCTGTTGCTTTGGCGCGTGATTTTTGAAATCCAACATGGATATCCGATCCTTTTTTAAACAGAAGGAAAAACCAAATGAAAATATTTCAGAAGCGGCCAGCCACACCGACCGGAATCCGCCCGCTGCAGCTGCAACGGGTGATGGACTGGCTGCTGCTGGGCGTCGACATGCAGGCACCGTTTATTTGTTTCAATCACTGAACAGACCAGGCGGCGATTTGGTACAGGTGTTTAATTCCTTCCTCTCAAAAATCCGGGATTAATTCGCCAGCTTCTCGGTGAATTCTCTGGCATCCTTCTGCAGGTGAAGTTGT
Organism: Diplodus puntazzo; assembly: GCA_963678695.2. Taxonomy (NCBI): domain Eukaryota; kingdom Metazoa; phylum Chordata; class Actinopteri; order Spariformes; family Sparidae; genus Diplodus; species Diplodus puntazzo. Next base: position 30,618,216 of record OZ023157.1, on the reverse strand, counting down.
TGGGGCAGAAGAAACGATTCAGCCAAACTCGCTGCAAACTCCTTATCTCTGCTGTCACTCACGGTGGCATACATTTGTTTCTCCATCGCCCTGATCATTTTGCGGGACACTCTCTCGTGGCGTGCCCGTTTGCTGATAACTCATCCCCGCATGTTTATCTCAGGCTCCTTGCTAGCCTTCTTCCTCCCTCCAGCAGGCAGCCTGGCCCTGCTGCTGTCCTCCTCGGACAGACGCTGAAGCTCAGTTTCTCTCAGTCTCTTCTGGTCGACAGAGAAACGTCTAGCGGCTGCTTCTCCTGAGTTTTCCTCTGCATAATTTACAACAGAAAGTTTGAATTTCAAGTCGCACTTTTTATTGTTTTGCTGCACCGGAGCCATGGTGATCATCAGTGTGATACTGACTGACAGAAAGCAGCACACTGCGTGAAAAAGGCGAAGAAGAAAAACGTGCATTGTCAATGGACACCACTTGCAAGCCAAACAGACGGCAGATGCAGAGAGCCCGTCGCCCCCCCTCGCCAAAAGCAGACAACCCTGGATTTATTTTCCTGCATGATTTGAAGTGTTGAATAAACATTTTCATAATGCAAGCATATCTGACCTTTCTTACGTTGTTAAAAGTATTAAGAACATGAAAAAATACATTAAGGTACATTTAGAACAGAAAAAAATGTGCCAAAAAAATTGTGATTCATTTGCGATTAATCGCGAGTTAACTATGGACAAAATGTGATTAATCGCGATTAAAAATTAATTGTTTGACAGCCCTAGTAAAAATTATGCTTTTACATGAAGGTTTGACTCATATTCAATCGCAAACAAAGCCTTGGTTGCTTTTTGGCTAGAGTTTCACTTTAAGCAAACAGAGACAATGCAGACAATAATGTCAGTGTTAAATAAAATCAATGTTCGTTTAAGTTTAGCAATTTAGTATCTTGTTGTGATCAGATGAAAAAAACAAAACAAAAAAAACAACAACATGATATCAGCATCGACATCAGCCATTGATACCCTTTAAGATGACTTTGAATTAACTATACTGTCATTTGCATATAGTAATTGACTTTATGAATTTCAACTGTTTATATGACAGCTTTGCATGTTGGCTGATATTTACCTAACTTTCTGTCCCTCCACTCTAACCAAGGATGCCTGTTGATGACTCTCAGTCCACAAGGCTGGACACTTCTCATCTAAAAGAAACAAGGAGATATACAGAGGGATAAAAGCATTGTATGCTGTTGACTACTGACCCACACACACATGCGCCAACGCACCACTGTCTCTGCTGATTGATAGTGCTGCTGTGTCTTGGTTGCTCAATAAAGAAAGATGCTAGCAAGCTACCGTTATCTACCTAGCTTGCGAACAGAGACGGTCATTAGGGAAATGGGCCACAAACAAAGACAAACAATGAGCGTTTAATCTAGCTATAACGTTAGCTTGCTAGCTAAGCACAGGCACAGCAGTAAATATAATTCAATACGCACACCAACAATCCCCTGCTGTTACAATATTATCTGAAAACTTGTATGTGACTTTCACGTACAAGATGTAACGTTAGTTTTCTGTAACATGAAGTCATCCTACATCATGTTAGGTCGGGCTTGATTTTTTGGGCCGGATCTAACGTTAAGCTAACGGTTAGCCTAACGTTACTGCACAGTTGAACTATTGGGGACGAGATCTCTTCTATAAATGTGCAGTCAAATCGTCAGTGTAGAACAACTGCTCATCAGGAACCACTTTAAAACTTACTTCAGAGTGATGGATTTAAAGTAGCTCCCCTCCATCCATTCGTGGTTTCTTCTACCTCCCGTGTTTATCTTTCCATAATGCGCTACTGTCAACGAGACGTGCAGTCACCTGTCAATCAACTGGGGTGGCGCCTGAACTGTCCAATCAGGTTCCAGAGGTGGCCAGCGCTACCCCGGACATCACTGTAGCTCCGCCCCTTTATCAATTTTCATATAATATTACTTCATGAAAATTCTTTTTAGGACATTTCAGCCAAATGGAGGCAAATAACTACAAAAGTAAAGCAATTTCAAATGTGAAAACTGTTTGGTGAGTGAGTGAGTATGTGAGTATTGCTTGTGACTGTGTGACAGGCATAATAAGTGGCAAAAAAAATTAAAGTGGGCACCATGAGTGATAGGAGGACGAGGCGAGAGGTCTATAAATACGAGTGGAGTTCCTGGTTGATATTGTAGGAGTTCCTATCACTGATACAGCTCCCTCTTCATCAGTGCATGCCACCCCGCAGCCAGGCAGACCCCGCCATGAGTGACGGTTGAGACCCGGCTCCCTGCTCATAGGCCGAGGGACGTCCGAGCGAGAGCGGGGTGGCAAAGCACGATGATGAAGCGGTAGAGCTGCGGTGGCATTAGCTCCTACCCGGCTGCTACCAAACAGAGCGAGTAGCAGTCGGTTATATAGTTTTGTATTTCATGTGCATGTGAAAGCTTTAATAAATACATTAATATATACATATATATATTTATTTTACTCTCTCATTGTGACCTTGAAATAATGCTAAACCATGTTTTTGAGGAGAAAAAGAGTTGTCCTCACTTTATGTGTAAACGGTTCAGAGAGGCAAATAACTTTTTTTTGGACATTATAAAAAAACTGATGAAATCAGAGCCTGCATTCCTGCACATGAGCACTGACTGAGCTGATGGTGAGGGTTGAGGGTTTGTTGTTGCTCATGTGAATCTTAATTTGTAAAATTTGTGTGTAAACCAGCGGAACAAAACCAGAAAAATGAATGCATGAAATATAAAGATATTAATGTTTAACATCTAGTCGAGAAATGTTTGAACACATAAGAGATATTCTGCTTTGAATAATATTTTGTGTCTCATATGATTTTAACTGTTTTCTCTCTTTTTTTTAATCTTAAAATGACCTGTACTTCTTCTCCCTCATTAAAATAAAATAAAATAAAATAAAATAAAATAAAAATCTATGCAAATGTTTCTAATTTGAAAAGTTAAAATACTGGACATAAAATGTCTCCTGCTTCACTGTTTAGTCCATTGTCTGTTTGTCTCAGAGTTTACTGGTGGTTTTTACAAGTTGCATACTTGACCATGATTGGCTTCCACCAGTTGTGATGTTGTGGCTGAGGTCACTGTGATCGTACAGGTGTGTTGCTTTTCTTATTGTACCTGTACAGGATGTAATGAGTTTGAACAATCAGTGAAAAAAGTGTCTGTCACCTAAGTTGAGCATTGGCAATGTCCTGCAGCAACGCCAAAGCAGCTAGTGTATGATGTTTCACAGTCATTCTGCAGGGCTCTAGCACTTAGTGCCGTTTAAAGGAGCTGATAATAGGTGACACCTGAAGGTATTCTGACTGCCCAACTATACTGCAATGACTTTGTAGCATTTTTACATTAAATAGATATTCAAGAGACCCATGGGAATAAATAAAATATCATTAGATTTCATTGATTTATAACTAAATAAGGTTTAAAAGATAGCAGCATGAATGCAAGTCCTCCAATCCTGTGTCCATCACTTGAGTTCAGTCTCTTTCAGTCTGACACATTCTCTGAATCTAATTATTTTGTATCAGTTTTTTTCTGTCACCACAGTTTTGTGAAAAAGGAAAGATGTGAGGGAGTTGACTGTAAAAGCTGATCCCTGGGCTCTGTGGTGGAATCAAGTGTATTATTGACTGTTAACAGTTGATTGTATGTAAGGGGTGTTGATAAGGACTGGATGGCTTGAAGGCAGTTTGGACTATTTTTGTTGTCAGGACAGAAAGAAGAGGAAACAGCTGATCCAGCTGCTTCCTTCACTCAGTCATCTTCATCAAAACAAGATGAGCGTTAGCATTGTTGCTTCTCTTGTGTCACGTTTCATCATCAGGTTAGATGACATTATCAGTAATGATATTCAGTGTTAAGGAAAGATTTCATAAAAATGAAGCAGGTCATAATAAATAAAGAGCTGATACACACACACACACACACACCACCAAGCTGACCAAAAGGTAGCTATCAGGTGAGTGTATGTGTGGTGTCTGATTGGCTGCTGTGACTGATGCTCACTGCTCCTCTCCTCCAGGTGGAGGCGGTGTAGGACAAACAAACCCAGCTGGTTTGTGGAGGTTTGTGATGGAAACAAGAAGCTAAATGAGCAGTGATGAAGCTGCTGTAACATATAAAGACGTTGTTGTTGAGCGTGTGTGTGTGTGTGTTGAAGAGTGTATAAAGACTGGGTCCCGCTGTGTTACTCAGGCTGCACTCCAGCTTCTACTGACAGGTGCGATCCCACTAGTGAGCGGCACGGGGGCTTTGACCTGCTCCGTCTCCGACCTGGGCCGGTGCACCCCTCCTTAGACGACCTGGTGGTCCCGGGCTCCCCCAGGAGCACCGTATCGATACCGAAGTCAGTGCGGACACCCGATCGACATAGTCCGCTGCAGCTCAGAGGTCCTGAGCTCAAACGATCCTCCAGCCTCAGCCTCCCGGGAGCTTGGATTACAGGCGCGCGCCACCGCACCCGGCGAGAAAGCTCTGCGTCATAGAGGGTCTGGACTTTGACTGACGTGACGTCATCAGGGAGTACCCTCAAGTGGCATTTAGCGAGCAAACAAACGTGCATCTGCAGTGTGGACTCACAATACATTTTTCATGGTAAGTATTTTGCAGAAGACTGCAGACTAGACACAGTGAGAATCAGGGCCGGCTCCTGGCATAGATAGGACATACTTATACTTATATTTATTTATTTATCCTTATTTGCACTAAATTGTCTTCTGCTTTTGTTGTACTGTTTGTTGTTATGTGCGGTTCCTTAAGTGTTTTTAAAGTTGCCTTTAAATAAAATGCATTATTATTATTATTATTATTATTATTATTATTATTATTATACAGGCGGTCGCCAACAGCGCCACATGCTGGAGGGGCGCCGTAAATTAAAAAAAATGATGTTCTGTCTTGAGAATAACAAGTGAACAAAGAAAGACAGACAGAAGAACAAACTGTGCCTCTCTGTTGTTCGTCTATGTACACGAGGCACGTTGATACTCTGACGCTACGATCTCACCAGACTATACCCTTTTTTTTCAAAGCGAGAGGCCGTCGTCTGCGATAGCCGAGCGTTTAAGATAAAAGCAACTTCGAATGTTCACGATGCGCATGCGCTCAGTCGTTGTCCTATGGAGGTTGGTGGTTCTCATCAAGAGATGGACCTGTCCTTTTCTGACCACAAGATGCAAAAGTGCCTGTAACTATAGAAAGACTCCACTGATTGTAACAAAATTAATGAATGAAACTGAATCTTGAACATTGATCAGACTCCTCCTGCTGAGGAGACTCAGGCGGTCCCTTGAAGTGCAGGGGGCACTACTGAAGTAGAGAGTGCCAACACTCTGTGTGAAATGGTGTAAATACTCTTGACAATGTGCAATAGTTTCAATATTTTAGGAGTTTTTTGTTTCTTATTCATTTTGTTTCAATTGTTTTTACTGATTTTTTTTTATTGATATCAATATGTATAAACTTTTTTTGTAGTTATTTATTTGTACTGTTTTTAATTGATGCTCTCTAAAACAAAACGTTTTGTTTTGACAATGATGACAATGTACACTTTTGATGAGGGTCGTTTGGGTAGTTTCTGTTGTCATTATGATTTAAAAAGAGCAAACATAATTGTTTGATAATACATGGCTTCACCCAACCACTAACCATGAGGGAAAGAACATTTTTCATACTAACATTCACATTCTCTGAAAAAAGGCCAGAAAAAAATCACGAAATCTGCCAGGGCTTGAAAGACTGCTTTATGCTGCAGCCCGCTTCACCAATTAGAACATGACTAACTAATAATAGTGTTAATATAGGGTTAGAATAAAACCATCAGCATCATGACATTTGATGTTTTTGTGATAAAATGCAATAAATAGATCCACAACTGCAAACAAATTTTAAATTGTAATTTAAAAAGTGCGTATCCTATGGATACTTAGGTAACTATAGTAACTATAACAAGACCTGACATCTCCTTTAAGGGCACTGTGCTATTTGTAGGATGACTCTCTGAGCGTCTCCTCATACGTCACACTGACAGCTGTGATGTCCACACTGTGTAGCCACACAGACTAAATACTGGGGATCCCCTCTCTGTACTCAGAGGCACATCCGTTCGCTGTTTTCACACAAAGTGAAAGTGTGCAATAAGTCAGTTTTCTTTGAAGGACTTTGGCAAACTTTTTAATCATGTGACATCAAGTCAATGTAACGTAACAGGTGACATAGAGCGAGAAAAGGGGAGGTGCATCACCCAGTGGGGTCTACGGGACATAGGTCTGCCTTTTATTAAAATGTAAAGTGAAAAAAATCAACAAAACAGTTTGTCAATCTGGCAGAGGTGGGTGACATGACTGGATCCACTGAACATCTATTAGCTTCCACCAGTAGATCCATTTCAGCATACCTCTGTCTAATGTACCTCAGATAAGAGGTGACAAACTGACATTTTTGTGTTTTACTGTATAGATCAGGGTGGCCGATACAGTTTTTCCTTGGAGGGCCAAAACTGAAACTTCCTTGAGAGCCACAGGCCAACAGCAAACACCTTTTGTATTGTCAAGATGCAAAATGATCCCCAGTGAGTCATGAGTCACCCTGACCGACATGCTTGGATTATAAAAAGATTATAAAAACTACATATTTAAAATATTATTAAAAAAGCATTTTAACTCACACGAAATTAAACAGTATTGGTTTATATTATTATTATTATTATTATTATTGTTATTATTATTATTATTATTGATGTTATTATTATTATTATTATTATTATTATTATTATTATTATTATTAATATTAATATTATCATTATTATCATAGTTTTTCTCTTGAAACCTCTGGTGTCCAAAATCAAACCTTATGTCGGGCTAACCTCAGCCTGTTGGCCCCTCTTTGGTCAGCCCTGATATAGACACAAGGGTAACATAATTAATGATGAAAGTAATTTCACATAAAAAAATCTATTCTTTACTGGCACTTTGGTACAATTGAAACAGTAACAAAGTTGACAAAGCACACGACTTCTCTCCCAGTGGCAGACATTGGCTCAGTCAGTTCTAAATTTGCACATCATTTCGCATCGATAAAAACATGTGATAATAATTCAACATAAGACAAATCATCCAAACATGCATCCGAAATTAGATTACACTTGCAACAGATCTTAATGATCTCTGCTGCTCTAATTCACATGCATGCTCTGTTCTGTGTAAGTCCTCTGTTGGTTTCTGCAAACTCTGGTCATCGGCCTTGAGAGGGCAGCCAAGTCTCACAAATCATCTTGTTCTGTCCATCTAAGTTCTGAGAAGACACTTCTTACTGGGCTCACCAGTGTATACATTATATTGAATAGATTACACAAGGATTTGTGTTATATCATATTACAGCATGGTTTTACATCATAATTTGCCCAAGTCCATCATCATAATGCAACATTAATACTACTGTGTGTTGTAATGAGTTTTTTTGGATCAAAATTAGTTCAAAGGATTCAGCTACAGTTGATTCTATTCATTCAAACACATATTGCATGAGAATAAGACAGAGTTCATTTAAGAATATTTTTTTTCTTTTGCATTGGTAAGCATTGCTGCAGTCTGCTCCTCTTGTACATGATGTTCCCTGTAAACCAGTGTGAGCCTCCTCCTCCTCCTCCTCATTTTCTGCTGCAGAAAATGTGTTTGTAATGAAACTTCAGGGAAGGTTTTATAGATGGAGGGGGAGACTTGCGGTATAGAGTGTCTCTCCACCTGGGAGTTGAGCATTGGACTTGTAAGATACACAAGAAGGAACACATATCTGCTCTTTGTGCATTACATCACTGTGTCCTCTTATCACATACAAACCACCACAACAATGGACAGAGGAGACAGAACAGCCAGGTGTTGGGAAACTGTTCTGGTGTACTGATATTCCTTTACACTGGTGCCAACTGTTTCTAACTTTTATGAAACCATTGGATTTATTTATCACCGACTGCGCAAATTCAAAGGGAAATCCACAGAGTTTTCACTTCAAAATCTATTTGTCTATTCGCAGACAGTGAAGAGTACTACTGCATATGTGAAAATAATTGTATAAAGACTTTTGTGGCTGAAGAAGGAGCTGAGCCAAGTCTGATGAACGTCTTCAAGTGATGTCACTTGAGTCAGGGCCTGTTGGTTATGATGACCACACATTTGAAAAAAGAAAAAACATGGAAAAGAGCTGTGCAGTTAGACAGCTGCAATCATGTCATATCGTTCAGACCATCAGAGCAGCCCAGTGGGAGAAAACGTGCATGTCAACCTCCCACTTGCAATTCCGAGTCCGAAATGTTGGGAATTTCCGAGGACTGTGATATCTCCCACTTGGCAGAATGAATTAAGGACACAATTAGAAAACCACCACCAGCTCTTCAAAGTAAAGAAAACCTATATATTTCAGTCTGCTCAGGTGGTGGGCTGGTTCACTGTTTGTGTGACTAAAACAACCAGAGCAGGGTGACACTGCGACCAATAGCAGACATAAATGGCTTGCAGACTTCAAAAACATAGACACCGATGGACAGAGCAGGATGAAAACATGTCCAAAATCACTTAGAACCCCTATAAAGTGGACAATTGTGAGTTCACCATTTTGTATTGCTGTCTGAATATATAGTGAGAATTATTTGACCCCATAGAGATGACTTAATGCATCCCACAATGCACAATGAAAAGTAGTTTGCAAACGATGGTCACTGACCAAGTTACATGCCATCATGCACAATTTACCAGAACAGTGTCCAAAAGTACTTTTTCATTCCACTGATGATTTCCCGTTATAGTCCACTGTGTAGAACTCCCTCTGTAGTGAGTAGGGAGTACTGAATGAGTACTGAATGAGTAGTGAATGAGTAGTGAATGAGTGGGAGATTGTCAAATATCTTTGCACTGTTGTTTCTCCAATAAGCAGAATATCACCATGGGTTAAGTGCCTGTACTTGTCAAACAAGTATGAAACAGACAAAATGGAAGAAGCAAAGCCATTAAGTACTTGAAAACTGTATTGTATAATCATACTTTTCCAAGCTGACAGATCATACTTAAAATGATAAATGAGTACAATATCACAGTGATGGTAACCATTTGAGTCTCTGCAAGAGTTGTTTGAATATCTTCACGGACTTAAGAGCAGTTGTCAAACAAATGTGTTACATGAAGGAGAATCATTTTATAAATCATTAATAATTGATCTGCTTTCTTCTTCAAGTTGGTTCAGTTTTAAGCTCCATCATTTCTTCCTTGTCTTCTTCCTTACTAGCTGCTTTAAAGGACGTGGTGAACTAGAATCCCCAAATATTTGAACTCATGTATCAAATGAAGGTTTCTCCCATGAACAAATACCTCAGGTTCAACACCAGAGAGTGTCCTCTCATTATTGTACCATGTATTGTACTGTTGTTTAGCCTTATGGTTTGCCGGCTCTCCTTCACTGGCAAACAGAATTAAAGGAAAAGTTCAGCTAAAAAAACGATAATGCAGTCATTATGTACTGACTGCCATGCCGGTGGAAAGTCATTGAAAAACAGCTTTGCAGCATTCTCTTGATGGGGAAGTCTTTTAAAATGAAAAAATAAAAATAAAGCTGTGCCCCCTGACAAAAGAAGATAAAATGGTCCATAACAGCTTCTATGGTGTTTTTGGAAGCCCCGAGATCCCAAATTGATTTGTGTTAGCGTTCATTTCCTCTTAGCTGGAAGACATCGCCTCGGCTTGCTGTCTTATCAAGGAGCATGGGGGGGTGTTCAGTGTGGTAGTGAATTTCACTTTTTGGACGGTGGAAGCATTCCTTTGTATTAAAAACACATTGACTCTATTTTCAGGCCAGGAAAATTTACTGTTGCTCTTTTGACTTGTTTATTGCAGTCTGTGCAAAAATGCTGGTTTTGGATTGTCACAATGATCATTTTCAAGGTTGATTTAATACCAAATGATCTATTACAGAGCTTCCAACCAGACTATTTATTACACACTCACATTTTAGTCATCGCCACTTAATTTGTGATTGTTTCTCCTGCTCGAATCTGAGCAACAATCAAATCGGATGTATCTCTCCTTTGAGTCAAAACTATACAACATCACTCAGAAGCTCAGTGTTGTCTTTTGAGCCAAGTTAATACTGAGTGTCATTAGATTTTATACCCTCACTTATCTGTCAGGAAAATGTCAGCTGAGAATGGAATTAACCCTAATTAAAGATAGTTTTGGAGGGAGAACAACTCAATTATTCTCAACAAGCAGTTTCATCAAGTAAGCATGCAAACTGAAATCTCTGTAACTTTGGCAATACTTTTGCTCTCTTTGATACCTCTTGTCTGATTGGTCAGCTGCTGAGAGAATGTGTGCTGATGTCTGACCGGCCTTAACCCACCAACAGTTCCCTATCATTCCATTCTCATACAGTAAACACTGACAGGCTTCACACCGTCTCGCCATCAGGCCGGAGGTTTGATCAGTCGCGTGGCTCCTAACCCATCCTGACTTCTCCCAGGGATCTGATCCATGATGCCTTCGGAAGATGGACATGAGGAATGTGGAAAAGGTCAGAGGTCAAAAGCAGCTCTGCAGGAAGTCCTCCCTCTCCTAATAAGCTAAACTTGAGTACCTGCCCCACGATATTTGGAGCTACAAGACGCTGCCTCGTTCTCCCCTTCTGGGCCTGACGGTTCAGAATGGAAGCAGTCGTATCACACGTCGGATTACAGTCAGACTTTGAAGGCCTTGCGGCAAGTCATGTGCTCTCTCCTGTGGAGGTTTAGCTCCACATGATGTCTCCATCAGATAGGATGTTTGTAAAATATGTTATTCAATAAAAAAAATCTCAGTCTCATGTTTACCACTGACAGTCGGAGCCAAAGTTTAAGAGATTAGGATCTGGTTGACATTTGTTCCCTTTGACTCATCCCCTCAGATTAACTTCTTTACACTGGCAAGTTAGAAGACCAGAATTTCTTGTCATACGAATAATTGTAATGTGATTTTAGTATTTGTATTATGATAAAGCCCTATTATGGTGCTCAGTGCTCATAGTGACCTGACCTTTGTCCTACCTTTTGTTTTCGTTTCAGTGGATTTTTGGGGGGATGGCACGGCACTATCAGTGTACTTTAGAATCCAGCCAACATTTGAACCGGGGAGGAGTAGAAATAAATCATTAAACCTACCCAAAAAGAAAAATATAATGACGTAGTTAATCTTAGCCATTGATTAAAGAGTGACTAATGGAGTGATGTTGAAAAGATGTGAGGAGAAATCAAAAGCAGATGACTCATTATAGAACAATCCATCAGACTGTGACATGTTGGATGAACATGTGGATGGTTGCAACACTAAAGCTTTATGAAGACAACCAGAAGCATGTAGAATAACAGGGGATGTGTGTTCATTTTGGCTTCAAAATAAAAGCAGGAAATTGCTTAACTTCACACTGGGTATCAAGGCTCACTTTATGGGACAAAGATGTAAAGAGAAACATCAAACCTCTAACATGTGTATGTGGCTGCACGTACAATAAATGTCCTTGCCACAGCCAAGACTTCAAAAATGCTGAGCCCACATTCATCCAGTGTAACTCAATACCATTTTACAACGTTTATTTTTTTTGCACATTGTCTTGATTCATTTCAAGTTGTATCCTCACGTGTCTTTATCTCTGTCTTTTTTTGATATCTTAGATAAAAATGTCAATTTTAAAGATGTGTTTCATAGATATCAGAATCAGCCTGAACCCTGCAGGTGAAATTTTGTTTTACCTGTATTATAAAATACCATCATGCATATGACATGAGTAGCACTCCCAATCGGATATGGTTACATCACTGGCTATGCAACTGAGGACAAAAATGAGGTGTAGATCACTGTGACACCTTTGAAATACAATACTATAGTTACACAAATAATTGGAGATTAAAGAGGGGAAAAAGTAGTGCAGTAGATAAAATGATACTATGGAACTTTTTAATGGATAGAGTAACTGAATCTTACTGGGCCTGCCCTTTTTACATCACACAACCCATCTAACATTAAAACTCACACCATACAAACAACATGGCATTCTGAATGTAGCTAGTAGTTTTGTCATTATAATCTTTAAAATTAACAATTTCATAACATCCTTCCTTTGCACATCTTCAGTTCGTCTTTACAGCTCTTCCATGAGTTAATCCATTTAAATGAAAAACATTTTACGCTATTGCACCTCTTTTCAATTCATGTTGGTTCTCTTCTAAGTAATCTGTACCATTTAAACTCTACACAACAGACAGAACTCACTGTTTGTTGTGTATTATTATGTATTGGTTCTTTATGTTAGGAGCACACTACAACACCAATACACTGAAAATATAAAAACACACAGGACCCTTCTTTAGGGCAATAATGCATAACTAAAGGGCAGTGACAGAATGTAACTAAGTAGCCTACATTTACTCAAGCAGTGTATATAAGCTTATTTTTTTTAGGCACTTGTATGTTGCTTGCCAGAGTAATTCTATTTTTTTTTCTGTTTACTTCCACTCTACCATATTTGGAGACAAATATTGTATTTCTTACTCCACTACATTTATTTTGACAACTTTAGTTACTTGTTACTTTACAGATGTCATGCTGCATCCTAGCCTTAGTAGCACTTTTTTTTTTATTTATCTGTTATGTATTTTACCAGCAATTGGACACAATTAACACTTACTCGCAATATATATTGATATTCTGTTAAGAGATCATTTTGATTTTCCCTTCATATGGGAATAGATCCCTTGCTAATTTCGCTTGGACCCGGAAATTCTGGACAGGACTTTACTTTGAAAGGTCCAGCCGGAACCTGTTTGTCATAAGAGCTGGAACTTGACTGTGAGTGGTTGAGGGGCTGCAGACGCCGTGTTCGGGCAGAAAGGGGTTAACGAGTTAAACAACACCCCCTTACACAAACAGACCGGTGGCCTCCACTCGGGCTGCACCGACAGTGAGGCAGCCTGTTCCAGTTTGTGTGCAGCGGCAGCGGCGCTGAGAACCAGCGGTCACCGTGAGACAGACACGGCGGAGCGGACAAGTGTTCAGCCTGGCTCGTTTCTTCCTGTCCTTCCCTTCATCTCCGCTGCGGCTTCCATACTGGACAGCCGAGGATGTACAGGAAGATAAGGAGCCGCAGGGGTCAGCGAGCCGGATCGATGCTCCTGTCGGTGATAAAGTAGACACCGGCGGCACGACGAGAACAGCGCCCACTTCGCATGAAACCCGGACCCAGGACCCGGCCCGGCTTCTCGGTCGTCTCCAAAGACTCAGGATGAGGAAGCCTAAAGTCATGCGGATGGTGTTTGCCTTGAGCCTGGGATGTTTCATCATGGTCATCCTCTACTTCAACAGCAGCCTGAAGCCAGGTGAGCAGAAAGCCTTCTCTGTCACCTTCACAACCGAAGCTAAATAGAAAAAAAAATCTTTAATTCTAAGTTTTTCCATCTATAGGCACCAAAATACACCAAATCTAAATGTACTGCTAAGATCTGTCTTAGGATGTGCAAATGTTAGTCAGATCCCAGCTGAACTCAAATTGTAGTCAAATTGTGACAAATGTCATAAGATCTGGAAACTTGAAACATCCCTTGGTATATTTGTCTTTCACAGCCTATATATATTTGCACATAGATTGCATTCATTTAAAAACACATGTTGGACATTTTAAAATGTGTCTTTGTCCGGTAACAACATACTTGCACTGTCTCTGCTGTCCAACAGTCTGGCCTGTTGATCTCAGTAGTTTGCACTGTGCAGCTGGCTGCATAGTCACATTGTATTGTTACAGAGTTTGCTCATTATGTCCAGGCCTCTTTAGAATCGAGCCCATTGGCCTCATGCACTGTCAGCACAGTACAGCACAGTGATCATCTGATCCACATACCCTCCAGTGTTTGAATGGAGAAAGTGGTGTCAGAAGTGTTCACGATTCTTTTCATACTGACCTGTTACAGTACGGCAGTATGTCCCCCCTCCCTCCCTCCATCCCTCCTGCCCAGTCATCCCTCTGCACTCCCACTCTGTGTCTGGAGTTTTAAAGAGAACTGCAGATCTTGGGAATCCCGGGATCCTAGGAACAATTTTATTAGAGAACTGATTAGTGGTTGTTTCCTCTGCTACGTGGAGGAAGGGCATGGAGACGTTGCAGCTGGCTGGTAGTGGGGTTGGCCCTCGCTGAGATCTGTTTCCACCTATTCCAGGTCCCTCTCTGCCACATACAATGGCTTCATTCAGACAGGCCCAGCTATATCTTGGACCAAATAAGCTCATATAGCTCATACTGTGAGGAGCGAGGGTTTTTAAGAGAGGGGTCAGTCAGTTCTGGATGTGTGTGATGTGAGACATGGGGCAGAGTTGTTGAGAAACCCTGAAAGACCAGTCTCTTGTGGAGACCAGACAGATTCCATAAAGTCATCCTCCAAAAAATAGTTAATAAGGCTAATAAAAGGTGCAACATGAAAGAACTGGGCACTTTTTGAATTTATATTCGTAACAATTGGGCAGCATATCATCAGAGCAACCGCTAACTCCTGCTAACTGTAGCAGCCATTAGCTATTTAGCTCGGTTAGCCATGCAGCTAGCGGTGCGGGCTGGGAGCTTGGAGCACCGGGGAAGTGTTGGTCTTCACAACGCTAGCACAGGAGCTTTGAACCTGGACGGGCTTTGGTTAGCTGGTTTTTGCTAAACATTGCATCATACATTGATGGCATAACTTTGAATATGTTATAAGTCTTGTCTTTACTAAGATGTTTTTTCTAACATATTGCACATTAAGTCAGCTATAATCAATGTTCTTATATTAACAGTTGATCAGCTGACTAGTTCTTTGGGAAAGGGTTCATGCTTGCTGATTTAACTGGATTAACTGGAGCTTTCAGCATCTTTCAGCTCATTGTTTTGATTTTATAGCACAGAACTTTACTGCTTTGGATCTCCCTCACTGCTCTCATCGTGTCATTTTTTGCCAACTGGGATGCTGGTTGGTCCAGGCCTAATATTTTGCTTTCTTTCTTTCTTTTGTTTTTTTTGTTTTTTTTTTTACCAAGGATTACAATAATATAAGTGGGTGTCCTGTGAGCAGCACGGTTGAAATACTTTACTGCATATTTTATATGCACCTGGAGGATTAAAATGTGTATTCACCAAGAGGCAAATCAGGGCTCAGATCACCACTGTCTGAAAACAGATTGTCTTCCTTGAGAAGTTCTGATTTTGTACAATCACAACAAAACATGGCTACACATGAGGAGGTTATTATTACGCTAAGATCAACAACGGTGGCAGCCGCAGCAACATCTGCTAGTTTCTGTTTAAAACGTAAAACCAATGTTTTTTTAGTCGTCTGCTGACTTCACATCCTGATAAACTGCCTGCACACTGTCCATGTGTTTTATTGCATTTAGCAGATGGCTTTGGTTCCTTTTAAGATATGCTCAACCAGTCTTGTTGAGGTAATCTGCCCTCTGATATTTTGCCGTTGCGTAACTTGAATGCAGATGCAGTGTGTCTCATGTTTCAGGCATCAAAGCTGCCTGTCAGCTTTAAATCAATTTAATTGGTTTCATATATGCACAGTCTGTGCTATTTGCATTTTGAACACCCTCACCTTCCCTCTCTTGCTCCATCTGGGGTAAAGGTCGTGTTGTTTGCTCAAAGACTATGAAAGCTGCATGAGTGCAGCCACACAACAGAGGAATGCACTGCCAAGTCAGAGTCTTACAGTATACAATTGTCTTGTTTTGGAATTACACTCTTTTTGCACACAGGATTTGCAGAGCTAATCTAAATTTAGGATAATTACAGAGATGCAGAATGGGTTTGCTGCATATCTTGTGTGCGCTGCACCGTCATAGATACAGAGGATGGAAATAGTAGTTTTACAGAACATGAGATGCTTCCCACACAGAAAAATCTGACCATTTTAACCAGTCGTGACATCTGTTTTTTCTTTTTTTTTTTAACCACAGATGTGTTTTTTTTCTCAAAAAGTAAAAAATCTGCCTGAGCTGACATAATGTCACTTGTTTCCAGTACAGATCAACGTGCTTTGTACATAAGCTTGACTCAAAACAGTCCATCTTGATTTTTAAAGAATGAGCCACCTTATTACGAGAAACAAGCATATTTTTTGTCAATCTCTTAAGAGTTACCGAAAGTTTTCACTGATCCAGATGAAATGACTTGTTAAGATGGGAAGTTCTTCCGGCGTGAGGTTCCTTTACTACAAGGGCAGATATGACTTATCCAGGAAGTTTGCACAGACGCAAGGACCAATGCAGAAGAAGGCTGTGTGGTGCAGCGTGGTCTGGAATGTTTTTTATAGACGGGATCTTCTGCTGCACACCCCTCTGAAAGTAAAACCAAGGAACACCCATTTATATGGCACAGGTAACATTTACCCATACAGATGTGAGCTGATGGTTATCAGGGAGCTCGTTCTAGCAATTTAATTACAAGCAGAATCTGAGGTGGTTTTGGCCTTGGGGCTACTGTCGTTATCTTTGTACTGGAGAGGTTCCCCCATCTCATACCATCCTTGTCTGGACTTGACTTGAAGCCATGAGACTCATAAAGATTCACTGTTCAGCACTTCAGTGTCATTGGAACACCTGCAGGACATTAAACATAGTTGTTCCAGGGCTTCCTTGGACATGACTTGGACATGCCATCAGTTTTGATGTGACATTATCCACTTTAAAAGCAGAACAGAACATCCTCAAAGGAACAGTGCATGAACCAATCTCCATTTGATATCATGCAGTTGCCAGAGGAAATCAGTCTTGCTGTCAGATCCTCTGCCATCTGGGAGTTATCTTGTGACAGGTCAGGGTGGCCCTGCTGTTCCAACCTGTTCTCCTCCAGCCAGCTGCATATTCACGACACAGAGCTGCAGGAGCTGATGATTCAGCAATTACTCTGGGCCGTGTTTTTTCCTCCATTAAGACCATCTGCTTTTAGAGCCGAGATCCTCAAGTAATTTGATTTGCAGGTTTGTAGTCTCGCTGTTGATATCGCTTAATAAGACCACTTAAGAGAATTCTATTGTTTTACTAAATTCTTTGGGCTATAGCCAGTAGGTGATTTGTTAATTTTTAACAGGGGGGATGGTCCAATGGGAGCACTACCCTACCCTGACACACCTATGTACACCTCCCAAAGGACACTGCAGGACGCCTTAATCATAACTGTGACAATTCTAATTCTACAATTCCATTTTATCCAGTTATCTTCCTTCTCTCCCCACTACAATTGTCTTTTTATAACTGTATTAAAGCAATGAGTAAATACAAGTTACATGACTCACATGACCCCTTGGAATTTTTTACCGCCTAAATTCCTTGAAGGACACACAATGAACATTGTGCAAAATAGAGATACAGAGAATACAGAGCCCGACTGACTTATCGGTATTTGCCTTCATCGATTTATCGGCTGATTTATAAGGTTTTAAAATCTTATATTTAAAAAGTATAATGCAGAAAAACATGCTTGGGGTAATTAAAAATTGGTGTAATGACACAGTTTGGCCAGCAGAGTGCGTTTCAATGGGGGATAAAACAGCTGGTGTCAGGAAATGTAACAACTACCTCACTAATGGTTAAACAATAAACCAGCACAAAAATGACAATTGGCAACATAACATAAGCCACCATGTTCTGAATAGACGCACTTAGAAATGCTAACAAAAAATAACATTTTGTTTTTAGAACATAAATAGCAAACTTTTGTTGATCTGGTCATTTTTTCGTTTTTATACAATTGGGAGTCTCCACAAGGTGTTTTATTTTGAAAATTGACCGGATGCTGTGTGCCTTTCCTGTGTCTCTTTCTGTTGGCGCGATCTGCGCTGTGCAGCTTGTTGCAGCTTTCGTCAAACATAAACCGGGCAGCTGGATCGCAAAGCAGCCGTGCCCGCCTTGACTTCACTGTGTGCCGGAGCTGATAGCGACCGCTTGTGATTTGTAACTCTGCTGCTAGCGCACAGTGAGTGATGGCAGGTTAACAAGGGGGATGCTTTTTGGTCATTTTGCTAACAAGGGGGATGGCATCCCCCCTCAAATCGCCTACTGGCTATAGCCATGCCAATGTAAGTCAGCAGTCAGTTAGTCCCAAACTTTTGTTCCGACTGAAATATCTTGGAAAAATGTTGGATGGATGGCCATAAAATTTGGTACAGACAGCCAAGGTGCCCAGGGATTGAATCTGACTTTTGTTGACTTTGGTGATCCAGTTTTTTCTTCTAGCGTCATCATGGTGTCCCTAACCCTAACCCTAACCCATTGGCAGAGAGTTTGGTACAGATATTCATTGTTCCCTGAGGTTGCATCCTAATGATTATGGTGAGACGAGAGTTTAAGATTAACAAGTTAACAAGCGTAGTTTATGCAGTCTTCAAACTCTAAGAAGGACAATTTAGGCTGAAAAATCCAGAAAACTATCAAATAGATTTCCCCTCAGTATAAACTGTAATACCCATGGTGGTCCTCTGACTAGTGCCCCCTTAGTTTGTTCGGTACTTTGGTTAATGACCAAATACCTAGAAAACGTTCTCCATTTTGTCGCCTCAGCTGTTCTTTGTGTTTAGTGTCATTTAACCAAAGTAAAAATGCGAACAATAGCATGTGATTGCTGCAATCATATCATATTGTTGAGAGTGTAATAACAAGCTGTAAAGTCTGAAAAACAGTTTATATCATCCTCCTAGTTGTTATTGCAAGTTGGAAATACCAGCAATCTTTAACAGCAACAATACTGTATTTTTATATGTAACACAAGTCTCTGCTTGCAGAATGGATGTAAAAACCGCCATTGCTTGGCAATTACATCAGAGTGAAACTCAGTATTAATACTATAAGTTTATTATTTAAGTGGAAATAGACAACTTTTCAGTCCCCAGCTCTTCAAAGTCGCATTACTGTTGGCACCACTTTTGCGATCTGGCTCGTTTCTCTTTTCCTCTTGAGTCACAACTACCAATAGCACAGGACAACGGGGGGTTACTCACTCATTCAGTCTACATCAGAGACATGAAAGCAGAAATGGTGCCAGGCTGCCAGTTGGCAATAAATTTCCCAGGAGATTTCATGCCTGTTGGCAGACAAAATAGCATAGTAAGAAATAAGAGCAAGGTTGATCGGTAACCAATCTAAATTGTGACCGAGGTATTATTACATAGCCATTGCCTTGTGCAATCAACATTTACTTCCCAATGGTACACTAAAGCAAAAAACGTGTATATTGCCGATTTAATGTAAAAGTAAAAACAAAAATGTATACTGTTTGTTTGTATCTGTTGTCGCTAACGAAACCCTGCCAACACATAAAATAAGATATTTAAGAAATGATGATTATAATGAATAAGGTTGGCCGTGGGGGTTACCATCTATGAATGATACTAGAAGAGTTCCAACTCAGAGCAACAGGAGGTTTACCTGTGATGTTAGCATTTAGCTCAGAGCACCTTGGTTTGTTTAGTGCATCCTGTGACTGCCATAGTCCTTTTTCAGATTATGCAACACTTCTTGTTTTTATTGGACAAAAAGGGTTCCAAAAATAATGATTTTCACTCCTAAACAAATAATATGCTTGTGACTGACCCGCAAGTGTAGCAGATTGTGGAAGGAAATCAGCTCTCCAGTAAAAGATTTAAACATTGAAGAGGATTCAGAGGAGCAGAGGAGAAATCTTGTGACATCTGCTCCAACAGCTGCAGATGTCAGAGTACATTTTGATCCTCCCCGTCACCCTGTTAGAGGGCAGGTTTTTGCAGCTGTTTACATGCAGGTGTGCGTGCGTGCAAAGGGGTAACCAGTAAACCAACTAATATGCTAACGCAAAAGGTGCGCATCAGGTCTTTGTAGCCCTGTGAACTGAATCGGGAAGACTCATGTCCCACATCTCCATACACTCTTCTAAGACTCATTAAACTGACACTACACCGCCCACATGCCTCTGCTTTCGCACTGACACCCTTTACACACACATTTATGGCCCAAAAGGATCAGGCTTTCCCTTTGACAGTGCGTCTCTCAGTAAAGCTGCTCTTTGGCAGGAGAGGCCTAGGAGGGGGGAGGGGGCCCTAGTTTTCCCAATGGGACCTAAACACAGAGCTCCGTTTATGGCCTGGACAGGACGAACACACATCAGCCTTTTTCTATATTCTGCGTTTCCTAACCCCTCGCTCCTACACGATCCAGGAGGAATGCTACAGTGTTGGGTCTAGACAGGGTTAAACCAACAGAACTACTCCTTCCTTTGAATAAAACTAAGGCGGGGTTGGTGAATCTCCTGAGTGGTGGAATTTGAGCTAACAGCTGAGACAGTGTTTAGTTAGGATAGCATAAGGATTGAGTCCATAGCTTGAGAAGTAGCGTTTGACTCTAGTGTTTTTCTCACTCTTGGAGACACTTTTTTTCAGCCTTTCACAACTCTTTTCCTCCCACCCCAACGCACATATCCCCTTCTTTGCACTGTACGGCATCCAACTGGTCAGCTTGAACAGTTAATACCTCCACATTTCCACCTGGCTCTGTGTTAAATACATCTTGACAAAATGTGGATTGTAAATTTCCTCACTCCTCACTGAGTTGCCCGCCACATTAGCAGGGGAGTGATGACACACAATGCACTCTTTCAGCCCAGTGAGTGTGCCATCTCAGCTTGTTGCTGAAAAGCGCACAGTCTCCCAGGTATTTGTCAGTTCTAAATTATTTCCAGGCGTTACCTCTTCTGACTGGTGTTCATTTAAGAGAGGTAAAAAAGAAAGGTGCCTCTGGGAGCGGTCATGTTGGAAATGTGTTCCTGAGTCACTGGTAGTTTAGAAAACAGTCGTAAAATCAGTGTACTGTATCAGAATGCACAGCTCACCGTAGCTCTCTGAGTCTGTTCATTCCACCAGTTAGACATAGTTTGACACTGTGGACATACATATAAGTGCATGTTGTTCATATTGACCCACAGATTTATGCCATTGGCTATTAGTACACTGGTCACCTCTTCTTCTATCCTCAAAATAAACTGCTCCTTGATAAATCAATAGTTTTCAGGCAGTTATAAGACAGAAATATGTCTTGAGTAACTCAACTACCCGGGCAGCTGTGGCTTAGGGGGTAGAGCCAGCATCTTGTTATCAGAAGGTTGCTGGTTTGATTCCTCTGGTCTGCATGTCAAAGTGTCCTTGGGCAAGATACTGAACCCCAAAACTGCTCATAATGTGCTGGTCGGCACTTTGCATGGCAGCCACCGCCACCAGTGTATGAATGTATGCATGAATTACTGTAAGGCACTTTGGACAAAGGTGTCTGCTAAATGCCATAAATGTAAATGCATTCTAGGTAAGTAATTTAATGAGGTCATCTTTACTGTTAGCAAACTCTCTAGCTCAGAGAGCTTTTCAGTTTTCAGTAACTTTTTATCAAACAAAATGGTTTACAATTCTGAACAACATGCCAGGGAAGAGTTTATAGAACGGTACATAGAAAAGTCTATGTGACTAATGAGTGTTAGTGTTAGCGGTTAGCTTGGCAGCTACACCAGCCCCCACAGGCCCTGTTGATATAACCCAGCTTGTAGAACAATATATTCCCCACAGATTTAATAACTTTCACTGTACTAATGTCTAGTGTGACCAGGCCTTGAACATATTATATCAATATACTTGTGTAGTCATTTCTTACATTCTGCACACTGTGGTTTCACTTTAATTTGGTAAGCTTACACAATGCCATAATTACTCAACTACTCACTTGCCCTGGGTTGGTTAAGTTGTCAAACATCAAAGTCTAAATGCAGCCAAGAAATCTGAAAATGATTGGGAAATGCATTCTATGAGGAAGTGTATGCATCTGTGGGTTCAGACACATGTAGTCTTTACACAACCGGGCAGCCTGCTCATGGTCTGTCATCTGTAGTAATGGCTGCTGGAGAAACTCTGAAATTGTTCCTGTGATTGCAGGACACACAGTGCACGTCATATGGACGTTCAACCACCGACTGCTGTGTGTGAATGAGAGACTGTGAAGACGATAAATTATTTCTCTCGCTCAAAGTGTTGAAAAAAAAGTGTTGAAATGAACCTCTGAAACCTCTAAAGCCTGTTTGAATAATTCTTCCCTACGGACAGTGCATCTTGTTGTACATTTAGATGGTATGAATGCTGTAGTACACAGTCTATTTAGTTTTATTGTAAGAAAAAACACAATAATGCAGTTGCAAGCAGAAATAGTTTTATTTACTCAGTTGTTTTCAGAGAATGCTAAGATTGAACAACTAGGGGTCGATGCCTGAAAAACTTTGCATTCACAAGCTGTGGTGTCACAAACTTAAGCTGGAGTAAAAGCACATGGCCATTCTAAAAAGGCTAACGTGACTTTTGTTGTTTCCTGCATAAAGCAGATTGCAGTTTAACCGCCAGGTCCTAAATCTTGATTGTTGCCGTTTAGTTGAATTTAACACCAAGTTGTTGTGATGAATAGAAAGTAGTTGGCAGTCGTTTTGAGCTTCCACAGTATTTGATCTGTAGTTGGCGGGTAATGTTTACAAATCACAGGTCTGTTCCTTTAACACTGTAAACGCAGCATGCTCAGTTATCTGTCATATCTGTGTCATAACTACACATTCAGTTCTGTGCATGTCTCACTGGCTGCCTCCATCAGCGGTGTGCCAGTAGGGTTTACTGTTCGTAAGCTGCTTGGCACCCATGACTGGCCCGATCACACAGCAGTGTGGAAAAAGGCACACACATTTCATCCTGCGCACTTCAGACGCTTACAGATGACAAATGTTATGCCGTCTCAGCAACTCTGAAGTTAATGATGGAATGAAGTGCAGAGAAGATTAGTAAAGTTCTTTAAGGGCAATAAAAACATGCTGAAGGTAATGGGACTTTTCCATTAGTTGAGAGCACTGCAGTATGACAGCCATAAGATCTTTAAAGTGAGCAGCTGAAACACTTCTCTTGTTCCTCGACTCAGCATTGATTTGACACGCTGATTCCCAACTTGCAGCACTGGAGCTCTGTCTGCTCTACAGATGTTTACCCCAGTGAAACCCAGCTTTTTGTCTCCGGGAGGAAACGGGTATCATTTTATTGTTCAAGCATTTGCAAGGCGGGTCTCAAGATTCACACACTGATCTATGAATTCAACTATGACCTGGTGAAAATTGCACTATGTTAAATGAATAGTATGGCATGTTGAACTGTTTGTTACCCTTTTTTTTGTCTGGAGTTAATGAGACGATTAATACCACTCATGTGTTTGTCTGTTCAATATAAAGCAGAAGTACAGGCAGCAGCTGAATTAATCAGCACCAGTACATTTGGATGTCTTTAATTTTTACATTTAAAAAAAAATAATTTCTTTTAGTCAGGGACTATAACTGTGTTAACAGCAATTTTTGCCATGTGACTTTAGTTGCAAACTATTCTAACGCTCCATCATTTTTAGTAAAGCGTATATACTATGGCAAAGTAATATAGTGGTGTTGATGATGAAGTCATGGGGCCTCTGTGTTGTCTGTTTATAGCATAACGTTAGCATTCTACTTCGGGTGATTTCATTAACACTTCAAAAATCATTGAAGCGGTGTTCATCAGTAAAGATTATCCTGCTGAACTTAAAATGTATGATATACTTGTGTTTGCCACTGATCTTATCTTTTGTAACAATCCTAAATCTAATTAAAAAAAAGCAATCTGTTATGCTTTTAGCTGAAGGAACCAAGGCTTTCAGCCTACAAAAACACATCATTCACTCTTTTATAACATACAGTATATAGATTTGAAAACCAGCTGCATCCATAAGGTTACAATATGTGGCACGGATCTGCTGGAAGCCTATCTCTGAACAACACAGCTTCCTGTGTGTGTTGATGTGACGTCACACACCTGTAGCTGGCAGGCCCACAATGTGATGCCTTACAGGAGGCGGAATTGTTTTGAAAATAGAAAAAAATGGAGCTCCTGTGGAGGTATTCACAGTGTCTTGGCAAGGTTTGAAGGACTCCTGTTACTCTATATCTGTGAGACCAAGTAGAAATAAGCAATAAGCTTTTCTGTCTCACAAGGACCCCAAATATGTAAGTGAACGGCATAAAGAAATGTATAAAGGAATAGTTCTACTTCTTAAGAAATGTGCTTATTCCCTCTCTAGCAGAGGAGGTTACTTCATGAGATTGGTACCACATTCATATATGTCCCTTAAATACAAAGCTAAAGTCAGGAGGCTGTCAGGCTTCACATAAATACTGCAGAAAGTCACTGATCCTCTCCAGGAAACAGTCTGTCACACAGCTCCCCATATACGCACAAAGAATCATTTTTGTGTTTTTGTACAGATCAAACCAACAAAGTGTGATTTGATTGTTAATAAGCTGTTTCCAGTTTTTTTGTTTTCCCTGTTTCCAGTCTTTATGCTAAGCTAAGCTAAGCTAACCTAACCTAGCTAAATTGTCTGGCTGAGGGTATCAGTCTTCTCCATCTCCAGATAAGAAAGTAAATAAGTTTATTTTCCCAAATGCCAATTAATTTCTTTGCTGTGAAATTAAGCACATAACTCTTCTGTTGTTCTGTTGTGTGACAATGGTAAGCCCACCACGAATCTCACCATTGATTATTTTTTTCCAGTGGTCAGTAACAAACCTGCCTGATATGAAAAGTAAGTTAAAACCTTCACGGAGGTCATGTGACATTATGTGTAAAACCACATTTAAGGTGAACCTAACTTTAGTAGGTTTAAGTTGGAGATTCAGCTGCGTTCGAGCACAGCTCTGCAGTGCCACGTTGCCTTGTAGAGGCGTCTTATATGTTTGCCCAAATGAAATTGTAGGTTCAGGTATTGGAACTGTGTGCTGTGGCTTTGACCCTGTGAAGCTGTGTAATCTGATGCTGAGATGAAAGCTCATCCCTCTAAGAGCTCAAGCTTGTACCCAGCAGCGCCTCTCAAAATGCCCAGATCTTAGCTGGGTCATTTGTCTTCTCTTTCGGCTTCTCTTTCACCCACAAAGTCTGACAATAGTCGCTTTTAATATAGAAAGTTTTATTGTATGCACTGCCAAAGCATTTTATCTAGCCTACCATAGCACTGGAGCAAATCAAACTATGGCATTAACAAACCAATAACAGTAACATGATTGTTCCCATGCAACATTATTTATTCCTAGTGTTGCTGTTTCTTCTGTTTTTTTGAAAAGTGGATATAAAAACATTTTCTCCTACACAAAGCTGTGGTCAGTTTGGATTATCCATCTGTATGCTCATTGAGTTCCGGATATATTTTTGCTAAAGGGCAAAGCAAAATGAAAATCTATATTGTTAACATGTAACCCTGTAGATTTTATTATAAATAGCTGCATTTTTTTTGCAGCCATCTTTAAATACTACAGTGGCTGTTAGATACTTAAGAATTTGATGTAGATTGTGGTTAAGCATGACTGTTAGAAGACTAAACAATGCTGTGTTTGATGGTGAAATGGTGACGGTGAAAACAGCCAGTCTGTGCTTAGAAGTAGGTTAAACCTCATTTTTATTAGTGTTATTAGTGTTAACTTTTTGTTGTTAATAATAATTTGCATCAGTCTGATTGCTGCTGCACATCTGTGCCTTGGAGGCTCTTTCAGTCCGATTACATGACAGATGTGTTGTGTTTCCTCAGCCTCGGAGTCAGTCGATGATAGAAGCAGTGGGCAGAAGTCGAGAAGGAGTCCTCTACAGACGCTTTATGATGGTGACCAGGTCAGTCCTCTCTAAACATTTCTCCACACAGTAACTACAATGCACAGTCTGTAGAATGTAAACTTAACAAAAATCCCTAGCCTGACCTATTATTGCAAGTGTTAGATATTTATTCGCAAGTATTTATTAAGGATTACTCATAAAATTTGGCAAAACATTTACATATTATATAATGCAAAACTCAAATTGGGCTCTGACTGATAAATTAAGACAAGAACCTTTGTCACTAGTGACAGGAAATGAAAAAATAAGTAAATAACAATAAAAGGTAAGGTGATACTGGAACAGTAAAAGTAGAATTGTAAACATCACGTGCAGGTTTACCATCCTAACAATGAAGGAAACTGGAGACATATTGCTAAACCTGGAAGTGAAAGCCAAAATATGTTTTAGCGAGAGACTTGCCTTTTACAAACTTTATGGAATATGGGTGCAGCAGGGGGGAAAACGAGTCAAAACTACTATTTTAGAGGTATATTTGTCTGCAGCACTTGCACTTGCAACTTTTACCACACACCTGTCTTAGCCTGTCAGCTCTGGCTTGCTTGCTTTATACATGCGATTCCAGTAAAAAAAACATAACAGCAGTTCATAGCAAACATAATGCTATGCAAAGTTAGTGTTAGCGTTACAGGTAGAGAGAAATGAATTGTGAGGGTCTCAAAACATCAACAGGCAGTACAGGTTTAAAGCACGAAAACCCATCGTCACACAAGTGGTGTTTAAATGTTGGCATAAATTAAAGTAACGTTAGAGTAAAAGAAAGTCATGTTAGCATCAAAGAAATGACTAAAATGACTTCACTGTACAGGGGTTTAACTATGTTGGCAGTGCTAGCATAAAACAAAGTAAACTGCATGGAATTCCTCCTGTTTTCATGCTGCACAATACCAGACATATCTATATATATCTATATCTATATCTATATCTATATCTATATCTATATCTATATCTATATCTGTATGTACGCCAGATATACCACATTATCTCAGATAACTGCAGTGTATTCAGGCAGATCTTAAATCTTAACTGTGTCAGTACTGATGTTGGCCTTCCAAATGAGCTCATTTGGCTCAAAAATATCACCACCTGTCATAAACTAAACAATACTTGTTTTTCTTATTTTTGTGTTAACTGACAATGACTTACTGATGACAGACAAATGTGCTTTAATCTGTTTTTTCAGATCATATTTCAAATAAAGAACATCATCTTTATCACATGTTTACTGAAGTGTCAGAAACTGTGAAGTTAACATCATGCTTTTAAACCAAAAAATGACTTCACTGTACAGGGGTTGGACTAAAACTGCCAACTGCCACAAAACCTAATGTAAACCCTTGTGCAGTGATTTCAAAGGTAATGCATCATGGTCAACTCTGTTGGTGTCTACTAGCTTATCTGGTGGACACTGTGTCTGCATCAAATCGACTTGTGCAAATGGTTTAAATGTTTTAAAATTCCCTAAGTAATCACAGTCTGTAACATCCTGCTGTCTGCTAGAGGCCAAATATTACTACAGTGTGATCAACTCACAAGACTGGCATGAAATCAAGACTAACAACTGTGGAAAAAATGAAACAAGTACAGACAATATCTTTGCTGTCAGCTGATGAACAAATACTCAGTTATTTGCTGTGTCTGAGGAGAGTTTTTTTTCACCCTGATGAGAGTATCTTTACCTAACAGGGTTCTGATTTTAAATCTCGTTGTAGGATCCATACCAAAAGTTTTAGGCGAGTTTTAGAAGATCAAAATGCTGAACTCCAAAAAATTCAACAGATTTATTAAACTGTGTGCATATACTCATACAACCAAACAGTTACAGCAGGGCTCCAGACTAACTTTTTGCATTGGTTGCACTGGTGCGCCTAACTTTTTTTTTTAGGTGCACTGGCACAAAATTTAGGTGCACTCGAATTTTAACGCCATAAGGAGACCTTTCTGGCTCCACAACTTTAATATAACGTGAATGATTTCCAAACAAGACTAAGATATTGAGAAATCCTTGTCTTTATTTGAAGGACATTGACATAAGAAAAATAAGGTGTTTCACTATTAGGCAGCTCCTCTTCAGCAATGTTGTATGCAACATTGCATTTTATAATAATTTCTGATTCCTCAGAGGACCTGATTGCTGCTGCCTGCCGCTGAAATGCAGCTGGGAGAGGGGCCACTTTCTCCACACACCGGTCCCGGCATGTAGTGTGTTTTTTTGACATGCTGTGTTTTTTTTTAAGTTTCGACACGAAACGTTGTTGACCCGCTTACAAATGCACTATTACCGGCCATACTCTGACCGCACTCATGACAGTATACACAGTGCATTATATTACGTCCTTTATCGTACCGTAACCAGGGAAACTGTTTCAACCAGTCCTGCCTGAAAGAATACGTTTTCAAGTTTTTACTTTGAGTCTCGGGGCCGGGCTCTTTCTCTAGCCGTTTTTAGACAGAGCACCAAGCCGCGGTTTTAGACAGAGGCCGGCAAACTGGGGGTCTGTTGTGGTCGCCGATTTTCCGCCTCGGAGGGTACACTTGTTTCCGCTTCGACTGCTATCTAAAACCGAGGCGGAAATGTGCCGGCCCGTGGGTGAGCTGGGCAAAGATGTCAATGACCTGTACTGTTGTGCGACCCACAACCGAGGAGTTTTAAAACCAGGAAACAGCTGCTCACAGCAGTCAGTCCATTACTTCATCCACAGACATTAAGATGAACAACTGAGCAGCCGCTGAGATCCAGGAGCCTCGGTCTTTGTTTTGTTGTGTTAGCTTGATGTTATGTCGGAAAGCTAAGGATGGTCGCTACTTTCAAATTAAAAGCCCCCCGCTAAGAACCCAGTTCTTAACTCCAGTGGGGTGCAATGTAAAGCTCTTATTTTGAAGACAAATTCTATGTCACCGTTCACAGCCCAACTTCCAGCTTCACTCACGTCACATGTTTACGCCTACCTCAGAGGCGGCTTTTGGAAAAGGAGGAATATTACGCCTCGGTTTTAGAAAGACAGGCAGGCAAATTGCCGCCCTTGAGTTGGAGCAAATGTGCCGCCTTTTCTATCTAAAAAGGGCTTCTGACTCGGTTGTCTCCTCTGGTTCCGAGTCTGATGCCGCCGAAGGACCGGGGCTTGGCATCTCAGTAGGAACCGAGGGAATGGCAGCAGGGGTGGTTGTCGGCTTAGATTGTTTAGTGAAAAAACTTTCAATACTTCTGCCCCTCTTCATTTTGCCTCGTTTTGTTTCTTTTCTTTTCCCCTTCCGCTGCTGTGGCGCTCAGGTCGCTAGCGCCGCTAGCATTTTTTTTTTTGTTTTGCCGCTCGCAAATATTAAATACACACAACGGAGAGCAGTGACCACAGCCAATCTGAGGCAAAGTTCCGCCCAAACTCTGTCTCTTATCGGTTTAGACCAAGATAATGCTCTACCATGACTGTCAGTTCAGTCACAGGAGAACACAGAGAGACGATGTGCTTGCAAAGGACATTTATATTTTTTAGATGCACCGGTGCGACCTAGAAAAATCCTTAGGTGCACTCTTAAAATTTTTGGTCGCATATGCGACCAAAATGGTCGCACTCTGGAGCCCTGTACAGTCAGGTTGTGCGCCCATGGAGGAGCCTCATATTCAACGTACTAGAGCCCGACCAATTTGCAGTTTCTAGTGCTGATGCTGATACCAATATTTGGAAGTTAATAATAATGCTGATGTCGGTATATAAGCCAATGTACGGACACTTTTTGCAGTGATGACCGCAATGCACTGAAAAAGTAAACTTCAATAGAAATGTGTTAATTATATTTCACCTGAAACATTTTTTTTTCTGCATAATGTTTTTCAAACCAAACAGACTAACTCATTGATCGATTGGTTGATTGATTGATATGCTACAGTACATATCTCAAAATTAAAAAACTGACATGAAACAACATGATCAGACATGGAAGTGGAGGGTGAGGTGCACATCGGTGCAGACAGATTGTGAACTGTGTGGCAAGAACACAGTGTAAAAAAAAGAAAAAAGACGAAGCTGTATTCCAATGCGCTATTTTCTTTTTGTGTAAACTTAATTCTAATAAGTCTAATTCATTTTAAATGCAGTTGTAGGTTTATTTGCCCACGGGGACCAAATAAACACATAATTACCATAATTATTACATGTATTATTGCTGCTGCTGTAGTTTTGGAGCGAGCCACAACCTTCCTGTTTAATGAGTGATGACATCATGTCTGTGAACAGCTTGCATAGTTTTTTTGGTAGATTTTGGTTCAGGCCAGTGAAGGCTGTTCACAGTGAGATCACATGGCCGTTGCGTTGCTCGGGTGTAATTTTTCAATATTCCATTAACTCATTACCCGCAGTTCCATTACCCTCCATTTTAATGAGGCGGAGGAGTCGAGGCAGAGGTTTCAGATACGGAAATGTGCAAACCTCGCCATAAAAGCTGCCTGGCTGGGTATTACTAGGTGTAGATTGGATGAGCTAGATCTTTATGGTTTGGAAGTTTAGGAGTGCAGCACGCAAACTCCATGCTTTGCAAACACTAATAAGCTAACAGTTGAGTGTGGTAAGCCGACATCAGAGTGGTTATAATGAGGCTTTGGATGTTGCACATGATTGCTGTTTGGTAATGGAGCCACCGGTCTATAAAATGTCTGTTCAGGTCCCTGTGTGTGGGATATGCAGAGCTATGTGAGACAAATAAATGCATGACTTTCAGCCCTTATAAACCCGTCTCAGCTGTCTCAGCTGATACACAATACACGTCACGCCAGATCCCTTGTGATGTTTTGATCATCGTGATATTTTTCATGTCGGGTACAGCTGCTTTGATGTTGATTTATCCCGCAGAATGAAAGGTCAGCCATCTTTGTTGAATTACACCAGTGACATTTATTGAGGGGGATTCATGACTTTATACTGCGGACGAGAGATCGGTAACTTTAGAGCTGGAATTGAGGAGCTCGAGAGGAACATGATGCTCACAGAGGCATCTGAATTCTTTGTATAGATTAAACAGTATGAGGCAGTATCATGAAAAAGTGATAGTGTCATTTAGACTTTGTGAGGATGCTCAGTGTTCCCCTCAGGATGATTTATAGCAACGTTGGTGATTCCACCATAAGGTCAATATTTAAATGTGTCCAACATATTGGATTATGACCACATGCCTGAAAAAATGGCATACCCATCAGTCTCACCTGTACTTGTAATTGTTAGCATGCTAACATGCTAAAAGACAGTAGACATAGAACCATCGCTGTATCACCGCAACGCTTACATGTTTTCATCTTATCTTTTTAATTCTAACAACATATCTTATGCAGCTAGTAAATGGTTTTGGTTCATAGCTTGAGATCTTTTGATAGGGCAGAGTATCATGTCTGGATAGCTGCTATACGGAACTCGGCATTAATCCTACCTATTAGGAAATACAGTAAATGAGAGGATTATTTATTTACTAGTACATTTTCATCCAGCTGCAGCCTGCTTCTTAAACAGCACTTAACGCTCAAGAGATCAGTTTAAAGTATGAGATGTTTGGAGCTCATAATTACACAGATGTATGACCACATACAGCCTTTATTAGCAGTGTTGTCATGAGTGTCTCTACTTGGAATTCATTATCTCAACTTTTATGTGGTTTCTCTGCAAGTGTTGCTGCATCACTGGGTGCTGATGTATTCACGTAACTAAAAATGCCTTTTCTGCCCCGCTGGGTTTGGAACAAAATCACATTTAAAATTGAACACACACTTGACTCAAGGGGCCTTTTAAAACGAGAGCTCGTCAGCACATTATGACTGTTCTGGTTGAGCTTTTGACCATGTTTGCTTTTTCTCTAATACACCACTGGGTGAGGCGCTTTATGGCCACTTTATCTCTGTATAAATCCATCCATACTGTCAGATGCTCATCCATGTGTTTGAGCTGCTCTTGGAGACACAGTGCAGTTGAATCAGCCCTTTAACAGCTGTTTCCAGTTAAATCTCCCTGTGAGGAGAAGGAAGGTGTACACGCCAGAAAGCAAAGCAGCTCCGGCAGACATGATTTACTTTTAATTGCTTGTGATATTTTTTTGTTCCTTTCCACTTAAACGCTTCCCCAGCGGGAGGAAGCTGCTAAGCTGTCAGGATGAAAACAGGCAGTGAATTGGATTAATGCACGATTGTTGTATTTATTTACATATGAAAACACACTATGTTAATGCTTTTGTTTTTCTGTGCCTTGCTTGGTGCATTTTTATTCTAATGTGCAGCCTGTAATCAAGTGAAAGGCAAAATGACCATAATGGAGGCTAATGGCCCGCGGACTAGCAGTTGCCAAAATAAATCCAGCTCTATGGATGACCACACATTTGTACCTTTGGTTGAAATGTTTCGATCAGCTGTTAATAGGTTTTATTTGACTGGTACACGTGATTATATAGTAATAAAGGAAATGTGAAAGATTTGTCTGAATAACCAAAATATTCTTCAAATGAAACATTTAACTGTTAGTCCTCCCAGATCATCTGACCTACATGCAAACGACCAAAAAGTGAATGCAAATTTTCATAAAAAGTCTCAATACTATTTCACTAAGCTAGAAATGCCACACATTGCCTGGGTTATGTTTGCTAACACCTGCTCGACCTGAGGAAACATTGGCATTCGTTTAAAGTCGTGAGAAAATTAGTCAAATATTCACCCTCCTTGGCTGTAATCTCCAACTCCTGAGGGAAATATCTGACTGTTCGGCTGCCAAATGCTCCACTAAATTCATTGGCTCGTCACTAACTGTGGTCTATGAGCCTGATGAGAACGCCGATAAAAACCAGAAACGAAAGAGTTTTGGGCCGTGAATCCAAAATAATGAGCTGAAAGACGCTAAAAGGCCCCGTAAAGGGTTAAAGAGAATTGCAAAGTTGGGTGAAAATTCCTTGTGGTTTTGTCACCACAAACTTTACATTCACATTACATGTTTTCATTTGATTAGTTGATGTAAAAACATCTGTAAGAGAGAGCATATACCCATAAAAAGAAAAGCAGAATCCTTGCTCACAAATGACAAGTGGCACCTTCTGCGACACAAAACACCTACGAATGTGTGTTCTTTAATTAAATTCCAATTCAAAGGATAAAAGTCTCTCCATGAGTTATTTTCTTTTCCGTCTCTACACCCCTGCCAAAGGATCCTGCATAGATTTTGTTTCAGGTTTCCTTGAGTGGCTTCCAGGGTGTCCTCCCCAAAAAGGGAGATGATTTATTTTCTCTGTAATTCCATCTTTAAGTGTCACATGACAGAATGTATGACTATTTTTGGACCCAAGAACAAAATCTTATCAAATGTGGGAGTTTAATTTTGGTCCTTGATGTGAGATCATTTGAGGACTGTTGGATATTGATGCCCTGCGTTTGGTGAAATGTCGGACATATTGATTTGGTTACCGAGTTGATCTAAAGCTTAAATGTAAGTGCAGCTTTTCACAACATTTGACACGAGTATATACTGTATCTACCCAACACGAACAGAAGATTTTGATATTCTCTTTGGATGGTATGTTTTTCCTTTGGTGGATAGTAAGTTGTGCATTTGATATACAGGAAGGTATTGAAGTACAGCGTTGTGTACACAAAGTAGACACACTCCTGCTGAGAGAAGGGTCAGTGTTGGCTCAAAGGTTTTTGGCAAGTCCGGTGTATCCCTGATGTTCCAGTGTCTGCCAGTAAACACAGAGAGCCACACATAGTGTCAGGCACCAAGTCAAACTGAGAGGCGCAAGGCTCCGACCGCTGCATTGGTGAGCGAGGCTGAGTAAATGAAAGAAGTAAATAAGGCGTTTGTGCCATGAGGAGGCCAAGCTGAACTGGCTGACCTGTGATTTTATTAAGGCGGTGTGCAGATGGCAAGGGATTTACCATGATTAAGACCTCCAGGGGAGAAGTGTCTGTAAATATACTTTCTCATAAGAAGAGAACTTGGCTCGATGCAGACAGGGCAGGAGATCTGCCCCACTTGGCTAACCTCCATGTTATACATTCTGATGGTTTGTCTCAGTATGGTCTCCGAGGGCTGACTGAAAATTGACATGAGCTTTTCTCCGGTCACAAATGCTTTAAGGGGATTTCCACTGACTTACTTATACAGCTTATGTGAAAAAAGTTTTGATGTTATTGGAGCCGGTGTCGACTGGGTCTTAAGACTGCTGAAGATTTTTCAATTTCGGATGATAATTTTAGCATTTGTAATTGATTTCTCTTACAAAAATGTTTGGCTGACCTAGGGGGTTGGGATATCAATGGTGAACTGTCAATCGGTTAAGTCACAGCTTCCTTACCTGTCACTTCCTCAGTGCTGACTGGGAGATGTAGTCCAGTGTGCTCCAATGAGCATCTTGGTTAAACACATTAGACAACCTTGCTGAAATCTGACCTGTGCAGTGCAGAGATGGGTCTTAAACACTCACAGATGATGGTCGGCCTGCATCCACGATTATGCCCAAAACATTGTAGCAGCTAACTTGGATGTGTGCATCTCCTGGGACTCTGTGCCTCTCGTATTGAAAGTACAATTAACCAAAACTGACCCCCCTACATAAGGGTTTCTTTAAAACTGTTCTGATTGTCGCAGACTGCTGGTGTTCTTTGGTTAATCAGACTTTGAATTAACTTTGAAAAAAATTGTTTATAACTGAAAAATAGTTCCTCTCACTTAATTATTCTTTTATTCTCCTGTTTCTTGTAGGTTGAGTCACCAGTCCAGGCAATCCACCAGGGCAGGCGGGAGGTGTTAGAAGACGCCTGTCGCTCCTACACCCGCAAACGCAGAGTCCTCATCCCCGAAGACCTTAAACACGTCATTGTGGACGACCAGCATGGCTTGCTGTACTGCTACGTGCCCAAAGTGGCCTGCACCAACTGGAAGCGGGTGCTCATGGTTCTGACTGGCGTCACCGGATCCCTCAGAGACCCACTGGCGATCCCCGCTAACGAGGCCCATGTCGCAGGAAACCTCCGCACTCTATCGGAGTACACCACCTCCCAGATTAACCAGCGCCTGCGCTCCTACCTGAAGTTCATCTTCGTGCGGGAGCCCTTTGAGCGGCTGGTCTCTGCGTACCGCAACAAATTCACAAGAAGTTACAACACAGCTTTTCATAAACGATACGGCACAAAAATAGTGAGGCGGCACAGACCGGACCCACAGCCGGAGGCTCTGGAGAGAGGAAACGATGTCTCCTTTGACGAGTTTGTTTATTACCTTGTGGACCCGGCCACCCAGCGAGAGGAGCCCTTCAACGAGCACTGGGAGCGGGTGCACTCGTTGTGCCACCCCTGCCTCATCCACTACGATGTGGTGGGTAAATACGAGACGCTGGAGCAGGACTCCCGCTACGTGCTACAGCTGGCCGGGGTGGAGGACCAGGTCAGCTTCCCCACCTCGTCCAAGAGCACCAGGACTACAGGAGACATGGCGGCTGAGTTCTTCCAAAACATCAGCCCCTTCTACCAGAAGAAGCTGTACAACCTCTATCGAATGGACTTCCTGCTCTTCAACTACTCTATACCAGCCTACCTCAAGTTTAGATGAGGCTGGGACGTCACTCAGCCACGGACTCAGCTTGAACTTGTAGAGCCTGGACTTTGTTCAATGTGCAGTCTGTTTTTGAGATGTCTCTCTTGAAGGCCTTATACACACACTGCACATGCTGTTGAAAATAAACTAAAATTAAAAAAATGGTACGATCCGTTCATCAGGCTGAAGAACTTGTGTGCACACAGAGCACCCATGTAGAAGAGGACATTTCATTGCAAGAAGTTGTTGCCTAAAGAAGGTTCTATGATATTTTACTGTCAACAGTGATCCAGTGGATCTCAGTCACTGCCTTTCAATGTGTGAAATGCCATTCAACTTTTGGTTTCATTTCGGTTGTCGTCTGCTGTTTCAAAAGTGTAATTTGCACAACAAATGTAATCTCTACAAGGTGCCGTAGCACAATTTAAGTATTAAAATCTTATTTAGCAGGCGAATGTCTCCAAATGTACGTGCCTTTGAACACGGGCCTTCATTTCACCCCTGCAGACAACTTTTGTAACTGTGACTGTTTTTTGTTTTTTTTTGTGCTGTAGGAAGAGATTTTTGTGTAACTATGACATTGTCTTAATTTATTGTGTTATTTTTGACTCTACAAAGTCAGACAAACCAAAATAGATCTAGTTTCTCTCATCATTTTCAAATAAATGCATTTCAGCAAGAATGTGTTCATTGATTGAGTATTGGATTCATTTCTGTTGAGACATTTTGAAGGCAACAATTCTGATAGTTGACACTCTGCTGATACAGATTCAGAATACAGTAGTCATGGCTTACATGTCAGTCTTTTATTTCAGTGACAAATCATGGCTGCAAAGATGTCATCCAGAAGTTCTTACAAATGTGAGAGCACTACAAAGTCCAGACAAGCTTGATGTCACTGTGAAAATAGGATTATTACCATCTTTGGATGCTGTTGTCAGATCAAGTAAAGACAAGCATCTTTTCTAAAAGTGCATATCAAACAATTGAAAAGGCCCCATATAGAGAGATCCATACTAAATAATTTGTTAACAAAAACAGCACAAAGAAATACATGTATTGTCAACACATACTAACGTAGATACAGTGAAGTACAACGGGCTATATTCAGTGGCACAAAACTAAAATGTTCAGTAGAAATTTGGCAAAACATTCATAGAAACACATCAGACAACTGAAGGCTTATCACGGTTTAAAGGCACAAATCTACATAAAATAAACATAATAAAATCTAACATTCGTCCAGACAGTGCAGCATCTGAGTAATGTTAATATACGTTTACACTCAATTATATATTATTATTGCCTTAATACAATCATTTGCCATCTAACATTTAAGAGCTGACAATAGGTATACAGATGTGTCGACAGTTCACAATACAGTGGTTCTACAGTATTCCCACTTGTGTCCATTTTAGATGGATGTTGCTTCTATAAAGCCAAGCTGGGTGATGGTAATACAAGTGCAGAGCCAGGGAACAGTGTGCAACTACAGACCACAGTGAGCTGGCAAATATGGAGACCAAAGTGCAAAAAACTGTCCACGCTGTCCTCACCTTAGTGTGTACTTTTTGAGTCAGGTTGTGTCCACTTACGGTGTGCAAGTTCTTATCTGTGTCTTATATTTGTGCCTTGAAGGGGTATCATGAGCACAGAAAACACTGGTTATTATATTCAGGAGAAATTATTATCTTAATTTCAATATTTTAATTTGTGCAAAAACAGAAATTCTGTTCTCAATAAATGAAAGTAAGTGTTTGCTATTACAGCAGCTCTGTTAGCACACAATAATAACCTCTGTCACTGTGGGTGTGTTTGTGGATCCAATCTGATGCTCCAAACTAACATGACAGTGTGATGTGTTCTAAGAATTTTTATTTTATTTTCAAAGAATGAAAGCGTGCCCTTTCTGTATGAATTAAAAAAACAGGTTAAACATTGGGTGGGCGGCTGTAGCTCAGCGGGTAGAGCAGGTCGGCTGGTTCAAATCCCAGCTCCGGGCTGGGCTGAGCTGCATGTCGAAGTGTCCTTGAGCAAGATACTGAACTCCGAATTGCTCCTGATGTGCAGTTGGCACCTTGCATGGTGGCCTCTGCCATCGGTGAGGGCCCTGTGATGAGCTGGCAACTTGTCCAGGGAGTACCCTGCCCTCACCCAGAGGCAGTTGGGATTGGCTCCAGCAAAACCCCCCATGACCCCATAAAAAGGGGTGCAGCAGAGTTCCGCAGCTCAAGGATGAAAATGTATGATTATTACTCCATGGAAATGCAATCATAGTTCATATGTGTCTTGCCTACCAGTTTATAACAGTTATTATCGAGAGTGGACAGGGAAAAGAACAGAATTGAGCATTTCTAACTGCACTCGGTAATCGACTTGCAGGGCTTCCCCACAACAAGCACGCTGCTGCAGGAGAGTGGTGAGCTGTGTTCTCTTTTCAGTAGAAATCCAGCTAAGCTAGCAGATGTTTGATGCCTCGAACTATGTACTGGGACCCTATACGTACTGTCGCTGAAGTTTGGTGCTGTTCTGAGCATTATTTGTGGCTATGAGTGGCTTTTTAATGGCTGTTTCTTGGTTGGAGGTGTTAGACCATGGATTAAACTTACACCGGAATATCCCTTTAACAAGACAGCTAGCTATATAATTATTACTCTCCAGCCACGTTTTTACACATACATTACAAAGTGTTCAGTGAGTTTAATCATGAAATGGAACTTTTTTCAGGGTTTGTCAAGTTAGCCTGCTAGCTTAGCAAGCTACAACTTGTTTAGCAACTGTGCATCAACTAACTACTTGCCAAGATAGCTAGGTAAAGACTCTCATGACTCTCATAAAGAATCATAAAATTAGCTTCTGTACGTAGATATAGTTTTACAATTTTTTTACTCTTAATCATGGTGGTGTTCAGACAGAAAAGGCGGGGTGACTTGTATTTATTCGTACCACCCAACCAGTGTGCTAGCTCTATGTTAGCTGTAAGCTAGTTAGTTGACAGTTCAGCTGAGCTCAGAAACTCAATTTCTCTCCTCTCTTTCCTTTTTCCTCTCATCCCTGTCCATTTGTGTAACAGATGCATACAGCTCCAGGACACATGCAATTTCTTTCCTCGAGCGGAAACATTTTGAACTTGTACACATGTGGCCTTGTGACAGTTTGCATTGCCATGGGCTAACTCACTGGCAGTTTCCTTTGACCTTGTATGCAATCGTGCTGCCTCTTTAATTTGTTTTCCTCTGTCTAGACACACAGTAACACTGTATCAGGTTGTGCAAGGGAAACGTGAGTAGACATGTTGGGCATCATGTGAGCTGCTGAGATCTGAGCAAAATGATTGAGAGCTTATTACTATGCTCTAAAATGACAATAGCAAACACAAATCCATTTGTTGATCACAGAAAGGATGTGCTCACACTGAATTATTATTTGCGTAACAATTTGTCTACAAAATAAAATGTATATTTTTGCAAAACAGTATTTTTCTGTCCCATCACATCACAGCGTTGAGGCACAAATATAACCGCATATAGCGGTGTCATCCTCACTTTCCTTTTAACACCCAATGAACTTTGCAGTGTGTTTAAGCCACTTGCATATAGAGAACATTACATTCAGAGTGTACAGGACCATATGTCGGTGTCAAACTCCAGTCCCAGCAGAAGTGACCGTCAGAATCAGTCTGAAGCTCAGAGCCAAGAGGCCAGTCCCCAACAGGTCACCAAGAGCTGTGAGGTAGGGGATGGAGAAGTTGTCTGGATCCAGTCCCCTTCGCCAAAGCCATTGTACCATGAAACCGGCCACATAAAGCAAAATCACCACCTGGATAACGAGAGTATTTGTATGTGTTTCAAAATAAATCATTTTTTAATGAAGTCTTGAAAGGCTTTTATCTGTTAATCTGACCTGAAGCAGAGCAGCAGACAGATAGCAGATGATGAAGATGGGGGTCATGGCAGTATGGCCTCCCTGCAGGAGGTGAATGGTGTACAGGAAGAAGAGGTGACCCGGGACAACGAGGGTGACCAGGACTCTGGCTGATTTGGAATTCACATCTGGAGAAACACAGAATGAGTAGTAACAAGCTGTATGTTCAAGTGTGTCAGCTTTCAGTGAACTTCTAAATATATGTTCTTGTATTTCCTTCTACAGAAGCATTACTCTTTTTCTTGGGTAGCATTTTTTGTCAATGCTTTGATTTTTAAATGAATTGTGATATTTTGGTGGAAGATCCTGTGAACAAAGGAGATTATTGTAGAGGTGATTGGTGACATCTACCTTGACCTGCGGCATTATTAACTTGTGATTTCCAACAAACTTATTTTGAAAGAATAGTTAACTTCCGAAGTACGCTTATTGGTGCTTAGCATTGCAAACTTAGCATTGCAGTGTCCAAAAATAACAAAATCTGCCCAATAATTAACGTGGTACCTTCAAATCTTTTAAAATTGCATTTTTACATATACGTTTTTGTATAGATTAACTAAACTAGCAAACTGTTACCTGCCAGGTTTACTGTTTCCAGTCTTTACGTTAAGCTAAGCTAACCAAACCAGCTGCTGGCTGTTGCTTCATATTTACTGTTATTAAGTATATTAAGTTATTTATCTTCTCTCATCAACTGTCAGCAAGAAAATGATGAATAAGCACATTTCCCCCAAAAAACTATTGCTTTAAGGTCTTTCCTCCAAGTGTTTACTGAGGAGGATAAACATGTGGCTCATTTTCACTCCATTCTTTTCGCCAACTGCTGTTGCTAGAGGCATTGAAAGCTTCATCTGCATTTATTCATATTCATACCAATGGTGATTCAGGAGATTCTGCACAACTCAAACTGAGGGCACATCAGGTCCAACACACTGCATAAGTCAGAGAAAGCTGTTCTAGTTTTCTTGAAGATTGTTTCTATTTTACTTCAAAGCAGGCAAACATAAATGGCTCCATACAGCTCGTCTCCGGAAACCCAGAGATCCCAAAATGAATTTAAAAGACATTTACATCATCTGGTCAAGCTTGTGCACCCATGTGAGACGGGGTGTGTGCTAACGCTTTTAGCTTAACAGCTACAGTGAATTATCTTATTTTATTCTCTTTATTTTAAAAACAAGTCTATAGTTACTTCAGTTGCTTAGGAGAATTTTTGCTTAAAAAATGTTTCGTTGACCACAAAACTTTACCTGACTTTCCACTGGCACGAGGGTGCGCAGGTAATGACTGAATTTTAATTTTTAGGTGAGCTGTTCCTTGAAGTGTTAGCTAACAGTTGCCTACTTACATACCTCATAGAACAACATTAGCACTCATCTGGAGTTGTGTGTCTGGCCTCATGATGAATACGTTTATAATTCATTCCTTTGGGCTCTGATTCTGTCTCCACCGACTTTTCTCGTGAAGCACTGTACCTGGTTCTTTAACTGGTACATTTTCCACTATATTATTAATCAGCTGTCCTTCATCTGTCTGTCCCTGGGCCGGCAGGATACTGTTGGTTTGATGGGGCGACTTTGCTGAAGTTTGCTCCTGGAAACATGACTGTATTATGTAAATGATGCTAAAACAGAGTAAGAAAATGGGTGGAGCCGCAGACAAAACATATTTTCAGTGAAAACTAGCTATTGCCTGATTGAAAAGTGGCTGCATTTAACATGCCCATTTATTCACTAATAAAGAAAATATTAATTAGATACTGTCACACGTCTGACTGGGTAATTACTTCTTGAGCAAGGGCCTCATCCGTACATTACCCCTTTAATACATGTATTTAGTTCTGTATCTGACCTGAGGAGCAGAAGGTGGCACAGGGTCCAGGACAGTTCCCATTCATTTTAAATGGAAGAGCTCCAGGAACACTCCAGTAGTGGAGGTAGGTGGACATTCTGCTTGCTTGGATGGCCACCAGGTTTCCCCCTACACCTGAGTAGACGTAGAAATGAATCCCATGATACACATTTGGTAAAATCAGGAATAAGACAATAATAAATGTGAGTGCATTTCAAGGCTGGACTGAGTGTGTTTGTTGAGATAACACCAAAATAACCTCCAGAACTTTGAAAATGTTTTTTTTACCTAAACAGTTTGTTCTTCATATCTGCCTATGTGAAATTCTCATAGCACAATCACATACAATCTGCATCACCATCGTCAGTTATCTAGCCATGGTTCTGTCACGTAGCTGCAGCCGTACACGAAGCTGAGCAGTCACAGTAGAATATGAGAGTAAACACTCTCGGAAAAAAGATTTACTGTCCAAATAATAATTATGCTTGAAATGTATTCAGCAGTTATTCCCAACTCACATGGTCCCACAGGACCTTTTTTCTCTGAAGGCTTGGAAAAGGCAGTCTGGATGTTGTGCCATGTTCATTGTAGCCCAGCTCTTCCCTCCGGCTGATTTCATTAGGAGCAGAACAAAACCTCTTGGCTCAGAGAGCTTTGAAGCATATGGACCATTCAGACAAAAGGGAGGAGTGTTTCTGGCAATGGTGGGATGTAACTAAGCACATTTCCTTAAATACAAATCTGTAGTTTACTTTAGTATCTGCATTTAATGTCACTTTATTTTACAACTTTATTTAAACAACATACTCTATGTAACGCTTATATGATATTCTTTAGTACAACTAATCTACCTAATTTACCAACACATAAGGAGCACGCCGCATTTTGAGTATTATCTCCCTTAGACTTTCACTTAATTTTGCTGATATTACTTCAGTACTTCAACTTTAGCAACATTTTGAATTAAGGACTTTAACTTGAGTATTTTCACGCTGTGGTATTTCTACTTTAACTTAATTCAAAGATCTGAAATGTCCTCCCCCATGGTTTCTGCTGGAGGAAGAGCCCTGAATTGAAATGCAAATGAACTTCCTGTACTGGGATGGCAATACATGCCAGAGTCTTTGGTGGCACTGAGGCTGGCAGAGATGCTGCATGGGAGCCAGTGAATGCATAGTTGACATTCTGATCAGGCCTGTGGTTTATGTAAAGACCATTGTTATTCCTCTCTACTTAGTATGCTGCTTTGTGGGCACCAAACTTCAGTCAGTGCAGATCTGGTCCTACATGCCTCTCTGACAAGGAGGAGACGGTTCAACTTCAGAAGCATTTTAATGCCTCATGACTGATGAAATCTAAGGCCCTTTTCAATAATGATGGGATTAGCTGCTGGGCGTCTGCATGATCCAGCAAATTCCTCATGACATCATTTGGCATGAGGATTTTTTAAATTGATAATAATGAAGCTAATTATGAAGCCTAAATGCCATTCTTCAAAGATTAGGACTGATGAAACACCACAACCCCAAGTCCCAGCTCAGCTTACTCCCTCAGGAAAACATGCCAGTGCTCATTTCTTTGCTCAGAGCATGCGGAAGAAATGTCATGAATTGTTTCAGCTCTAATTGGAGGTTTTATATCCACTGTAATATCTACTTTAGGCAGAAGTAATCAAAGTTGGCATTCTAATTTA
Organism: Diplodus puntazzo; assembly: GCA_963678695.2. Taxonomy (NCBI): domain Eukaryota; kingdom Metazoa; phylum Chordata; class Actinopteri; order Spariformes; family Sparidae; genus Diplodus; species Diplodus puntazzo. The sequence continues at coordinate 30,575,386 of OZ023157.1, read as the reverse complement.
ATCCCTTGAGGCATCTTAGAGGATCCTGTTTTAGAAGGTATCAATTTTGTACTCCACATGCAGTCCTGCTAAAATTCAGCAGCAGAAGAAGTAATTACATGTGTTACTTAGGTAAAAGATTTCATATCCCAGTGCAAAAGTACTCTGTTACAAGACAAAGTCCTTCATTCAAAATATCATCATATCAACAGTGTCAAAAATATATACTGTAAGAATCATAAGCAAAGTACTCATGCAGAGTGGACCCTGCCAGGGTTGAGGTGGGGAAGCTCACCCTGTTATCATTCTTGTTGGTTCATAGAGCTTGGTGAAATCCCATAAGTCCCTGTACTACTCCACCCAATTTAAACCTGACCAGAGATCCAATCACCCTGGCTAATTGAAAACAACTGTTGTGGGTGTGCAATGCTTTTAATGTGCAAGTGACTATGGCTGACAAAAAAAAAAATACTGACTTTGTTTAACATCTGACTTGACTTCTAGTGCCACCAGCAGGTCAGTGTTTTTACTTATCCTGTGAAACATCTCAATATTTAGTGAATAGATTAGAAGAGCATTTGGTACAGACATTCATGCATCCAGGAAAATGAGTCCTAATGACTTTAGTAATGCCCTGACCTTTCCTCTATCAGCACCAGTGGATTTGCAAGTGGTTTTACGTAATATGTCTCAAAAATTCTGAATGGACGTATTGGTACACACAATCACACTCATCCATAAATTGTATTTTTTTTTTATCTACTGCCATCATCAGGTAGAAATGTAAAAATATCTAATATTGACCATAATGTTAGCATGCCAAGGGTTAAGCTTCAAGCAAATACAGTATCATAGACCCACTAGTAACATGACACTTACTGTAGTTTGATAGTATAATATGTATTTATCCCTCCTTTTCACGCCTGTGACAACTGATATGGAAGCAAAATAACTATTTAAAACAATTGAATCTTATAATCATCTCAATATCAAACTCTGATATTTGATCTCCATTTAATATTCATCTTTGATCTTAAAATGCTGCATAAATTCTAGCCCTGAAACATGCACTAAAAATGTTGATAGTCAAGTTGTACAATTTCCAAAATGTGTTTTTGTGTGACAAATGCAGGAAATGTAGGTGCTAAATACTCAATAACATTTAGTAAACTCACTCAGCTCAGATGAAGGTCATGAGATACAGCTGAAAGCTCAGGTAAAATTCCGTTAAGCTGACGTTAAATTAACCTGTTCACACCCACCTATTTTCGGTAATTTTCGCCTACTTAGCATACCCAAGTGGAAAAGCTTATAACACAATAACTGCAAGTCCTAGATGGATGTATGATACTTCATTTGAAAGCTGACACCCTCTAGTTTCTGAAAATGGGCTTATTTAGCATGTACCATACCCACAACCTAAATGACATCAGTTCAAACATGGCTCTAAAAAATTTTTTTTGTCTTCGAAAATAATAGGTCATATTTGAATAACAATAACTATGATGTGCTTTATGTAAGGCATATGGCAATATACCACATACCTTCTACATCTTGTCAACTACACCTGGATGAAATTTTAGACTTCTAGGCCTAACCTTATGGGAGTTATGGAGTTTTTAGTCAGCAGTGCCACTGGCGTCCACAAACCTCTCCAAAACGTCTCCAAATGGCCAAATTGTGCCAAATGCTTTTACTCACTTTTGTGACACTGGAAACATTACTGAAGCATTTTGGTGACTATAAAACCTTTCTCCATGATTCAAAACATAATTTTTTCACACATTCATTTGATGGGTGGTTGGAGGGGTTTCCACACGCTTCTAGGTGGCCATATTGAGATATTGTCATGTGACAAGACACTAAAGAATAGTAACTATTATACAAAAATGACAGACTATACTGAACTGAATTTCAAACAAGGATTTTATTATCTTTCAATATACTATTACTGTATGTACAACTGTGCCAATATCAACAAAATATGAACAATGAATGAACTATATACAAAACAAAATAGAATATGAACTAAATATGAACAATATACAAAAACTCTAACATGTGTATAAAAGTAATAAGTAGTGGAAATGTATAAGAAAACTTGTCTCCAAAAATGATGTACATACAACTGTACTGTAAATATAAACATAAAAAGTGCGCTGTGATGCGCAGTGGACATTTTGGGCCATTCTACATTCCATTTTGTGTGTGCCACTCATTGAAACAGTCCCTTGTGGCAACAAAACACAAGGGAACATCAAACGTTGAACAGCCAACTGGTGTCTTTTTGTGGCAGAGTGTGCAGAGCCGTCTGCCGACACTGCCTGCATCCCGCTTAGCCACTTTTTGTCCCTCTGTGAAATAATGCAGCTTGTGGGATGCTGCTGGGTTTGGGGGTGCAGTGATACCTGAGGTGGATGGCTGGGATGTTGATGCGGATCCTTGGTCCACAAGCTCCTCAATAAGGGCCTGACGAAACTCTTTCTGCGTCACTGACCCCCTCTGACACTGCTGGTACAGGTACTGGTGGATGCAGAAGAGGATCGTTGGCACTTCTGACGACCGCCTTCAGCAGGAGAGAGGGCTGGGCGTCTGACTGTCGCACTTTGAGGCTCCCAACCCACGTCACTGCCTTTAGACTGTGACCTACAAAACACAATGCAAAGCACAAATGTTACAAAATATAATGAAAAAATATATAAATGCAATTCAACGGGGTGTTATTTATATAGGAAACAAATAAACACATATATATGATATTACATGTTACACAAAAAACATCAGGAAAATAGCTGTACATAAACAGAATAATTGAATTGGGGGAATATTCCCAGTGTCTGGTCAGTGAAGATCTAGTTCAATTTGCTTACAAGCTTGATAAAAAAAATCTAAATAAAAGGAATTAGAGGCTCAAAATGAATTACATTATAGAATAGAATTACAAGGATTACATAACTTTAGTTGAGTAGCTAGCTAGCTAGCTAGCTAGCAAGCTAGGCTTAGCTAGGCTAATTAGGCCCTGGGGCGCTAACCATTTAGCATCATTTATGAAATTCTAATGTATACTGTACTGTTCACTGTAAGCATAAAAACCCCCACCCACTAACTTTCAATCAAATTTCACTCATGGCTAAATAAATAAATCAAACATCATCAAAGATAGCGTTACTCACCGATCTAAGATGGAGTCGAGGCCCTGAGCAAACATCTCCTCTCTCCGAGTCGTACACACTGTCTTCACTTTCATCAGATGATGCCATGATCAATTCCAGGGCTTCTTCCCGGACATATTTAGCTTTCTTTGTGGCTTTCGCCATTGTAAACTGTGAAAATGGCCGTACAATAAAAGTTTAAATGTCCGCTGCGTCCCTTTACCGTGCGCCCCCTGCGTAAACTGAGCTCGTAAGCTCGAAGACGCAGCAAAATATCTCGGCTGCTACGTAACTGACCTGGGCATGCCTACCCTCGTTGGAAAGGTAAAATGATTGGCTAGAAGCCTGAATGATTGACATGTCGATAGCCAATACGCTGTCCCTATACTAAGGCAGCGAAAAACAGTAAACAAAGCCTATTGGTCCTTCAAACAGGGAGCGCTCGATGTACTTCACGGGCTGTGCTGGGGTGAAAACTGAACAGAAAAAGATGGGGACACTTTTATTTTGTAGCCAGCAAAGTGATGAAAACAAGCATACCCAACAACACCATACAGGAACTAGAGTAATTCCGATTGCGGCCGGGAAAGTATGGATTGTATTCGCCGAACAAAGTTGGTAGACGGTAAACAAATGGACTTTACAGGACGACATTCACAAGCTGGAGTAATTTTATGAAAAACCATTTTGATGCTTTTGATCAGTGGATTCTTACGGACAACTGGAATATACATAATTGAGGAATGGACACATATTACGGCTGTAGGGCTGCGACAAAGGTAGGGAGACGTCGTGTGTTTATTGCATCTCATGTTTACCATGCTGGTAAATATCAATGATTTGTGGTTTGGTGCTCTTGATTTTTGCAAAATCAACTGGATGAATGAATTGTGGAGATTCTACCCTTTCTAACGACGTATAGTATGTCCGTATTGATGAAAGTTGAAGCGGGATACGTCACTGCGTAGTGTAGACATACAGTCACTTTTCTGCAATCGCCCGCCGGCGGGCAGGTGGGTGCGGAGATTAAGATTCTTTTTTTCTTTTTTTTTTTTAAAATTGCTATCTAAAATTGAAAAATAAACATTGGAGCTCACTGTCCTCATGGTTTTAAACATCTGAGTGAATGATTTGTGCATATTACACACACATAGTAATAAATGCTTTATGCCACACAATGCTATAATTGTTTGTACAACAGCTGCCACCATGATTAGATACACAAATTAATTATATATAACCATATATATAAACATAGGAGTGTTACTTTGTATTGAGTTTTGCATGCTTTCCACTCACCATTGATGACTGGAGTGAACACTGCCATACCCTCGTAGCTTGGATTGCTCACTGTCTTATCAAGAACCAGACCACCAATACTGGGAAGAAGATAACATACAATATTTAAGAGTGAGACATCTGTGTGAAAAATCTATTACACCCTTTATTTTATTTATCCATTTAAATGAAATATAACCATATTCTAATATGTCAGAGTGTTTGTGATCAGGGCAAGAAACGGTTTGAAATTGTTGTGGACTCTGGTAGATAGTGTCAAAGGTCAGCTCACCTGCTGATAGACATGGCCAAAATGACAGGTTGCCAGCCTGACTTTAGGACCTCTCTGATTGGTGGGGAACGACGGGCAATAATGACCCACGCTGGGATAAGTAGCAGGAAGAAGCCACATACCGCAGGAGGCAGGTACCACATGTCTGGAGAGCAGAGGATACATCTTTTAGAAAGGTACAAACAGTTGACAAGACATAAGACATTCTGACCATGAAGGAAATGATGAAGGGGGCTTTTAACACATCGTGCTGCTAAATGGAATCAAGAGTGGACCATGCTGCCCTCTTATGGCTGTACTACTCCTCGGTTAACACAATGTCGTCGCTCTGCAGTTGTAGTTTTACTCTGAATTAGGTTTCAACCTCTTTGATCACTAAACTGGTGTCTAAACATTTCAGGTGGAGACTGCACTGAAAGTGATTCACAGCGCTTTCTTGATGTACTGTGTGACCTCTGACCTCTGTAACAGAAAAAGAAGCTGCTGACCCCACCAAGCAGAGACAGAGTGGTCAGGTCTCCAAGGCTGGCGGCGATGGGCGTGGCCACATTATCTGGATTGATGCCCACTTTCCTGGATCCAATAATCACTGCCACCATCACCAGACCTGACAAAGCAAAAGATAGAGACTTAAAATAGAAGTTAAACATTCCACTGAGCTCATAAAATCTCCTGTCCTCTATGAGGTATTCTGTGTAGCTACTGCATTATCAGCCATTCACTCCTCTGCAGCAGTTCGTGCCTTTGACTGACCTAGAGACAGTGCAGCGATGAAAGCAGTCGTGACGCTGCTGGCACACAGGACAGCAGCCTGGGTAACATCCACTCGCCCCCTGGTCAGACCCCCAAGACCGACTGCTGCTACCGCTGCCAGGAAGCCCACAACTGTGGCCTGGACCTGAGGATGAAGGACAAAGTAAAAGGATGCAAGGCTTAATTATTTATTCATGGAACACTCATATCTTATTATCTGTCTATCCAACCATCTGTTTATTCCTCTATCTCTGTCTGTATCAGAGAGGGGGGAAGGCAAGTGGACAAAACATTTAGAGGAAGATAATGAAAGAGATCTCTGTAAAAGTTGAAAAATGCAGTGCTAGACACAACTGTGTGGAATCCCACAGTGTTAAATTAATATTATACTAACTGTGATCCTACACTCTCACTGAAGTTACATAGTGCAGAAACAAGTAATCGGGTGGCTCAATGGCTGAGACAGAAACACCGTTTTCCCTACTAAAAGACACTCAAATCAGATATTCTTCATATGACTGATTTTAAATTATGTCAGCTCAGAGGCTTACATAACCAGCTTTTCTCTCTTGGCTGCTCTTAATGACTTTGGAATGATCCTACTTGAATGCAGCATCAGCTTTGTTAAGCTAAATAAGTGAGAGGAGATGTTAATAAGACTTCGACATTGTTACGACATTTTCAGTTAATTGGCTAATTTTGGCAGCAGCTAAGTTGAATTGGGTTTTTCTTGCTCAAGAGACAGGGGACGTGTGATTGGCTCAAAGGTTGGAGGGTGGTCACAACACCACCGTCACGAAAAGTGATATCATGGCTTAAAAAGGGTCAGTATAAAATAAAATAAAAAGTCATAAAATAAAAGTCATAAAGTCAAAAGTCATGAAATAATGAGTTTAAATACATTTTATTAAATTACATGACGTTTTTTAGTAACATTTCACATGTTTCCCTCAAATGATTATGTATGTCATTCTTTATTTAATGTTGATCATTGTGTGCCTCCATACTACCATTTGGTAGTATGGACGCTTGTTGCTTTTGAAAAACAGTCAAATCTGATGGGAGGGATCCTACATGAACATTTCATTAATTTTCAACATTAATTTTCATTTCTTCAGATGTTTCCCATATTCTCTCATGCCTGACAGATATAAAAACATGGATGTCCAATAACTTTCTCCAGCTAAATGAATCAAAAACAGAGCTTATCCTTTTTCCCCCATCCAGCTCCAGCACCTGCATTCCCAACAGTCTCCCCTCTACCCTTGGCTTCCAGAAAGACGCTCGCAATCTTGGTGTCTTGTTTGACTCAGGGCTATCTTTTGACTCACAGTTCTTTCCTCTCTTCCACTGACCTGGAGAAGGTTGTCCATGCTTTTATCTCTTCAAGGCTAGACTACTGTAATGCCCTGTACTCTGGGATCAGCAAGGGAAACATCCGTAGACTGCAACTTATTCAAAATGCTGCTGCCACGCTTTTAACAGGTACATTATGGTTTTATTATGTTGTTGTCAGTCAATTGTATTTGTTATGTTTTATTTCTGTTGTACAGCACCTTGTAACTTGTTTTTGAAAGGTGCTATATAAATAAAGTTATTATTATTATTATTTCAGAGGTCATCATCTGGCAGACCAACATTATACCTCCACACTGATATACTGTATAATCTACTAGATTAATTAAGAACGTTTTGGTCATTTCTACTAAAATTACACAATTATCATGAAAAGACTGAGGTAACCTATTAAGATGAAAATAACTGAAAATCTTCTATTCCTCTTAACATACTTACATACTGGACAGAAGCTGGACAGACTTGGCAGACCCAAACGCACTGTGAGGGTCTGCTGGGAACCCTCTGTCGGGGAGGTCTTCAACTCCCACCTCCGGGAGAGCTTTGACCAGATCCCGAGGGAGGCTGGGGACATTGAGTCCGAATGGACCATGTTCTCCCCCTCCATTGTTGACGCGGCTGTTCGAAGCTGTGGCCGTAAGGTCTCTGGTGCCTGACGTGGCGGCAATCCCCGAACCCGGTGGTGGACATCGGAAGTAAGTGATGCTGTCAAGCTGAAGAAGGAGTCCTATCAAGCCTGGTTGGCTCAGGGGACTCCTGAGGCAACTGACGGTTACCGGCAGGCCAAGCGTGCGGCAGCACGGGCGGTGGCGGAAGCAAAAGTTCTGGTCTGGGAAAAGTTCGGGGAGGCCATGGAGGAGGACTACCGGTCGGCCTCGAAGAAATTCTGTCAAACCATCCGACACCTCAGGAAGGGGAAGCAGTCCTCCACCAACACTGTTTACAGTAGCTTGGAAGCTCCTCAGTGGCAAGGTACCAGGGGTGGATGAGATCCGCCCTGAGTACCTCAAGTAAGTCAGACCTGTTCCCAGAGCATGTTGGACTCTGGCAGGGCTGCCCTTTGTCACCGGTTCTGTTCATTATTTTTATGGATAGAATTTCTAGGCGCAGCCAGGGGTCGGAGGGGGTCTGGTTCGGGGGCCGCTGGATTTCATCTCTGCTTTTCGCAGATGATGTTGTCTTGTTGGCTCCTTCGAGTCAGGACCTCCAGCATGTCCTGAGGCGGTTTGCAGCCGTGCGTGAAGCAGCTGGGATGAGAATCAGCACCTCCAAGTCCGAGGCCATGGTTATCGACCGGAAAAAGGTGGCTTGCTCCCCCCGGGTTGGGGGAGAACTCCTGCCTCAAGTGAAGGAGTTTAAGTATCTTGGGGTCTTGTTCACGAGTGAGGGAAGGATAGACCGCAAAATTGACAGGCGGATCGGAGCAGTGGCCGCAGTAATGCGGTCGTTGTATCGGTCTCTCGTAAAGACCAGTCAATCTACATTCCTACCCTCACCTATGGTCATGAACTTTGGGTCATGACTGAAAGAATAAGATCCTGGATACAAGCGGCCGAAATGAGTTTCCTGCGCAGGGTGGCGGGGCGCTCCCTTAGAGATAGGGTGAGGAGCTCTGTCACCTGGGAGGAGCTCGGAGTAGAGCCACTGCTCCTCCACATCGAGAGGAGCCAGCTGAGGTGGCTTGGGCATCTGTATCGGATGCCCCCTGGATGCAGGACACACTAGAGTGACTATGTCACTCGGCTGGCCTGGGAACGCCTTGGGATCCTCCCCGAAGAACTGGAGGAAGTGTCCGGGGAGCGGGAAGTCTGGGTGTCCCTGTTCAGACAGCTGCCCCCGCGACCCGGTCCCGGATAAGCGGAAGAAGATGGATGGATGGATACTTACAAAGTATTGTCATTCACACAATGGGAACACATATACAGCCAATCATTCACAATGGGAAATATATGTGACAATTTAGGACTGGGAATAGTTTTGCATTGGCTAGCTATTATATACTTATTTTTTCTACCTATACCTTTGAATTTAGCAAATACACACACTACTTTGCTCATCAAACTTCGAAAAAAAAAATTAAAAATAGCAAACATAATGATTGCACCACAAACATAAAACTAATTCAAAATTGTATTTATGTCTACATTGTTGGGTCTCAGTTATGTTTTCTATAATATGTAAATGTTAGCACCAAATAAATCTGTCAGAATCATACAGATCAATGCCTTCATTTGATTTAGTGTCAAATGTGAGATCAGATTTCCTTTTTCTTTACCTTTTGAACCTTTAAAGACAGGCGGTCATTCCTGCTCTGCATTTTAGACCACATTGAGTCTGAGGTAATTCCCAACAAATATTGACATGCTAATGATCTGAAAATTCACAGGATGTTGATGAAATGTCTTAAAAGAAAACACAGAATATATGTAACCTACTGCATATACACCTTGTTGTTACCTTCTGTCTGATTCATGTTATTATACCTACTATTTGGATAATCTTGTCTTGAGTGTTTCATTGGCTGATAGATGATTGAATGATGTATTTTGAATGAGAGGACGATCTCATCACGCCAGCAAAGTTTCTTGAGTTATATGACATTGTCTTGAAGCCAGCACAGGCAGACTAAAGTGATGGAGTGTGTTATTAATAAGATGGAGAGTGTGTGGTGGAGCGGTGTGTCACCTGAATGAGAGCCAGATTACAGAGCACCATCCTCCACTGCTGCCGAGCCTCATCCATCTGCCCCATGTTGGCCTGTGGGCAGAAACAAGTTCACGTCATCACCTATCTCTATCACATGATGCTGAGAACGGCTTTTAATTTGTTTTCAAGTGTGACGGTTGCCAACATTATGTTGGAATCAGCCAGAGAAATGTTCTGATTTCTTTAGTTTGCATAACTAATATGTATTATCTCTCAGACTGTAGTCAGAAGGTTACTTGCTGAGGGAAGTGCCAGACTTGGTGTAAAATCAAATTTTAAATAAATCAAACATTAAGAGTTTTACTGTTGTATAAATTGAAAGTAATTGTACTTTTCACTTTTTGCATTTGTGTTCTGTACAGTGTGTGTGTGTGCGTGTGGTGTGTGTGCGCGCACGCGCGCGTGTCTGTGCAAGTTTCCACTCACTGCTGTTGACAGTCTCGATGCCAATGTCATCTCCAGATTCCCCTTCAGCCCCACTAGAGCTGGCACCAAAATAAAAACCTCGGAGATCTCCTTAAACACCTCCCAGTGCTGAAAAAACACCACAGTGGTCTTTTATTACACCTTGGCACTTCCAAAAAGCTCACCAAATACATCCCCACTGTTCAACCACATCACAGTGAAGCCACACTGCAACACACACAGGCCTTTAGCCCTGTATTCTACTCGTTTAAACCCACACTAATACTTTTTTTGGCCACTTCAGGGCAGCAGGGCAACAGAAACATCAAGCTTGTTAACACTCAGTTGCCTTATTACACATCCAGCATTACAGAGCAACAGTATCATTCATATAGTCGTGTTTTGGTGAACCTGACAAATATAAGCCCAGTACTGACTCGATGAACTCTTATTTCAGTCTCCACGACTTCCTAAGGAAATATCTGACACTTTAGCTGCCAAACGCTCCATTATATTCAATACCTAGTCTCTAACTGTGTCTGTCTGCTGTTTGGCGCTTAGCAGGTAGTGTATAGTGGTTTTTTAAATCTTTTTCACTGTGAACAGCTGCCCACTGAGGCTGAAAACAACTCTCACAATAACATTGCAGCCCAGACACAAACACTGAGCTGAAATACACTTTAAAGCTATATTTCTCTGAAGGTTTAACACTATGAGTGAACCCTTTCACATTGTTTTCATATTGTCATTTGATAAATTGCTATAAAAATATAAATATAGCCAGTTACAAGAAAAAAAATAAAACTCTGCTCATTAAGGTTAACGTTTCATATTTTGACCGCAGAGCAAATGTTAATGTGATTGTTGAGACACGCACAAAACACACAACCAACCTTCAAAACATTTGCCAACAGGACATTAGAATCAGAATGTAATGGCAGGGGTTGTTTGTTTGGCTTCACAGCACTGAATCATATCTGGCAATCATATTTCATTCACACCCACGCAGTCCTGATGAAGGTTTTTTTTGGTTCAATTTTTAATTTCTTTACAGTTACTGATTGTTTTTTATGTTGCTATTGTTATTTGTTATTGTTATCTACTGTGTACTGAATGATAAGTACCACCTCTCACATGCACTGGGAAATTTAGCCAATCTGAACAGTTTGACAAGTGGGTGTTCAATGATGTGATGCATGCCTGTATTTCCATGCACAGTAGCTCTTATGAAAGCGGATCAGTCGGCTCTTTACGCTCTAGCTAGCAGCTGGCCGACCTGCTGCATAAATCAAGGTGCCGGTCATGTCATGCTGCTGCTGAGGTATTTACAAGAGGTTTAACAGGAAGAGAGTCATTAGGTAGCTCGCTGCTGTGTCCTGAAGACCAGATAATATCAGATGTATAATTAATATGCATCATAGTTTTTAGTCAAAAGTCTTGTGTTTTTGTACTCCAAGGATCTTCGATAACTATTAGATGGCAGATTTAGCCCTCTAGCAACTCACCACTGCTTTACTTGTCTGTCATTTAAGGGTTTGAAGAAACTAATATTAATACAGTCTTGTCAGTTCACATGCACACACACACTTTGGAGTACTTTATCCCATACTTGCACTATATCCATGACTATCCCAGCTGCCACCATGCCCAGGCCGGACACCAGGTACGGCAGCAGGACCTGGAGCGTGATGATCCATGAGCTCTCTGGCAGGAACCCGTGGGCTGATCGGGTCAGTCTGCATGAGAAGCCTCTCAGCTTCTTCCCCTGGAAACGCAGCTCCAGAGCCAGATGGGTCACCACCATGGCTGATCGCTGTTAACCCATTCTTGCCTGGAAAGTGCAGGAAGGTGGAAGGGAGTCACATTTCCTCTCTTCAGCTCTCTCCTCTTTCAAAAGTAACAGAAGATGTCTTTTTTTTAAATGAAAAAATAGCGTTCCTTGAAGTAGTTTGACTAAAAAATGGTGACAAAGAAGAATTCCGGAAGCTTGTTTTGCCCTTCACCTGTAACTCCAGTACTGGTAAGGCAGCAACACAAAGTATTTTTGGAAATGGTGGACGACGCAGGCGAAGCTTCTTTCATCCACTTGAATGGAGCACACACGCACACACGCACACACACACACACACAAAGATACGTGCACACACACGCAGGTCCACTTAACTGCAGGTCTGTGAGGCCTCTTATGACACTCTGCTGCTGACAGACCTTCACACACACACACACACACACACATGCACTCGCTACAACCACACAAACTCTCACACTTCCTCTCCTCATGCCTCACTCTTCAGCAGCCGGGCGGCCGAGGCAGAGCGCTGGAAGCCCGGTCTCTCACGAGGCCTGAAGAAGGTCCAGGTCCTGTAGGACAAGGACATCCAGAAGGCCAGCAGCTTCTTCTCAGCCCTGCTGTGCTGCCACTCCTTCTCCTCCTTCTCCCTCCACACCTCCTTCTCTTTCTCCTCGCCGCTGTGCTGATGCCCTGTGTGAGCTTGACCACTCTGGAGCCCCTTCTTCATTTTGATCAGGGGAATGCCGGGATGTCCGTCCAGGCTGGGAGCGGTGTGAAGGGACGCGGATGGACGGCGTGATGTCTGAAGAAGTACGGCTATGGTCGTATCACCGCCAGGGCTTTCCTCTGATTCCAGACGGATAGATGAGTCGTGACAGTGCTCTGTGGTGGAGGGAGGGACAAGACGGAGGACAGTGTGTGTGTGTTTGTGTGTGTGTGTGAGTGAGTGTGTGAGGGGGGGGGAAGATGCTGCAGACGTCTGAGTAAAAACAAGGTGACCCGACTGTATCAGGACTCTTCTTTCTTCAGTTTCCCCTCGTTTTCTTCTCAGACCAGTTCAGAGGAGACTGCAGTTGTTTTCTCCCCCTCTTTGATAGCTCCTCCTTTCCCTGCTCACCAATGTCCTCACTATAAGTGGCTGACGCACTGAGCAGCAGCAGGTGCTGTACCTGTCACCAACACGTGGTGCTGCTGCTGCATGGAGAGGACACAGTTTATCCTCTTTGATTGGAGGAAACACACAGGCTGCCACTGACTGTCCCCCCCGGACCCTTTCAGTCCGTCAGAGTTCATTACGTCACTCCTTCTGTCTTTGTTATGTAATTTGCAGTTCCATACTACAAAAATATTTGCCACGGTCTGGCACACAGTAAGATCAATAGCCTCTATGTACACCTGAACTGCTATTTAGGTGTAAAAGAAAGACAGAAATGAAAGAAGTTCTAACACTTCTTTCTATTTTTTTGCCTCTCCTAAGTCCTACATTCACACACCATATAATGTAACAGAAGGGAAGAACATGTACACCAGTACAGAGCACTTGGTAAAGCTATGTCCTCGCATACATCTAAACACACACACACACACACAAACACTCACACACACACACACACAAGGGCAGTGACTCAGCTGAAAAGTGTCCTTGAGACATGGCTTGGAGTGGGCGCTCTACTCTCTGCAGCGCCCCCTCCTGACTTCTGCTTGTAAATTGAATTGTGAAGCAACAGTCGCTAGAGATCTGTAACTGGAGGTACATGATGTTTGTACACACGCATTAAGGAGTCAAATCACACAGTGGGGAGAGAGGAATTGTCTTTTCTGTCTCTTATCAAAGATCACTATTTTTTATGTTTTGGGTAACTGACAGTAAAAAAAAACCTTAGCTAGAATGACAGGGGGAGACAAGATAACATGCAGCTTTTCTTATGAACTCAGGCCTCCACTGTCAAACAGTATGCACTGGTAAGGCCAGCACAAATACTCTTTAGAACTCCTGAACCTGTCATCACTTTTCATACAGTCCTAATGCTTGTATTGGCCTCTGTCCAGATACAGTAGCAGCTACAGTTTCCGACACTGTAATGTCAGTGAAGGTTCACTGCAGCTCTCTTGTATGTAAGTAGTGAATTGCATTACAAAAAAGGAATTGGAAAATGGCTTTTGATATATTCAACATATTCTGTCCTAATGTGTGCCCCATTTTGTTCAGTATTAATTAGGGCTGTCAAAGTTAACGCGTTAATAACGCGTTAACGCAACGTCCTCTTAACGCCGTTAATTTTTTTAACGCGCGATTAACGCTCAGTATATTAAAAAAAAAAAAAAAAAAAAAAAAAAAACGCGCATTGTATGATTTACGGCCGTCGGCGGCACCCGTAGTCTTGATACAGAGGGTGGCAGAAGAATAAGAAAGAGAATCAGAAGAAGAAAGCAGGGTTGGCGGTTCGTTAAAAACACGGCAGACTGAAAAGCAGCACTCGCTGTAAACTCCTCATCTGCTGTCACTCATGGTGGTGTACATTTGTTTCTCCATCGCCCTGATCATTTTGCGGGACACTCTCTCGTGGCGTGCCCGTTTGCTGATAACTCATCCCCGCACGTTTATCTCAGGCTCCTCGCTAGCCTTCTTCCTCCCTCCAGCAGGCAGCCTAGCGCTGCTGCTGTCCTCCTCGGACAGACGCTGAAGCTCCGTTTCTCTCACTCTATTGGGGTCAACAGAGAAACGTCTAGCGGCTGCTCCTCCCGAGTTTTCCTCTCAATATATCACGACAGAAAGTTTGAATTTCAAGTCGAACTTTTTATTGTTTTGCTGCACCGGAGCCATGGCGATCATCAGTGTGATACTGACTGACAGAAAGCAGCACACTGCGTGAAAATGGCGAAGAAGAAAAACGTGCAGTGTCAGTGGACACCACTTGCAAGCCAAACAGACGGCAGATGCAGAGAGCCCGACGCCCCCCCTCGCCAAAAGCAGACAACCCTGGATTTATTTTCCTGCATGATTTTAAGTGTTGAATAAACATTTTCATAATGCAAGCATATTTGACCTTTCTTATGTTGTTAAAAGTATTAAGAACATGAAAAAATACATTAAGGTACATTTAGAACAGAAAAAAATGTGCCAAAAAAATTGCGATTAATTTGCGATTAATCGCGAGTTAACTATGGACAAAATGCGATTAATCGCGATTAAAAAAATTGATCGTTTGACAGCCCTAGTATTAATCATTAATCACTATTTGAAATAGCACTTAGAGATATAAAGTAAAGAATACATTGTGTAAAATGTAAAAAAAAAAATAAATAAATAAAATCAGAGTAACTGTCAATTGTTATTTCATCATTCTTATTTTCATATTGAAAAACTAATTTCAAAATGCCCTTTTTCCGAAACACTTGGAAACTCTTCTATTCTTGCGATGTCACTGTTTTATGGTCATGTTTAGCTGAAGCTAGCAAGCTTAACAAATACTACCAGAACTATCCACTTAGCAGCACTTATTTGTTAACAATATAAAAGTAATTCTGCATCAAGGGTCCAGCAGCTTGCTGCTGCTCTAAATAAACAAAGTACTCAGGAAGCAAACATGAGTTTTGTTTAGCTAATCAAAGCTAAACTTGCTACCTAGCTACCTAGCTGATTAGCTAGCTAGACGGGATAATGAGCTTGGTTTATCAGCAGCCTCACAATAAAGAGAGAGTGTTAACAGCAGGATAGCAGCAGGCTAATCCATAGTTACCTCAGCTGTGTTTAAAGAGGGTCCAAATGTGGACTGCAAGTCCGGCAACAATGGTTAGAGCCACTGGGAGGAGAGCAGGGTTCCCATACAAGCTGCATTCATTGAAGGTTCCCAGGCATGCTACAAAGCTACAGAGGCTAGGCTGCTACTTTTTACAGCTTTCTTTCTTTCTTTCTGTCATTAAAACATGAATTATATATTACCTGTGTACTTTATTATTATTATTATTTTGACTGAAATGTCGAAAATGTTTTCTCTCTCCCAGTCAGCAGCAGTCCTTTTTTTGATGTCTAAAGGTACTTGGAAGGTAGCAAAGAAGAGTGACAGTCAATAGCATTAGCACGAGGAAGGGAAATTGAAATAGATTATTCGCTTGCAGTTAGCTACTGTTCCAGCTTGGATATTCAAAATTTCAATAGCACGACAAATTTCCAGAAAGCCCAGTTTATGGCCAGACGCTAGGAGAGACAATTTACGAAGGAACCCAATATAGCCAAACCATGCCCCTTTTTCATTCTTGGAAATGTGTGCCCAAAATCATACAGGTCAATCTGCTATATGTTAAATACATTTTCAGGAAAACCATAAAAAGATATGTTTAATAATAAAGAATATTAGAATTTAGCAAGGTGTGGAGAAAACAAAAATAATAATTTCTAATGCTAACACATTAATAAGATAATGTGCTGTTAAAGATTAGCTTGTTGTACATGGTTATTTAATGAAGTAACGGAGCTAATAGATTATGTTAAAATATATTTTTTTTAATTTTACGTGTGGTAGGCAGTTCTAATTCACTAACATCAAACACTGACACACAAGAACTTATTTCAGGTTTATTCCAGTGGACATTAGCCTACATCACAATCCTTTTAGCATGGTTTTATAGGGCTAACATAACCTAGCTTTAGCATCAATTCCGTTGGATTTTTAAGGTAACAGTATTTCTGTCACCCCTACAAGAAAGAGCATTTAGCTAGTTACCTGAAATAAAACACCATGTTAGCGCTTCTAAAAGAAAATAGAAAAAAGTAAGTGGTGTTACTCAGGTATGGGGAGCCTATTCTGCTCTTCCCAGTGGCTTGCAGGCCCACAGTTAGGAACTGGAGATTTATAGATACCTTGTTGGACCTAAGCAGTCTTACTTCCAGGTAGGAATATTATGTGATCATATTCCTGTTATTACAAGCTCTTTCATAGATAGATTCTTTGGAAATAATCTAACAAGAACAAATAACTCTCCCTCACTGTGTCAGAAAATAGAAAATACACTTTTTAATGTGATTAACGTACGGAAGACTTTTGCCACTGAATGTGATTATTGCTGCAGATGACCTTTGACCTGTCCTACTGTAGTCCAAGCACATATAATCTGTACTGGTGTCACAGAGCTGTGTGATTCAGCCGTCACTGACCTGCACCTGGTCCAGCAGCATGCCGGCCATCACCATGCCCAGCCCGGCCAGCAGGTATGAAGGCAGTACCTGGAGGCAGATCGCTCTGGATGACTCTCTGGAGGAAACGTTGAGCTTTTCCTCCTCCATGTTGTCAGGAGAACTACTGCTGCAGAGATTCATGTCTGGTCTGCACAACTGCCAACTTTTTGTGGTCATTCCTACCAAACCGCTGCCAACTGGAAGAGCCCAGTACTGTCACTGTTTGTCTTTGAGTTTGTCAGACTGCCCTGCCCTGTTTTATTTATCTCCATAGACTCACACATACTTGATATCATTTACAAATGCTAGATTGACAGAATGAGACTGACAGACACTGTTTCACCATTATATGATTATTAAGACGGAAAATATTATTTTTTTAACCATTTTAAGTTTACAATGCTTTAACAGTGAGATTTTCTCGTTTTAAAATGATGCGAGTTAAAAGTTCCAGTTGAGTCAGTTTGTGCAGCAGGCAGAGTTACATCATCATTTGTGCTGTAACTATGAATAACATGAGTGAGTTTTTGTGAAACAGCATGCGGCATAAGTACACCTTAGCTCCCCACAAAACACAAATCAGTGTGCACATTTACACACTATAGTTTTAAGAAAGCAATTCAAATATTTAACATAAAAAAAACAACCTTTAAGTGTGTTTGATGTACTTTAAGCATGTTTATGCATGTAAATACCACACTGAACTTTCCCTCTTTTGTTATTATACTCCCAATCTTGCAGATTAGGGTGCAGCAGGTTTCTGCAGACTCTCATAAGGTGTGTATAGATTTCCAAATAGACTTTACATGATAGCCACTTTTTAACTTATTCATTCACCACTCACACAACACCAAATTACCTCATGGATGTAAGCCTCTATTTACTTGGTCCCAGTTAAGAGATACTATGTGAAATCATGAGACACTAAGTCAAAATGATGAAAAACTAAATGCATAATTTTGACCAAGGGTGTGTTCATAAATAGTCACAGCAGCAGAGCACCAAGAGCAGTCTGTCTGTCATGAACATTTAGATATGGCAGTCCTAGCTAAATGTAGCAGTGGGTGAAATAAACAAAATAATTCAACACACATGAATGAAGAGTGAACTGTGTGTAACTTTGCTTGCATTTCTAAAACCTATTTTCGTAAGCATGTAGTTAAAGTAGTATTTCTCATCGCTAACATTGACACCCTGTTACCGTCGACAAGTTCTTGCACAAGAAGTGTTAGATTTTGTATGATCATATGTCATTTTAACATTCTTAACAGCTGAGTTTGTCGTTTTAGTGAAGAGAGTCTGATGAGACTAACCAAAAGTATGGATTCCTGATGGGATACTAAGTCAAAATGTGTTGATATGTAGTTTATGTACATTTCAATGTACATCAAAGTCAAGATGTGTCCACTTCATATCTATTGGCTGTGCCAAGCCTTCTCCCCAAGGGTACAAATTGATTCATCTCACAGTACAATCATCTTGAAATTGAATGGAAAAAAAACTACAAACACTCAAACATTACTTTACTGGGTCACAATGTCAACAATTAAATGTTCTACAATTCACAGAAGTACTTTTTGGTTGTTTTTCTGGTCGCTGCTAATCTGCTAAGCAGTCATATAGTATTCTGACAACAGGTTTCATGTCAGAGACCATAAAGGCATCTTCAGAGAACAGACACAGTCCACTCCTACCTGCTATAAATATTCACTCTACGCCTCCCATCCTGAGCTAAGGTCTCATGTTATATGTCAAAGGCTGAACTCCTGGCTGCCATAGATCACAGTTTGGTCACCAGACCCGGTTTTAGTTTTAGTAACTGCTCACTCGCTTCAAAGGAGTGTGTTGTTTATCAGGTCTTACTAGATCATCTGCTGTCGAGTGCTTCGACTGAGTCATTATTTTTTGCTCAAGATGTTTGGTTTCCTGTGGAGTCTCACTGGCATTTGCTGGCAGAGAGGCAGGCTCTTGTCTGTCATCTGGTGGCAGTTGGGTTTGTAGCAGCGCTGCTTGCAGACACTGGACAAGGTCGATGCAGGAGGCTAGCTCAACAACAGAAGACCAGAAGTCTCTGCTGTAAAGGTTTGGTCTTTCTTGAACATGTTTAGCATGCAGCAACATTTGTTTTGCATTAGATTTGAATCCTTTGACTGATGTCTTCTCAAATGATTGTTTTTTTGTGTATAAAACTACTGATTGTAACAGGATCTTTGCATGTGTAGTTTGAAAAACTACTGGATATGATTAGGTTATGCATTGGTTGGTTTGTTTCTCAAGGTGTGTTTAAAGTGAAGATCATGGCTGGGGCTTGTCAGAAATGGAAGGAGAGAGGTTCTGGTGAGAAGAGTGGGACCCAGACCCAGTTCATCAGTGGTTCCAGTAGCGTAACCACCACTAAAATGACAACCATCCGTCTTCGGGACATTTATGATCCCAAACCTCAGACTCCCAAAGCCCCGGTGCGGATCCGCCCTCCAGGTCCTAGAGCTCCCCCAGTAAAGGAACCCAGCTTAAAGCAGACCTCACCCAGTGATCCCCCGACCAAGACGATCATGAGGAGACGAGCTCAGTCTCTTCCTTCGCTACCAGAGAGGAAAAAGGAACTCAGGAGCCTGCAGGTACGCTTTGTTGATTCATTGGGCATCGAGTTAGAGGAAGTTAAAGTCTTCAAAGTTCAGGAGCACCCCCTGGTACCCCAACATGTTATGTTCAGACTACTGATGAGCTCCGAACTGGCTTTCGGGAAGTCTCTGGAGCTCTCCCTGCCTTACTTCAAACCTTGTTTCCCTGAGAACATGGGAGCTCAGCCGGACTTCCTGAAGCATCTCTGCTCTCAGAGCGTGTGTCTGGAGCAGGTCCTGTGTTCAGATCAGGGGATAACAGGGACTTTACATGTCATTAATTTAGCTTTTGAGAAAGAGGTCACAGTGCGCTACTCTTTCACCAACTGGAGGACCCTCACAGAAACAACAGCATCCTGGGTATCCAGCGGGTACAGTGCCAAGTGTGACGTTCCAGAAACAGATATCTTCAGATTTCGTCTGCCTGTCCCACCCTTCATTTTGCAGCCAGGAGCCATTTTAGAATTTGCCATCTGCTATCATGTAAAAGGGTGTAATTACTGGGACAACAACAGTGGAAACAATTACAAGCTGTCATGCCACAGCTACAAGGTGACTGTGCCGAGAGAGTGTGAGGACAGCATGCTGCATTTCACCTGAGCGTCCACACGGTGGGGCTGGATACCTGGTATATGCTGCCAAGTATATGTGACAAGCATAATGCTGTACTAACTATTAGAAGTTTGTTTCCCTTTTCCCTTTTACTTTACTCTATGTTTCTATAATGTCGATGTGCTGTACCACATTATATTGCACTTTGATCAAGCTTTATATCAAGGTCCTTGTAATACATTTATTTAATTTTAAAAAAGGAGAAATGCACATTGATTAACATGAGCACATTTACATGATAGACTCTGGTGCCGTCATAAATGTTAGTTGATGTCATAAAGCCTTTGTAAATTTGGTAAACTTATTACCATCAATAAGACTAGTTCTGTGTTAATAATAGCATCATGAACATGGTTATTGTAAGATTATGAGACATTTGAAACCACTTATAAGAACCTTGTTACCAATTTATCAAGAACATTGATAAAGATCCATCGTAATCTGTAAATAAATGGAATTTGAAGGGGTCCCTAACAAGACTGTTCTTGTTTAGATCCATTTGCATGATAAATGCACGATAAAAGATGTATTAACCTCATTTTAAGCTACAACAAAAGCTAAAGTTAAGGTTTAACAGTGACATAATAGGTAAATTGCAATGTTATTACAATGAGTTATGAGAAATACACAAGTCATTTTATATTCTTAAGCAGTGTATAACAATGAATATATTGAAAATGCTAATTAACTCTTATATGGTCTTATTAATGTTATTAAGCATCTTATAAGGAACTTATTACCCATTAGATAATACTGATTACAGGGACCTTAATATGAAATGTGAAGTGTTACCCAGTACTTTTCCTCCAATACATTTCAAGGCAAATACTGTATGGTTTTTGGATCAGTAGACCCAAAAATGTATAAAGTAGTTCAAATGGATGCCACATCAACCAGCCAATTCTTCTTATATGTTAATGCACGTCTTGTACATTTAGTAACATTCTGAATTTAGGGTATTGAAGTGCTGGAAAGTTATACTTAGGTAAACGATCTGAATACTACCTGGACTCCAGAATAAAATATGCTCTAACCAGAAATAACTCAAATGAACACTTCAACACGAGAGAAATGCTATAAACACTAAAATGGTCAAAGGTTTGGGAAACATTGGAGGAATATGAATCTGAAATCAAATGAGGTTTTGATATAAATACACTGTTCTTATTTTGCATTACAATTCAGCTTCTAATGCATCCTTGTGGTTTAATATAACACATTAGAATGCGTGCAGTGAAACATCAACACCTGCTTAGCTTTACCACACATTTGTAGCTCACCCCAAAATGACTATGCCATCAACCTAATTGGGGTTCAAAGCTCCAAAAATGCATTTGTCAATATGCAACTGAGAAGCAACCCTGACTAACCCAGAAGCACATCACCAACCACTCAGTCAGTTTAAAATGTTATTTTTCTGCTAAAAGTAAATCTCTGGCCAAAGCTAAGAAAATCCAGATGACATCACAGTGGTGTAAGTAAACTCAAGTTCAAGTGTACAACCCCAATTTTAAGTTGGGATGCTGTGTAAAACATAAATCAAAACAGAATGTGGCTGAGCTTTTCAAGAATGCCTCTTTCATACTCGACCATGACACTGTCACCTGTAACCTATGAACCTGTTTATTTGTGTGATGTTCAAAACAGGTGTTTTTTTTGTTTTTTTTTAGATCATTCCAGAACGTCCCCAGTCCTTGCTGGCATCAAATTTCAAAATAAGCATATATTTACAAAAATCAATACGTTTGATGAGGTAAAATGGGTCGAGTAGCCTTTTAATATATTACGGTCTGCTTCAAGTCATGAAAGGATTTCTGCGTTCCTGCTAGGCTTTTATTTAGATTAAATCCCTGCCACCTCTGTACAGACCTACAAAGAATTTGCTGACTTGGCACACTAGCAAGTCTGGTGACCCAATTTAATGACTGACAGTCTGAGGTAGACAGCCACTATTGTTGTTTCCTAACACAGAATTTGCACGAGACTACAAATCCATAATTTTCCGGGTTTCACAGCAACGTGGCGACTTAATGATCTGCTGGCAACCTGAGCAGCTTGTTTGTTGGTATTGTACCTTCAGCTGGGATCGACGGGGCCTGACCTCATTCTTCTGGAGCTTGTTTTGTTAATGGAAGAGGACTACAGGGGAGCCGTGTTTGCTCCTCTGTTGCACTGTGACCAGCTCTGTTAGATTCCTCACAGCACTGACCTTTCACTTAAAAGTTTCCACTGATATCAGAGGCCGGATTCCAGACAACTTTCTGGCAGAGCGGAGCGTTTGGCTCGTAGCAGGGCATTCTTCCATCTGCATTACTCGCTGCAGCTGTATGGCATGCTTTAAACATGATAGCAGCTATCCGAAGACCCAAAACATTACTAAGCATGTCAAGACTTAATCAATGCTCCATCTGTCAGAGAAAACTTAAATAAAGTTGCTCATTAAAGGCTCAATCTATGATCCAAATGTGAACAAAAGGATAGCCCTACCTAAAAGAAAAAAAACTAAAGAAAATATATCTGAATAGTTCTTTCATTACAAACTTTAGTTAATTTCTTTAGATTTAGATTTAGATTTGTTTACATCTGTACAACTGTAAAGCAGGCCTATACATCATCTTCAATTATGATCTCTTGGGAAACAAAAAAAATGTAGATTTAAGGTTTTAAATCTAACCCCTGATGTATAAATGTGTCTGTCATTACAATGTATGGGTTCTAAATAACTGTTTAGGGTTTGAAAAGAGTGGATTCAAATCCTGTGATGTGCTAAGTGTGCATGCTCATAGGTGACTTAAGTGCAGCTCTGTTGCAACACCAAACACTCATCAACCACTCGCTTTAGGAACGCCGACGATTTCATGTGTAACTTGAAGCAGTCGGATGTTGCACTTTTTGGACACTAGATGGCACCGTTGTTCAAATCCAGCACCATACATGTTCCAATCAAAGGAAATGTCAAGGTGTGTTTACATCTTTTTAAGCGGTTGAAGAAGTATTCAGGTCCCCAATGTAAAAGTGATTGTGTAAAAATACTATAATACAAGTAAAAGCCCTGCGTTCAGATGTATATATGCTATGATGTTGTCAGATTATTAAGGTAGAGCTAAGTTTAGCTACTTTTTATACAGTTTGGCAATTGTTAGATAATGTATAGTTTTAATAATATGTATTATGTAGAATCTTAATCTGCAATGTACCATAACTAGTAGCTATAGCTGTCAAATAGGGCTGTCACAATATCTATTTTCACTACAGGGTTATCATGGTCAAACAAATTCACGATAATATTGCTGCGATTTAGATTTTAATACATCAAAATAATAATAATGTTATCATTTAAATTCATCTGTAACTCGGTTTACTGTGTTTTGTCTCATTTTTTTCAGCAATTGAACAGAAGTGTAGAGAGATGACCAGAGGGTCAGTACTCATAACTGTACAAACCGTACATAAAGAACAATTACACTTTAAGATCCACATGGCCTAGCATCTACGCTGTTTTATTCACATTATACAATCGCATGTGCTATTTACGCAAAATCAATATTCCAGTTTTTAATTTTTACAGTTATTGTCTGTCAAATATATGTGGTGGAGCAAGAAGTACAGTTGCCTTTGAAAGGTAGAACGAAAAAGTGGGAAATAACCTAAAATGTAAACACTCAAGTGAGGCACAGGGACCTCAACAATTCCATCTAAGAAACGTTATAAATGCACATTGTACACATCGGTCCTTTTGTTGAGCTGTTAATTAGAACAGTGTGTGTATGATGGAATCAACAGAATCCTTCAAGTGACAGCATCATCTGTCATGATATAAAAAGACTGTATTGTGGTATTTTGGTTGTAGATTCAGTGATGGTCTGGTTTACCTTTATTATCTCATCACTGATTCCTGAGAGTGTTTCACCAAACTCCATCTGCCTTCAGGAGGATTTGTCGAGACATTTCACAGTGACATAACCCTCTGCTGTTGTCTCATGCACTTGGCTCCTGTAGGTTGCTTGTGATTACTGGATTCACAGACGATGACCTCTTCCACTGCAGCGGGTTATTGTTAGGCGCAGTGGATAAAGGCATGCGCATCACAATAAACTGCAGAAAGTCTTGGTGCTTACAGGCTTTATTATGTCCTCTGAACCTTTTACTGTTGCACCAGAGACACACATGCCCTCTTTACTTCGGGGCTGCCTGGGTTTCATCGCTCTGACATGGCACTCGTTTGTACGGATGTTCGTCACCGACAGTCTTAGCTGTCACGCCAGTGTGTTGTTGGGGCACACATCCATGCAGCCTTGCAGTGCTGTGCCTTTATTTGGGGCTGTCATCTTGTGCTTATTGCCGGTAGTTATATAAGAAGAAGGCACCATATTAGGAGCCGACATGATGCTCAGTAGTGACGTTTTCTCTTGGGACTGGCTGGGATTGAAATGTAAAAAACTGATGCATCATTATTCCCAGCGATTATGAGTTACATCATTAAATCACCATTATGGCCGGTGTGCTTTGGAATAAAAGAACTGTGTCACTTGTAATATTCGTTTGTTGTGAGTCTCAAGTGTGTGACTGAATTCCCCTCATGAATATTTATTTGTTGAAGCAACATTTTAATATGAAGTTAATGTGTGGTTAAAAATAACACCTATGGGTGATCAGAGAGTTACAGTGACGTGAATTGTTGTTATGCAATGCAGCTAAATTACTACTATTACTGGCAAAGTGTTTTTCAGGATTTCTAATGGAAAAAGAAAATGATCCAAATTATGACGTGATCTATGATCCATAGCCTATTTTGGAGCCAGAGAGTCATCACACTTACTGTAAGCTAAAAACTGATGAACATATGTTTAATCATTTGGCCTCCACCCATCTGAGGGATACCCGGAAGTCAGGATATCCCCCTCACGCCTGTGAGAGCATCCCTTCTTCCTCCCACGCAGCTCCACAGGTTTGTGGGCAGTTTGGCCCTGACTGGCCACTATCTCTCAGCAAGTAGCCGCTCGTTTCATTACTATAGACAGCGAGCGGTCCTTGATCACCGCACAATTTAAACTGGAGCAGCCATCTGTTCCTCCACCTGTGCCAAAATGGAGGCTGTGACTCATAACAGGCATGTTGTTGTCAGGAAAGAAGCTAAAAAACTACACTGCCAATCTGGACATGCCTGAAAGAAAGGTGATCATATCAGGGTTGGTTTGCTTTTTTTTTCCAAATTTAATATCAGGTAAGAGGTTCTGAGAGAGGCTTTCCAACGACCTCACATGACAGCGCTTGTAATTTGAATGTGTCTGTCTGATAATAACAAGCTCAGGGATAAGTGTGACACCACGTCAGAGGGAGTCAAACACAATGGCTTGTTTCTCTAATTCCTGTCCCTCTGCCAGTTATCAGATATTAAATGCGGTCAGGTGTGATCAACTCGTTTTCACTAGGGGATTAAACCGAACTAACCTGCTTAATACCTGACAAATGATGCCTGCCCTCATTTGTTAGAGAACAACACACAGCGTGATGAGAAGAAACAGGTCACTGCCTGCATTTGTAAACTAACTGCTGCTTGATCTGATGAAGGTGAACTCCACTCCCATATTATCTGCTTACTTAAGTGCAAAGGTGATGAGATAAATCTGAAAGGATTACAACTCTGCAATCATCACCCTTAATCCGACCTTTTTAAAAATCACGCATTTCTGCGATGTTAAAATGTGATTTGAACACGCTGCACACAAGACAAACAAGCAGTTTGTTACAAATTGAAAACCTGTATTTTGCAGACAATAAATAGTGCTTACAAAGGGATTTTTGTCTTTTCCACAGACAAGGATTCTGTTTACACTGTTGATATGAAACACCGTCAACTGAATCAGTGAGACTCAGACACAGCTCGGGGATGTGACTACTGATACTGGAGTGGGACTGGTCAACTCGGTCACATGCACATTTCCCCCATGTGGCATCAAAAAGGACGTCGTTCAAAAGAGTCTGTTTACAAAAAGAAGTCTCTGCTTGTCTATGGCGAACACATGACCTTGATTCTTCCTGCTCCTTGGACAAGGTGAAGTGAGGGTTAAGGTCATGTTCCTCTGAGCAGGAGTGGAGCTTGCAGCATGCGTCCCCGTCTAGAGACATAGCCTCCAAGGTTCGCTGGACACAATTACCAGGACGCCCACTGACTGTGGGCCAGGGCGCTCGGAAGACTCTGTGCAAGGTCTTCACTGACAGAACCAGATATCAGCAACTCTTCACAGAAGAAACCTTGCTAAGGCCGGTGGAACCTGCAATGGGGAAAAAGAGGGGGAATTGTGAGCCAAAACATTCAGATACTAGCGCTTCATCAATCAAGAGGCCTATTATTAGCCCAATGGACAGTGCTCTCTGTAGCAGCCAATGGCCTCCCCGCAAAAACGAGGTCTTGCGTAAGCACCACCCCAGCTAATTCAGGGGTTTTTTTATCGCTACAGCCCGTCTTGACAAAAGCAAAACGTAAGCTAAATATATGGACATTTATTATAGTGGCGAGGTGGTGCAAAAGGGTGCAACTTTCCAATCTCCAGGGGCCTGCTTGCAGCTAAATTTAAGCCCTACTCTGCAGGGTGTGCACTCATTGATGTGAAACTGTTGGATAATGCACCTTTGAGTTTTGGTACAAAGTCACACTGACCTGCTCAGACATCATCTGCAAACAGTAAAACACAACAAAAAGAAACAAAAAAGGAGAATATAACAGGCGCTCAAACTGACCTTGTCAGATGCTTGCTTGAGGAATGAACTTCCATCTCATTACTTTTGAACTCGTTCAGCTCCTTCCGTATCGCTGCCTGCGGAACAAAAGTGACAAAGAGCGTAAACCCAGGTGTTTCCCCTCGTACTCCCATGCAGTTGCTCAGGTGGTGAAGCTCAAATGAGTTTGTTATGAAAATGGAGAAACATCTGCTGTTTAGATGCAGATTAGGTAAGCTTAACTGGGTTTAATGTCAAAGAAAAGGCGGCCTTGATGAGCACTTTTCCCTTTTTCACAATCACAACCAATGTCTGTGCCAACCAGGAGGTCTTTGATATTAGAAATGTCTCTCATGACAGACAGGGTCTCTGCAGTGTTCACCGAGTTACATTTGAGATATTTTAAGGGATACATTCTCCCAAGAACGAAATTTCATTATCTACTCGCTGATGGAAAAAACATTATTTGCGCTCTGCATGTGCGGTTAAGCCTGTGCACCCACTTCAAACTGGGTGTGTGCTAATGCTTATAGCAGCTACAGTGAAGATCTCTGCTTAAAAAGGGTGTAAGCCCCTTCCAACATCATGTGCTCCAGAAGTATTTGGTGGACAACAAAACATAATGTGACCATTCCTTTTTGGGTAAACTTTAAGACCATTGCAATACCACATAGAATGTGGACTATCTGTTTAACCCTAACCCTAGAATTATTTCTTATCAAATCATATAGCGCTTCTCTGTGTTAATTAAATGAATGTGAACTAGACTTAGATAAGTGGCACAACTTGGATGGCTGCTTTCACTAATCAAAAATGATTCACTCCTATATGTTCATTCATGGTTTGGCTTAAATGTTCAGGAGCTTCCTCACTGCTGCAGCTAGCAGTAGTGACAGTTAGTGAGACGGTGCTGACTGAAAAAGGAGTAACAGCCTTCTGTAGTGTGCAAGTGTGTAACATCTCCTCAGCCCACTTTTGTTGTTCAAATCTAAAACTGTATAATACAATCTTTTCGAGATCTGCAGAAAACCCTGAAGAGAGGCTGACACAGGTCTATTTAATAAAGATATCAGAATATGGCCACCGAATCAAATTCTTGCACTATTTGACTGTATAAAAAGGTCAGAGCTGATCTGAGATGATTTTCTTTAACTACCTTGTCAGCAGCTGACAGTCTGGTCCACGGCTTGTCGGCCCGCCTGTCGTAGTCCTGAGCTTTGGCCACTTCCACGTAGTCACTAAAACGAATGAGGATCTTTCTGTCCCGCAGCTCGTCCACTGTCGGCCGCTGGTTCAGCTGGAGAGGAAACATATCTGTCAGCTCATCTGTTTATCAAAGCATTCAATCAGCAGAGAGATTGCATCTAGAAACTAAATATTAAATTCAATAGCAGGTTGGGTATTAAGGTCTATATTTTGGCTGCCTGACAATCCCCGTGAGGGCTGGCGCGTTGGCCAAATGTGGGATTAAATGGATGAAATTCGAGGAAAGTGTCCAGATCAGTGCGGTCGCCTACCTTTCTGTTGAGCCGCTGTTTGATCTCCCTCCTCTCCTCCTGTTCTGTCTGGTCATTTCTTTCTGTTGACACAAAAAAGACAAATATCATGAACAAAAGTCATTTTTTCACTTTAATCAGGAATATCTAGCCTTTTTTGAGACACTCGGTCACGGCACCAAGTGTCATAAATACCCTGCCCCTGGTTTCTGTCATGGATTGGTAAATTGATGAAGCCTGTGATTAACAGAGCTAATGTGTCTGATCCTCCTCACAGTCGACAGGACTAAATGAGCCAGTCTGCAACTGTGCTGAGGACAGGAAACATTGACTTGCTAAACTCCAGAGCAGTGCTGGGTTAAAGAGTGAGACAAGGTCTCATGGGAGCGCAAATAACATTCATCTTAATAAGATACAGTAGAAAGATAGATGGATGTCATCCCCTTTTGTTTTTTCATAACTTTTTGAGCCTTGGAGGCTTAAAACGAGTCGAGAACCAACTGAGTTTGTTTGATGAGTTGCTTTTTGTTAGTGGTTTGGAGAGTGGAGGAATGAATGTGGTGTCCTGGCTGCAGAGGGAGGTGTGTCTGGTTTTAGAACACATCTCCCTGTGCAGAGAGGGACGGGGTCAGTGATGAAACACACAGCTGCTCAGAGCTCACAGGTGGCCCGTCTCAACAGGGACTCGCTACAAATGTGGACTTCATTCCTCGTGTGGCTGATTCACAATTGTTCTGCATTGTCAGGACAGCTCGGCTAGATTTACAGACTAGTTTCACGGATTGAAGTGCCTCAATCAGACACCTTATTCATTTTTTATTTGGGCGTTGTATGGCTTTTTTGGTAGGACAGCTTCAGAGATGACGGGTGTGTGTGTGTGTGTGTGTGTGTGTGTGTGTGTGTGTGTGTGTGTGTGTGACACGCAGCAAACGGCACCAGGCCGGGACTCGAACCCTATACAGCGAGGACAAGGCCTCCGTACTTGGGACACCCGTGCTACCAACTGAGATAATGGGCACCCCCAGACACCTTATACTTCTGAATAAAGCAGTAGTCTTTGCTGCAACAGGGAGCTCAAATCATTTAGGATTCAAATATGAGGTCAAAACAGCAGGAAAAACTATTAATTTGACTCTGGGGATCTGTGGGCAGGGCTGTATCATTTAGTGGACAATAATCTCTCCATTATTGAAAACATAAAACTAAATTTAAAAAAAAAAAAAAAATATATATATATATATATATATATATATATATATATATATATTTATATATATATATATATATATATATATATATATATATTATATATATATATATATATATATATATATATATATATATATATATATATATATATATATATATATACACAAAGCAGTGTTGCAACTAAATGCTGATTGTTTTCTCAATTGGTTCATAATGTCCGAAACCACTCTACAAAGTCCATCCCAACCCAAAGGTCACATCTCAATTGATTTGTTTTGTCTGAAAATAGTCGCCTCACAGATAGCCTATCTACAGTGATAAAAAAACAACAACACAAGAATAAGGAAATCCTCACATCTGACAAGCACTAAGCAGATTATTCTTCTGCTTTTTAACATGTAAAGTGTATTTGAGTGACTTTAAAAGCGCTATATAAAACAAATGTATTATTATTGTTGTTTTTTATCATTATTAAAAATGTAAATTTTCTGTCACCAACCAATAAATACCAAATACCAACCAATAGCGTAATGATTCTTATTATTTCAGCTGTCAAAATATCTTTTAAAAAACCTGCATAATAATTCAATGATCAATCTGATGATGAAATAGTGTGAACCTCTTTTATTTTGAAATCCGCCCACGTCACACCAGTCTATAGTTGCTTTTAAAAATTGAGGCCTGAACTATGATGTTAATATAAACTTAAATAAGCACTATATGAATAACAGTCACAATATTGTGTTTTCTGTTTGTTTTCAAAATGAAAAGCATATTTGGTACATAAATCCCGCTGTGCGTCCTCCAGACAGATGCATCTTAATCTCTGCGAAGTGGCACACACGGAATAGAGTGCAGGCTTATCATCCGAGATAATCCAAATCATTCCAGCATCATAGACCCGTGTCAATAGTTCAACTACTCACGTTTCAAGATGTTCCGGCTCTCCAGCTCCTCCACGGCCGGCCTCTGGCTCAGTCTCCTGCGGAAAAACACTAAAATTACATTCTGGACCATCTTCCCTCCCACGCTGCTGGGGTGTCTTTCTTCCACCCCCCAAAGTCCGTTCAGTCTCTTCACTACTACTAGCACTTTGGATGCTTGAGTCGGTGTGCAGAGCGCCAAGATCCGCACATCCAAAACGCAAACACCGCGTCCCACCTCGAGTCCAAACAGCGGCTGGTTTTGGCTTCAGAACATTTAAGGCTCCACATCGGGAAGAAAGTCAGGCTGCGCGTTTAAACCCACGCGACAGAGCCAGTTTAGTCGAGAAGAAAAACCGAGGGAGGATTTCCCTGAAAAATCTAGTTTTAATGTTCCGGGCGCGGTGACGTGAAGTTTAGAGAGCGGAGCGGCGGTGGGAGTCCCGGCGGGGTGGAGGATGCTGAGCGCTCTGAGCTGTAGTCTACTGTGAGGAGAGTGAGTGGTGCAGCACCGCCTTTAACCACATGCACACAACTAATGTGGACGGGAGGAGGAGGAGGAGGAGGAGGGGCTGGGCTGGGCTGGGCTGAGGAGGACATTCCCCATGCGCGCGCGCGGACACACGCACGCACACAATGCTGCAGCAGGGAGCCGTCAGCGTCATCAGAACAACACAGTGAGGTCTCACAGCCAGGACTGTAGAGGAGGTAAACCCAGCCACACTCACTGGTTTACCTCCATTACAAGTGCAATGTGTACGACATGAGCATCAGACTTTACAATGCTCACTCCCCTGCCTGAAAAAACAGCATAGACGAGCACCGAAACACAACATAATGCTAGTCTTGCTAGTCACTGGCAAGATTTCGGTGCTGGTTTATGCTGTTTTTCCAGCAGGGTCAAAAACACACACATAATGTATTGCACTTTAAATGATTATCTCTGTAATCTAATATTAATATTATCTAATATTATCAACAGACTTTGAAGCACGTTCTGATGCTATGTGAACAATGTTCTATTTGTTGTGTTGCGGATATGTCAACAGGAGTTAGCATGCTACCCGGCTAGCCCCAGCCCGTCCTGTCCGCCTCTGTCCCTCAAAAGACGGTGTTGTTCCGTTTGAAATTGGAGGTCGGAGTTCCCAGTTAGCAATTCAACCGAAACGCACCCTCAAGTCGGATCTCCGACTCAGATAGTCAGGCGCATTTCACCGACACCCGCGTCTAGATCCAAGATGGCGGCTTCGCTTGTCATAAGATGTAGAATATTCTGTTTATCTGCACTTCTGTCTTACTTGTGTCTCTTAAATCCGTCTTACACGCAGTACTTTCCAACTTCTATCTGTGGACATGTTGCTTTGGTGTTTTTATGCATGTACTGTGCAGGCTAATACACTGTTATCAGCTGGTATTGCTACAAATGGCTAACAATGGCTAACTTGACCGGAACCAGTCTACACATTGTGCTGGAACACGCTCAATGCTGGTTTGACGTCACTCCCAGCTCTGCCATCTGCCTTCCAGGGTAAATGAAACACACCGACAATACAACTCGCCAAGGTTTTACACAGTTTCTAACAGCAGCTAGTAGTTGCAGCCAAAGAAAGCTACGGCAAAGAGTCTAATGAGCAGCAGTTGGTGGTTAGTCTGGTGATATGCTGCTCCGCCTGTTTGGAGCGACCTTTGACAGGTGGCCCAGCTTTACAGAGTGCACCTTTCATTTACACAAAGCAAATTCACAGTGAACTGAATCATATAGTGATATCTTGTGGTAAACTGAATATGCATTATGAGATAATTAATACAACAAAAACATTATCTGTTGCTGAACAGCAGTAAAGCATCAGGTGATAATGATTTTCCACAACAGCTGGGCATCAGCAGGGAAAGTAGTCTAAATATTTAATGGCTGCCCTTAATTTTAAAGATAGGTGAGTTACAAAGATATAATCCAGAGAACAGTTAACTATCCTCACATTTGAGACCGTCAACGCTGCATGTTTCTGGCATTTTTTTTTGCTTGATTAATGACTCAGATGATTAATTGATTACCATGGCTCATTTATTAATCAACTAATGCGTTCAGCACTCTGAAGGACTATAACTTGTTCTGTGTCAAATGGTGGTGTAGATGTAGCCATGTGGACAAGGATGGAATGGAAACAAACAGAGACGCTGATGCTGGAATTTGTATTCATGTGTTAAATGTATGCAGCCTACATGTTTAAAAAGATAGGGAGGTTTGGCACACCCAGATTAGTCCTCAGCATTCCACATCACCTGAATTTTAGGATTCCTCACATGACTTTCCAAGAAAAATCTCCTCCCCACCCCCAACACACTCACTGCCACTAAATTTGCCACACAGCTGTCAAGACAGCACTGAAGAAACTTCTTATACAGCCTTGTAGGAATCGTATTCAAACCCCATGTATTACAGAAAATAAAACAACTGAAACCGGTGAGCTAGCCCTCGGATTGCTAAAACTAACTTATCCTACTGTTAAAAAAAATTGTTGTCCAAAAAATATAATTTTGATGAGCTGACATCTTGGTAATGCAGTTAGTTATTCTACATAGCTTAATGAGGCAGAAGCTATTGTAATTCAATTTGATGAAGACAAAACCCAGCTAAAAGACTGCTAAAGGTAATTAGCTCTAGATCTCAGTACCTTCTATCATAGCTTTTGTTTCTAGTGTAACTAACCAATATATATATATATATCAGCTCTGGCCGATAAATAAATCAAATAAAGCTTATCTTAAACAAGTTAAAAAGCAGTATGGACAGTTTTTAGTTATCGTGTTGGAAATATAACAATTATTCTTTGGGTAAAATAATCAGCTCAAAAAGGCATGAAAGAGGTATTAAAACAATCCTATCTGCTCCCCAGTTTGCCAGCCAGCCTTAAAACTTTAAACTCTATTTTTCTCAACTACTGCTGTTTGTTTTTGTATGGCAGAATTAATCACAAGCTGTTAGACTGCCAAAAAAAACCCCAAAACGGGTAGCTTTAATGGGCAGCCCCAACCACTTTCACATGCACTAATCTAATGCTGATCACAGTTTGAGTGCATAAAACAAGCCTTCTATGAATACACAAAGGTTAAATAAAGATGGTGAGTCACGACTCACTTGAGAAAAAGGTGCAAGCTTGTAATAAAGTCCACTTTTATAATCAAGCAACACAGGGTCAGACCACAATGTATTCACACTCTAACTGTTAGGAGATGAAACTATGATTCACACCCACAGCAGGGACGACGTTCACCAGGCCGAGTGACCAGAAAATTAGATCAGATGTTGTTCTGACCAGCACAGGGGCTTTAAGTGCTGACCGAGACAGGGACATCTCATTTAGTGGGAACACAATGTCTTTTTTTTATGAGCAGGACCACCCCCCCATGCTCCAAACTATTGAGGTGAACACACAGTTTTGAAGTCTTTGTTCACAGCAGGGTAACATGGCATTTTCTTTAAATTGTCAAAATGATCCCTGAAGTACTTACCGTCCTCTAAAATTGCTCTTCCCAAGTCTAGTTAGAATGAATGTGACCGGAATTTTGCCATCGA
This sequence comes from Diplodus puntazzo, assembly GCA_963678695.2. Lineage (NCBI taxonomy): Eukaryota > Metazoa > Chordata > Actinopteri > Spariformes > Sparidae > Diplodus > Diplodus puntazzo. The sequence continues at coordinate 30,541,339 of OZ023157.1, read as the reverse complement.
TACATCTAAGCTTTAAATAAGCTTGATTGTGTAATCTTTTAAACTACAAGAACAACTCAAAGCCCGTTTTTTTTATTCTCTTTTCTATGTATTTTAATCTACATCAATCATCGCATTTATCTGCATAGACGCTACAGACAGCAACACGCAAGAGTTTCTGAAGTCCTGCATTGATTATTGTCTGTGTTTGTTAGCTTTTTGTTCTTCTTTTTCACCACCTTTGTCTGAGATTAGCTATGGCACATGACTATATCTTGCAAAGCTTTGTAAAAGACCCGTTGGTGCATCATGCCGCTGTAGCGCATGGCCTCGCCTACCCATGAAAACAACATGTTCCTAGTCCTTGGCCAAGTTAGCAACAGCATATATGCAACGTCCAGTTACACTTTTACAATAAAGGCACCAAAACTACTTGGTTAGGTTTAGAAACACATTGGGGTTGGGCTTAAAGGTAAGTGCTTCCTTAAAACAGTCACTATTGACGACTTGCTTCTCAAGATGCTTTAACCCTGGTCACCTGGGCGCAGTTACGGCAGCAATGAACCACCTAACCTCGACCTCCTCCTGATAGGGACTTTTGGGCTCTTTCTACTACATTTATCTAGTTTCTTTCAGGATGAAGGACGTTTTATTTCATTTCATTTCAAGGTGGGTATACTGTGCATTTATTTTTAGGTTAATACAAGTACCAGGCCCGAACTGGTATTAGCAGATATTCAATATTTAAGGACTTTGATGGCCAAGAAAACTTGCCCACCAATTGCCCACGGTGTACCCTTATTGGCAGGTCTGGAGGAACTCTGGTTTCCTGCATGATCATCAGATGCTTGTCAATGGACATACTTACATCATGAGGTGCACGACTGATTCCTAGAGATACTGGGCTGGTTTTCATCACAGTTGTGATTTTGAAAGCATGTTGTAATTCTGCTCAGATGACGTTATGAATAATTCTGCCAACAGACATAATACCCAATTTGTATTTGACTTTAAATAGATGGGCTCGGACTATGACAAAGCCAAAATCATGTAAAACCTTTTACAAGCTGCAACATTGTGTCTACAGCCCTGAACATAATGGCACCTAAAGTGCAGATCTAAAATAAGCCCTCATGCCCTGTGACTGCTTCAGCTGTAACTAGGACCACGGAGGGCTTACAAAACAGGACCACAGACCTGGCAGTAATGGAAGCTGAGGGGAGTCGATGTGCTAAATGGAATGGAGCTATAGTGGGATGTGTGGTCTGCAGCGGAACACAGTACAGGTCAATAGCATTAGGCCCAGTTCACAGAGTGAATCAAATCTGCTGCAGCCACACTCTTTAACCCAAAAAAGGATGCACCGGCTGTATTTTACATGAAAAAATGAAAGTGCTTTGGATTTAATGCAAAAACAAAATCCAAACACCAGAAAAGCCAAGGTGAGTCAGCCTGTTTCTATTTTACCAACAACAATCCTATTGGGCCTTTAGTCACAGCCTCCTGCAGCGCTTCGCGCTTCACAAGTACTCACCCACTCTTCTTGGTCAGAGGTAAAAGTTTCTCGTTTGTTGGAGAACTCACCAGCATGTCAAAGCAATGAGCTGCCTGTAAGAGCAGGGGCTGATGGGAATGTCAGCCCATGAAAAGTGGAGGAGAATGGGATGAGTCAGGCGCCACGGGCCAGGCGGCGGCCTGCTACTGCCCACTGAGGTGTGTCCTAATTCCTCGCTCCTTCCCCTCAGTGACAGAGCCCGAGGACAGGAGTGCCAAAGTCGGATGTGGAGTCTGAGTGCGCCCAGGACGGCCTGGGGGACGAGGGGCGCAGGGGAGCAGTTAGGGGTAGTTGCCAGGAATAATTAAAGGAACCCTCTTTAATGGTAGTCTACTAGAAGCCTGATGTTTACGTAACTTGGTTATGGTTCAGGACTTGTTGTGTTTAAGTGCTGACCTGGATGTCTCCCACTGTTACTAGGTCACATAAATATGAAAGACGGTGGTTATGAGGACAAGGCGTCTTGGATATAAACTGTATCCATATATCTATTATGGATATGAAGAGGATCTGTAAATCACGCAAGAGCCATCCAGCGACCCTTTTAAACTCGCTCTGTTCAGAGGCTCACTGCGCTATTGATGATAGATGAATGGGACACATTCAAAGACTCAGACATGAAACCAAGGATCAATTCTGTATCTAGCCAGTTGTTTGTCTCCAAGGTTTTGCCCTTTAGCACAGGGCCACAGATCAAGTGGGTAGATCGTGTCTGGCTCTCAAACAACCCGCTGGGAGCACAGTGAGGAGGAGGAGGCAACTTCAAATAGCATGTTCCCGCCTTGAATGTTAGAGAACAGAAACCCTATACTTTCACACTGAGGGAACTTCAGGTGACTCTGCAAACTAAAGCACATATTCAGTTACCATCAATAAAAAAAACAGACTACTTTTCAGATTAGTCTACAGCCATGCTAGAAGCTCTGTGAGGCGATGTTTAGGCAATTTGAGGTAATTGTTAATGCCAGCATTCTAACATGCAATGAATCTCTGTGCCATACTTGTGCCAATCTATCTTGTAGACATGTAATCCATCAAATAGAGTATTCAGGTGGACCTAGAAGGGAAGTCAGATTACAAAAATCAGGAGTATTTATCCTCTGGGGAACAGGAATGTTTGTACAAACGAGTCGCTTTATAGAAATGTCGATAGCATGGCTAAACATTTAATGTCTTGTCCTTTCGAAGTACCCTTACTGTCCTGAAATGATTGAATATTGATTTCATAAAAAAATGGACATCCATTAGCCAAAATAGCAGATGTACGCTATTTAAAAATCCATTTCTGTTTGCATAATGAACACTCCTACAATCAACTGGTAAGCCAAATCAATGCTAGAGATGGACAAAGGCCAGACTGGGAGAACAAATGTACACCCTATGTACCCTGTATCTGTTTATTTAAAGCCTGAGATATGAGGCAGTGGATGACAAGCAGACAAAATTAGCAACATATGTCATAGGTCACGTCTCTGATCCAACCCTAATTTGGCAAGAGGTCAAAAAGGAGAGAAAAACAACCAGTGTTCAGTGAGTGGGTGCAGAGGCTTTGACACTTTTGACATTTCAATTAGAGGGTACTCAAAGCTAGATCCCGAGAAAAAAAAGCCATTGTATAGCGCTAATTACTGCATGTGGGACAGGGGATGTTCTAGTGGTGACAACATGTAATTTGACGATTTTGCCTCTTGCCATATATGTGCAGGCTGTATCATCCGGTGCTTACGTCTCTCCAACTGCTTCACAATATCTGCCAACTCCAGTCCTGTAATTGGATTGATGCCTGGTTGTGATGCTGCTCACTATATAAAAGGCACAAATAGACACTGGAGAGGCACATCCTGCAAGAAATGTTCCTCGTGTGAAACCACAGTGGCAAGAACTACAGACCATCTTCATTATCTGAACCCCCAGCTGAATACAGACGTGTTCTCACATCAAACACTAACATTCAGCAGTATTAAACAATGTTCTTGAAAAGGGACTTAATCATATTACATTTGTAACCAAGAACACCAACCCCATTACCACAATCATTAGTGTTTGGGGTAAATACTCCTTGCAAACACAAACGCATTAAAATATAAACATCTTAATGATAAACTAAATAGTGTGTGACTCACACACAAACACACCGATTCATATTTTATCAGGCAGAAGAGTCTCAGTAAGGGTGAGCTGTGTGATCATTGTCAGACCAGCCCCTCATCTATCAAACTGAATAACCGTCCAGACTTGCAGATGTAGACATATTGATGCTGCTATCTATTGGCAAAGAAAACAAGAGCTGCTGCAATTTCAACAGTTGCACCACCTCCAGCTCCACCTCTGCAGTGTTTTTTTTTTTTTTTTTGCTGTTGAGTGTTTATTTGAGGTTTTACTATTTCAAATCCATCTTGAATCCCATAAAATGATCTCATGGTATATGTAGATGCTTTTGAAAAAAAGATGAATTCATCTATTTTTTATTTTTGCTTTGTTAACATTTTTGACCAACACTTTGGGTAACCTTCGCCAATAAGAATAAAGAATAATATTTCCTAACAAATGAAAAAAATGTATTCATAAGCAATAAAACCCACCATACCACCTGTCTGGTACCACTGCAGCTTATGATGGCTGAAGCAAGCTTTTGTCAGCAAACCTTAGATACATATTGTTGAGTAACTGTGGCCATCATTAAGCAGAAGTTTCACAGACTAGCTTTAAGGTTATGATTCACTTGTCTTGTCGTAGCAACATATCACTTTATCTTGTTTTATAATGAAACTTGAACTAGTGTCCAGTATTAAAGCTGTGACTAGATTGCAAACAGAATAACTAATGTACATCAGGGACCCATTGTTAGGATATAAAATGGGTCCCTGTTATAACACTGTTCTTATCACAATAAATTGAGCTTCTTTTGTTTGTAATTGTAGCAGCATTTTGCTTCCATAAAGGTTTCTGTCTCTAAACTAACCAAGGGGACAAAGGACACTTGATGACACTCTCTTTCCAGGATATATGCTCCAGTTAACAAAGCCCTGACCCTCTAGGTCAAACACACGAACATGCAAACAGCGTTATATAAAAAGGAAAGAGAAAAGTACAACACTGCTCCTCGCTTGCAGATGGGGATGAGATCACCATGGCAGCTGCTATAACTTTTCTTTAGATGCCGGTGTCACTTTTCTTGCCCAGTGGTGGTTCAGTTTTGGCTGGTCGGCACTGCTGGAACTGGTTTCTGCATTAACTGTGCAGTGGGGGCACCCCAGAAGCTCAGGTGCTAGAGCTCATCACCCACGTACAGAGGCTGTCTCTTCGCCACGGTGGCAGAGGTTTGGAATCATCCCCTGCCTCTCTACCTCCTTTCCTGTTATTTCTTTAGCCACCTTGTCTATCAAAAGCATAAACAGATTTAAGAATAAAACACAAAAATAAATCAAACATGTATATATATCACAGTGTATCCTCTTTAATTCAATTCAATGGCTGAAGTCGGCCACGCCGGGGTTGCCTCACTCATGACTCTGAGTGCTCTCACGTCACTGCAGAGCAGTCACTTCTCGATTTTGTGAAAGTGATCACTTGCCTTGCTAAGTTTTCTTATCCGCGGGAGGGGAAAAAAAAAAACAGGGAGGGAAACCCGAGCAGAGAACGCATTAATATTTCATCTGGGGTGAAAGGGATTATGAAACTGAAAATATTCTCTGCAAGGGAGCCGCCATCTGACAGCCTCGGTTGCCTGGAGACTGCTATTGTGTTGAGCAGCGTTCACAGGGATATGATTTTAAAGGAAAGTGAATGAAAATGGATTAAAGATTATGTTAGGAAAGCGTTCTTTAGAAGTCAGTGATATGATCAATACAGCCCCCGCATCCTTTAGTTTCTGACACTTTTACTTCTTCCTCGTCTTTGTGGAGCACCCATTCACTGCAAGAGAAAAATCCGTCTCAGCACAGACAATTATTCTCACTCAATCTAACGGAAGCATTGGGATTTCTAAGTGCTAATATTGCCGTCTTGCAGTCAGCTGCGGTGTGGCCCGTTCCTATTTATAGCAGTCTGAGACAGCAGCTGAGGTTCGTTGGTCCGTCCTGCTTCACACGGTGAGCTGTGGTGTCAGCAGAAACTGGTCTATGTGCCACAAATATCCAATTATTGGTTCCTCCATGGCTCAACGGACTGTAGCAAATACTGAGTACGCTCCTGTCATTATGCGTGTCTCCCTTCCTCTACGTTTCTCTTCCTTTACCAGTGTTCCATCCACTCTCTGCTATTTAATACCTCAGACGCACACAGACATTTCACTGAGGCAGACTTGGTCGAGAGAATTAATCGTGTTTGTGGGGTTACACCTTAATGCGCACGGCCAAGGAGGTTTCTTCCTGCGCAAAATTTAGCTATCAGCAAATTTGAATTTCAAAGAGTTGTAGTAGAAAATGTTATGTATAGCTGTAGCAGTCATATCTAAGTCTAGTTCATGAATTCATAAACAGGATTCTCATAATCTTGTTATGTCAGTCAGCAGCCGTACATAGCTTACATTGATAACTTCACGCTTTACGTCTAGACTGCACCTGAGAGGTCAGACAAGCTAATCTGGTTAAACCCTTTTCACCGATGATCCCACCAACACTGCTGGGTTCAATTAGTTCTGTTAAAGAGAGTTTTGTTATTCAACCTTTGGATTTTGGCATAGGTATCTACAAGCGGCTGTCGTGATTAAAGTTTTAAAGGACAAGTTCACGCCAGTCTGCGTGATCAAAGATTACAAATTGACTGGAAAAGACAATGTTACAGCCTAGCTCATGGCCTCACATCAGACAGGGTGCAAGCTAATGCTTTTAGCTTAGCGGCTACAGTGAAAATTTCAGCTTTAAAAAGGACGTAAATAACACATTTTTTAAGTTAATTGAAGATATCAGGGCTTCCAGACGGCTACACTGGATTTATGTCTGCTACGTCAAATGGAGCCATTTTATGTTTTGTTTCAGTTGATCTCTTATGTTTAGTCCCAGTCTACTTCAGCATGGGGGTGAGCGGATAATGACTTTTCATTTTTGGACAAACTGTTCCTTTAAGCTTGTGTTAACCACAGACCTTATTTCAGGCATCTAAAAAAAAATAAACACTCAAAGAGCCCACTGACTTTGAGACGAAGGAGCTGGAAGAAATGCTAACTCATGACAGGGTTTCATGATTTATTCCTGCAGCACTCTATAGGCTTCATAACATTTTTTACATTTTATTATTATTTTTTTAAAAAGTTTTTCCTTCAGAGCAGGTCTACCACAATATACGTCTATATGACTGAATGTCCCATCTGCACAGAAACACTAAGAAAGAATTCCCTTCGAAATATCTGCTTCTCCTCTTATTGTATTTTGTTGCCATCCCCAGCTCCTCTCCTCTCTCACCGAACGGTCACCTACTCGGCCATCACATGACAGGTCGAAGGTAACGAACAGTGGATTCAAAAAGTCACCCTTCTAAAAATAGAAGCACACGTTTCTCTTGGGAATTCAGGACACTGATGCTTTAAAGATTTTTACCAAGTCATCAGACCCATGACCACTCCTCTCTCACAACTTTGGAGATCAAGCGGCTGCAGTAAATCTCAGCAGTGCTTTAAAAGAAGGTCTTTCTCAGTGTCGTTTTTATGTAACCATGTCCTCAGCTGAGTGCACTGACTGAGGGTGCCTGCATGAAAGCATGTAACACAGGACAAAGATTGGAGATGTAGATGATTGCAGTAAACCATGTCCGGCTCTGCACAAGAGCACCGCAGGCGAGTGGGGCCGGTTCAATCGGAGGGTAACGGGGGAGGAAACGCAACCTCTCTACCAGCGGGGACCGGAGAGGAGAGCAGGCAAACTGGGCTGTGACGTAGATAGGCCATCGATTATGGCTGCTGCTGCTGCAGTGTTTCGCCGATGAGAGCTAAATTTAGAAACAGAGGGTTCCCTTCTGCTATCCCGGGCCGGCCCACTGCTCTGCATTCTGCTGCAGAGTGCTGCGCTTCTGTACAGTCAATCAATGCAACCTGGATGTGTTGCATCACAGCACAAATGAAAAGGGCACACCACAAATGATGTTTTGTGAGAATTAAATATAGCATTAAAGGCTGTTTCAATATTAAAAATGTAATGTCAACAGAAAACTGGGAGCTGAAATTCCATAAATACATTCCATCTATACTTTACACGTGCTGGTTGTTTAAAAAGACACCAGCCTTTGTTTAGTTTTGATACTCTGGTGTCCTTTTAAACCCTCCAACACAGTTTTATCAAATATTCACATCTACACGTAGTACACGTAATATCAACTGATGAATAAAATTGTTAAGAGGAACAAACTGAACTTCTGACTGTATCTGTTGCATGTTATAATTACAGTGAATACAGTTGAGGTCACTGTTGCCTTTTTGTACCTTTGTGTCCTGTACATTTGAAGAACACAAAGTTTTATCCAATATAATCCAAAAGAATGTCACTGAACTGCAGCAATGCAGAAATTATGATCAAGCCGAACACCTAAGCTAAGAAAACGCACCAGCAGATCCTGCAGGATCTTAAATATATGAAGACATATATAACCCTAACCCATCAAATGCCATTACAGGTTGTAAGGTTATAATGTACAGTTCAATCTTCAGTGTTTCACAGACTGCTGAACATGTACTTAGCTCTGTGCTCTACTCCGCTGCTTTAACAGCTAATCAAAGCAGGAAGAACAAGTCTCTGCTTCATGAAATCAATTTTACTAGCACAAATCTTAATAAAATTCTCATATTTTGATCGAATTCTGAACAGCTTCCCAAGAAAGAACAGACTGTGAGCAGGTACAGGCTGACTCATTTGCCTACCTCGGGCCACCAGTGAGCCACTACTCACGATGCGTCGTGATGTGGACGTGGAAGCTCCTGCATCAATGTACTGACAGAACATTAGAAGGAGTTTGCAGCCATCTAATGTTGATTTTTCTGGCCTCATCATGGCAGTGAAGTTGTAGTTATGTTGCAACATCGCTGTCTTGCATTGAATTGAGGCCTATTGTTAAGCCAGCCTTACTGATATAGATTTGGAGATATAGAGAGCAGCAGCAAGTGATACAACATGCACCTAGTATACTGAATGTGGGCACCTGAGCACATTTCAGATTTTATGAACTCATTAGGAATCATGAGCACAATGGCTGTGTGTGAAGTCAACCATGAAGACCACAGCGAGCCTGGTTAGTCAGCCAGGAATTGAGAGGGAGCCGTCAACTTCCCGGCCTGAGAGGTGCGTTCAGCAGAGTCATGCTTGCGATGTTTGTCACATTCAACAAGTGCCCAGTCTTTGAGCTGTTACGTGAAAAGCAATATTTTGGAGATTACAGCACACGTGCAATGCTCTGCGGACAGATTTATGTTTTGTTTTTGTGAAGTTTATGTTCTGAGCAGGGTCACGCGGATACTGGTATTGAAAAGATGCAGCTTTCACACAGCTCTAACAGCTACCGTGCAAAACTCTTGCTAGCGTTACTGGTCAAAATTCCATTTTCACAGTAACATGTGTTTCATTTATTTATTTATTTATTTTTTCAAAGACGCATTTCTGCTGATTGCAATGCATGGAATCTTGGTGTTTGATGATTTATAGTAAAAAGCTAGCAAGCTGCTCTTGCTGGGGTTAGCTAATGTTTCTCCACACAGCACTTTGACGTCCAGACTGTGGAGGTAAGACAGAGGCAGTATATTAATGAATGAATGAATTAACTTTTTTCTCAAAGCCTGTATAATATTTCATTTAAAAACAGAGACCGAGTAATCTGCACAAGAGCACAGGCAGAATTCATTGGTCAGACGGGGCCAGTGACCACTGGCCATGATAAAACCTCTCTCGGGGTTCAGTTCCCGTTTTTGTTAATAGGAACTCAACAAATACTGTGTTCACATTAAAATCTATATCCCGATGATGTCCCAGTAGTTTGCTATTACTATTTCAGTGGAACCAAATTCAAAATTGTCCCATTTCTTGGTCTTTTACGGCACTTATACATAGATAAAAAAAATGACACAAACAGCAATGCACTCTGCTGAATCGACGCAGGGATTTAATTTTTGGGACTTAACTGAGCTGAACGAAACCCAGTCAGTACCAATTTTTGTCTCAATTTTCTACAAACAGAAATGTTCATTCCATCAGAATAATTTGAAGGGTGCTTAAATCTTATTACAATTATCCAGAGTGGCTACATAACATGACAACATAATGTATCCAGTCATTTTCCCGAAGTATTGAGTATTGCACAAGGTTACTCAGACGAATGCCCGAGCATCGTGTTGCCTGGCATGTTTGGGAGTCAAGGTGAGTGTGTTCTGTCTGTGAGGGAGTCTGTTCTGTTCCTCATGTTGTACAAACTGCTGCGTGCCCAAGGCCCTTCGCAGCACACAAACACTGCCTCGAGAGCTTCAGACAGGACACAGCGTGCTGTCCACCTCCACAAACACTGCTCTGTTCCATTCAACACGACTCATTCAATGCGACAGATTCAGAGTGATTCATCCGGTGTGTACACAATCACTGGTACAGCATGGATGTTTAGAGAGCAAAGTTTAGAGAGGCTCCCTTCAGCTTTTGTTGTTGCTGTGCGAGCTTGCCAGGAGGAGCCGGTCATGCCCTCTGGCAGACGAGCACATGGTGCCGTCACCCCCAACAATGGCATGTCTCAGCTGTCCGCAGCTCTGAGTCAGTTCATGGGGATGACTGTTGTTGAGCAGCCGGTCCTGCTGTCAGTCACAGCCACAGCTGAGCACTGCAGCACCTGAGAGAGCGGAGCCGGGCTGCACACACCACGTCTGGGTCACGTTCACACAAAGCTCTGCCACAGCTTCTCTGTTAGCACGGGAGACTGAAAACTTAGGTCCACTCCTCTGTGTGTTATAAATACATCCTTCAAGTAAAAGCAATACCTTCAAGAAAACCTTTGCAATGGTGATGATCTACTGTGACTATGTACGTTTCTGTTGTCTAGCCTCACTTTATAATGTCTGATTCAAGTGTGTTTCACATGAACACAATCCCTACTGCAGCTTTCAAGTTCTCTGTTTGGCTCCATCTTGGGTGCTGAGTGCTGTAGAGTTATGAACAGAGATAGCTGGAAGTGATCAAACTATGCATGTGATGTCTCCTACTTGGACTTTCTGCAAATCAGAACATCGGAATTAAGGTGCGCTGTTGTAAATCTGTGACTGATGTGATTTATCAGGATCCCTCTCTAAAATAACAAGTACAGTCCTCTGCCATTACATTTAAATGGAACGAGCCAACAGAAGGCAAGTCAAACATTTTCACATCACAGTAGTAAAAACACAGGTGTGAATAATAAAATCAATGACTGCAGGTTTTACAGTCTTGCTGTATGACACGCTGTAACACACTGTCACATTGTCAGTGTTATTTGTAACACCTGTGCTTTTTCTAAACTGACGTAACGTGCAATTGTCTGCTGTGGAAAACGCCCATAAGAAATGGATATGAAATGAATGAGAAGTTATTATTAATTAATGTCTCACGTTTCATCCTACGGCCAGAGTTCCTCTCATTCAGTAATACTTCTTCCACCCATATTATTTGTGGACCATGAAGTCGAGTAAATGGAGGTACTTCCACCCTCGTGTATGTACGTCATAGCATGATTGGAGTTTGTTTTAAAACCATAGAATCAATGCTGGAGAGGGAAGCTATTATGATATGACATGCTCTCTCTCCCGCTGCCCTTTTCTTGACTACACTGCAGTCACTTGCACTGCACAGACTGACTGAACATTGATGTGTGTGTGTGTGTGCATGTGATGACACACAGTGATCATACCATCAGGGTAAAAACAGGCGGGGCATGGGCTGACGGTCTACAGCTCTGAGGGACTGTAGCTGCCCTGTGTTGTTTTCTCTCTGATTACACTTTTCATTTAGCAGTTTTAAACACTGGCCTGACACTCCCGGCCAATCAGCTTGCCAGGCTGCCAGGAATTCTCTAAGGGCTCCCAACAGCCAATACGAGCCTGAATGTGTCATTCCATCTATTATTTACTTTTATTACTTCTATTACTTTTCCACTTTAACAGCTTGCCTTTTTTTATTTCCTTTTTTAAAAAATGTGCTCAGTAATTTCTAAAGCAGCTGTGTGGGCACTGCAGTTTTTAAACACATTTGTTGGGGACTATTTTCAGCAGTGGATTAACACACATTTGGTGCTCCAGTGAGTACTTCCAGCAGCAGGACAGTGTATATGGAATTGAGTCAAAGTAAACTAAAACGTGTGTGTTCCAGAAATCAGGTCACCACACAGTGACATTTATTCCTGCAGTATCCAGTTTTTTGAAAGAGAAAAGACAAGGTATGTGTACCTGTCTAATAATGGTGACAATGAACTGAATTTGTACCATAGGCTAATTACTGAGTAAAATAAATGTAATCACACACATTAAATGCTCATGTATTTCTTAATTTCCTCTTTTAAAAGAATCTTCCCTTCCCATGCACTTTTAAACTGTGAAGTACTGACAGTCAAAAATAAAAACTAACTAAAGTAAAACTAAATTGCAAACACAAAATGAGCACAGACAAGTCATTCGAGTTGCAATGTCTCTAACTTCTAAAGTCCAAATTGAGTCTCAAGTCATTTTTTCCTGTCAAGTCCAAGTCACAAGGACTCGAGCTTACCACAGTCTGGCTCATTGATGTGTTTCTGGACAACACTGGCGCTATATGGCACAGGGTAATAAAACAAATCAGGCCGTTGGTCTCCATTGTTGGTCTTTTCATGAGATGTGTCGAAGTCTATATAATATTGTGCGCCTAATGTGTTGTGTGTTCTAATTGATCCGTCATTACTGGAGTGCAGTTTGGCACAGCTGCTGCATTCAGAGGAAGAATCATTGCAGTAATGTAACACATTGAGTGAACTTTGCTCATAACAAACCTGCTGATCTGACCTCTGTCCTCAACCAGCACCGTGTACATACTGTCCATGACCCTGCAGCCCACTGTCATACTTACCCCTTATGACACATAATTGATCGCTTCCTGTTTTCATTATGCAACAGTAATCAGGAGTTGAGTTTACATAAACAGCGTGTAGTGTTTGGGATGGAGCTCGGTCGCACCATAACGCCCCATGCAGACTTCAGGCCAGAGAGCTCCCAACATCCTCTCTGGCATGTTAAGTCATTAAGTTCATACTGCATTATGCCGTTTGCTATTTTTCAATTACCCTCTGGAATTTGTCCGTGTGCACTCGGAAAAGCTCACATGGCGCAAAGCGTGTTTGGAACAGCTTTGGTTTATGATAGCGTCACATACATCAAACCGATGCACGAATAGCTGCTCCGGCTATCCAGATCGACACGCAGCTGTGAAATGCCTTGGGTGAGGACGCAGGAAATAGAAGCGTGATGCCAGGCTCAAAAAGGCTCATGAGCAGTGTTATTTAGCCTGTCTGAATGTCACCCAGCCTTACTCATCTCTCACAGTTAAGTTACAAAGCGGGGAGCAAAAGGCTTAGCTGTAAATTAATTAGGCTTCATCAAACTCCCGCTGCCCTGTTTCCTTGGACAGGAACGGAAACCAGCTCCGTTTCCCTCTCAGCTCAAAGTCTTTATCTCTTTAATTAGCTGCTTCGACCTGTGATGGCACTGGGTATGTAATGAAACTGCACCCAGACACACGGGGGGGCCAGTATCCCTGGAGCTCTCTGAGGCCAGCGGTGACCTGTTGATGCACCACAAGTTATGTAATGACTATGACGCTCTGCAATAACAACTTCTACATTATGTCAGATATTTAAAAAAAAAATACAAACATTTGTTGGATGAATTATGTTGCTTTACATCCAATGATGTGCAACGGGATTCCTCCTTTTATCGTGTTAATGCAAATAATACACTAATAAATTGATAATTCAAATAAAAACACTAATAACTGTGATTAATTGAATTTGCGTTTAAGGGACACACTAAAACTCCTAGTGAAATATATTGAACACAGTTAAGACTATATGTTAATCACTAACATATTAATACATGTAGAATTAGAACTGGAGTACTGTACTTAAAGAAATACTTCACTGCTGGACGATGGCCCTTGGATAAAACTTGGCTGTCTTTGCAGTAAAAAAGAGACAAATATATTTGAAATTGATGCTTGTGATTCATATTTGATCAGCATTGTCTTTTTTTGTTGCTTGTTTAAAAGTTTTTTAGCCTCAATTATCATGTTAAAAAAACTTAGTGGCTCTGAATGCAGGATAAATGGACAGTTTACCACTTTGTGGTGAAACAAAGCAGGCTGAAAATCAGCAAAGCTCCTGTTAAGTACAGATTTAAGTACCTACTTAATACTTCTACTACGCTCCATCTCACAGGGGAATGTCATACTTTTAAATCCAGAACATCAGAGAGCTTAACATGTTACAAGTCAAATTTAGATTTTACATATTCGTGTTTGCTTTTCCAAAACTGACGTGGTTTTATGTAAATAACTATTCAAGATCCAAAGAGGTCAAATTATCCAATATTTAACACACAAAAACACCATCAAAACCAATTTGTGTAAGTTTTTCTTTTTGAATTCCTCCTCTCACTAATCTCACAATGCCTAAGATTTATTTTGTGACCCTTTGGGTGGGCCTGACCTCCATGGTAGGGAACCACCAGCCTTATAAAGTAGTTCAAACTGGCTCCACCACCACTGATGCATCAGTGTGGATAATCTAATAAATGCCATACTGTTTAATATATACTATACTGTTTGTCATTCACAGGGGTGTGCAGCAGATTTCACTTTGATATGTCAAACACTTTTCGCTGATAATACATTTGTAGTCTTATCGAAGTGGGATTCTGATTGCAGGATTTTTACTTGTCATAACATTTATTGTATATCTGTACACTACAGGCATAAACTCTACATGCAATCTAAATTTAACTGGGGACTAACATAAATAAATGTGAGCGTGAATGAAGGAAACCATCTGTGATGTTATGTCACTCTCTGGAGCCGCTTCAGGGACGATGAGCAACAGACTGACTTGAGCTTGTTTGACATCTTACAGTGAAATTACTTTGATTTCACAGTGACGACTCTGACAACTGTCGCACACTATAAGGAGAAATCGCATGGGTATCCATTGCAAAGCCTTCTATTCATTGTTAATGGAAGCATTCGGCTCATATGCAAACTCTGTTGTAAACGTCAGCAGGTTGTCTTCCCTCGATGCTCCCAAGTGATTACATTTGGAGCCAGCCCAGTCCAGCCTGGGGTCAGTTAAAGTGGATGAACACATTGACCCACGAGAAAGTGAACATCAACTTTTTTTTAAAGTGGACGGGGAGATTCAGTAATGTCTATAAAAGTCTATGAATAGAAAATAAATGTGTGTTCTGTTTTTTTTTCACAAGAAGTGCTGCATATTTTCTATAATCCTATTAAGGTCAGTGATTCTGCATCTGTGTCTCATTAGCAATATTAAAACACACTTCAGGCCTTTCTTTTTCAACTAAAACCCGTCCACTGTGCAGCTCTGTACAGAAAGCATTTCATACCCCAGCCAGAAGGCACAAGGGCAGGTTATTACCGCCATTTTCTCCATCTCTTATCTGAGCATTTCATGGGTTCATCTTCAGCTCGAGGGTAGACGACATCCTGAAGCAAACTTTTTACAGAGAAGGAATGCTCTGCTCTATTTATTTGACTGAGAGCTAGAGTGACTTGCCCTATAAACAAATCTTGAAAAAATGACCCAAACACCATGTGAGTAGCAAATGGAAAGTTCCTTTTAGGCGGTGAAGGTATGAAACCTTTATGCCTCACATGCTGCATCACATGCTGCCGCCTGCTGTGACTGCGAGGATTGTACCTGTACGGCTGATAAGCCATTGAATAAACTGTGTTGGACTTGCTTTGTAAAGTTACGACAGCTACTGTTAGGTGATATACTGTCGGCAAGAAAGGCTGAAGCTGCCTGCTTATTGCTTTCACTCCACAGCAAAAATTAAATCTGCATCTGTTTGGAGGCGTTTTGGTGAAAAGAGGTTCAAAACCGGTTCCAAAGTCAAAGTTTTTTCACAGACTATTTGAAGACGTTGATTAATCATTTAAATTTAGACCGTATCTTAATGGCTTTACAATATTTGGATTGGATACGCATTGTAGAGGATAAGGTATCTTTGTAGCAATATTGCACTATTGGAACCACCAGTAAGAATAAGCACAATGTCTTGTTTTACATTAATGTAATAAGTAATACATTTTGCAGTAGCAAACGGTGGCTTATCATACAATGTTGGTAAAAATAATTCCAACATTCACCCTCCTTTTAGTTCAGTTTTGGGTCTCTACCAGCTCCTGAAAGCAATAGTTAAATTTAAATGCACCAACAGCGCTAGTTTGCCCGTGTTGTGGGTGGTGCAAAGGGATTTGTTTTGCAGGGTTGTTAGAGCCTTAACACAGAAAACAGCAAAGAAACTGAACAAAAGTGTGACTGTTACCTGATGTAAAACTAAAACAATGACCTGAAATGTGCTGAAAGGCTCCGCTTCATTACTATGAACATCTTTTCGCTTTACACTGAGATTTCACGATTTAATCGTTCATGCAAAAATATGACTTCTAGCTGCTTTAAAAAAATGCCAACTGCATCAACTTTAGGTAAGTTGAATGTTTCAGTCACTGCTATAAGAAGCAGCATGCACACAGGATATCACCATGAAATGTCCCAGCATGAACAATATTTACCGTGTTAATCTGAGAATTACATCTGCTCAACCAGCACATCTCTTATTTTAATGCAGCAGTCAAATTAGTTAATCCATCTGTTATCTGTAATCACTAGACTTTTGCAGGATTGCAGCGGGCTGGAGCAGATCCCAGCTGACGTAAGACGAGCAGCGGCACACACCATGGACAGGTTCAGATCATCAAAGGGGCTGACATATAGAGACACACGACCACTCACACATACAGGCAAGTTAGAGTCACCAGTTTCCCCTAACCTGCCTGTCTTTGGACTGTGGGGGGGATAACATGCAGAATCTCAGCTAGGAATGACAACCCCCCCAAATCGGTTTAGTAATTCAAGAAATAAAACTGTCATTTTGCACCCATGCCACATTTATGACACACTGTTGTGTATTAATAATATTTCAAGATACTGGTATAATGTGTCAACCTTCTTCTGTAAATAGGCATAAAAACAGATCTTACCAGGTACAAATGTGATGACCTGTCTTCCTCTTTTCTAATTAGCTGAATCTCCTCCAAAGCAGCTATTTTGAACTGAGACTCGTTGAAGCTAATGATGCATTTGAAAATGCTAATTAGAAGTTTGCAGGTTGTTTGTCACTTTCTGAGGAAAATAGCTTCTGTTTCGACCTGAACTGGCAGCCGAAAGCAGGTCAACCTCCATTTAGAGCACTCACAGTGAAGTGTGACTGTTTAGCTAACAGGCTATTATCACTTCTGCCTATTTTAACAAAGGTATGAAAAACACCTAAATGTGTTAATAGCCTACAGAGGGAAAAGTGCAGGCAGGAAAAAAAGCAGCGTCAACTCTCTGTCAGTCTAAAAAGTCAAATGGTCGTTCAGTGTCAGGAGAGCTGCTATCCTTGCAGACACACGTGACACACACCAGAAGGCAGATGCATAGATTTAGCAAACATTTGTACAAACTAAACATTAGGTGAGTGCATTCTCAGAGAGGAGTGAACCCTCATCATCCCACTTGGAAGATTGCGTAAGTCTACCAGTACACCCTGCCACTGTATTATTCACTAAAAAAAGGAACCTGGTTCCACTGTTAATCCTATTAAAGTCAACATAATAACAGCCTATGGCCTTTTACGTAACGCGACAAATACGATTATGTTGTGTGTTGCATTCCTCCTCTGCCTTTCAGAAAAATCCTGTTCCACACTCCCAAAATCAGTCGCTTGACCCAGAAAAAAGCTACATCCAAGGAAAGGAGAGGAACAACAATAATAAGAAAAAAAAACCTTTGCTGTGACTTGTTATGCCAAAGTGACTCATGCCGTTTTCATCATTTTCTGCCACTTTTTACTGGGGGCTGTTGTTAACACCTTATTGTATTTTACACCACAAGCATCCAAATCTGAGTTCGAGAGAAAGAGTGAGAGCAACATGTCGCGCATTGGAGCGTTTAAAGATGACAGGATGCACTGAGAGAGACGGAGGCTGATCCCTGGACAAGTAAACATGGTCAGTTCTTTTAGCATGGCCATAATTCAATGCATTGATAGCTATAGAGACAGATGATTTGTTCTTTGTTTTCTTAATTTACAATCATTTTTCCTGCTTACCGCAGTTTACTGTACAGTACTGAGATTTACTATAAAAGCATGCTATTAAAACCTGCATCAATACAAAGCATGGCCAAACAATACAGCTTCAATCATGTATTTAAATCTTAATCAAAACTAAATAATAAAGGTGAAATTAAAAGTGCCCTGTAGAGTGTTTACTAGTGCAGTGTGGCAAAGTGCATTCTGGTTATTGTAGGCATTAATCCCAACCTTTTAAGCAAAGGAGAATATCACAGCTACTGTAGCAATAATATTTATGTCTTTCTACTGCTTAGACAGACCAGTTTTATCTAAGATCATCTTTCCAGTGCTTGAAAACGTTTTTTATGGATAAGTTTACCCAAAATTGAAGCCATTATCCACTCATCCCAATGCCTATGAAAATCTGAGTGATTTTTCTCAGTCTAGCTAACGAGTAATCTTTTTTAAATTGCCAAACGACTGTGGTGAAGACAGGGGGCAGAGGGATGCAGAACAACACAAATGGTGTCTGTTTGCTGCTTTGACGCTCTCTGCTGCAGTGCTAATTTTTAGCGAGGTTCAACTGCTTTAGAAATCAGGTGCTGGTACAAACTCCTCTACTGCCGTCCAGTTTGGCTGACAGCCTGAGAGAAGCAGGACAGTGATTACTGACCTATGACCAGGACGCACACATTTATTCAACTGTGGGAAGGTGATGTTGCCACATCAGGGATGATGAACAGAGACATTAAAAGGGTAGTTCAGCCAATAGAAGAGTGATCAGCCACAGCCGTAGCCTTTCTGAGTCATGTAGTGGTAGACTTGAAAATGACCGACCCGTCACGCTCTTAGCTTTGCAGCCATATTAAAGATTTCCGCATTAAGCCCCAAGATTCTGCATTTGGGATCTTGGGGCTTCCTCAGACTTACACCCTTTTCACACAGAGACTCCGCAATATCGCCGCAACCAAGGCCACCTTTTCTCCGTCTTAGTTTGTTCACGTTGAACCAAGCAGCAACCACCAGAGTGTCAATTCACACAGCACGCTGGCGCTGCGTAACCAAAAGAGGCGTGGCGGTACACATCATGATGTTGAGATCTGTGTGTTTTTCTTCCCTCTGCCCGTCCCAGTGTCTGTTTAACCTCATTTCTTCCCCCAGAATGTCTTTGCTGCTAAATTAATAGAGCAAGTATATTAAGTTTAGTTGGGTTTACCTTCTGCTGGATCTCAACATCAAAATACATTTTAGGAATATTCTAATAATCCAAAATATCAAAAAAAGCATTTGTGATGTGTATACAGAGAAATTGAAAGGGGGTGATAAGGGACAAGCAGCCAAAGTGTAGACAACATGTTGAGTGACGAAACACACATACATACAGAGGAGGGTGGGGGGGCTGATGTGGGGGGGATTGGCGGATGGCAGGCTGATGTGGGTCCACACAGAGCGACTCACTTGGCCAGCTTCATCTCGATCTGCTGGCGGATCTCCTGCCGCTCCTGGTCGCTGCGGACGGGGAAGATGTTGCGGTCCTCCAGCTCCTGCTTGCTGGGCCTGTTCCGAAGCTTCACGGCCAGCAGCTCCTTCCTCATCCTGCGCGGGAGGGTCCCTGTTGTTGTTTGGCGCAAATTAAGGTCAGTAACAGCGCAGCACTTCTCGAGCTGCCAAACATAATTCACCAGCTTAACTCTCTGAACTGATGCTAATCAGCACACAGTGTACTTTTGTGCTTTCTCAGAAGACTTAACCTAACACCATTTTAATTAAATACATATTTGCATGCTTATTTCAAGATGCTGAAGTATATGTGTCTCCCATCTCAGCCATGGAAACCTGCAGCTCATTTACAGGGTGGCGGGGGGGAGGGAGGAGGGCTTTTATTCCCCCCATAGACAATGTGACATGACTCACAGTTGGAGCTTGTACATCTGGGATCTGCATGAAACTCTCGGTGGAATCATCAGTACAAACAATTTATTACTGCACTGGAAAATATCTGTCTCTTCGATAAAAACACTGGTAAAAGCTTTTGTATGGAAGATTTTCTTACCTCATGAAGAACATTTTGGCCAAAAACATTGAAATTCTGTTACATGTGCTGCTAACAGCAGGTGGAGGCAGCTTACATTTCCAATGATCTTTTGGATATTGACTCATTTTGGGATGAATTCAGTAACTGTGGTGCTACCACTCTGATTCGCACCTCTGACTGACCTCTTTTTCTCCATAGCAACCGTATCAGAGGCTCATGGGTATTTCAGTATTTAGTCTGCCATACTAAATGGAGGGACTTTGAGGCCTTAGGGGGAGCACCTTCAAACTAAATGGTTATATGAGTCCTGCATTTCTGTGTTAATAAAAAATTAATGGGAACCCAGATTGTGGAAAAAATCTGCTCTCTCAATTCTATTATGATCGACTGAACTGCACTATGAAGGATAGTTGGCGACTGAAACCTCCTTTCATCCTTCATGAAGTGCTACTTTGACAGGTCGGGATGATCCATTGTCTTCAAAGTATGTTCTTTTCAAAAAAATCTGGAAACATACCTATCAGCTGTTCCATACAGATGTACTTAACAACAAACAGGCTGCAGCAGTGATGTTTGAGTTTCATAACAGAGACTCACACTGCAATCGATTAGTTTGTGTCTTAATGTTGTCATCTGCATTTGAAGTTTAAGGGAGGTTATTATTAATTATAGGTTACATCATGGTATACTTAAAAATAAACACACACTTCAGCTTCATGTTCAAGGGACGCTTCTTGTGTGGCAGTCATCTTCCTCTGCACCATAGTGGTGAACTACTGCTGCATTTTAATGACACACTCATTTGGTTAAATCCACTCTTTATTCTGCTGCAATGTCCTCCACCACGCATCTGCAGTCATCACATATTTATGTAACGTCATCCTCGTGCTGGTGGTGTGCATGTCCATCATAACTCCACAGTCTACAGTTTTAGCATTTTTTCCCGCAGCGTCACAGATATACGTATCTGCGCACCAATGACCCACATGAATGGCCAGGAATTAGGCCACCGGAGCAGATGTTGACAGGCCGCTGAAACTTAACACCATTCAGTCTGCTATTCGTCATGGCTGTAAATCTCCCTGTCATGCTCTCAGTGTAAACAAATATCAGCAGAGATTACGCTGCTTCATTATCCACTGACAGGGTGCCCAGATTTTGCTGGCTTTGGACATTAGGAGGCAGATAATAATAGAGAAAATATTGCACAACATGTCTGCTGTCAGCGGACCTACCAGAGATCACAGACTCGTTCCAGCTGTCCTGGTCATTCAAGTACTCGTCCAGACGCCAGTTCTCTTTGTTCTCGTCAGACTCCTTCTTGCTGTCCGACTCCCCGGCAGGCTCCCGCTCTGTGCTGGACGTGCGAGACAGACGGCCGTCCATCCGCCGCTTCAGAGAGGAGCGCCCCTCCTTAGTCTGGAAGCTGAGATCACACATCACAAAACGAGCTTGTCATTTACAACTTTATTGTACCACGGCCACCCTCTCAAAGCTCAGAACTCTTGATTGTTATTGGTTGGAAGCTTTGGATTCACTTCAAGTTACTAGAACTAGACACCTGTGACGTACTGTGAATGGAGTACTAAACTGCAGGTACGGACAGCAACAGTGAGACTTTGCTAAAGAACTTGAGTGCTTGAGTTGTTTATCTAACAATTATCAACGAAAAAAACAATACGTATTTTCTCAGTAAGAAACACAGAATTGATTTCCGGATGTGTTCCACATGAAGGAGGTAAATTAGTACATTTCTCCTTCTCTCTGGGTTTCAAAACTCCAAGCTCAGTTTTGTGAACCTCTGACAATTTATGTTGTGAGGCTCAGGAGTATCATATCAGGAATATTTTATGTTTTAAAAAAGAACAGCAAGATCAAAATAAGTTGTATGCATAACTTAATGATGACAATCTTTTGGAGGCTGAGGTTGCATCACCTCTCGTCACCCGTGTCTCAACCAAAAATCTGTACTCGGACACGCCGTAAAGACTACAGCCAAAGAAAACCAGCATGTACATCCCGTACTGACATCACACTCAGAAAATATAGCTTATCGGGAATATGTCTGGTAAATGGCACTGGCGAAGAGGAAAAGGAGAAAAATAAGGAGAACCTCCATTTAAGAATCACAGATACTACAGTGACGGGCTCAAGTAGCTGTCCCGTTCTCTTCTTGTGTACTGATGATGAGTGATTTCTCTCACTGACAGGGAGCCTGAGATTCAACATGCTCAACTGGCCGTCCAGTGCCAATGGTGCAGGACACACTGCAACAACTCAGGACACAGACGCTCACTGCCGGCCTCAACAATGGCTGACAGGCCCACCATCGGCCTGGTTTGTCAGTGGGAGTAAGTGGTTCAATAAAATGCAGTACCATTCAGAAGTTTGGAATGGCCATAAAAGCTTGATCTGCCACAGTTAGATGGCTGAGAGGACTACTGTGTATATCTGAATGCTCTTTCATGCTTTTAGGTTGTAGAAAGTCCTCTTCACGAATGAAGAGGATTTCAAGTGATTATTTTGTATGAGAGGTTTGTTTTGTACATGGAGAAAAAAGCGCCACATGATGCTTCAAACAGACTGAGCAATATTAGAAATCTTCAGTCACTGGTAAAAGAAACTGGAGCTTAGCATCAAAGGTGCCCCTTTAACATAACAAGTGACAGCTGGAATTAAACAAATGTTGAATTACTTGTATTCTATTACACATTTCTCATGATTGAAAATAGATCTTTCACACCACTAGATTGCAAACATTCACACGCTTAGAATCATGTTTGTCTCAGACAATAAAAAAGGCTGACGCAGTGTGATCTCAACAATCACCTCATTCATCAATCTGATGCAGTAAAAATGATAGATATTCTCATTTGTCTCTTTTCTGTGTTTTACATCTTTTAACCTGAATTTCTTTATGTTTTGGACTAGTGGGTCAGAAAAAATAAGACATTTTAAAATGTCATCTTGGGCTCTCAGAACTTGCGACAGGCATCTTTTAACTATTTAGGACAAGTTCTAGAACAACTAATCAATTAATAGTGTATTTTTATGGTCCATATTCTCCATATTTTGTGTGTGTAATATACCTAAATGTTGGTCTTGGGGTTGGGGCTTCTTTCATATTCCTTTTATTAATCTAACAATGACAACACCTTATCAGTTATTTATGTATTACATGAAGTAATAGAGTTGTTCTTTTTATTTTGTCAGACACGATAACAACATCATATATCTCATGTGATCGCATCAATCAGTGGTAATTCTATAATTCATGTCAATTCATGTGTTAGAAATGCTGCACATATTGTATCTGACCTGTCCTGTCTGTGTTTGGTGGCCAGGGCACGGTGCAGTTCCTCAATGATGCAGCTAGGGGGCAGCTGTGAGTGTAATGCCCCAAGGTGGGGGGACCCAGTTGGTGTGGAGATCCTGCCTCTCAACAGCGAGCCATGAGGGTCTTTGGGTAGTGTGAAGTTCCTGGGTAGGGTGGCTGGGGACTTCTTCACTGGCACTGGAGGTGCACCTGGGGTGGGGGGAACAATCATCAAAGTGGGACATTGTTGCACGCGGCGGTGAAGCTTCACATCACACTCATCACACTCACTGTCTAGGCTGCCCAGTCTGGTGAGCAGTTTGACTGGCAGGTTAGGTGGATTAGAGGTGCTGGCTCGTCTCGCAGGCTGGGCCGCTGTCACCTCCTGTTTCCCTTCAACAGCCTCCACCTTCCCCTTCGACTGCTCCTCACTGGGGTCGCTTAGTGAGGTGATTTCATCTTCTCCATCTTCACTCTGACCCGCATCTCCCACTGTCTTTGAATCTTCAGTCATATCTTGCACTGCAGTAAAACAGCAAAGATTTGATTAGGAAGTCTCTGTCTCCATCTAGCGGACAATCAGAGACATGACGTCTAAACTATAGCTGCCGCTATGGAAGCTGCACCAGGAAATTGTGCAAAAGATTAGCCAGTTTAAATAATCCAAATCACTAATCTTGTGACTAGTAATCAATCACTTTATCAGGAAGTACAACATGAATATATTAATTAATGTAAATACAAAAATGTATCATAAAGTGTATAACATCAGTTATACAAGTTGATGTACAAGCTGTCCCCATCAGTACCAAGCTAAAACATTTTTCTTCCTTAATGCTTTTTCTGTCCAGAGTTGTGATTTTTGTTTTACTCAGTTCCTTTGATTGTGTGAAGTGTACACAAAAAGAAGTCTGGAGAAAGACTGAACCCCCTCATTTCCTGTGCAACCACAGCACATGGAGAGGAAGAGTTTACTGACAGGGCTGTAATCTCAAATGATTTATTCATTCACTGTTCACCGCACATTAAATGGGTAGAGGATTTTAGAGCGTGTGAAAGTGTTTATTAAAAAGGAGAAGTTCTGAAAAGGACTCAGGTCTTTCCATTAATCCAACAGCGGTTTAGATGGAGCTTTTTTTTCCCCCTCTACAAAATGCATGATGGATGTTCGCTCTGAGTGAGCTACGATATAGAGAACACTTATTCTAGGCATTTAGCAGCGCAGTGGTGCAGTAACACTGTTGACTCACAACCTGGGTTTGAGTCTAGAGGTTATTTCTATGTTTGCATGAATACCCAGGCAGACATGCACAGTGCAAAGATATGCACTCTAGGTTCACTGGTGTGAATATTACTTTTAATAGTTGGCTATCAATTACAGCCCACTCATAACGGATTATCTTAATTGTGACTAGGGAACATACTGAGATAATCCATAGTGTAAGTATCATGTTCTCAGTGCTCTCTTGGGAAAAAAACTATATAATAGTGACAATGCTCCTATTAGAGTTCCTCACACATGAGCAAGTGTGAGCTGAGATACTCTGCAGTGAGGAGGACTCTGCACAGGTTGATATGTTTTAAGCATTTTAGCAAAAAACGTGTTTATTTAAACATCCAACAGGTACAGATTAACATTATCATGCATTTGGGGTCGAGTCTGTGCCCACCTGACTATTGTAAATGCAAAATTAACTTTCTTTAGCTCTGTATTTGGCCTCTACCAACTCCTGAAGGAAATGCATGGCTATATAGCTGCTAATTTCTCCACTGTGTTTACCAGCTAGAATCTTGTTGTGTCTGTCAGCTGTTTGGTGTTGAGTAGGTAGTGTACATTGTTTTTTTTTTTGGTTTTTTTTTAAATGATAAGGAACCAGAACACAAGGTTCTTTTTCAAAATTCCATACTCTTTCAGACATAAATTTCCAGACTTCTTGGTAGATTATCTGTACCATTCTGGACATCTGAGTAAACTGTTGGGTTTTGTTAATGTAAATAAGCGGTTTTAATATTCAACTGTCAACATGTATGTTACATTTTGGCTATGTGCGTTATTCTTTTACCAGATACTAGCATGAAATTGTAACTCATAAATTTGGACTGATGTTTGGAATCCTGAGCCAGCTAGGCTTAATCCATATATATCTTTACTTCTGGAGAATTTAAATCGTTTAGAATCTGATGGGTTTTTTTGCTAATTATTTCGTGTGGCCTGTCCTCTTGTTGTGTCTTGTTGTACCTTGGCCTGTTCAGTCATCCTCTTGGATCCACACTATTCACAACTATTTGATATAATTAACCCGTATCAGATATTCTGTCAACTAAATTTGTGATTTTGTTGTTCTGTTCTGTACATTCTGACGTCAATAGCATGTCTGTCCACCCTGGGAGAGGGATCCCTTTGCTGTGGTTCTTTTGTTTTGTTTTTTTAATATGGCAAGTGTTTCCTCACTCAAATCGAAAGGACAGATGATGTCATCCACTATACATATTGTAAAGCCCACTGAGGCAATGTCATTGCGATTTTGGGCTATATGAACAAAACTGATTTGATTTTATATCTGGGATTGTCAAGTATTTTTGAACTGTACAATGGGAATATGAGCCACCACTATGTGTAAAGTTCTGGGCCATGAAACCTAAACATTCGGCTGTATTTGTCTGAAGGAATCCTTCACTGAGTATGTACTCTACCTGTTGAGGCTTCTAAATCGCTGCCCAGGTCTTCACTGGTGCTGGCCAGAGGTGCCACAGGCTCCTCGTCTCTGTCCTCCACGTCAGAGTGAGTCGGGGTGTCTGGATCTTCACTGTTACCCCCACAAGCAAGATCTGACTCTGCATACAGTCCGAACAAAAAGAGGACAGCAGTGAGCCTTCATGTGGCTGAACAAGTGAACTGAGATCAGCCTGGAGTCACTTATGTGCATGTGCGTGTCTGTGTGTGTGTGTGTGTGTGTGTGTGTTCTGCACCTGTCTCTGTCTCCCCAGGGTTCCTCTTGACGAGGTCATCTCTCTTCTGTCGTGCAGCTGCCTTCTTCTCCACCGCTAAACAACACAAATAATTTGTGAACCTGGTGCACTAATTGTACCCGAAATGAAAACATGTGAGGCAGTCCGGGTCAGTTTGCAAATGCATCCCCCATGTTGCTATTCCCTGAGCGATTCCCAAACCAGCGCACTGTTTTTATGTCACACTCACTCGCAGCGGGCTTCAGCTTCTCGTTTTTCTTTTTCCTCCATTTCCAGGGCTTGAAGATGCGTCCCAGGCTGGCCAGCTTGCTGTTGCGGCGGACGGGAGGCGTACGAACCCCTGAGACCAGGCAACCTGAATGCAGCACCCTCTGCTGGTCCATCACATCTAGGACACAAAACAAACAGAGCTGAAGCTTAAAATAGGCAGCGGGCGACAAGATCCACCATGAACACAGACGTTAGTCACATCAATCACTGCTCCAATGAGGTGAGGACTGAAGGAAGTTCTTAAATCACTTCTAACTCAATTGGCTGAATACTACTAACCCCATCGTCATGTGAGAGGAGCAAATGTGGGTCACTTGCTGTAAATGCCTTATTGATTCCAGTCTAATTTCTGAGGAGCAGTGAGCAGTGGGGGGAAGACAGAGAATTGCATTGTTGGTGTGTGACTCACACGGTTTCAGGGCAGCCAGACCTTCCTGGCCCCAAACAGGCCGACAATAGAGCGCTTCTAAAAGACCACTTGAAAGACACACAGCGAATAAATAAAATCAGCTTCAGCACAACTGCCTTCTCTCAGGTCAGTGCAGACAGCTGCAGTCTGCAATCCTCACTGATTTTATACTATTTTAGGCTCCGTACTTCATGTACTTAGTGAAGAACACAGGAATGTACAGCGTGATTTGATCACATACATTAGTGACAGCCTGTACAAATGTTACAGCCTGCTCCTGACGGACTGGTATTTGTCAGAGCATTATTTCTGGGTGCTGACAAGAATGGTTTACAGTGTTTTGGAAAGCCTATTTGTTAAGGAGGACTGAAACTGCCAAAATAAAAAATCAATCAATAAAGAAATGGCTCTATGAATGAATTAATGCACAAAAGGTAAACACAATACAGAATAAATATGGCAGTAAATAAACATGGCAGTTAATTGAAAGTTAAATGAATAGAAAAACAAATCAAAGCAGAATTATGAACACATTCTATGAATTAATTCAAGCCTGCATTTTTCAAATACAATTTTTGGTGTTTTAATAAAATTGTAATTTATTTAGTGAGTCATTTAGTCATTTTTTGATTTTTGCAGTTTCAATCCTCCATAATAATTTTTTTTTGGGGGGGAGGAGTCTCGTAGTTAAGATCCTAGTGTTTTCACATAATTCTTAAAAGTGTATTTTGAAATAAATATTTTAAATCCATTTCAACAGTTATCTATTTCTGTGTTGAAATGAATATTCCGTTAATAGTTTGGGGGACAAACGACCAAACAAGGAGCTGAAACTGAGCTGAAGATCCTGCAGTGATGATTCTGTGACTAATGGCCCCACAAAACCATCCTCACATTGGAGAAGCTGGAACCAGAGAACATTTGACACTGGTACTTAAAAAAATCACTCAAAAGATTATTTAACTTTGATCGGCAAATCAATTACTGATGTGCAGACGCTTTGACATCTCTGAGACCGTCAGTCAATGATTATTCCTCTTAACTGGTACTCGGACTTCTCAAAGCGCACTTAAGCCTGCAGGCTGTGCTGTCGAGGAGGCATCACAACGACAGACAGACAGGCAGAAGAACCACAGAGGCCGACTGAGCTGACTTCTGCATCAAGCGGCAAAGAGAGAGAGGTTCTTTGGAGAAGGGACAGAAATAGGCACTCCCACACAGTCTGGCTCCACAACAAGCTGACACCTCAGGGAGCCTACAGCTGAGTCGTGGGCCGAGCACGATCGTTCCATGAACGCTTTCATTTTCTGTCAGCAGCCTCTAAATCCACAACATCTGCTCATTTATATCCCTTAAGAAATTAATTACATACACTTATTTCCTGCCCCAGTAACATAATAAGAAGACAAAGGGAAATGATTCATACTGAGATACACCACAGGTGTGGAAGGATTTGGCAGGATACGGTGGTGATGGTGACGGCATGTGGAAGCCAGTCAACTTAATGGCAGCCAATGCAGAAGTGCAACATATTCAGTGCATAGAGCATAAGGTAATGATCATTTACATTTTCGATAAATCTGTTGATTATTGTCTCAATTCAGTGATTAGTTCTTTGGTCTATAAAATGTCATTTGGAATGGTGATCAGTGTTTCCCAGAGCCCAAGATGACGTCCTCACATGTCTCTCTGTGTCCACAACCCACAGATATTCAGTTTTCTGTCACGGAGGAGTAAAGAAACCAGATATACTAAGTTTAAGGAAGCTGAAATCTGAGCATTTGGACATCTTTACTTAAAATCACTCCATCTCAGCAGCTCTAATAAAAAGCAAGGTCAAAATCTGACTGACATTGGAGAAATATTCCCCAGTTGTACAAGAAGATGCAGCTAGCAGCCAGGGATGTCGTCCAAACATTCAAGTAGCTGCGATATTTACACAGCCTCCCAACACAGATACAAGCCAGCGACTATTCAACATCAAAACGTTTACAAGCATTCATTATTCATCAGGCCCCAACCGATGATTATATCTTACTGTCAGTTTTTTCTTTTTCTTTGTTTAGTGTAAGAATCTTTATCAAAAATATTATGGCTGTATGTATCGTGAGATCTACCAATGTTAGCATGCTAAACAGCTACATAGCAACGTTTGGCAGTTAGCAGCAGGAACCATTATTACCAATTAGCTTTTCTTAATTTTAACATGGTGGCCAGAGTACGCACAGGAAGTCAGTCAATCAAGCAATCCTACACCATTTACCATCTTAATGATACAATACAACACAATACAATACAGTAGGTATGTTCCTCTGGCCTGTAGTCCAACTTTAAGCTTTGGTTTTGGCTGTCCAAGGGAAAAAGTTTAAGCCCTGTTTTAGTCTATAATATGTCAGAAAGCAGATGTTTTCAAAAAGTGATGTATTCAAATGTCTTTTTTTACATTTGTCTGACCAACATCCTAAAACCCTAAGAGAGACCCGAGACGTTTTGGCATTTCAGTTGAACAGCTCCACTTTTCATAAAAGCTGGCAATCTACAGACTCTGTTCCAGCTGTTTCGTCTGCCAACAGCTTATTTTCACCACTCATTCTCACTGCATTGACTAATGCAGTTGAATAGATCTGTGATCTATTACAAACATACATACTACACATACAACGTAAGGCCAATATTAACTTGAGTGAACTGATCCATGAACAGCCGCTTTCACTGACAACCAGAAGCTTCTTGACTGCCAACAATGAAAGAAGCAGGTCAGTTGCCCAAGTCATGTGTGCTTTGCCCGGGATGCAATGAGGAATTCAGGTCAAGCTTGTCGTTGCTGCAGCAGCGCACCCGGGGTCAGGCTGCCGTTGCCATGGTTACCACGCTGGATGCTGCAGAAAGGGCCCTTGGAGGCAGAGAATCACCACGGCATGAGGAATAGGGAGTTGCTGGGTGGATGGGAAGGCTGTTGCCACACAGAGAGACGGAGAGCTGCGGCCAATCACGGCCGAGGATGTAATGATGCATAATGTAAGTCGGGATGCCGCTGTATATATAATTTGCAAGTTATGTTGAAATATTTATTCAGGTAGTAGGGTTTGAGTGAGCATTGATGTGCTTCAGCTGAAGCTAAAGTGTCATCTGTCCAAGCAGGGGAATAAAAATGTCAAAGTCAGCTACTGTACAGTGTTCTGACGGATGGAGGTTCTCTGTCATCCAGGTCATTCTAAGTACTATAAGGTAGGCAGCTGGAATAGTACAGTGTACTATAACCTAAAGAAACAGGTACGTATGGCACACAACCCAGAGCTACTGGAAATGTCACAACATCCCCATCCCCATCACACACACACACACACACACACACACACACACACACACACACACACATATAACTTATCTGTTATGAGTTAAATGCTCCAGGTTTGTTTTGTTTTATTATTTTGTTGTAATTAAGTTAGTGATAATAACCATTATACAAGCCAAGGGTATACTGTTGTTTCATCACAGTGATATCAGCACTAAGATGAACCCATCACTACAGACTCTCTGCTGAACCCCACAGGTCACTGTGGGGACATTAAAGGAACATTTTACTGATATCATGGGAAAAAATAACCCCGTTAAGTACCACACATGGTCCTAAAGTCAAAGACTACAAGTCCCGACACACACGTTACATCAACAACATTGTGTTTTAGGGTCAACACTTGGTGTGCTTTGCCATAACCCGACTACAAATAAGAGCAATATGGAGCCGAAAGCTAATACTTTGGATTAACACTCACATATCAGAGGAGACAGCGCTGTCCGGTCCTCCAGCTCTCCCTGTTCACATCATATGTTCCCACAGGAGCCGCCGGGCTCACGCTGAGCGGACTCTGAGGGTTTCACAGCCGAAGTTTATTTCAGGAGATGAACAGACGAATTAAATTACTCTGTAGGACAATAGGCGAGTTCAAAAAAGCTGCCAGACGTTACTTTATCGGCGACGGGCGCGGAAACAAAGTGTGGGCGACCGGGAAGCATCGGCGGATAGCTGCGACTGTTGATATGCCATGTGGGCCCCGCCCCTCTGGACGGGAGGAGCAGGGCAAGTAAACTGACACACACTCATCTTCTGCTACATAACAGTGCTTCACATTGTATACTACAGTGGGTCATAGTAGTACAGTACTGTAGGTTACAGTAGTACAGTACTGTACGCCACACACACACACATGCTGTTAACAGCTGACTTATTGCTGTTGCCTCATGTCTTTGTATGAATATCAAATACATAACTTTTTAGAAGTTATAGTCCAGTAAAGCACGCTCAGCTAAAAAGAATCAGCTCTCTTCATTATGGCCTTTATCTTCTCAAGTATGCGAATTATGAAATGTTGGGAAGTGGTAAAAATGTGAGTGTGTAAGACAGAGGTGACAAGGCGATTTTTAAATAGCCCTTTTTAATTATCTGACCAACACACCAAAACATGTACAAATGCAGTCTACTATCCTATAAGACAAAGAAGTGAAGTGCAATAAAAGATGAGAATAGTGGCTTCTTTTTTTTTCTTTTCGATTTCGATCGCTAAATCATTTCAGCTTAAAAGCACTACAAACCTCAAAAACCTCAGATTTGATCTCCAAATGTAATAAACACGTCTCTAAAACAGTTTCACCTTAGACTGCACTCGATCTATCTACCTGATAAACTTGATATATACCGCATGCCAATATACTTGCAAATTAATGTCCTTAAAAATATCCCAATATTATTCAGCATATGTGAATGAATTCTTTACAGTATGGGACAGTCTACTGGGTGCTGGATAATGAATAAATCATGTCAGATATGTGGGAGAAGAAAGAGAATTCCATATCAGAGGGCATGCAGTTTTAATGTCCTCTTCAAGCACTTATTCACATAATACCTCCCAAAGGGCCTTAATTCTTAACTAGCTTTAAAGCAGCTACAAAAAACTTTTATTTGTTGTTGATGCTGGCGGCCCCTGTGGTGAAACGTGGTACGAGCACTAGGCTACTGCCTCATGTGGTTAAGATCATGATCTAGCATAGTATGTACATTTTTTTTTTTTTCCGAAAAAACGGAAGGAAAGATGCAATGTAGTTTGATACCATTTTTCTTTTGTAAACACATCCATTTGCAGGATGCATATGAGGTAATGTTTCTTTTTGTGGGTAAGATTAATAACTGCAACATGATGGTGGTGAAACAAAGTATCCTTTGTTTTTGTGCCGTTAATACACGGTTAGCCGACATGTAGCCTACAGCTAACCAATTTGGTTGCTCTGTCTGTTATTTTGTTGATAAAACTATAGTATCAATATTCTGTCATGATACTGTATTAATGCAGGGTATCAGACCCAGCGACAGGCATTTAGAATAACTAGACATGGCCAGGTTTCTCTGATGGTTTGCTTAAGTCGGTCATATAAAGGCATCAGTTTCAAATTGAGACTGTTTTACAACCAGTTAAAATCTCCTTGTAGTGTATCTAAAGTATCCTTGTCAGCAGGTATTTGATCATGTATTGTTCATATTAAAATTTCATCTTAAGTTAGTACAATTCATCCTGAGAGGGATATGAATGTCTATCAGGTTTCATGGCATTCTATCCAGCTTTTCACCTCAAGGCTCACTTAACCTCATGATGGTGCTAGAGAAGAAGTCAGAGGCTCACCAAAGTCATGACGAAACCATCGGTTGTTGGAGATTTGTCAGTCTGGTCGAAAGCGGTGGACTGACCAACTGATAGAGTGACATTACCATCCATAAAGCCACTCTGCTGACGTGGCCGCAAACATTAAGGCAAGTTGACATAAAAATGTCAAGCTGCTACTTGAGGTCAGAGAATTACACCACAGAAAATACCACAGGGGATAAAAGAAGAAATAAACTCACACACACTGTAAACACTCTCTCTCTTTTGGCACACACACCATGAATACTCTAAGAGTAATACAGGAATACCGTAATCATTATTATTTTTTTTTTTATCATATGAAATGTGTTTCTTCTTTGCTTTTCAATAGAAAAAAGCAAAATACTTTTTAAAACTAATCCTGGAAAACATTTTTCCTCTACCTGCATGCACTCCATTGCCTCAGGGGACTAATTATTAATAATTCAGACGGCATCACTTGGTGTGTAAACAAAGCCTTTGTGGTTTCAGATCGATTTACGAGAAGGCCACTCGTACATTAACAGCAGGACGGGCTGAGCTCCATCAGAGATGATAAAAGTCAATGGCTGGATTTCTCCTCGGGGACAAACAAGCAGTAAGCAAAGAATGTAAACAGAGGTGTAGGCTACTCAGTGGACATGAATCTCATTCAGTATTTACAAGACTTCATTTAATATGGCCGAGGATGGAGTGAGGGCCAAAAGGGTGAGCACACAAGTTGTGATCAGCTAATAAAACACTGACAGATGACCTCGAGCTCGCCAGTTCAAAGATGAAGAAATCTGAAGCGACTGCAATAATGCAGTGTTCACATAACAGAAGCAGGCGGGGCCTCAGTGGGTCGAGTCAAACATGCAAGTGTTTGGCGTTGACACGAACTAAAGGGAAACATTTTCACAGCTGTAATTAATATCATTAACAATGCATCCCACTTAGATTGTGTCAGAGTCTGATTGTCTCACTTGCATGCATTAGTGGCACACTAATCTTAACAACTCTGGAACTGAGTCATTAATGATATTCATCACACCTGTGTCATTTAATCACTAGCTGCCAAGTGATAGAAATTGGTCATGCCAGCCTCGTAGTCATAATAACCAATCAGAGACAACCGGACTTACCAACAGCTACAATTTCTTCCACCTGCATTGTAGCGTTACGGGGTAGCTAGGCAGATCAAGGAAGAGCGATGAGGAGTGTGACTTTGCTAGCTCGAGGTGCTAACTAGCTACTAAGGTAAAGGTACTAGCCATGAGTTTTGGGGAGGTCAGTGGGGAAATAATTATGGGTGATACTTCTGGTGCAAGTGCAAGTAACACAGTATCATCATTACTGATGCACTTTTAAGGCTTTACAAGTGTTAGCTCAGTGGGCTAAGCAACATCAGCAGTGTTAGTGGTATACACAGGGTAAAGTTGTTAACCTAGAGCTTCAGTACTGAATGATACGTCGTACCAGTCGCTGTAAGACGGATGATTAGCGTCCTGTTACCATTGAAAATGCTGGTTCTCTTTAAGTGACAGGACGAGCAGGAAGTTGTGCGCATAATTCGTACAAGGTATCATCGGGGCTGGGAAAAATGTGGATATGAAGGACATTTTCTAGAAATCATGTAATTATAACACTTAAACAAATTGCGAAATGGTAATGCAGTGTCTAGAAATAATACAGTATAGGGAGCCTTTAGCTACATCTAGTAAGCAAAGACAGAATCCTGCAGATTAATCTGAAGTTAGACAATTCACTCATGCTGCGCAGACTCTATTCACTGAACTGTTGAGCAGTCACACGGGATCCGGCAGAAGATGGAGAGACATGCTCTCCATCAGCTTTAAAACAGTTCAAACCTGCAGTTATCGAGTGTCCATTTGTGGGACAATTTCCACCAAAAGCACTTTACAATCGATTGCCAACCTCAACACATTCTGACTGATAGTGGAGAGAGCCGGTGTTCAGTTCTGCCACAAAGTAAACTGAATTTAGGGGAATAATATTGATAGCCGGGCATAATGTTCAGAATTGACAAAAGATGGTCCATAATATTCGACACTTGATAACTCAGTAGTGGGTAGTAGAGGGTTTAAACTGCAGTCCTGTGCATTAAATGTAAGAAAAATGACATACGGCAAACGTCCATACAGCTTATGTAAAATCAAGACAGCACCCTAATTGTATAAAATGACGAAATCGATAATTTGAAAAATCAGCTGGCCCACGATAGAAAATGTCTTTGGTTGATTGTTGTTCTGTATAGTTCTGCCTGCTTGGCACTGCTACCCTGAACTTTTCTGGACATTTACCAGGGGGGAGCTGTATGCGTGAATGTAAACGTATGAATCATCTGGAGCAGACCTAAAACGGACTTTATTCAGCTCCGTATCCATGTGATGGTCGACTAAGCCCGTGTGTGAACAGAGCCGGTCCTTGTCCGAAGAATTAACAGCAAGCGGGTGGGTGTGTAGATGACATTGCAGTGTGGCTGCGTCACACTCTTCTCCGCCTGCCTGTGTATTGCTTTCCAGTCTTTAGCTAATATTGCGGATACAGGCTAATACATAAAGTAGAGACACCAAAACAAAAAAGGTCATCATATGGATGAGTCCTCCACTCCTCCTGCGCAATCTACCCATTAGGCTATTAGGTGGATGAGGATGCGTCTGAGGCAGACAATCTCAGAAAGCAGCTTTAGATCCCTGGATAATAGTGTCACATAATCCAAAATAAACCATAATATACTCTGTTTATCAAGGCAGTATCTGAATCTCATTATGTAAGAATTACAGAATTATTTATTATATTCACCTCTAAACCTTAAGGCGTATAATGAAATCTGAAAGTGACCAAAGCGAGACCCCCTCTCTGCACGTGTCCGCCGTATTCTTTTCTGTAGCTGATCGTTGGTGTTGGCTACATCTGTTCAAGCTAGCGATCATCCTTCTTCTGTTTAAGAACCCATGTGTCAGACACAGCAAATATGACATCATCAAATACAGTACGTATAAATACCTTTAACGTCTGCTGCTCTGAACGGCAAGATGTCAAATTCTTGAAACATGTGCCCCAAGGCTCTGCGTCCCAGTGGTTCTATTCGAAAGATTAAAGCTGGGATCCGCAGACTACAGCCCAAGATGTCATGTAAAGCTCTGTGCTACCCACCAGGCGGTCTGTGGGTGACTGACTGTGTTTTCATGACGTGTTTCAACATTTAACTCCTAAACAGGCATTGCATTCTGACATAAATTCATAAATCTAACGTTCATAAAACCATTCTGCTGCTGCTGCTGCTGCTGCTGCGCTCCATACTGTTCCCCTTTAAATCTGCTGAATCATTCATCAGGTACAGCCACCGCCTGAGCAGCCTGCGAGCCAATGCAGCGTCACAGTGACAGATAGAGGACTGTAGCTGTAGGGAAGACACAGCCTCGACTGCGTAGAGTGTGTGAGCGGCAAACAGAACGGTCTCTGGGATTCCACTGAAGGGGATGTTTCAAGGTTGGGCTCAGGCTAGGTTTCTCAGGCCGGACTTTGAGTCCCCTGGACGAATTTTGGGACAATCGGTTTATGTTTTAGTTTCTGTGATGTCAGATAATGACATAGTGAAAAATGGTGATTTCCCAAAACTCTTTAGGTTATTTAGTCTGACAAACTCAAACACATTCAGTTTACAATCATAGAAAACAGGGAAAGGCAGTCGCTCCTCGCATTTGAAAAAGCTGGATCTAGCCATGTATTCTTCAAAATCCCCCGAAATTCATGAGGTTAGCTCGAGTTAAATCAGAACATCAGTTTCGGTGCTGACGGGTAGCTTTCATTTTTACTTTCGAGGGCTTCAAATCCAGCAACCAGTCTCAGCAGACAGATTTTTGCAGCTGCTGCCCCCGCCCCCTCCTCCTCTTCCTTCTTTTCACACTGCTGACAGATTCAAGTCAGTCAAAGAGATCAGTCTCTCCATGTCTACTCTGGGCTTAAGCGTTTGCTTTAATTACTTCTGCCACAGAGAGCAAAGTATCTCTTTCTGTGAGAGAGCTCTCACTCGACTGTTTCTACTCCTTATCTCTGTGGGACGCAGTGTAGATTTTGTAAAAACAAACGGCGGTCTCGGGCCTTTATTCTCGCCTTCCCCTGGCATCCAAGTGGTCATATCACAGCCCTCTGTTTCCATTTGTTGGCCCTTCCTATCCCCTTGTTGTGAGGATGAGGATGTCAAAGGGATCAGCTGGATGCTCTGGTGTGCTCTCATGTGCAGCATATTGCTTTTACTCGGCTCTGAAAGGAATTAGGTCAGCACATGAAACATTCATAAAAGATACATCATGTGTAAATGGCTGACAGCTTAAGTCGAACAGCTCCCCCCCAACATGACTAGCCCGGTCGCTGGGTAGATCTTGCACCTCTGCCAAACACATAGTGAACCTCTGTCTTTCTTAAAAGAGGCCATTAATATCTTACTGCTGGAATGTGATTGCGATTCCGGCATTTTAAACTCAATAAGGGCACAGAACAAAAATGTACACATGCAGAGCAGCAGCTATTTAAAACTATGAAGGCCGTGTTGCTCATGTACAAATCGTAGACACAGACAGAACAAGTGCCCTGTTGGGAGAGAAAACACTAAGTTGGCTGTTGATAGCATGCAGAGCAGTAAACACAAGCCACTTATCTTTTTGGCCATGGCTTCATCACCTCTCTCTTATAACATTTGTCCCTGTGTTTTGGAGAACTTGAACACACCAGAGCAGCACATTTTTAGGTCTTACTGTGTGTGTGCGCGACATCCTTGTTGTCTACAGATCCCATATTCAGTTGTAGGGGGAGGGGAGACAGTATGTCCGTGTGTATATGTGTGTGTGTTTGGCGGGGGAGGGGGTACAGTACATCATTTCTGTTTGTGCCGCAGTTCATTCACGTCTGTACGTGGAGAAAAAGACAATCTATCTAAATTCATTTTTTTCCCCTCTGTTCTCTGAAAGAGAAAACCGCCTTGGAACAGAATTTGCATATTGTTACGTGTTATCCTTTGATGGTAATTGCATCCTGTGATATCAGACGATTCATGCAGCATGACTGTCAAATCACTGAAAATGTATGATAGCAACTCATTTTGAGGACACTTTGTCACCTGCCTGGTAGCCAAAAATCTGCTGTTAATCAGAATTTCAATCTCGAACTCAAAATCCTTCCTTTCTTTCTGTTCTTTCTTTAAAGTCCCATAACACCAAACACTGAGTATTGTGAGTAACTGTTACTTGAATTTGTTTCTACTGCTTCAAAGTGATTGTTTAAGGTAGGGTTGTAATGATCCATCAATCCAAATCCATACATCAATCCATATTATCATCTTTAGGTTACGCCTTTATTCTGAAATTCTAGCAGGCAGCGCCACCTTTTCCATAAAAGCATACCTTCTTCCTAAACGCAAGGTTAGGCTGAAAAAAACGTGCATGCAGACTGAAATTCTCAACCATGATGTTCCAAAAGCAGAAAAAGGTGTGGCAGCTTCCTCCGTGACTGACTGTGTTAAGTGGGCAGATGATATCATCTCATATCGATTGCAGGCCACTGAACTGAATCCAAATTGAAATCATATCACAGCAGATCTTGTGATATCGGCAGATACCGTGTTGTTGTCCATACAATATCATATCAGGAGGAAACTGGTGTTTTACGGCGTAGTTTAAGGTCTGTGTCAGCACTAAGCAACAGTCCACACCCTGTCCTCCTGCTGTCATCATCACAGAAAATAAGGCAGATACACACAGAATGTATACTTTACTCCACCTATGGACAGCTTAACTCTTTCCTTCTCCAAACCACAAAACTTAAACAGAATTAGACAGTGAGCTCAAAGATGGCTGACTTCACACAGCTCCCTCTGCAGCCACTGAAAGTTTTTAAGTCATTTCACGTACGCAGCAGTGCTCCACCAGAACCGAAAAACACTTTGAAGAGCAAAGTCAGTGCAGTGCAGAGTTTGGTTGGGGATTCTTGAAAAATCTCTCAGTCGGTGGAGTCCTGTTGGGAAACTCTGGACTCTGTTTCTAAAGTTCTTGCTACTTCCTTGTATATACCACATGAGAGTCCCCCACGTGGCGGCATTTGTCCTTTCATTGCATTGGTGGAGGGTGATGTCATGTTTTGTCCTGCTGCTGTGCTGCTCCCTGGGGCTCTGTAGTCAGTGGGACCCAGGGACGTCTCTGCATCGTGCATAATGGCATGAGAGATGAGTTGGCAGAAAAAAAAAACGAGGTGCTTTTGAATTAGCGGCTGTACCACTGTGTCTAGGCCAGCTAATAAAAAAGAATCAATGCTGCACCAAAGGCTCAAGGGTAAAACTCACTGTTGGAACAACCTATTACCGTCTCAGCAAAGTCACATTTTTATTTCAGCCCTACATTAGAGTCACGTCTCTCCTGCAGTGCTCCACATTAACCATAACCACGCTGTCCACGCTAAATCCTTCACTGCTTTCAGATGCTCCGCTTTCGAAATAGACATGCGATCCAAAAAAACTCTGAGATGTTGCATCAGCTCTAAAAATACTCACAGAGGGCCATCGAGTTAAGGAAAGTTTGGTTTTTCTATGTGGAGTTTTCTGTTTTAACAACCCCTGATTGAATTTCAAAAGGTTTCAAAGCTTCTTCTAACACTGCCTGCACAGTGTTCATCCTTTCTCACAGCCTGAGGGTTTGATTTGGCATGAAGGGAATCTTCATTTAAAGCACGGCTCACTTAAGCCAAATTCCAAACTCATCTTAAACCTCGCAGTATACCGCTGAGTAATCCTGAGTAAGTGTGTGTCCGGTCCCTCTCTATATGCAGCACGACCTTGGACAAGCCATTTGTCCCTATTCTTTGTGAGAGGTCAGGTGACTGCAGTGCTGGACTCCTTGTGACAGTGACAGCTTACCTCATTTATGCTACATCTATCCATCTGCCAAGAAGAGCCCTCTTGTGGCAGTTTCACCCACTGATTCACTTTCAACTGCTCTTGACCCCACTTAGCAGCATTTTTTGGACCTGTCCTACTGCGCAGGTGTTAAATATGCCTTTCAAAATCTCTATTTTTATCTCTGCTCAGTGTTTTCAAGAAGGGCAAACTGCAGACCTCATTGGTCAGATTATCAAATAATAATACTAATTGTGTGAAATATGCTGAAGCTGCACATTGCCTCATGTGTTATTCTGTCAGTCGGTTCACCACTCCAGTCAGGACTGAAATATCGCAATGCAATGAAATTTTCTACAGACCAGCGAGGGGGCCTATTATTCTCATATCCAGCTTGTTATTCTCGGACTGCACAAGATTAGCTTGCATGAGTTTGCATGCTCAGTGGCATATGACAGCTTTAAACACAACTGTATAACTTTATTCACTGATCTTAGTGAAACTGGATCATGTTTTAAGGAGAAGCAATTCATGGAATTTGCTAGCGCACTAAGCCATGTAGCTAGTTGGCTCAATTAGCCGTGCAGCGGAAGGTTCTATCACTGATTCTGCTCCGAGGTTGTTCTTTTTCTTGTTGTTTGATGAGGACTAATAGGACCGCTAACTGCACGGCTAACTGAGGTAACCAGCTAACATCAGCTACATTTACATTTAGGGCATTTAGCAGACGCTTTTGTCTAAAGCGACTTACAATAAGTACATTTGTCACAAGAGAGAATACAATTAGCTACAATTAGCAGCAGTTAGTGGTTACTTTTGCGACGAGCAAAGCTCTCGGTCCATCAGGAAACTAAATCACAGAGAGTTCAGGAACAACAGATGCAGGACATCAGAGGGAAAACCAGAACATACTTTCTCCACAAAATATGATCCAAATTACAGCCCTGGTGTCCTGTGTGAATCACCTCGAATACAAAAAGACAGACTAAGCGGGTGGATGGGGACATCCATGTGGAAAAAAAACAGTGGAAACGTAGTATTCAGAGCAGTCGTAAAGCCTAGGCTCTTCACTCCAGGGATTACTTTTATATGCATTTACATTTCACTAAATTGTCTCGACGACTACTGGATGAATAATCATGAAATTTACAGAAGATTACTTGTAATCACTTCTCTTTATTTGACATCTGACCATCAGGTAAAATTTTTAATTAGCGGTTCATGGCCAAATGCCGGCAAAACTATGACAGCCCATCAGCCTCGGATGCTGATGTATGTTTTGGTTTAATTAGCAAATGGGTGGCCTCTAAATGGAGAAAATGCACTAAAGTGCCCTCTAGGGTGCCCTTCCAGCGGAGAAGGCAATGCAATGCCATACATGCTGTCCTGCATGCTATAAAATTCACTGGCCTCTGTGTGCCTCAAAATGCTCAAATATCTTATAGCTCACTGTGTGTGAGTTGCCGATGTATTAGTTGAACCCTTTTGATGTTCACCAGGGTTTGGAAATGTTTCACCAAATGCATCATGACTGGTCCTCACATGCAGCTTTAGCCCTTTTTATTTTAGTCAGCCCTCATTATCAATTTTTGGTATTAGTAACAAAAATGAGGCTGTAGAGAACACTGGAGGACATATTCAGTGAGCTCCCAGTCTATGCCACGGAGCTTTGTGACATGACAATTCTTTACAGCTGACTTCTCCCTCGAGACAACTGTACACAATCACACCAAAATGACATTTTCTATTAGCAACAATGCACACCTTTCATCCCATCTCATCTCCGACTGCAGTTGCTGTGAAACGACTCATTTAGCACATGCTGAGCTGAACATGCCTGTGGGAGTGAGCTGCCAGGTGCCAGGTCGGC
This sequence comes from Diplodus puntazzo, assembly GCA_963678695.2. Taxonomy (NCBI): domain Eukaryota; kingdom Metazoa; phylum Chordata; class Actinopteri; order Spariformes; family Sparidae; genus Diplodus; species Diplodus puntazzo. Next base: position 30,500,062 of record OZ023157.1, on the reverse strand, counting down.
TATTCTCTCTGTTCAATCACAGCTCTGAATATGGAATGAGACAAACTGGCTCATGTATAGGCTTCCTGATTAATAAAACATGAGGCACCCTGATTCAAATAAAAGGAATCCTAATCTCCTCATCAGGCCCCCTCTGCCTCTTCTGTCTGAATGTGAGGACTAAACCACGGCCTATCTGTGGAGGAGAGGTGTGGGCGGGGTGATGGTGGTGGTGTCGAGGGGGGCAGTGGTTGGAGGACAGCGGAGGAGTCCAGGGAGAAGGCCTTTCATGTTAGAGCAGCATGTCAGATTAGTACAACAGCAGCAGCCTAAAAAGGGAGATGAGGGGAGAAGAGAAGCGACTTCTGCAGGCTCCAGGGATTGACAGGGCACCTCTAGAGGTGTGAGTCTTCACTGGCCTCGCGATTCCACCTGATGACGATAAAGCTGTCAACGAATCGATTGCAACACGATACTTGATGCATCTCTGGTCTAAATTACTGCACATGGCTACTTTTCGTCATTTAAATTCCTGTTTCATTCAGAAAGTCCTTCCAGTAATCAGTCTACAGCAGTCTACTACATGAAAGCTGCATCTCTACAACACATGAATATTACAAAAACACAACATTCATTCATCTGCAGTGCCACAGTGTCACGTTTGTTGTATCTACAATATCTATCTATCCACCACAATACTGTTTTCAATGTGGCAGCTTTAAGATAAGGCATATATTGACTCTGCTGCACACACCTCTCTCAAAGTTGACAGCGCCTCCTCAGATCCTGGCTGATTAGCTGGGCTTGCTGTAACAGCTCTTATTTCTGGCTGCAGACATTAGCTTCAGGTGAAAAAACTGTTGTGAGGCAGAAGTCACGCTCAGCGTGGGTCTCATCTAGGTCCTGCTTCCCAGCAAGGTCATAAAATCCTACATGTGCCCCGAGATGTCCATTAAAAAAAAATACTCTGTGAGTTTTTGTCACTCGCAGGCGAGCTCTGCCTCCCTCCGACAAACCTCCTACATAAGTAATGTCCACCCACAATTCAAAGCATGCGAGCAACGTCGCAATTTAACTTTATTGTCCAGCTGAGGCCGGACAATCATCAATCAAGATAAGAGGCAGACTCTCGATTTTACTCTGTCTCTGCATCGATGCAGAATCTTCCACGTCCATGTCGCTATGCATCTCAACAAGACATTTCCACACCTCTAGGCCCCTCCATCATGTCAATCAATGTGCATCAGAAAAGATGCCCATGGTTTGAACTGAGGTCACAGCACTTCAGTATCATCGGGGTGTCAGCCAGCTTCACCACTTCGCTGTAGAAGCACACATCTACACATCAGAACACAGGTTGACAACACTTTCTTACAAGGATCAATAAACAGGGAATATCCTTGGCTTGGATTTCCTGAAGCGAAGAATGAAACAAAGGTCACAGTCCAGGGTTCTGGTCAGGCTGAGGAGACATGCAAACCGGCCTCCTCGACCGAATATTCCTCCAGCAGAAGTCCAGTCACTGGATGATTCGCTGGATGAACTCAGGAGCTGGATGGCGTTTGAATGTGACACTAAGAACTGTAAAATTGTGGTTTTCATGGAGATTGGCTTGAATTTTCGATTTTCTGCTCAGCCATTGTTGCAGAGAGTTTCCATTCATCGCATAACCTGACAAGAGATTTGGGTAAGACCGAGGGTGGATGTGTCTGCTTCATTTCAGCCTAACCGAGAGCACCCTTGGATGCCAACATGGTTATTCCGCGAAAAGGTTTACATCAGTTGTCTTTACAGAGGTGAACAACTCACAACCGACCAAGCCCTGGACAATCTGTATAGAGTTACTGACAGGACTGAGAACTCATGACCTGCTTTTTTAATAGCGCCAACCTGAGGAAAGTTTTGCCGACATACCACCAACACATCAGCTGCCTGCGGCGGTAACACGCTCGACCATGTTTACACTCCCTTCCTGGAGGCATAACAGGCCTTCCCTCATGACTTCTTCAGCTAATCAGATCACGTCTCAGTTCTGCTTCTGCCTGCTTCTTGGCAGAAACTCAAGCAAGGTGGACCAATGATGCGAACCATACAGCACTGGTCAGACCAATCAGACTTGGCCTTATTTCACCACTTTAGCACTACAGAGTGGTATGTGTGTCAGCTGTCTGTGCGTGTCATCGTGGAAAAATGTGGTCCTCAAGACTCCAATTGTAGCAGGAACGACCACAGAAACAATTTTGAGTACTTTGCAAGGTGTGTGTGTGTGTGTGTGTGTGTGTGTGTGTGTGTGTGTGTGTGTGTGAGTGTCTGTCTGTCTGTCCTTAGATACCTTTTCTTAACGCAACTGTGTCACAGCCGTGCAAGATGCAGTCAAGAAATATTAAAGCTGTGTAGTCCGTGGTCCTGGAGACACCTTTTGTAGCCGGGAGGCCGAATTCGAAGATGAATGTGGCCTTAGCCCTGAGTACTGAGTTCTAATGTAATGATGTAGGAATGAAAAAGTGGTGAGTAATGAGAAAGTGATGAGTCATAAATCAAAACAATAAATGAGCTGAAAGACGCTAAAACACTCCATAGAGCTGAGGGGAACTGCAGAGTTGGGTGATTATTTTCTGTCAGCTCATCACTACAACTGGAAACAGAGATTTCATTCATTGTTAATCCAAAATTATTGACTGGTGCAGCCTTTAAATTCAATTCAAATCCATTAATTAGGAATATCTTGTATGGGCTTTATACCGTAGTTGGAAAATGATGAAAAATCAAACACCGATGCAGCCATTTGGCTTCGCTTATCAAAATCACACTTGTCTTCACTGCCAGCAGACTGTAAAATCTGGAAGAATCTGAGTCATTCTGCCAAGTTTTGTTTTCAGGCACGTTGTAGTGTCACACTGCACCAGCGTCGTCTTTCTCCTGAAGAAAGTAATGATTATCCGGTTTTACGGCTCCTGCATGTGCCAAAATCTAAAATGCAGCACGAATTCCGTCTTTGGGCTACAATGTTTTGGCTTCACTCACTGTTCTGCATCATCTGTATCTCTGGAGCTAGTGATGTAACCTGTATGTGCTGAACAAGGTGGTTGCTTATCACCGGCTCCAAATGAAACAAACTGCAGAAGTCGAGAGATTTTAATCGACAGCACACTGTTTTGTTCTCTCTTCATTCGCTGGCTGGTGGAGCAAAGCCTTGTCAACCAGCCTGTCAGGTGGTAAGTTCTGCAGAACGTGTATTCAAGTTAAATCAGAGCCTTCGGTGCACTGTGTGCCTTATATGGCATCAAAATGAGCAGCATGAGAAACTGATCTGAAAGCATCAAGCGAGGGCTCGGTTCTCAGCACAAATGACAGTTTAGTGTTTTGGTTGTAGGCCGGGCCTCAGAGAAAAGACTTAATTTTCCTCCAACATCATTATCGGAGCATCATGACGGAAGAAGAAGTCGTTCGTGTATGGAGTCCAGACTATTGTGCTGCTAATTCACTGTGACATTGCCCAGCTGGGTGCCATGATAATGCCACCATCAGAGATCTGTCACTCCCGCTTCTCTCCCCCTTAATGGAGACGGTTCTCCAAGTGCCAGGATCAAAGCCGCAGTAGGGGTGCCAGGGCTACGAAAGGGTTAGCTCCGAGCTGAAGGGGGGGTGGGTGGAGGGATGGGGGAGGGCAGGCGGGTTCCTCACTGCTGCATTGCCCGAGCCCCTGCCTGCCTGACACTGCGTAGGAAACGTCAGCTTTTGGTTGAAATCTGCGAAGGCGCTTTGGGTCGATCGGGGCGAATTTGATGTGAAGTTTTAAAAAAAAAAAAAAAAAGGTAATGAGCGGGTATATCGCAGGACAATCCCTGCCAGTGTTGTCTCAGAGTTGCACATACACCAACGCTGTTACGTAACCATAACAACCACGACAACGTGACAAGCACTGGATGCGAATCCGAGGGCAAGAGCACAACAATATCCACCGTTGGCAAGACAACTTGAAGATCCTTCCTGCGGTGCTGCTGTGGCCCTCGTATCTAAAGATAGCCGGCCCTGTGAAATGTTCAAACAGACTGTAACATCACACACGAGTGGAAATGAGAGAGCGGTGCAGTATCTGTGCTATAATATGATACCAAGACTCTTGTCTCGTATATTGTACCGCAACCCCCGCACACATCAGATTCAGTAACTGAGCCCCTCATTTGTACACATACAACAGCTGTACAGTATCAACTCATCGCTTCTTCTGCTACCACTCTGCCGTGAAACCAGTTGAATCTACAGTGCGTGGGCGATGACGAATGGCGAAGAGCAACATCAAGGACCTGCAAGTTGAAATGAGTGATTTATCCTGACTCCACATCAATCCGGCGCTCAATACCTGTCAAAACTGTATATCTCGTCGCTGCTGCCCGGTAGCTGTTGAGCAACGCTGAATGCCTGCCCTGTTGGAAATGTGAATCCAATCTCACAGATAAACACGATTCACAGTCTAAGTGACATTTCACTTTGAATGGCTGGCTTGCTGTACATCAACGAGTGTGCTGGGGGGAAAAAAAAAAAAAAAAAAACCCACAACAACCAGTGAGTGGAGCAGACAAACACCATGTCGGCTCACAGTTGGAGAGCCAAGTGCTGCCTTCTGCCATTTGGATCACCATGGAAACAGCCAAATACACAACCAGCACTCTCCATCAGCTCCGACTCGGCATACTGCAGTCCATGTGTGATGGCAAGTTGGACATTCTTGTCTTCCCGTGCTGCAAATACACCTATTACACAGATATAAAAATGGCGTCTCTGTCATTTATCATCAATATTCATGTTTGATTGGGGATGTCAGTCACAGCTTGGTTGATATGGAGCGATAAACTTGAAAGTGCGTGGGTGGCGGGAGGTAATATACCACTTCCAGTAATCATCCCAGACCAAAATCAGAGATGCAGTGCCTGCTGTCATTAACATATAGGCCTGATGAACACACAGCTGAATCAGACCTAACTGGTTTGACACCAGTTGGTCTCATATGTTGCATTTCACACATTTTCCTGATTCATCCCATCATCATTATCACAGCAATTCCACATGTAAGGCCTGCAACACGGCAAAGCAGTGAGTCCATGTAAGGGATAGTAAATGACGCACGTTTACAACACAACCTACGTCTGTTGCACACAAATTCACTGGGATCACCGCGGGTGTGATCGGCTGCAGGCGAGCCCCGACACCGTGATGTGCTCCCCGTGCGACCACCTGCCAAAGGCACACACTGATAATGAAGCAGGTGACAGATGTCCAACATGCGTCTCAGGCCGCCCTCTCCCCTCATTACCTGCTCTGTGCGCTTCACCCAGGCGGACCTCGGTGATGCTGCTCGGGTCACTCTGAGATCTCCCCCGCTGCAGCACGCAATCCTCGTCCAGCCCGTCCGACGATGCCATGGTGGAGAGAAAAGAAAAATTGCGGGAGTGAAAGGCGTTAACCACCACCGTCTGCCAAGGTCACCGGCATCAAGTGGTGGAGCAGGTTTAATGTGGTCGGACTGCTGCAGCTGCAGCTCCTGGTCCCCGATAAGCAGCAGTGCTGGGGAAATCCATTACGCGCGCAGCATCATGCCTCCTTCAGGTGCGGCTCGTAAACTCCTACTCCTCGCATTTAAATTCGACTTCTTTTGGTTTCAGGAGCAGGCGTTTTTGCTGGTCTTGCGAAGGAGCTTCAGATCCTGAATGTCTGTGTGACACGAACCTATTATTGAACACATGATCAAAAGTTGTTATCGACACTCACAAACGTATCAGAGCAGTTGCAGTTACAGCTATGCTGCCGTGATGATGAACATGGGCAAACGTCTCTAGAATAAGAGTCACAGCACTGTATTGATTTGTCAGGCACAAGAGCCTGAATCAGTGACCAACATGTCTCTGTCTCTGTCCACAGAAAGCTGGAGCCAACTATATAAAAGCCTTCATCTTCAGGATATACACAATGCGCTGTTGACTCAATTGTACAACTCATCGTTATGCAATGCTCACAATTTCGCGCTGTAATGGCTCACACCTGAGGCCACTTGTAAAAATGCGATATGTCCTACAGCCCTTGAAGGCAGCGTTGGATTCGCATCTTGAAACGTGAGGACTTTCTAAAGGGTAACTCCACAAACACTAAGATGTGTTCACAAGCCTTTGGGGGTACTGAAGCAAATGTGAAAAAGGTAGTATAAAGCATTGTGTGGCTCCAGAGGAAGATGCATGTAGTCTGATAAATTGCCTCCAGTGACAGGCCTACATCACTCAGTGGCGAGGTTGCATTGGGGGTGATGTAGCTGAGCCAGATTTTGAAAAGGAAGAAGAATGTGTGGAACAAAAAAGGAGATGTCTGGTTCTGCTGTATTGATTTCAACAATGTGTTCTCTAACTGTCCGTAATGAGTGTTATTGTTGCACCATGCAGTTTTGGAGAATACATTCAAACCAAGAAGTTTAATATTTACACCATTAATGAGGTAATAATTCAAACTCAGAAATATTTATCATCTCAGTAAAATAATTCAAAAAAGCTGTTCTCAGAGGAGAATAAGGTCCCCAGAACACTGTTTGGGGTTGGCAGGAGGTGGCAGGAGTGTGAAAATTTTGTTAGATGTGGTTCAAACTCTACAGAAGTCAACCAAGAGCGAAAACATATTTTCTACTGAGAACAGCCATTAGTGCCGTTTTTGCTCTTCATTTATGAAGGACACTCTCCATTTCTTCCAACTGATGCTAGCAGTAGCTACTCTAACCGCCATTATTGTTTTCAAACTCTTCTCTTTCTGCTTGTTGCCACACCTAAATCACATCCCCAGCTCTCAAGCTGCCAGTGGCTCCTCAGCAGACACTGATTTGTTCAAACATGGGCCAAAAGCCCATAGAGTGCCGTAGGAGTGAGTCCTAAGACCTGGAAATAAGTTGGCATTTTTGCACTTCGTGTTGAAGTCAATGTTTTTTTTAAATGGGGGTTTGGTAAAATCCCTGAATAGGGCTGTTAACAAAGCCTTAATATATCTACTACGTTTTGTTCTACAACATAAAATATGTAATTAATGATCTCAAGTTTGAATTATAAAGCATTAGCCCTGTGGCTAATGAGTGGCTAAGTGTGACTAGAGAAGTCATTGGTGACAATAAACGACATGCCAAACACGCAGACTCATCTTCTCACAGACTTCACGGATCACAATCACGTTTTCTTATGAATACAGCTGCCTCTCAAAGTAAAGTGCCTCTTTACACATAAAAACACGCACAAAAATAACAAAACACAAAAGCTTCTCCATCACTCTACACTATCCTAGCTTGTAGCACATTGTAAAAGGTTGCTTATAACACTGTTTAAAGCAGTTTTAGGCCATCTCTACACCTTCAGTTTGGTTCATTTGGCTCAGAAACTGTGTTCTTGTTCTTGTCCATTTAGTTCTAGCCTATAACAAATGAACCAAGAGTTTAACAATAAGTCATACGGGCTGCAAGGTAAATCATTGATCGGACAGTTTTGACAGTGTGACTGATCATCATAGGCATTGCATGGCCCCACTGACATAAGATCAAATTTGGATATCTGACAGATTTATGACAGCTTTATGATACAATATCATATCAATAGACAGAGGTCTAGTTGCTGTGTTGTCAAAAAATTCCTCTAGTTTCAGAGAAGAAGCACTAACCACAGTCTCAGTTCAGGTGTTTGGACCAAGTACATTTGACGGCTTTCACATCATCATAATAACTGCTGTGTGTTTTCTGTATGCATAAACATTTACCTTCACAAGCAACACCAGCATCTTTGGGATGTCCACAGTTATGGGACCCTGATTCCTGATGTGCACAGTCTGTCCCATGTCCCAGACAATGAAGGTTGTTGGCCCAGACTGGTTCAATGCCCTAAATGTGACTTTTTTTTGTTACTAACTGAGCCCTGCCACAGCCCAGCTGTTGACAAACCACCTGAGCATCATTCAGTCACCAACTGTTGTCGCACACTGTCCCCCGCTGGCCGTTGTGGAAGATCTCTACGCTGCCAGAGCAGCTACAGTTAGAGGACTACCATTCTCAGATGGTGATGGCGGGGTGTCTGCACAGAGCCCAAAGGATACAAAATGACAAACATGTTCCCAAGCACAACCCTGCTATTTGTATAAGAAAACCAGCTGTATACTGTATGATAGCTGTGGAATCTGCGCTAATGGAGATTGGTATTAACATGGTCCATTAATATCCTAAAGAGACTACTCCTGTTTGAACATCAGAGATTCCACATCACCCTGGCTGCCTCCAGTGCCAGCTGCACGCCATTGAAATGGGGCTGTCTGCCCCTTCTGGTATGCAACATGTGGCACATCTGAAAACACGAGTGGCTCTGAGGCCTTCACTTGAATGGAATTCCATTAAAGTCAATATTGAATAAATAAGTTAATACATTCATGCCTAAATAAAATATGCCCCAGAGATAAATGAATATGCACATTAAATAATTATTATGCCAATGAAAAAAACAACTACAAAGTAAATAAATGAGGCATTACAAAATAAAGGTCCCTTTAAATAGATGAATGTGAGATTGTGAAATAAAAGTTCCTTTAAAAATATATATATACATATATATATTTATTGAACTTTTTTATATATTTATTTGCATATTTATTGCCCCATTTATCTATTTATTTCAGGATTTATTTCATTGGCATATTTAGTTATTCCGTATGCTTATTCATTTATTTAATGACTAAACTAGCATTTCATACCAGTTTGACTATACTTATGTATGCTTGTGTACTCACATAGATATAACAACGCATATTTGGATAAAGAAACTGATAACACACAATATATGCCTACATGTTACAATGCCGTGTGCTTAATGTAATAGAAACGGATAAATAATTGAGGTTTGATTTGGGAGAAACTGGCTTGTGTTTTGTTTTTGGGACCAACAGTAGGTGGCGGTAATGTGTCGGCATTTGACGGGCAGCCGCTTCAGACCAGCTCAGAAGAAGATGCCAAACAAACATGTCAGGAAGGGAAGTGGAAGACAGCCGAGACACCGGCGGTTCAGCTGATAATAGTAATTATCTGGAGAGTACTTCGTCACCGACATCGCCTGGAGATGAAAGCTCGGACAGTCCTGCACCTCAGTATGCTCAGGACCTCAAAAGCGTCCTGGTCACCAGCGTTTTAAACCTGGAAGAGCTCGACGTAGACCTCTACAGGTAGCTGGCTGGCGTTTGGCGCTTTACCTGAACTTCTACTACAATAAAACGATGAGGGGTGTATAGTGGAAGATACTTCCGTACTTTTAATGAAGCCGAATTTTGAATATAGGACTGTTGGTTGTAGCTTGACATTTTACATTGCGGTATTGCTATTTTTACCTAAGCAAAGGGTCTGAGTACTTCCTCTTACACCACTGCTGTCGAGCCAATATGCATGTTGTTTCATTCAAAAAACAAAAAAAGGTCTGTCTTTCCAATTACTTTGACTTACACTGGGTGTTAATGAAGCTTATAATTTTTAGTTTTTGCACATTTATACTTGAGGGTAGGATAATATTAGAAAACAGCAGTCAATTTAATGTCTAATCATTATACAACACCGCCATTAAGGGTTCAAAGGTTCAAAGATTGAACTACAGCCTGAAAGAAGACAACATCTCTCGGGCAGGATCTATTGCATGGCTACTTTATTTGACTGCAATAAATTTAGGTATGGGGGTACACTTATGTGATCTTATGAACAAATGTACAAGACCACCCAAACACATAAATCACCTTCACTATCTAAGCATCATCTAGTGAGACCTAATTGCATATGTTTCAGGTGTTTTTCTTTTTCCCCCCAGAGGGACACACCACTGGGTGCCTCGCAGTCAGCGTCTGTTTGGGGGTCAAATAGTTGGTCAGGCTCTCGTAGCTGCTGCCAAATCTGTCAGCGATAACCTCTTTGCCCACTCTCTTCACTGCTACTTCGTACGAGCAGGTAAGATGAAGCATTGTTTTAAAAGGTGCTGGACACACAAATATCAAAAACTGGGCTCACATTTGATGCAAATGAACTACAATGTAAGAAACTACAGCAGACTGTAACAGTAGTTGCGGTTATAATGAACCTAATGCTTTGCCATGCTGCTTGTTTTATCAGCATTTATGAGCATCAAGGCCTGCATAACATATAGAGGACAGACACCTTCATCCTCCAATCATAATCCCATAATTGGCCACAGTCAGTGTTCCCTCATAGCTTTTTTCTTGGTGTCTTTTTTAGGAGATCCGAAGGTTCCAGTGCTGTACCAGGTAGAACGCACGAGAGATGGCCGCAGTTTCACAGTACGCTCTGTGAAGGCCATCCAGCATGGACAGCCCATACTCATCTGCCAAGCGTCCTTCCAAATGTTGCAGGAGAGTCCCCTGCAGCACCAGTTCACTATGCCAGTGGTCCCCCCGCCTGAAGACCTCCTCACTGTAGAGGAGCTTATTCATCAATATCTCAGGTAAATCTGCTACATGAGTCAATCAAGAGAAAAATAATTAACATATGTTGGTAATTTGTTGCTGCTTTTCTTTGCCAAATCTGATAGTAACTTTTGAACGTAAAGCTGCATGTAATAGTTGACAGCTAAGCAATCCCTTTTTGCAGCTCCAAATCCATTAGAATAATCAATAATGGCTAGAATGGCACCCAGTGGAACACTTCCCTCCACCAAGCCACAAATGTTCCCTTTAATTCAATCAGGCCTGAGCCAATATCTTACTCACGGATACCAACCACCTACTTATGCCTTATTTTTTTCATCAAGGTCCATGCACTATTCCCTGAAAAACTGTAAAAAAACAAAAAAACAAAAAAAACAAAACAAATGGAAGTGTGTAAAAGTGGAAACACGTCAGTTGCAGCCCTGCTCTCAGGTAGAATGACCAGCTATTTTATGAGTGACAAAACAACATGAACAAGGGACTTGAATAGATCCATGTGGTTTCATGCCACGCAGCTTATTTGTTTTTCTGTAGAGGATTTAAGATATCAGTCCGACTGATCTCTGCCATCATTCCAATGAAATGTAGGCAAATGTGGTTACACTGCACACAAAAATGAAAATGCAGTCTTTAGCTACTCACCCCCATGCCAGTGGAAAGTTGTGTGAAGTTTCAAAGTCCACAAAAGACATATTGAGAAAGTCTGAAAACTGGAATCTTTAGAAGGGTGCAATAATCAAAACACTGTAATTGTTGTATGCAAATGTACAGAACAGCGTTTATACACACTAAGGAAAAACAGGGAGGCTCAGTTACGACACGTATTTTCCTCTTTTTTGTTTTACAGTAAACCAGACCTAGCAGAGAATGCAAGACAGGGCCTTAACAAACTGCTGGCTGATGAGGTGCCCATTGAGATAAAGCCTGTCAACCCGCCACTCTTTTACGGACATGCTACAACTGAGCCGAAGAAGCTGTTCTGGGTGCGAGCACGAGGATATATTGGTAAAATGCAATAAGTGCACATGGATATTTTACAATTTCTTTGCCCTTAAAGTTTTTATGTAAGCATTGCATTCTGGTTGGATAAAATGTAATAGAAAATATTAATTGGCGTTGATACTACATTAGGTAATTTTTTGGGGTATTCTCAATTCTAGTATTTTGGGCCCCCTTCTTGAGATTAAATGACTGTGAACGTTAAAACAGGATACAGCACATAACATGATGACATGTACTCAAGAAATAGGAATGGAGCACATTTTAACATTAAATAGCAAATCATTTCAGTTCTACACAAATATAGAAAATACATGCAAATATGAAAATACCTGAATATGTAAATGTAAGCAAAATATAACACGTATAAAAACAATCTAAGCAGTATTTGTGTATGCATTCTATGTGTGTGTTTATGTAGGTGAAGGCAACATGAAGCTACATTGCTGCGTTGCTGCTTATGTATCAGACTATGCGTTTCTGGGCACAGCACTGCTGCCTTACCCCAGATACAGGGCCAGGTTTGCGGCCTCCCTGGACCACGCCATGTGGTTCCACAGCACTTTCCGCAGTGATGAGTGGATGCTGTATGAGTGTGAGAGTCCATGGGCAGGTCAGTATGTTTTTCACTTCCTATCTGCTGTGTTTCATTTGTTTTGTCTGCCACAGCATCACAAACAGGCTTTTTCCACTCCAGGAACTGAAAGACCCTTACACCTCAGCTTCCCATAACCTGAACCTGCAATGACCCTTGAGGTCTGGGTTACAGGTTCTACGTTGTTGCTGTCACAATGTTGTCATGTCAATGTTTTCTCTGCTCAATTTAAAAGACGACTTTCCTTTCTGATTTTTTATTTTCTTGAAGAAACAAATATAACAACGCAGGTTTTGGTGCTGCCCCATCACTGGAACAAATGTGTTAGTACTGGAAATGTGACATCAATCAAAAATGTGAACCCTAAATGGAAGTTAATTGGAGATTAAAATAAGATTTAATTTACTCCTTATCTCCATAAATAGATTAATTAAGAATCATATGACTTCAGAATCTGGACGCAAGGGACAAGATTTTGGTATTGGAAGCCTTTGGCTTTTCCGTTTGAAAAACAAGAACCTGTGACGGTGACCACACACTGGTCCTTCTGTTCCTGTAGTAGAAAGGGACTACAAGTAAAGGAGGTCACATATGGTCATACAGTATATTTCTATGTATTTAAACAGGGTTTTGGTTGTAGATTTATTTAGCAACACATGCTTTGACAGTGGGTCACCCATTTAACTAAAACTACACTTGCTAAACTAAAATAACCTTAAGAATGTTTAGGTATTAAGTAATAGTACAGGATACTTGTGTGTTTTGTATGTCATATTCACTACTGAAATATTGGTATAAAAGCAGATGTTTTCTATTGTTAGTTTGGTAGAAAATAGAACAACTTACCCATGTCAGTCATCCTTGTCAAAACCTTGGACACAGATGACACATTTCTGCTGGCTTGAGCCTAATGTGCAGCTTTTGTTGTGTCCCATAGGTGGCAGCAGAGGACTGGTTCAAGGCCGACTGTGGAGAAGAGATGGGGTGCTGGCTGCCTCGTGCTCCCAGGAGGGGGTCCTGAGAGTGACGCCTGTCAGAGAGTCCAGCAAACTTTAAGCACATTCCCAAGATTTTTTTAGATTGTTTTATTTATGTGTAACTGTAATCATACACTTAATTTAATTTTTAGATATAACATTGTTAATATAATAACATATTAATTTATTCAGAACGTGCAGAAATGAAATGTATTTCCAAACAAAGGTAATGGTCATAATGGATGATTACTTCTCATTTGTTAGCTGAATTCCATTAGTTTTCATGTTTAGTCATGCTTGTATGTCAGATTCTATGCCAGATTTTACTGTAAAGACTTGGCTTCACATCAGTACACAATAAGACATGAAAAGCATGGGATTTTAATAGTGGAAAATGAAATAGTGGAAAACTGCCTGCCACTGAGCTTCGTAGTGAAAGGAGGGGAAACATTTTAAATGTGTGAAAGTTCCAAAAGTAGAAATTGAGATGGCATAACATTTGTATGCCTGTCACATATGCTGCTACCTGCAACAAGGTTATCTCAATGGGAAGGAAAGATCTGCCTTTTAAAAAGAAAATAGGGGGGTGAATGAGTTGCAGAGCAGGACAGTGAAGGAAAGGAACACCCTGATCCACCAGTGGAGGGAGAAAAAAGTTAAATTATTGTGGAGTAGGACTTTAAAGTACATGTACAACCTGATCCATGAATGGAAAATGAAATAATTGCAATCATTGAAGAGCGGGACAGCCTGGAACATGTACAGTGTGTTCTTCTGAAAGAGACCAAAAAGGCCCTGCTCATAATGTTAGCTGGTAACTTGCAGCATGGCTAAATTTGAGGGCGTAGAAGTTTTTCTCACATCTACAGATTAAATGATAGTGTGAGGAAAGGAAATATTCGTACACCTACTTTCCTCACTAAACAACAAAGTACATATATCATCTGTAATGAAGTTTTACTCTTTTACTGAACTAAGACGAACTTGAAGGAGCTATACGTAATTTCCTTTTCTAAGTCTCATTCCGAACTCATCAAATGACGACGCTCTGGGATTCTAGGACAGGTCAGCCACCATCCCAAAGCATCAGTTTTAGGCTGAGTTGGGAGTGAGACTCAAAAATCTATTTTTTTTCTTAACATGTTCAGCCCTCTAGAATCAACTGGGCAGGATGATGTTGCTATTGGGGATTTTTTTTTCCCTTCTTTCAAAGTTAGAGTTTAATAACTTTGCGAGGCAGCTTGATATTAGTACACTGTCATTTCAGGACCCTGTGCATCCCGTGATGTTGTTATAACACTGCTAGGCACTGTGTCAAAATCCCTTAAGTGACTGGCGCCCCTCCTGCAGCTTTGTCTGAAAAGTGAAGCCGGCGCAAGAGTACTTTGAATTGGCACTCTTTCTAATGGCCAGCAGGGGGCTAGTCCACTGGTTTCAAGAGCGTTTGTAAGCTTATGAGAAAGTGACCATGTTTGTACCTTGATCAGTAAACAGTTTCCCAATGATGTCGATGGTCTCAGTTTCTAGTTTCAAGTCTCCAATACAGCATGATGTTCTTTTACCAAATTATGGCATACCCTGCTTCAGTGTCCATTTAAAGTAAAATGGACACTGAAGCAGGGTATGCTGTAGGACATGGCTACCTTGTGATTGACAAGTCACTATAAGATAAGATGTTCCTTTATTGATCCCCTCTTGCGAGAAATTTGCAGGTAACACAGCAGTACGGAGGGAAATAAGTAGCAGCACAAGAGTAAGCCTCAGAAAATGGAGATAATAATAAAGAGATTAGGAAGAATAAAATATCAATTTGAATAGCTGGAAGTCCACCACCACGTCCTTGGTTTTCCCGATGTTGAGCTGAAGGTGGTTTCTTGCTACACCATCCACAAAAGTTATCGACTGGTTCCCTGTATTCCTCCTCCTTATTGTCTGTGATACATCCAACAATGGAAGAGCCATCAGAGAACGTCCGGGAGTTGTATCATGGCTACTGTCCATCAGGACAGAGGCACAGCAGTGCCCATGCTTTCCAGCTTCTACCTCTTGTCCACATATGTTCACATCTGGATGGTGAGACTGCAGTCCATCAAAGCCAGAACCTCATGCCACAATAACAGTTTCTCTGCTGGCCTCATCGACAGGATCTCCCTCCCACCATAGATAGCAAGATACATTAACATAAATCACGATATATGTACACCCACCCCAATGCTTTACATTGACATAGATCTTTTGGCTTAAAATTTCTGCAAACTGCATATTTTCTTAACACTGTGAACTTTGGCACATTCCTCTGTCAATATTTTTGGCATTCCTGCACAACACAGCTCTTTTTTTTCTTTTCAAAAACAGATATATTGTTCATATTTTCTGCTCTTTTGCAGTAGTTGCATTTAATCATTTTTCTATTTTCTCTCCACTTATTGTTAGGCACCAAAACACCAGGGCAAATTCTTTGCATGTTAAAACCTGGCTGTTACTTGGGAATAAAGCTGATTATGTTGCTGAAACGTCGCCACACCCAGTGTCGAGTGTCGCTAATGTCAGTCTGTTGGTGATGGAGTACTAAGTATTCACAAAATAATCAATCTCTGTCTTGCAGCACTAACTATTAAGTCACAACATCCAAAATGAGTTGACTTTCTTAGTGAACTACAGCCTCACGTATGTGCACACTGTATTCTGTCCGGGTGCAGCAATGTGGCCTCGCGGTTGAGTTCCGCCCTTTTCTTTTCGTCGACATAAAAAATTTTTAAGAGGTCTAAAAATAATCAAAAATATAGAGTTTTGGTATTTGGGACTCTTTTGAGAATAGAAGATCATAATTACAATACTTACGCGTATCGGTATCTTCACCCATCCCTTACTTACTTTCCCACACTGCTGCACTTGGTTGTTATGGGGTTAGCGCCCTTGGTTACCACTTTTCACCCATCATGCATCACTGCTAGCTAAGTAAATTGGCCAACTTTAACCTGTAAGTGCAAAATAACAAAGCGTTACAGCTGGACATTGATGTTATAGGCTAACAGTTACCGTAGCTCTCTCTTTAACTAGATACGTAGAATAGAAAAACGTTGATGGTACGCATCGAACTGTAACGTAACGTAAGGTAAGGATGCTTAATGTTAGCCATTAGCTGCATTGCTAGCGATATTAACGTTAGCTAAACGTCAAGCTGTTACTCTAGTTGCCTTGTCAGAAATCGTTAAAATGCTAACGTTACATTGTCTGCATTGTAGCATTGCTGAATAATTCAGTGGAATGTTAATTTTAGTCGGCGAACCACCGTGCTAATAACAAGGGACAAAGTTGGCAAAGATAGTAGTATTTTATGGACATTTCAAGGGGGTCTGACTTAAAGTTACAACCTGTTTCTAGGTGTATGGCTGAAAATAAGTGTCAACCTTGGTGAGTTACTAATGAAAGAATGGAGAAGGAACAGCACAACACTGTCGTCTTCAATTTTTCGAAAAGAGAGCTGTTTACTACCAACAATGGATACAAATCCATGCAGAAAAGGCTACGAGCTCAATGGAAAATCCAAAGGTACGACCCTTCTCTGATGTCTTCAGGCTAGCTACTTGTTTTGGATTGAACCAATACATAGTTCTATAGATTTGCTGTAATTTCGAGAAAACCCCTCAGTTGCTGAATAAATGCTGTCTCCCTTAGTATGAAGGAAGAGCTGGCTCTGGACAGGCTGAAGGGTGTCAAGTTGTGGATAACTGCAGGTCCGAGGGAGAAGTTCACAGCATCGGAGGTGATGTATCAGAGGGGAAAAAGCTGACCTGTTAAAAATCATTAACATTCTAAGATATGTTTGATGTCTATATAACTTTTCTTGGAATGTGAGATTATTGGGAACATCAAAATTAACTTTTACCTTGCTGCTTCAGGTTTTCACACAAACACACTTGTCTCATTTTGTTTCAGCTGGAGGTACTGAAGCAGCACCTGGATGGAGGAGGAAACGTCCTGGTCATGCTCGGTGAAGGAGGGGAAATGAAATATGACACCAATATCAACTTTCTCCTGGAGGAGTTTGGAATAATGGTCAACAATGGTGCATATTGGAGTTTGTTGAAATGACAATTGACTTCATCCGCACTGTTAAAGTCTATGTATTTTTCTGACAACTGTGTTGAATTCTGTGGTGTTTTTTTTCTTTGTCTTCATCACTACCGTAGATGCTGTTGTGAGGAATGTGTATTACAAATACTTCCATCCCAAAGAGGCGCTTGTATCCAATGGTGTACTAAACAGGTTTGTCTTGACAACGTATATTAAGTCACACAACACAGAAATTATATACAGTATACAAATCAGGCCCTTAATATTTGTAGCCTATATAAAGTATATGTATTCAAGTGTAGTTGCTATAAATGTATTTCTCTTGAATAAATTAGATTGAAACCAGATGCACATCAAAGTCACAATCGTCTACCCTTTTCTTGTGTAGAGAGATCAGTCGAGCTGCCGGCAAAGTGTTCACAGGAATCATTGAAGATGAAAATGTTGGAAACAATGCACAGTAAGAGATCAACTTTTACTACTGCATTTCCATTTTGAGGGGATTTGAAGAAAAACAAGCTTTTCTGTCTTTATTTGTGCAGGGCTCTCACATTTGTGTACCCGTATGGTGCCACACTGAGTGTGATTAAGCCTGCTGTGGCAGTGCTTTCAACTGGCTCAGTCTGCTTCCCCCTCAACAGGCCTGTCCTGGCCTTCCATCAAGGAAAGGTCAGAGGCGCAGTTTACTTTTAATACTCAATCACAGACCATGAAATACTTAAAATGTTCATTAATGTCCTTTATGTCTCATGAAGGAGGCTGGCAAACTGGCTGTGTTGGGTTCCTGCCATATGTTCAGTGACCAATACATAGATAAGGAGGAGAACAGTAAAATCATGGTGAGTCAAGTTGACATTTAATTTCAAATCAGCAGTGTAGGAGAGTACTCTGTCCAATGGAATTTGTTAAGCGTCAGTTTTTGTGTCGTTACTTTTCATTCCAGGATGTTGTGCTCCAGTGGCTCATGACTGACAACATTCAGCTGAATCAGATTGATGCTGAAGACCCAGAGGTGAGGAAGTATGCTTGACATGAGCATATTGTCATTGATATTGTCTATTAGATTATCTGACATCCATCTTGTCTAGGGCTGCAACTACAGATTTATTTCATTATCTATTAATCTGCAGATTGCTCCACAAGTAGTGTCAAAACACTGTGTAGAATGCTCATAGAAAGATGTACTGGAAGAACGGACACCTAACTTGGAGATGTGCCGACCACGATGAATTTACAGAATTGAAGAAAATAGTCTTGCGTCCATTGCGTAATTTAATTTCAAAGCTTTAACAATCTTCCTAGGGATTTTCACTGGCTCAACAATACCCCTAAGAACAAGAATCATGTTGAAACTTTGGTAACTTATGAAAGCAATTTTTTTCATCGATAATTTTCCAACACCCCAAACTATTTTTCAAATTGTTCTTTTGTCAAATCAACAATCCCAAAGACTCTAGAATCAGCAAATGTTTGACATTTTTGCTTTTTTTTATTTAACTGATGATACAATTATCCGCTGTGGATCAATTGTCTTTCAGTCTGCTAATCTTTGCAGCTCTTACCCTGTCCTTCTGTCCTAGATCACAGATTACACCATGTTGCCAGACACAGGCTGTTTGTCGGAGCAGCTCAGAGTGTGCTTACAAGAAGGTGATGAAAACCCCAAGGACTTCACCTCTCTCTTTGATATGTCTTTGTTCAATTTGTCAACTGACACTTTGCCCCAAGTCATTAGGTGAGAATGCAAAAATGTGTCACCTGAGTGTTTCACTGCTCTGCATTTCTCAATTGCTAAAACTTTTAGCTGTTTTCTGCAGCGCTTACAAGCAACTTAATGTCAAAGACGAGCCACTTCAGCTGATCACACCTCAGTTTGAGACGCCTCTGCCTCAGCTTCAACCTGCTGTAAGTTTCAGTCCTGCATTTCCATCCCAGCCATTGTTTTGTTAAACTGGCAATAGAGAAGGTTTTTGCTTTATGAAGTAAATGTTTATTGCATAATGTCATGGCTACTGAATGGCAAACTGTTCAGATTTGTTTTCATAAGACATTATGGGAACAAACATTTTGTTCACAGCCTCACAAGCTTACACCCAAAACACTGTCTTTTAGGTCTTTCCACCAGCCTTAAGTGATTTGCCTCCACCCATGCTGGACCTGTTCGATCTAGATGAAACCTTCTCCTCTGAGAAAGTGCGCCTGGCACAGCTCACCAATAAATGTAGGTTGTGTACTTTTCAGTTTGTAAAGGTGGACAGGTGGAGAAAATTATGTAGACACATTTGCTTCCTTAATAGAATCTTATCAGTATGTAGCTTCACTGACAAACGGAAATCTGGAACATGTGATATGCATTTTCAGGTATGCAAGAATAGACTGATAATTTCTGAAAGGTTCATCCGGGTGGTATGACTGATTTAACCCAAACAACCTGGTTCCATTCACAGGTACAGACGATGATCTAGAATTCTACGTGCGGAAATGTGGTGAAATCCTGGGAGTCACTCCAAAGCTAGATAAAGACCAGAGGGATGCAAAACACATCATGGAACACATTTTCTTTCAAGTTGTAGAGTTCAAGAAACTCAATCAGGTGAGACACCCTTAAAACTCCTACAGCTGAGTTTATTATGCATCATTGACCTCTTCTAAAATGCATTTTCCCCCTCTTACAGGAGCATGACATGGACACGGAGGCACGATTTACTCCATTGTGATTGAATTCACAATGCATTTGTTTCTTAACTCTGTTCTTTCAATATACTGTACAATTACCAAGCAGCTGTGTATTCTTTAGTATAATTTGTTATCGGACTGTTACAGTTGTGGCCTATGCTCCATAAACCTGGTACTGCAGTGATTAGAAACTGTACATAAGCTACCATTTTTTTATATACATCTTTTCAATGCATTTCATCTTTGAAAGAAATCGTTATACACGTGAGAAAAATCATACCTTTATTTAAATATTAAAATCTTTAAAACATTATGGTGTGGTATTCTTTGCATTAATCCTCACGCATGGATCCTGTAAAACAAAATGGAGATAGAACATGGTTTAGCACTTTTTGCCAGAGCAAAAGAACAATCAAAATAGACAACTACACTGAGCTCCTTACCTTCACATGTACATCCAGTGTTTTAACTAAAGTCCTTTGTCCTTGATGCATGGTGAGTGCAGAGGCAGTCATGTACCACTCATAACCCTTCTTCCTGTCAAACCTATGAATTATCCATGGTAAGGGTGATAAGAGGGACATTCTTGGCCACATCAGGGAGAAACTTCAGCACGTGAATGTTGTGAAGTCTGTGGTTTAGGACTCCATGTTTGCTCCAGAGCACTGGACTCCATGAAGGGTTTAGGGCTGTTGCCCTCGGGTTTAATCAAAGACACGTCCCATGGCATTTGAGAGGCAGTGAGATCATTGTTCAGCTGGTCACAAAAACCAGCCCCTTTCTGCTTTTGAAGGAGCACTTGGGGAGTAGAAGACATTCCTTGTAAAGGCACAGCCAGGTGACAGTTGTCAGTGTCTTGAGCGTTTAAGCTGCTCATTGAATAGGCCTGAGAGGGAGAGCTAACATCAGAGGACAGGCAGAAGGAAGCCAGGACGGACAGCCGTGCATCAGATCCATCAGCCACTGTGTCATTTGACACTCTTGATGTGGACAGTTGTTCCAGGGACAAAGCAGACAGCAAACTCTGCTCCTCAAAAAACTTCCTGTCAAGCTCCGATGGAGATGAACACTCAAAGCTTCTCATGTCTAGGAGGATACATTTTTTTAGATACCACTTAGAATCAGATCATCTAATCAGACTTAAAGCAGTGAATCAATCTTGAGAATAAAAAACATTTTCTTACCTTTAATGACAAAAACTTTATCCATTTTTCCCTCTGGATCACTGTGTGTCTGCTGAGTGCCAGGTGGGTTTTAAACTGTTGAAGCTGCGCGTTAATTGACCCAGCTGGAAGGTGAGTAGGTGATCAGTGTGGAGGAGGTGGGGTAGCATACAGCTTGGAAGGTACATATTTTATTTATGGTCAATCTTTGTTTTTTATATTTTTGTCCATACATTTTTAAACAAATGTTTAGTTCATTATGTTTTTTGAAATTGTTTTTTTTTTCTAATTAAAAAAATCTGTATCTTATCTGTATGTATGGCATTGTACAGGATTCAGCTTGTCACTATATCGTAAATTAATATATAGCCCTTGATCGTATTATACTAAGTTTGCTAATTGAACATTTTTGTTTAAAATAAGCGTTTCTTAGTTTAGATTTTATTTTGAAGCTCCTACCGGAAGCTTTCAATACAGCCCCATGACCCTGCGCGCACATGTAATGCGCATCTACGTCACCATCCAGTTTCTACGATAGAGAAGGGCGCGAGATAGAAATCCAGGAGCGCGGATAACCCGGGCGCTCCGCTCCAGCTGGTTACAAACTGCAACCCGACCACTCAATACAACAGCTCCGAGCCTCCATCGCCACCACCGACCACGTCATTAAGACAACAAACCTGTGGAATACAACCTTGTAATACCGAATATACATGCACATGACGTACAACAGCTGCAGGACAAATCACCGTCTGACCGTAAACAACAGAAACAGAGGGAAATGTCTTGGTGGCCGCGCGGGTAAGATGTGAATCTGTGTTATCTGAATTAACAGTAGCGTTAACGCTAATTATTTTATCACAGACGAGATAAACGTTAATATTTAAGTATACAGTATCGATGGCATATAGTTTGCTGTGGGGAAAGGTTTGTATTTTGACCTCTTACTTCCTATGACTACTTCACGGACCCTCGTCTGTGCCGCCCTTTTCGAAGAAACTGGATAAACAGGCTTCGGCATTGGATTTAACGCAAGACAATCACAGCGATCGAGTAAACATGTCAAACTGTGGACCGACCTCCTTATTCTGGCTAACAATAGTTTATAAATGTGAGATTGCCGCTTAGAAGTTAACCTGATAGTCAGGTTTCCCTCGCCCCACCACCAGGGCGGGGGTGAGAAGCTATTTTCTGCTTCCACTGTCAGCTCACCACAGCTGTTTGTTTCTCAGCGAGGATGGAGAGGAGGCCATGCATCAGGACACTGACTCTGATGTGGCAGAGCAGAGGGACGGTGGGAAAGTGAAGGTGAAATGGACACAAGAGGAGGTGATTGCCTGGACTTGTCTCACTGATTTGCATATTGTCTCAGCTATTCTCACCCTGTGATAATGGCTGTAGAGGCAGACAGCAGACATAAACATGCATGTTTTTGTGTTTACAGGATGACAAGCTCAAAGCGCTGGTTCAGAAAGTGGGACCCAACGACTGGAAATATATTGCCAGCTATGTACCGGTGAGTCTGGTTTTCATAGTAAGCCTGAAGGCGTCCACATAATGTCACCAGTAATCCCCAGTCGGTGTTTAAAGCTTGGTGCATTTGTTTTATTTTGCTCAGAGTCACACTGAGCACCAGTGTCAGCACCGCTGGTTTAAGGTCTTGGATCCAGAATTGGTTAAAGGTCCTTGGACAAAAGAGGAGGATGAGAAGGTAGGTGACATGTTAGCTGACGGTTTAGGGCTTTAACAGAATAGTATATTCAGAATGAGTTGTAATTCGGGTGCATTCCCATCATTCCTCAGGTTATAGAACTTGTGAATCTCTATGGCAACAAACAATGGGCAATGGTAGCCAAACATCTGAAGGGTAGATTGGGGAAGCAGTGTAGAGAGCGCTGGCACAACCACCTCAATCCCAATGTGAAGAAGTCATCTTGGACGGCGGAGGAGGACCTCATCATCTACAAGGCCCACCGTCTGCTTGGAAACCGCTGGGCTGAGATCGCCAAGCTGCTTCCTGGAAGGTAAATACTGTCCATCAGTGTTGCATCAGCTCAGAAGATGACTTTGAAATTGCTGACTTGGATTTCTGTGTGTGGAAATGATTGAAAATGTTATCATATTTATACACAGGACGGATAACGCCGTGAAGAATCACTGGAATTCCACCATCAAACGCAAGTTGGAGATGGGCTTCTATGCTGGAGAGGTCTTTAGGCCAAATGAGCTTGAAGAGCTGTTGGCCCGTGTTAATAAAGATGTGCAGGTGGGGTGTCTTTCCATGATGTTCTCCTCTGAAATGGATGCAGTGTATGAACAGTATTGAAAAAAAAAATGTGTTTTCTGATCCAGCAGGTGGCCAGTTGCTCTCAAGATGGAACAGACAAAGAGCCAGAGCAGAAAACACATCCCTCAGTAAGCATCCGCTCACATTGGAAATGTGTCACAATTAGATATAGGGTAGCTTTGAATAATCCAGTCTCACTGGAACTGTGTTTAGGGGTTGCTAAAATTACATGGTATGGCAGTGCATTGTATTGCTTCCTCTTGCTATATGATTATTGTCAGATGTTGATATTATTATTGACACGTGCAGGCTCTCTAAACAGATTCCCACAACAGTTTTACTCACCAGAGACACTACTCCATGATTCCTTGTCTTGTGGTGTAAAATTCTGTAAATCTTCATTTATACAGTTTGAAAAGAAGCAGCTCAGCCTTTTGCCAGATTATGGCTATTTAACATGTACAAGTTGTAGTCAGTGTGTTAAAGAGGCAATAAGCTCTAGGCACTTTTGTACACATTGTTTCATCTCAGTTCATGTCAAATTCAGGGAAACAGACACCATAATCCAATGCAGAAGTACATTGTGTGCACTTAACCATATATTGTGATGTATTGAATCTGCTTGAAAGATTATTTGTATTACACTGCAGTAATTACATTTTAAATGTCAGTATTGTCATAGTTGTCTACTGTTTCCACCAGCTACAGGAAGCATTGGTCTCTGCCCCTGTTAAAGTCCGACCCAGTGAGGCAGGACCGTCAAAGCCTGAGTCCTCTCCAAAGGAGAGTTTAAGCCCAAAAACTGAAACAGACTCAACCTCAGGAGACATGAGCTGCTCCAGCTGGGTGGTGGACAGCTCAGGTTTTCTCTCCCCTAATGGCCCAGCACTGAAGGAAGTGCTGGACTTGGTGGATGGGGTAAGTGTCCTCGGTAACCAACACATAGCTTGTAATCTAAATGTGTGTAAACATGTGTGTCTGCAACCTCTTTACAAAATGTCTTTTTCTATCAGGACCTTGAAGGTTGGTGCAACCTAGCAGCCTTTGACCTGCCAGAGGAAAGTCCGAGCCCAGAGCGCCACCAATTCCGTCTGGAGGGCAGTGCCTTGCAGGAGTTGAGCAAAGGCAGCAAGGGGGAACTTATCCCGATCTCCCCTGGAGGAGTCACTCCGCCCTCCATACTGAACCACAGAAGCAGGAGACGCATCGCCTTGTCTCCCGATGGCAACTCCATGACTCCCAAGAGCACTCCTGTCAAAATCTTGCCTTTTTCTCCATCTCAGGTAAGTAATATAATGCAGTAGCATAGACCTGGGCAACGTCATTTGAGACACTCCACTAACCGCAGTGTGTTGTTCCAGTTCCTCAACTTGTGGACCAAGCAGGACACTCATGACCTGGAGAACCCGTCCCTCACATCAACACCAGTTTGCAGCCAGAAAGCCATTGTTACCACACCGCTGCAACGCGACAAGACGCCGCTCACTCAGAAGGAAAACTCAGCGTAAGTGATCTAAAACTAGTGACATGTTTATAGATGGTTCCATTTAGGATCCAGTGTCTGGTCAGCAGTATTCATGGATTCATTTAGACCATCAAGTCTATTATCAAACCTATATCTCACTCTCACTCTTTATTTATTAGCAATGATCAGCTGATCATCTTCATCAGTTTAAGATAATTATTAATATGTCAACTTTTAAGTACATCACTCATTCTGTCCAGGAGGCTGTTCCTTGAATGCATCACATACATTTAATTAACATGTATTGTAATTTCACGTATTAACCTGCTCATTTTAAGGTTGTAGCTACAGATTGCGAACATTAGTTTCTTGCAAATGTGAAAATGGTAAACTTAATAGGATACGATTAAAGATGCGAGTCCCTTAATCGATGCTGGATTTGAATTTGATTTTAAACCTCTGCGTATTGTTTTCATGTAGATTTGTCACACCCAACCACAAGTCAGATCTCTGTACAACCCCACGGACTCCAACGCCGTTTAAAAATGCCATGGAGAAGTACGGTCCTCTGCAGCCTCTGGTGAGCATCTGTGACAGTCATTAAAAAGTTATGAGATCAGTCTATCGTTTTATCAACACTTCATTAACAGTACAATGTGATATGTGTGTGTGATGTCAGCCCCAGACTCCAAATCTTGAAGACGACATAAACGAGGTCATCCTAAGAGACGCTGGGATAGACTTGGTTGTTGTACGCACGACTCCACCTGAGCAGAGACGCAAAACGATGGTAACTTTCATTGTTTAACACTTATTTGAACGTTTTTAATTCACTGTTAAAGGTATACCATAACATTTTTATTCATCATCAGACATAAGACAACATAATAAAACCTCATTTAAGAAATTAGCTTATTCAAAAAACAAGTACTGTTGTACTTCATTCTTCATTCTTGAATATAAAAACGTTTGGAGCAACAGTTATTCAGTAAGACCACTGAAATTAGACCTCTGAATTATCTCAACGTTGGTGAAAGTTCTGTTGTAAATTAGATATGAAAGCTTTAAACGTATTTTAGATGAATTGGATGTGTACACTTTGAAATAATGTGATGAAAATGGTGAAATTGTATGTAAGCTAACGTGTGATGCAGGGGATTCCTACACTGAAGAAATTGTAAACAAACATTATGATCCAGTCTATTGAGTTGCAGAAGCTAACGCAACAGCTACTAGCTTAGATGTGAAGTCTGAGTTCAGCCCACTGTTAAAGTGAATGGTAACGCTTTAGCCCAGTGTAAATTTAGTGTATGGTACAAGCTAGACTTCTTCTGCAAACTAAATAAGAGCTGGAAAAGTGTCCTCAGCGTTTACTTGTTAGTTTATTTGTGATCAAGCACCTGTTGCAACTCCTTAGTGTATGTATGTAAACTAACACGCTAGATTTGTTGAAGCTGAACCTTGTTCCCCTTTAATGCAGACCAAAAACCCACCCAACATTTATATGGCTTTTGTGCGCATTGTGAATGTAAATGTTACTCCTGGCTCAAATAACCCTGCAGTTGTCACAGGTATTTATCGGCTCTGGCTTAGTTGAGCTGTAAAGTAAGCGTGACACCTGAGTGAACGGTGGGACTGCGGTGAAAGACATTAAAAATGTAACCAATTCATGTGCTACTTTCGACAGAGATCAGAAAGAAGCGAGATGTCTCACTCCTTAGCAACTACACTTATCAGCTCTTGGGGAAAAAATTATGTATCTAATTCAGATTATTAGATTAAAACAAGTTAAATGGCTTCTGGATGTATTCTTATAAAGTATATGATTTGCTACTTCCTACTGTTCACTGTTTTAAAAAACAGAAGGGCAAACTCGTTCATTGGTAATGTGAACGGAGGTAATTGCAGATTATAAGTGGGTTTACACGCGTAAAAAAAACAACCCTGCGCATACGCGCTAATTGTAGTGTAAAAGTGGTGGTCGTTTGACTGCTTGGGAGCATTAAGTACTTGTTGTTTTTCAGCTCTAGTGATTCACATTCACACCTAGGAGCTTTGCATTACAAAGACAGTGGTCCACTGTGTGTCAGTAGACGGCTGCATGGGAGTGTGAAATCCCCCATACGCCTACTTCCTCAAAGCAGATATTTCTCAGCTTCTGCCACAGCTGCAATTCAAGAATGCTTTGAACCAATGTGTTTTAGCTTCCTCGCTGAAATCTAGATGAAACCTACTTCCGCTTACCACCTAAACTTACTGTTATTGCTTTATTTATTTATTTTTATTCCTAGCATCGGCCTCCTATGAAGAAAGTGCGTAAATCATTGGCCTTGGATGTCATGGACTGCCAGGTGATGCCTAAATCCAGACGCAAGTCCCTCAAAACTGAAGTCAAACCCAGCATCAAGGTAAACAATGTGCAAACGTGTAAGTTATTAGCCTGTCCCTAGATTGAATGCATCTTAACAGTTTCTTGTCTCCTTTTTTTGGCCACAGGAGGAATCCGTATTAGTTCCTCTCAACTCCTCCTCATTTTGCAGTAAGCAGCATGAAAATATTCTGGATCAGGGCTTCCTTTTGGGGCCAAGTGACAGTGCCATATTTCCCAGTACAATGGCTCCCACTCCAGTAAGTTCCAGCTTTAACTTTTAATGGAATGAATACTTTCAACAATGAAAAAGTATTTTAACATGACTTCTTTACTTTAATTTGATTCTACTCTGATGATTTTTTTTTTTTATCTTCAGATGTCTAAAGAATGGGAGACAATTGTCTGTGGACAGACGAAAGACCAGCTCATAATGACGGAGAGAGCACGACGCTACCTTCGCTCACTAAAACCCCACGCTACCAACCGGGCTCTGATTCTGTCCTGAGACTTCAACATGTTGAAAAAACACAACTTAATATTGCTGTTTTCCCCCTTGCTTTTTGCTGTTGTAATTTGTGGAGGGGAGAACCTGACTTGTGTAGATTTAGCACAGTTTTTGAACAAGTCATTAGCAATCAAGCTATCAATATTGTGAGAGAATGGAGCTTTTAGATTAAGTCTCACTCCAGAGGCCTATTTCCAGGCTTGAGAAAAGTAATTCATTACAGTTCATTGTATTGTTGTCATTTAAACATGTTGAATAGAAGAATGAATGTAAAATTGAAAAATCACGGCTATATATACGTTTGCTATCACTGAAAAGACAAGGTTTTACGTTGCATAATGTATCTGTCATGTTAGAGTTTTTAAAAATTTGAATAGTACAAACACTCAGGTTGCACCTCCATACCTAAAGCTCTGTTGTATAATATGTGAATATGGAGTAAATTCGGACAAGAGATCAATGTTGAAAATGTCAAGCTAGCCTTGTCTGTTTAACGTGTGTATAGATTTATAATATAAATCTCAATACAACAAAGGAGGGCATCACATGAGTTAAGCTAGACATCTGGAAATCTAAGAACACAAATAATCCATCAATTTGACTCACTGCTTACTGAAATACAACAAAGTGATGAATATACTTGGGAAGGTTTTATGTTGTATCCAAGTTGTTCAAATATAATGGAGGCATTGAAGGCGTACCAATGTTGATGGCAACAGTATTATGTTATTTGGCACTGTTTGTAAATATTTAGTGTTGTATGTTTTTACTTTATCTTAAAACAATTTGTTAAGAATTGTAATTTAAAAAACAAAGCCTGTAATATGGCCAATATACATTTTCTTCCTGGTGTGAATGCAAGGCAGCGTTATACTCTACTGCATATCAAACCTTTCATTTAACAGTTGGCTAGTTGTGGTTTTATAACGGGTTCGGTTCAACTTGGATTAATGTCTAAAACAGTTCCAGTAAATATCAACACAGGTCTGTGTTACAGAATAGTGTACAGTTTCACATTTCATTTTAGCGAATGGTTAAAGTGGTTTCAGGTTTATTGTCCATTTCCCTGCTGTTTTAGTGCCTGGAAACAAGTCAAAGGACAATAAAATACTTCAAGATGGAACATTGTTATGTCATTTCTTGGATGCCTGTAATTTACTTGAGATTATCATAAATATCAGTCTCAATTAATTTCAGAACCCTATATCAGGATTTTTATACATGTCACAATATATGTAGGTAGATGTGGGCCTTATGTGTAATTAATCTGAAGTATTTTAAATGCTTAAAAATAGATATATCTTGAACAGACTTAGTTACATATTTAATAGGTTCAATTGATAAATGATTATAAATATAAAGTAATTGCTTGAATGACTATTTAAAACAATAAATATATAATTAAAAAAGTTCTACTTGTTTAGGATTAAAAATATGCCGTAATCTATTTATTAACATTATAAATGTGGTAATACCTTGGTAATACGATAGTCATAAAATCATCATAATTTTATTATATGGCACAAAGCGTGCAATTCTGCCAACGTGTACTTTAGACATTGACATTGCCTTTATTTTGAAATTTCAAATGTGCAACCGGATATTACTTGTGATGACAGCTCGCTCTCCGAGACACCGGAAGCAATCGTCGGTTTTGGTGACGCTGCATTAGACTGCAAGACATGGACCGGTCTAGTAAGTGAATTACTTCTTAAATTTCAGATATGATATTAAAAAAAATGGATGTTCTTCGTGCAATTTGCGTTTTGTATGCCTTTAAGGAGATGCTAGTTTCATAATTAGTGGATTAATGGCTCACGGCACGTGAAGTGAGTTGCTTCCTTCTGACGTTAGCTAGCTCGCCTTGTTAGCTTAACCTGCAATGAACGAGCGAGCGTTGTGTCAATGAATGAATTGATATCGTGAGAAGAGGTAGTGGATTAGAAAATTGTTTTATAGTTTCCCCTCTGTGTTTAAAGATAAATACTCCTCTCGACTGGCTTGCAGGTTAACTTGTGTAACTGTGTCCGCAGGGTTGCTCGGGTTGTTCGTCGTCAGCCTGGCTCTTGCTGGAGCTCAGGCGCTCACACCGGCGCACTACCTCTCCCTGTCTGATGTGTCCCGACTGCAGAACCTCCTGAGCCAACAATTCACCGACCTGGAGTCTGCATACTACTCCGTTGTTGGTCTGACCAAGCTTGGAGCAACTGTTCCCGATCAAGACGTAAGAAAATCGCCAATTTATGCTGTTACTAGTAATAAGACGAAGGGGTTCTTGAAATATACATTTAGTCATACACATTCAGATGTCTAAATGATACATATCACATGAAGTGTTGTTGCTCAGTGTTCTCTAACATGTTCTTTTTTTTTTTTTATTCCAGGGAGTATGCCAGTTCGTAAAATCCCAGCTTGACCCCACTAGTGTTGACTCTCTCTTCTTTGCTGCCGAGATCAGTCAGGCCATTTCAGGATGTGAAGTATGAAGATACTATTATGGCTATGATTCTTGTTTCTGTCCCATAGCCATTCATCACATTCAAAAGCATTCATGGATATAAGTGTGCAGCTTTGTTGGGCAAAATAGAAAAAATGAATGTTTGAAATCTGCATAATTGCTTCACCATAAAGATGATAAAACCATCCGTCATATGATTTTATGAAAGCAGAATAACCATATATATGATAATAAGTTTGACCTGAACATTGATGTGTGCAGTATGGGCTTGGCTGTACTGTACTGTGAGCCACTAAGAACCAAAATATTGATTTGAGATTTTGTTCACTTCGTAGATCCCCGTGTCCAACGAAACCCGTGACATCCTCCTGGCAGCAGTCAGTGAGGACTCCACCATGACACAGATTAATCGGGCGGTGAGCGCGATCGGCTCTCTGGGGCTTCCTCTGGCTTCCCAGGAAGTTGTTGGCGCTTTGACAGCTCGCATCAATAAAGAGGACAATGTTATGGCGTAAGTGTTAATTACGCTGGTAAAGGACAGCAGTAGCATTATGTGTATAAGGACCTGCAGTGATTGTACAAATTGGGATCAATTAACAATAAATGTTTATGCTCTTTGGACAGTATCACTTCAGCTCTGCAAACAGCAGCCCGCCTGTCTCAGCAGGCAGAGCTGGGAGGAATTCTCGAGGAAATTGAGGTGAGCTCTTTAACTACCACCAGGTGGTGCTGTGTCACTGTCCTTTGACTCAGAGAGACTGAGTGGAACCTTCATTATGTACCACTTCCTTCTGTTTTCAACATAATCAATTTTAACCTACTTTCTTTTTTTGCTATTTTTCTTTCAGGACTTGACCGCTCGTTTGGATGATCTTGGTGGCATCTACCTCCAGTTTGAAGAGGGACTTGAGGTGACTGCCATGTTTGTGACTGCTGCTTATTCCCTGTCAGATCACGTGGACATGGAGCCCCCTCTGAAGGAGGTATGATCTCTAGTCCATCAGCTGTTTTTCAAGTGTTGGTGTTATTTTTCCTCTAAAACTGATGGACAATGTTCTCCCCCAACAGGACCAGGTCATCCAGCTGGTGAACTCTATCTTCAGCAAGAAATCCTGGGACTCTCTGGCTGAGGCCTTCAGTGTGGCGAGTGCCGCAGCTGCTCTCTCCAGCAACCGCTTCCATGTGCCGGTCGTTGTTAGTGCTCAGGGCCCGGCCACAGTGTCCCACAGCCAGCCGACCCTGCAGGTGCAGATGCTGCTACTTAATCCAGCTAGAGTCCTCTGCATGGTCTTTAATCACCTGATAGTGACCCTGTTTCTCTGTCTCATGCACAGCTTCTTGTCACTGATGTCATGTCTCAACCTTTGGCCTCAGCCAACGTGCTGGTGGAATCTGCATACGCTGTGGCCTCCAAGAGCATCATTCTCAGCCAGGCACCATTCACACTTAATGAGTACGTATCATTAGAGTGATAAGTGTTAGCTTCATATTATTTACCAGAGACAAAATCAAAATAATAATTAAGTTGCATAAGTGCACCATGAAGAACTAACATTAATTACTGAGCTCCTGCTGGAAAGAGTGATACCAAAGATATTTTTGTTTGTGTATAAAAATGTCATGGTGGTCAACAAATAACTGCTGGAGTATGCAAAACATTTGGTCCAACTTCACTCAGCATTTGAAGTTGCAAAAAGAAATGTTAGTTGAGGCTCTTTTTAAAAATGGCATTACAGTCTGTGTATAGCAAATTATGTTAAGTTAAGTTTGGAAATTGAGTGCAAAGACTTGAGATTGAGATTCCAAAAGCAGGAAAAAATATACACATGACATTTCGGTAACTCAATAGATGTTCAGAAAATAATATCAGGCAAATTGTTGATCCATTTAGATTATGTTTAGCTTAGCACATTACGTTTCTTTCATGGTTGTATTTACTATATTTACTTATCTCAATCGGTTTTGAACTGTTTTGAGGCAACATTCTTCATCAGTACTTCCAGGTTGTGATAGGACATGCACTATGTTTCTTTTTTCCCCAATTTTCAGTGGCGTCTTTGAACTGAACTTCATGTCCAACCAGCCAGCCAGTGGATACTACCAGTTCACTGTTGCAGTGACCGGAGATAGCAGGCTGGTTGCCAATCATGTTGAGGTGAGGTGGTGTTTGGTTGCCAGTCAATTTGAATGTGGTTTTGTTACTCTTTGTTTATTGATTTGCATTGATGTAACTTCATGTTTTGCTTATGTCCACCTGTAGCTTAAAGTGAAGGTGTCCACTGAGGTGGCTGTCACTAACATGGACCTCTCTGTGGTCGATAAGGACCAGAGCATCGGCACAAAGACCAGCAGGTTAGGAGACAACTTTTAAAAGTGAAACCTTTCTTTCTAAGCCTTAGCAGCTTGATAAAAGTATACTGGATGCTCTTGTCTTCTAAATGATCCAGGGTGGACTATCCTTCCAAAGCCAAGAGCTCCTTCACAGCAGACAGCCACCAAAACTTTGCTATGTCCTTCCAGCTGGTTGATGTCAACACTGGAGTGGAGCTGACCCCACACCAGGTGTGTAATCAGGGTGGGACATGAAGACACTCAGCAGCAAAAATGAAAAAATCTTATGGCTGTTTCATTATTCTTTTGTGACCACACAGCATTAGATTTATATCTTGTTTGACAGAGCCAGCTTCAAATCCTATTTTAGATTAAGATACATACATTTTGTCTGTCACAGACTTTTGTAAGACTGCACAACCAGAAAACTGGCCAAGAGGTCGTGTTTGTGGCTGAACCCGACAGCAAGAATCTGTACAAGTTTGAGTTGGACACAGCAGAGCGGAAATCCGAGTTTGACTCCATCTCTGGTACCTATTCCCTCTACCTCATCGTTGGGGATGCTACCCTGGAGAATCCCATCTTGTGGAATGTGGTAAGTGTCTCTTCAGCCTTGGTTGTGGTAATGAGGATTATTTACTCATGTAACAAGTTCCCAGCCAGTCAGTAGTTGATATTAGGCTCTAACACTGATTTGTATTCTTTTAAAAGGCTGATGTGGTTCTGAAGTTTGTGGATGAGGAGGCACCGGCTACCATCCAGCCCAAGACTCTTTACGTACCCAAACCAGAGATCCAGGTAATACTCATGTTCTCCTTATTCCTATCAGATTAACCACTAATTTCCATCGGAATAACTCCTTATTTATATCAGGATAACTCCTAACAGATTTACTCCTCATTTCTTAAAGATCAACTCCTCTTTTCTTTCAGATTATCTCCGTCTTTATGTCAGAATATTTTTCTTTCTTAGATCCCAGTTAGTCTTTATTTCTGAATTATCTGAATTACGTATTATTTATGAGTCCAGCAGTTTAACCTCTCCTCTTCTCTCCGCAGCACTTGTTTAGGGAACCAGAGAAGAAGCCTCCCACGGTGGTTTCCAACACCTTCACTGCACTCATCTTGTCGCCGTTCCTGCTTCTGCTCATCTTGGTAATATTGCAAACTTTGTTCACGATGTTTCCGGCTTTGCTTTGTTTTGTGTCTTTGCCATCAATTCCAATGTCGAGCAACTTATTTATGGAAATGATTTACAAACCATTACTGTTATTTAAAGGCACACCTAATAACAAAGCTACTTCCATCAATACTCAAAAGCTTTTTTAATCGAGCATTCATCTTTGTTATAATAGTTGTAAGCACAGTGGTCTATTTTTTTCTCCCAGAAAAGCTCTTCAGTAGGAAGCCTTCGTACACAGTGAATGAGGCTCCAGTACTGCATGAATATAATGTTTGTTTTAATTATTTTTTTAATTTGAAATCACAAAAGCTGCAGTGTGTTTTTTTTTCCCTGCCATTTGCAGTGCTGAGTAATAGTTATTGTTGCGGTGGATCAGAGCATTGTGTGCTTGGCGGTAAACAATTTGTCAGCCCTTTTGTTTGCAGCTCTCGCAGAGGATCCAGATCACATTGTCTTTTATTCTCCCTCTCGTCTGTAGTGGTTTAAACTCGGCGCCAACATTTCCAACTTCAGCTTCTCTCCCAGCACCGTTCTGTTCCATGTAGGACACGCAGGTGAGTCCCTATCTGTGATATGATTTTTCTTCCCCCCACATTTGATTATTTTCCAGCATCCTTATCTGCTATTTACCTGCTGTTGTTCAAGATGATGAATGAAGTGAATTGCAGTAATTACAGTGTGTGGCATTGTGCATTATCATAGTTAATTATAATTAATTTCAGCTATGCATTAATCATGAACTTCCCCACACAAACTCTGATGAGATATCCCCAAACCACAAACATTTCCCAAACTTTCTCAGTTTTGAACATCACAGTGTAGTTACTGTCAGAATGTAGTTGACTATATGTATTCAGTTAGTCTTAAGAGTCTAATAAATTAAATCATTCAGAAGGGGATCCAGTTCAATTCAATGTGAATATGAATTATAATCTCAGATATTATTTCAAACAAAAATGGTTCAAATTTGATTCCACAACTATTTGTTTGAATAATTATGAAGACTGCATTGCCTCCTGTAAATAAATTGTAGTCAAATGAAGAAAGGGAGTTATAAAGTGAAGGTCAAATTAAAGAAGTATGAAATGTATGCTACAATATGTTTCTGAAAACATTTTAAGTGAGAACTAGGCAGTGAAGTAATAGAATCTTGGTTTATAATTTATCAGACGGTTTCCTTGGTTTGGCAGGTCACCCCTCACTTGATTTGAGAGAGAGAGACAAAGACTCTCTTTGTGTCCATAGATGTGAGCATAATAAAAGTCAAAAGTACAGTCTGTATGTATTTAATAACTCCAGTAGCTAAAGACTTTTCAAAGACGTCTCTTGAGCTTACCTAATTTGGACATTTTCCCCGAAGATGAGTCATCTGCTAACTTTCTCTCTTTATGAACATCACGATCCAGTTAGCTTTAACCATACAGACTCGTTTTGTTAGTGTCGTCTTTGGGCCATACGTTAGCTGTGAATATGTTTGAAAACACTATATTCCATTATAGTACTGTCTTCAAAATATGTAGTGATGGGTTAAAAAAAATAAAGAAAATTTGACACTGACATTAGGGATGTTATATTACATTATTGTTATGGGAGGCGCCTCACGATTTGATACAGAGGGCTACAGTGTAATTCTAAAACTATTATTGCTGCATTAACTTGGTTGTTTCATTTCAGCCATTCTGGGCCTGATGTATGTCTACTGGACCCACCTGAACATGTTCCAGACTCTGAAGTACCTGGCAATTATTGGTGGCGTAACTTTCCTTGCCGGGAACCGCATGCTGGCCCAGAAAGCAGTGAAGAGGTACGTCTCCCAATGGTGCCCGGCACAAATGATTTCTAGAGAGTCCTTCATCCCAGAGAGGAAGCCTAGCCCTTTTTAGACGACGAGGATACGGGATCTTTGGGGCCTCTTGGTAGTTCTTAGCCTTAAACCTGAGGAAAAGTGGCTATTCCCTATCAGTAGCTCCTCAGTTGGTCCCGGGAGGCTGACTTCAGTGGCAGGGGGAGAGCTGGTGTGTGCTTTGATCAGGAGAGAAGCGTGGTAGCAAGATCCATCAGTGTGATGATCTGAGTGGGCAATTTCTTCACTATCAATATGTAGAGCCCTCAAAGTGCCAGAGGGAGCAATTTGCAGCCTGTGTCACTGACTCCTGACGTCATTCTAGAATTGTTCACTTTTACTTCCTGTTCTTAAGACCCTTAACCCTTTTAAGCACGTAGATTATTGCAATTAATGATTTCGCAAAATATCCAGTAAGGACTTTATTTTCCTTCTTTTCCAGCTAGTCTGTCTCCTTGCAGCTGTGTCTCTTTAACCCCTCTATCCACCCCTCGCTGTCTCTTTGCTCCTTTTCAGGATTGCCGCAGAGCAAAGTAGTAGGTTGGCAAAGTATAGGAGCCTACGATAAAGCCCCCCCCATTTGTAACAAATGAGTCGGTCGTGCTTCAAGGCTGAAGTAAGGGCATCCTCAGAGAATGCATCTCCATTATGGCTGGCAGCGTGCATGGCTGTGTGGTGCTCACTCATTCTAACTCCAGAGTGTTCACATTTACTTGCCGCCCTCCTCCTAGTTTGCCTCTCACTCATCTCACCCATGACCATTACAGCCATATCCACACCATCACTTTAATAAACCCTCCACTGTGTTCTGTTTGACTGACATGTTTCGCGTTCATGAGTCAAGGTGTGCATCATCCAGATCTGAGCCATTAGTCATGAGAGTTCCCCTGTGTTTTGCCACCATACATTCTGTTTGTTCCTGAAGGGAGCGCATTTAAATGCATGATCAACCTTGTGTGTGCTTTGAGAAAGATGAGCTGTTGAAGACATACTCCCGTTTGTTTTAACTGATGTTTTTTTTTTTTTTTTTTCTCTTCCACAGAATTGAGAAAAAATAAGGGCGGGAAAATTAAAAGAAGACACTGACAAAGCTCATTTTTGTTTCCAAGGAGTCATTCAACGAAGCATCAAATCAGACTTTAACACACGGCGTGGCAGTTCAAGAACCCATTCAACAGTTTAAACATGCAGTTTGTCTGTGTTGCCAAATGGAAGAAATGGAGACATCACAGTGTCTCTGAGGACAAACGCTCACCTACTGAGGGCTGTACAGCTACTGATCATTGCACTTCATCTTCCTGTGAGATTTTTTTTTTCTTATTGTCCAACATGCCCGTGTTTTCTAAGTGAGCTGGGATTTTTATTTGTGGTCTTTTGATTGATTTTTTTTTTCCGTTCATTTGTGGACTTTCTTTTTTTTGTACATTCCTCTCTGTTGTTGCTCAGTGCCCATTTCACCTCAGAACAGAAGCTGTAATTCAACATGTTTCAGCTGATGAAAATCATTGGCAGTAGCACTGATTCTTTGATCATTACTAACTATGCCAGTGTGCTTGCGTCTTTGGTACATCAGATGTGTGGGAGAAGTGGTGATCTCCTATTTGATACAGAGTTAAGTTCCCCCCAGAAAAAATGTTAATAATGAAATATGGGCAATTTGAGGATACGATGTTTTTGTAATGAAGGAGAGGAAATAAAGAATCTGAGGTGAATTAAAAGTTTCTTGTCTTTCTTTGGCAGCGTAAAGAAACGGGAGCAGTGCATGTTATTCCAAGATAACATGCACTTACTGCCTTAAACTTTCTTTTGAGGGGATTGAAACATTGTGGGTTCAGTGGAAAACAAGTTTGGGAGATTAATGAGCAGATGTGTGAGATCCCAAACACATTTGAAAAGTTGCATTTACATCCTCCGCCAGCGATCGGGCTTATGCACAAGCTTTAGGTGGGGTGCTTGCTAAAGCTTTTATCTTAGCAGCTACAGTCAATTTAGCATACAGAACGGTGGAAATTACATCTTCAAGTCAATTATGTGGGACAAGCTGTATGGAGCTTTTTTTCTTATTTTCATACAGTTGTTTAGGAGCAAGAAACAGAACACAACATGTTTCCCGAGCTTGAGCGGCTGTGGAGGTTTAATAACAAGAAAATATCATACTAAGAAGACTGTAATTGTAATTGGGCAGCCACTTGATACAGCTAACCCAAACTGCTGTAGTCTCACGTTAACTTCATTTTTAACTTGGAATGCAATTTCCACTGTACGAGGGTTGATTTGTCCCTTATTTTTTAGTCACATGAGGAAGGAATCTCTCTAAAGCCGGTATGGAGTACAGCCTGACCAAGACCTAGCGCGGCAGATATTATCATTACATATTGGTCTACCACAGATATTGGTCTATCAGTTTCTAGCTACACTTTCCAAAGTTGTAGTGCTAATGAATGTAGCTGAGCAAGAAGGGCCTATTTGTTCTTAAAAAAATGCATGAAGTCAGTGGAGCATTTATCACTTGTACCTGTGCTGTGACTACACAATAGGTCTAGCAGGGGTCCCTACTGAACAGGTGCCACAGAACTAACAGGACAGTGAGAAAAATATCATCCACACTGTGTCAGTGCTCACACAGTCCTGAGAAGAGGGCCAGTCAGTTTGTAGCAGCACCTGTTTGTAGCAGCTGTGAAGCCCAGCTTCTCACTGTGCGACAGACAGAAAGGTTTGGGTTACTTCACCTGAGAGAATCTTGTGTTTTGTTACTATTTTTTTTGTCAGTGCTGTTTTTGCTGCTCTGAAATGGTGAGGGACTCAGTTTGAAAAGTGATGTCACATTCTTCCCTCCAACAATTGGGATTTAGCAGCGCTGGAATCAGAATCTGATAACTGTGGGTGGGATGGTGAAATATGTGGGCAAGCCATGACCACGCAGTCCTGATTAATGAATAGTTTGTTTGTGACGTATGATCAGCAAACTGTACCAGTGTAAAATATGCAGGATGGAGTGTTGCATATGACGTGTATTAGTGGACTGTTACTACTGATGCATTGACCAAGAAGCATTTTAATATCTATGGTTGAAGTGGGGCTAATTTTGAATACCTCTTATAAGTGGTTCTTAAGTCACAACCCCTCATCACTGAGACTGTTCACGACATCCTGTCAGTTCCACAATTTTTCTTTTGTTTTACAATCAGAACTCATGTGATTCACACTTTGACTCACAAACGCACTCAGTAAAATCTATTTTAAGGCACATGACATCACGGTGCAGGTAATGTAATTTTAAAAACTATTCTCCAGTCAAATTATGTTATTTTTTTTTTTTGTCCACATCCAATTAACTCAGTAACCCCTTTGTTAGTCCCAGCCCCCCACATAGAGGAACAATGCTTCACTTACTGTTGGGTCATTTAATATATGTCACTATATTATGTTTTACAAGCAAATCATATGTATTCAAGCAACTTGTGGGCAACTGAATTGGCGGGATCTGCAAAGCAACTAATAGGCCTAACTAAAAAAGTTAAAATATTTTCCTCTGAAAGGTGACTTAGGATATGGTAGAGTTAGATAGTTACTTTAAAATCCATTGTTGTTTAAGATTAAATTAATACAATTATTCCATATTGGTATTTCAGTAGCCACACTACATAAAAATAACATACTTGTAATACTGTTCAAGCAAGATTGTTTAATTTAAAGGGGCACTACGTAGTTTTGGAGAATAAATTCAAACTCAGAATTTTAGTATTTACAATATTAATGAGGTAATAATACCATCCCAGAAAATATCAATCTTTCCAGAACTGAATAAACAAGCTGTTCTCAGAGGAAAATAAGGTCCCAGGAACACTGTTAGAACTCAGAAAGGTGGCAGGGTCCGCCACATATAAACATGCACATGTTTCTTCCGTCATGAAAATAAAGAGTTTGTTTATTAAGTTGGATTAGGCATTCCAAAAACTACATAGTGGACCTTTAACTGCTGGACATAAGGAGTCATGAGCAGGGCTGTAGGTTTCGTCACAGCTTTAATGGGAATACAAAAAATGACAACATCATTTTGGTCTGTACAGAACAGGTCGGAGGGAGTTTTAGAAAACAAGCAGTGATGTCTGAATAGTGCCGCAACAAGAATTTCCTTGTTGTCCACTCCATCAATCTCAACTCTCAACTCAGCAGTCTGTGGGGAGGAAAGACTGACGTCAGCACGCTGTAAAAGTCAGATCAGTATTTATAAATGTTTTCACTGGAGCGATGAGCTTTATGGTAGCTGTTCACCTGGGCCTCATGATGTTCCCGTGCACTCCTCTGTATCTCTGATTGCTCAGGATGGAGGTAAGATCTTCTTTATAGGTCCCTTCATAGATGTCCGACCGACGCTTCACGTAGCTCTCACTTTCATCTCTGTGGAAAGAAACCATCAACCGCTCGTGTTTGACTGTGTAGTCCTGTTGTTAATCTTACAATCCTCAGAGCTGCAGACTGAACTGACACCATGCCTCGTGTTCTACCTACCCCAGCCGTTTGCCCATGATTGTCTGAAGGAACTTCCTGGCAGAGATTTGACCCAGGACCTTCCTGTAGCTGTTTGTAAAGATGGCATCAGCGTGGCGTCCTGAGCTAAAATCAGGAGGTGGAAACTTAATTACATGACCGTGTTCATGAGTAGCTTTCAGAAGTATAGTAAACTGCAGTGCCATGAAGCAACGATAAAAGCAGTAGTCCAGCTTAAAGGGTCAGTTCATGTAAAAGCACATCATGGCCCAGCTGCGCAGATGTTGAGGGGTCCTTGTCCTTCTGTCTAACCCTCCTGTAAACTTCAGTTTTCCTTTTTTTGGAACCACGTTCTAACAAATAAGGAGTCTCTCTAAAAACTGTTCACAGTGATGTCTGGAAATTATGCTGGAGTAACTGGTACACTTTTTATGGAAGTACATGCTGATGTTGAATAATGGAAAAAAAAAAAAACCTAAAACATTCAAAGATTTCACGGCTGTGAAGACTACTGGAGCAGATTCATTCGCCTCTCTTCTACTGAGGTGGAGGCGGAAAACAGCCAGATATTTTA
This sequence comes from Diplodus puntazzo, assembly GCA_963678695.2. NCBI lineage: Eukaryota > Metazoa > Chordata > Actinopteri > Spariformes > Sparidae > Diplodus > Diplodus puntazzo. The sequence continues at coordinate 30,459,607 of OZ023157.1, read as the reverse complement.
AAATGAAACAAACCCTGATCCCCTGAAGGTAAGTAAGATTTTTTTTTTCTTGGTTTGGGGAAACTGACCCTTTAAACCGCCCTTTACATCGGCCACTCAGTCCTTGTTAACAAACTGACCGTATCTCTGTCAGCTCCCTGGGAGGACTGGCGTCTTCCTGCAGCTGCTCTGCAGGATTCTTCATAGAAGATGTCATCAGGATGGACGTATCCCTCTGGCCGAACCTGACAAACATCCACGTTAACTAAATGAATGTGAAACATCGCACACAAGCACTTCCACATGCACGTTATCCCCGACTGGTGTGTAAATGTATTCAGATGTCTGCCCAGAAAATGTATTGATTAAATTATTAAACAGAGTTTTGATGGTGAAGTTGGATTTCAGACAAAAACAATATCTTAAAAACACTCCTGTAAAATAAAATATTCTGCAGCTTGGCTGTGATTAAGGCACCGTGTAAACATAACATGCTGATTAATGCAGACACCTTGACCCTTTTTAGCATAACAAGTGCCGAGGGCACAGCCATGACATGCAGTGAGAGGTTTACACATCATGTGCTGCATGCATGAATGTGCCTGTTCTTAAAGCCCTTATGTCACATATTACATTATTATATTATACGCATGTTGATTTTATCTCTGTAAATATGAATTAATAAAAGAATTGTATTTAAAAACACACATATATACACAAGATTATATTTGTATATATGTATACAATAAAAAATTCTATTCTATTCTCTCTCTCTCTCTATGTATATATACATATATACATACACATATACAAATATAATCTTCACACACTTTTTAGTATTTCTTCAAATTTCAGCACCTGAGTTTACCCATCATTGTGGATTTGAATAACTTTAAAATAATCTACTAAACTCTTACACAAAAATTCAGTAATTTGTGTAAATCAGTCAGGACTTACCTAATAGACGGGTAGAGCGGGGAGCCTGATAAAGACATGACCAGGCAACAAAACAGCAGCAGTGCAGATTTCTCCATCCTCACAGCCAGTCCAGGAGAAGAATGGACAGCTAGAATAAATGACAGGAGAAGAAATTACATTAGAAAAAAAATGCTGAAACCACAGTTCCCCTCAACCAGCCTCATCGCTCTGCACAGGGCACTGAAGTTGCAGCAGGCAGAGACGTATGCTGTGGTGGAAAACATCAAAATTTCGTTTAAAATGTTCAAAAATGAGCACAGACGTGAAAGTTGTGATATTACATTTGCACACGTGGTGGACGAGTTACCTCGATATTTTGGGTGAATTCAGAGTGTCCCTGCAGTTCCTCTTTATTTGGCACCTTCCACGTTCATCATCTCTCACTGCCAGGAAAGGACTGGACTGAAGAAACACTGGATCAGTGATTGTGAGCCCTGCATCCATGGTCAGTTTATACTGAACCTGGAGCGCCCAGACACTCCCCCATCACACATCATCATCATCTCTCTGTCTCTCTCTCTGTCTCTCTCTCTGTCTCTCTCTCGTTCTATTGAGCTGCATGCTATTTTTTTTGTCTTTTTGTCTTTCTTCTCAGATTGAAATAAAACAATTTGAATCAAAAGAATCTACATGAAAGGATGACACACTGTCTATTGTTGGTCAGTATAGGATACTGAACACAATGGTCATTTTTTAGAGCAGAACAGAGTTCAGTCCTGCATGCGTTTTTCACCCATGCATGGAAGGTTTGTTAAAAAAAGGTGGACATGTCTGTCAGACAGACCTTTGTCAAAACCTTTCAAAATATGTATAATCCCTCACAAGAAGGAGAATATTCTCAATACACACAGGTATTGGAAAACATTTCAAAACACAGATTGAATATAGAAGGTCTTTTTGGAAACTTGGCAGTAGATTTGTGAGTAATGTTTACAGGACATTTCAGAAGAAGACCCTTAGATCCAGGTCCTCATTCATTCAGTCTGAGAGACTCTAATTCAGTAATCCAGTGTTTCTTTCAAAGGGTGACTCCACCATTTTTACACATTAATGTGTGTTTACAGGTCTTGGGGAGTACTACTGCATGCAATATGTGAAAAAATTAGCATGCATTTTTTTTCTGCATTTAATCTGATAAATTGCGTACAGTGATGACACTCAGTGGCTAAGTTGAAAGTTTAAATTGATGGAGTTACCCTTTAAGTTGCCCCCCCGTCTGTAAATATGAACCTTCTGAATACAAGTATTATATAAAAAGGGTGTCAGTCTGAGGTTGGAGAGGGCAACTGGACTGTCTTTGCTTACAGTTCGAATAGTGTGATGATGTTCGGCCATCTTAGTCTTTGAAAAGCACGCTGAAATAGGCTAAATATCACCCCAAAGACATTTAATAAGACAGATGACTCCAGTGGTTGTACAGGAAATTGTGCCTAAAATTTTGTCCTTGTTTCTTGTTAGAGGGTGGAGAACAGAAAAACACCTAGTTGTGAGTTGGTATTGTCCACATGTGAAATTGCCTTGTGGTAAGGTTGACACCAGTCAGGGTTGATTTAATATGGAGACAATTTGAGTGTAGCCATCTGTCTTTGAGGTTTCTTCCTCTACAAAAGGTTATCCCGAGATGTTCTTTATACAGTTCACCAACTTGTGGGTCACTAGTTAGGACATGCCAATATCTTTAGACTCACTGCTTGATCTGTTGTCCCCTTTCGGAGTATCCCAGGACACCATCTAGAGGAGATTTGTTGGGGGCTTGTTCCGGTCTCAAATCTCCAGATATTTTATTCAATGCTGTGTTTAGTTGTTAGTTGACATATCATATCTGCTTTAGTCTCACCTCAGTCAATTTGATGGAATTTAATTTGGTAGGAATCTGACTCCCTGCATCACAAAAAAAAAATGTGTTGCCTTTGACTTTTAGAGCCATTACATTACCATCTTCTAAATGCTTTGTGCAAACTGCTCACTAAAATAGCATTTTCAGCTATTGCCCCTCAAGGAAATACAAAAGCACCTGTACCTTCAAAGGATTTGTCCTATAAGATAGTACCTGGTGGGGAAAACAAACAGACAAAAACAGAAGTGTCTACCATATTGGATATGACGTATTGCAGCCTCATATCCTAGGACATATTGGAATGAACAGTTCTGACAGGATTCAGACTGCATTGTTTTAATCTTTTATGTTGTGCACTCCTTGTATTTTACAGTTGCTGATACAGATGGAGTGACAGCATAAACAGACATAATTATAGTCTGTCACTGGGATAATTTCTTTTAAGAGAAGTTATTTAACCTAACTATAATTTTTCATTTTATTTCGATTCAACCCAACTCATTCCCTCCCCCATCCATCCCTCATCCTCGGGCTCCAGCTTGGGACCATAACGTGAAAACTAAGAACGCATCTCTTATAAATAACAGTTTAGCATTTATGGCCGCTTCAAGATTTTGATACTTTCTAATGAAGCCCTGAAGCTTATTTTTGCCGACGTCCGGAACGTGAAGAAGGTTTTTAGACGGATTGTGAAGTTGGACGTACCGGAGGACCCATTTTACCAACGGACTGTTGCGATGCAAGATGATTCTCTGTCCTTTCGTTCCGTCTTTGCTCAGCAGGACCCCCCCCCCCCCCCCCCTCCCCCTCCCCCTTTTTTATCCACCGCCGGAGCCTTTACAATATAACCGTGTGCTGATGATATCGTTTAGGTAGGATATTTGACTCCAGACGCCATGTTAGAAAATAATCCAAATAAACAATAATCAAAATAATCAGGCTAACAGTTGGCACTGTTTTACGCTTTCGCGCTTGGCTGTGGGCAAATGTCAAACACACATTTTGGTCGGGATAGTTGTGGTAGGGCCGGTATTAATATATTTAGGTAGAATGTTCGCTTCCGTTCAGTGGCCATTATTTCCGACCGGTATTGTTAAATAACAGTCGTGTTTTTTGGCAGCTCAACGCGTTTTCCGGGTTTCTATCACGTTACGTTGGAATGAGGAGATACTCCTCTTGGTATTCAGACGTCTTTGGCGCCACTTGCCAAGAGTGTCTAAATGACATTCACCCAGCTTAGGTAGCACCCAGACAGCACTTTATTCACTAAGATACATAAGGGACAATGTGTGCGCTGCTAAGTCGGCTAAAAGTTGCTAACTTCACTTTGTGGTTCCTCGGTTAGCGCTGAGTCCGACATTAGCCACAAACCCTATGCTCTTGTATCTAGCTAACTTCGACCAGCATGGAGCACATGAGGACTTTAAAGCCCTTGTTTACCATTCCCCAACACTGGAAACCCATCAGGTGTATCCGAGCCAGGTATTGCTCTAATTTAGCTAACACTGGTGTGACTTCTGAAGAGAGGAGGACAACTGTAGACAAGTTCAAGTCCCAGGTATCCTCTGGTCCCAGCTTTCAGGATTTCATCAGAGGAGTGTCAGTTAAGAAGACTTATGCTGCAGATGGAGACTGCTCTGACCATCAGAGTTATCTGTCTGAGGACTTGGAGCTGGGGAATTCAAGGAAAGGTTGGTCTGCATCACTAAATTTAAAAAAAACCCATCAAGTTGATTTGTTGAGTGCTTGGGAGAAATGCTGAGCTGCTGTTTTGACTCACTGTTTGCAGTGTATTTTGAAACCTATGGATGTCAAATGAATGTGAACGACACAGACATAGCCTGGTCCATACTACAGGAGAAAGGATATCTACGAACCGGTGACTTAAGTGAGGTACAGGAGAACTTTATCTCTCTACAATTTTAAGATCAGTTAAAAAAAAGTGACCAACCATTTGACTAAAGATGTTATTGTGCCCACAGGCAGATGTTGTCCTTCTGGTAACATGCTCCATAAGGTAAGATCAATGCACCAAAAATGGCGTTACCAGAGATTTCACGAGTGTAATTTAACGCACCGAACTAATTGAGAGACTTGAACTCTTCTCTTAACAGAGAAAAAGCTGAACAAACTATCTGGAATAGACTACAACAGCTAACGGCTATGAAGAAGAGACGGTTAAAGACACAAACGCCAATGAAAATTGGGATTTTAGGTAAGTTAGTCCACTAATGTGCACAGCTCGGGCTGTCTTACAGAGGCTATTACTGTAGATCAGTGGTTGTGTTTGTCCAGGGTGCATGGCAGAGAGGCTGAAGACGGAGCTTTTGGAGCGGGAGAAGCTGGTAGATGTTCTTGCCGGTCCGGACGCCTACCGCGACCTTCCCCGCCTCCTGACTGTAGCTGACGGAGGTCATCAGGCGAGCAACGTGCTGCTGTCACTGGAGGAGACCTACGCTGACATCATGCCCGTCCACCGTGCTCCTCAGGGACACAGTGCTTTTGTGTGAGTTGTTTTCTCGAGGGAAGTTGTTCACCCTGTTCTGGAGAGCATTACTGTGTCTTCATGTTGCAACCTCTGATGACTTTGTGTGCGTCTTTTGTGCCGGCAGGTCCATCATGAGAGGCTGCGACAACATGTGTAGTTACTGCATTGTTCCTTTCACCCGAGGGAGGGAGAGGAGTCGACCGGTCAGCTCCATACTGGAGGAAGTTCATATGCTCTCTGACCAGGCAAGTCAGAGCTTCAACTCTCAACTGCTACGTTTGTGTATAACAAGCAGACAAACGGTGGCCCTGTTCAGACCCGGTATAACCATCCGTGCCGAGTGGTTGACCACAAGTGGACAGCTCTAAGTACAGTTGTGAATGCCCCCAAGATGCGCTGGGCGCATATTTAAGATCTGATCAGTCAGACCACATTCAGACACATGGTACCATATTCTTTTAGCAGTGTGTACGCGGATGTATCCTGGGCCACACTGTGACGACCTACTCAACTGACGTCCTCTGTAAAACCAGAGAAAGGAGAAGCAACAACAACAGGCAGAATGGATTACACACTGTCTGATTTCTGTGTGGTTCACTGTGACCGCAGTATCCCCGGGCTCCTCACAAACTGTGTGATTTTAAGAGTTGGGTTAGCAGAAACTTAAAGCTAATCTTAATTATTAATAATAATTAATTGATAATTCCACTCAAGCCTTTTCGTAAATTTCGGCATTAAGTGCAAAACATGAAATTGTTTCTTTTGTTGTAAAAAGTGTCAGTTTGTCGCAGCGTCGCTGTACCAGCCTGTCTGCTTCTGTGCCTAAAATGCGTCTTACCTGCCAACATTCATCAGCTGTTTGAACACACTGTTTAAACTATCTTCACAGTTTACACTAAATTTCTGAAAGGACACAGCATTTTATTGACGGTGAACATGCAGTACAGAGTAGCTGATACAGGACACTGCTTTGTCACCTGTAGAGAAAACCCCAAGACTCCTTTAAATATCTTTCAGATTTATGAGTCGTTGTGTTAGGAGAAACTTTATACATTTTGTGAAATCTGTTGCAAAATTCTGTATTATTTGGACCTTCTTGTAAATTTGGCCAACGTTATATTAGAATTTCGTTCTTTGTACCTATTTGTCTCAGTCTCAAGTACGTGTTTATTTGCGTATGGAGCAGTTTGCGTATGGAGCAGTTTCCCAAAAAGTGAGCATTTTAATATTGATCACTTTTGAGCGGATTTGAGCTGTCCATTTGTGTTTGGATCTCTCCAGGACGAATGTTCATACCATGTCTTATCTGGCTCTGGATTAGTAATACTAGAATAGTTAGGAAGGTTGTTACACTGTACACTGTAGAGGATGAGGAGGTCAGACATATAATGTGGTGTATGTGTGTGTGTGTATGTGTGTGTTTTTCTTCAGGGTGTGAAGGAGGTGACTTTGCTGGGTCAGAACGTGAACAGCTACAGAGACACGTCAGAGGAGCAGTTCCGCAGCTCAGACCTGACCCCGCTCAGCCGGGGTTTCAAGACCGTTTACAGACCAAAACAGGGAGGTCTGCGCTTCTCCGACCTGCTGGACCGAGTGTCACGCATCGATCCTGACATGAGGATCAGATTCACTTCGCCTCATCCCAAGGATTTCCCTGACGAGGTACGCAGCACACAGAAAACAGAAAGGGTCCGGAGTGTTCGGAAGTTCAAACACAGTGTGACGCATGTGCTCTTTGACATGGAAAACAAAAGTCAGATAAACAGCCTTTTTTCAGATGGCTGTTTCATGAGGAAATTCTTACGTAGACCATGCATGTTAAAAACAATCTGAGTAACAATCCACCATTCAGAAGGCAAATGAATTCATGGGAGAGAAATTACAATAATTACAAAGTGTGACCACCAGATGGCCATGCAACATCTGTAGAAAGAGGAGAAAGAATGTAAAAAATGTATTAAAAAAAATGTATTGCACAAACAATAGAGAAGAAACAGCAGGGACTTGTTGCACTTCACCTGCTTTCAATTCTGCTTAAAACAGCAGCTGCTAAGTATGCACTCTCAAAAGCTCTAGATCATAATAGAATAAAGCACTATAAAACTTGTCTTTTTCCTACTTGATTACACTTTCCTACAAAATCCTGCTTCTGTCTTTTTCCTGTATCACCTGTAATGATTGAGACTTCCTGACCTGGTCTATGTGCTGGTGTTGTCAGGTCTTGCATCTGATTGCGGAGCGAGGGAACATTTGTCAGCAGATCCACCTTCCAGCCCAGAGTGGGAGCAGTGAGGTCCTGAAAGCGATGCGCCGTGGGTAAGAGACGCCACTATGCTTTATTCCCAAATTAAATCATTAAAGCAATTAGTTTCTTAAAAATACTGTAATTTGAATTTTTACAGCTACACACGAGAGGCCTACCTGGATCTGGTGATGAACGTCAAGAGAATTATCCCAGGTGGGCGACAAAAAAATATTCTTTTGAAATTGAATTTGCAAGGATGGATTCCGTCAGGATACTAGTACAATATTTGACTTAAGTAAAAGTAAGACTGAACTGAAAACACACCCTGCTCATTATTTGTTTAAGGTAAAGTAGTGTGTTTTCTGTGTTTAACGTGAATTGTGTGTGTGTGTGTGTGTGTGTGTGTGTGTGTGTGTGCGTTGTGTGCGTGTGTGTGTGTGTGTGTGTGTGGTGTTAGGGGTGAGTCTCAGCAGCGACTTCATCTCAGGCTTCTGTGGGGAAACGGAGGACGACCACCTGCAGACTCTGTCCCTGATCAGAGAGGTGGGCTACAACGTGGGCTTCCTGTTTGCCTACAGTATGAGAAAGGTGAGCTTCCGCGTGTTCGAACTGTACGTGATAACTCAAAAATGTTTCTGTATTTCCTAATGAAATCTAAGCTGTTGTTTTCAGGAGTTCTTTTCAGACGCCCTATGAAATCTGCTTTAAATGCTTCTCTCTCAGAAAACACACGCCTTCCATCGGCTACAAGACGACGTGCCGGCGGAGCTGAAGCAGCGGAGGCTGGAGGAGTGTATCGGTGTGTTCAGAGAGGAAGCTGCGAGGGTCAACGCTGCTCTCATTGGCAGCACACAGCTTGTCCTGGTGGAGGGAGTGAGTACTCGCTAAACTAAGATAGTGAACATGGGAAACATCACCCTCCTGCAGCATCTTCATGTTAGCACGGTGGAATTTGCATTTAGCTCAAAGCAAGTGCTGCCTCACAGACTTTGACCTCGTTCTCATAATGTGAGGGAGGTGATTGATTGGCTCCTATAGAAATACAGACATTGAATAATGAATGAGTGATCCCGCTTCACCTGGATAAAAGAAGAAGTCCTGTTCCACTGTATCGGGCTACTGCAACATGTTACCAGGCAACACCGCTCAACTCTGCTCTCCATTTTTATGCAGGAGAGTAAAAGATCTGCTCAGGACCTGTGTGGGAGAACTGATGGCAACATGAAAGTGATTTTCCCCAAAGAAGATGTTTCTGCTCATCCTGCAGAGACCAAGACTGCACCGGTCAATGCTGGAGACTATGTGCTGGTGAAGGTAGTGTAACTTTACAAAGTCTCACACTTGGTTACATTTATTATTTAAAAACAATCCTGACTGGTAGATTTCACTTTAAGACAGATATATTGGTATTAATTGGCTGAAGAACTATAACAATAAACTATATATAAAATGAATGATAAATAAAACAATTTTCTAGCTCAAGTAGGTGGGGGAGTCCATATCACAACTACAAAGCTAAAGACTGATTGGCTCTCAGCGATCCCAAAGAAATTGTTCCCATATCTGTGCGATCACTGACAGCCAATCAGAATCCATCTGAATTTACAGAGGCATCAATTAGTTCGATTCTGGAGACATTTTTCGACAAAGTAATTGTTGCAGGACTGCTGATAATATTGGTTTTATATCTGTAGTTGACCTCTTTTATGTTGACTAATTGATGGCATTCAGGAAACACTTTTCAGAGGCTCTACTGTAGAGACTCAGTCTGGGTTATGTTACAACCTATTAAACTCTTGGTAAACAGACATGCTGCCAACAGTCCATATCACTAATGGGGTCTCGGAAGTGTGATTTGTCTTTTAATGGTGGCCCCAGGATAACTGATTTTGACTCATACGACAGTAGGAATAGAAGGCAACAGCTGTCATGTCAGTGTTGGATTCTCTGAACTCTGCTTGTCTTTGAAGGATTTCCTGAAATGCTCTTAAAATTTAGTTTGTTTGTTTCTTAGTTTTTCCCTCTGTGCATCGCGCAGCAGTCATCTGAAACTATTTTCCTAAGATGCTGACACAGCAGGAGCGTGCAGCGTCCGCTTGGCGCTGCTGTTTACAGAATGCTACCGTGTGGACGGTCACATTGTTATCATTGTAATGATAGTGATCCTTCTTGTTGTGGATGGCTTTTGCTTTTTGCACCAAAGAGAACTAATAAAAATTTTTTATTTACTTATGTAAAAAACACTCTATATTCATCCGAGATAAAAACATGTACATTTCGTCTCCAGTCAGTGCTCTTGATCAAGGTACTGGCTAAGGTCTGGAGTCGGTCCCCGGGTGCATACACTGCCCACTGCTTCCTCGGGATGGGTTCAATACATAGTACCAGTTTCACCATGTTGTACATCATATGATATGTGACAGAAATAGAAGATTTTGAAGATTCAGTATTCAAAGGTTTAATTATCACATGTACAGCAGCAGTGAAATTATTTTTCTTCTTCTAAAATGAGAAATCAGTCCCAGGTGTTCAGATTTAGACATCTTTATTCAAATCACATAAAAGGTCTCAAACTAGCACGAACAAACAGTCTGCTGATAGTCAAAGGTAACAGTCGGAGGACGTCGTTTCAACACAGTGAAGATTATTTTCTTTATCATTAGCATTATCTGGTCATTTAAAAGGTTTCTTCATTCACTCACTCACTCATTCATTCTCTGTGTCTTAATATAGATTCTGTCGGCCAGCTCGCAGAGCCTGAGAGGCCGCGCCGTCAGCCACAGCTCCCTGAGAGGCACGGTGAAGCACTGCCAGCTCGATGAACATGTGGCCTGAGACATAAGCAGGACTGAGACCTGCCCTTGATGGACCTGGGTGTCACCGCAGGATACAAACTCTTATTCCTATGGAAAACTAACACACTGCCCTCGTTGACAGTGAAGACACACAGAGGCTGGTTTTACTGGGATTTTGGTCATCTTACAATCGCCCTGGACGGCTGTGAAAACTGTGTTATTTATACAGTCAGAACTTACTAGAGCTGCTATGATAAGTTGATTAATTGACTAGTGAATCATATAAAAATCATTGTTGGCTGCAACCCTAGCAATACCAATGTGTATGTACAAACTGAACTGCTGAAAACCTGTCCAGATGATGTCAGATTTAGTGATTATTTAATACAAACGACTGTATCTTATGCATTTTGTCTTGTGCTTGATTGATGTCTTGGCATTTATTTTTCTTGGACTGCAGTCAAGATGTCGCGGGTCAGCACATTTGCCGAAATCGTTCCGTGAGCTACAAAGTCAGAAAGCTTTTTAGAAAGATTTTATCCCAAAGTCAGCAGCAGATTTGGATCGATCTGCTTTGGAAGAAACATGTTATTATAAAGAAGATGATTGTGGTGACAAACTACAAACCCTGTCCTGCAGACTGAGTCCTGTTATTATATGACTGCAGTAACCTTGCTGGAAAAGTGAATCCACATTTCATATACAGAAAACCTGGTCCGAGTTCAAATTTAAAAGCTACAAAAAAGTGGCATAAAAAGAAAGCTGAATTCTAAATGTGAGGTTTGATTCTAATTTTGAGATTTGAGGAGACGCTTGTTTCTCAGGCTCGTAGGAGAATTTGTTCTCTGGCTGTGATCATGGAGGCGTGTGCAGTGCAGAAATTATCTGTGGCAGTTTGCAGAAATGCTTTTTAACCTGTGAACTGGACATCTGTCCCAATCAGGATATTGTCCTAGAGCAAAAAAACACACCATAGAAACGTCAGTCATTAACAGCTCTGAGGTTATGATTTCTGTTGATAACCTACACTTTTAAGAAGTTCTCTGCTCTCATTTAAATTCCATGTATTATAAAACATGCAGTTTTGCAGGAAGTATGCAGTCTCCTACCTTCAGTATCTGAATCTGGGTGTTCTGAAGGTTCATGTTCTTCAGTGCAGGAAGTGGGTATCCCTTCGCAAGTTCAACTATGAACCAAAATTCATGAATTTTAAATAAGCAAACAAAGTCAAAGTCCAACATTACAAACATCTTGACATTAGCCTGGGTTTCGTGTGTCATTTTGATTATATTGAACATCATAAAATTGATAAACATAAACAGAACTAGAACACACAGGATTAAATGAACTGTAAAACAACAATGCAGTGTAATTCAGTTAGAAAAAACAGCTAAAGATGAAATGCGATAGAAGCAGAGATGCTAACAATGTGCTAGGAGGTAGTATAAATATGACCTTTATAAATACGAAGTTGTTTCAAGAGGGCGACCATGTCTTTGGCCTGTTTCATTTAACCTGCAATGAGATTTTCTTTCTTTTGGCCACTTGGGGGCAGCAGAAACAAGTTGTGAACAGACATCACATCACCTGTCTGAACTTAACAAAAACACACTTGCTTGATTATTTAATTGGATTCCTGTCCAACATTCACTCTCTTCTAGCTCTCTTTTTGGTCTCTACAAACTTCTGAGGGAAATATCTCACTTTTTTGCTCCACGTGTTCACCAGCTAACCTCTAACCTAAGCTGTGTCTGTGTTTGTTTGGTACAGAGCAGGTAGTGTTCAGTGAGTTTTAAGGGCTTTTTCTCTAAATAAAGCTGCCTGACTGCTGTGGTGAGAGTGAATTAAAACATGTTGCAGCTGCACAGGTAAACAATGAGCTGAAACTCAGCGTAAAGCTGAGGAGAGCAGCAGATTCAGCTGGTGATTCTCTGTAGGCTCATCATTACTAGTGACCCCTTCCACATTGGTGTTGATATCAATATTGATTACAGCTGCTATTAAATAAACCTCATTCCTAGTTTCATAAATTCATAAATATATCCAAAACAATTTAGAGCTTTGAATGTAAATGAAAGAGTTTGAAATCAATTCTAACAGTTAGAGGAAGCCAGAAGAGCCTGTCTGCAACTGGCTTGACTTTCAGTTTTATACAACATTGTTTTCACAGATTCAGAGTTCTGTAACTGAAGCCTGTCCGCAGAGCATTTAGTAGTGATATGGCACGTCCTTCATATAGAGTACAAACTGAAAATGCAAGCACTCACCATTCAGCACAGGTATCACCACCGCTTTGAGGACCGTTTCAAAGATATTGTCCAGGGATTTGACCTGCAGGGGTTAGAGTCAGGGTTAGTCTGTTGTGTTGGTACTGATGGTACCTGCGGTGACTCATGTTAGAATGCAGCTCTCACCTGAAACTGTCCCACAGAACTCGTCCCCAGGGTCAGATCAAATCTGTGCAAACAAGACAGGCAAAATTAGACTGTGACTGTGTTCATCTTTATAAAGACCTTTTGGCCCCACTTTACTCTTCTGAGAGCACGTAGTGTTTTTTTTAGTAACTCACCTGTTTAGGCTGACGGCTCCAGCCAGCCTCATTCCACTGAGAAACACTCGGGCGCTGACACTGGTCTCCTGTAGAGACAATTACAAAAAGTCAAAGTCAAACTCTTTTTTAAAGTAAACAACACAGTTTTTGCCAACCTATTATCTTTTATTAAGATGATTCACTTTTCCTCTTCACTAAAACTGGAATCTTTAATTTTCAGTCAATTAGTTAATTTTTTCAATTGCAATTATTATATTATTTCAACAAAAGATCAGATGTTGGCAAAACTTGGCTGGCAAAGGTCAGCTTTTTGCTTTAACTTTACTGTATATAATTAATACTAATGGCACAGTGTAAACTAAGGTAAAACGAGAGTGAAGCAACGTTGTGGTACCCCTTCCCAGCTGGACTTGAGACTGTTCAACCCTGCCATTTTCTCCACTTGAACAGCGAGCAACAAAACATGTCATAGTTATTTATACAGCTGGGTGTTTGACTCTGCCTTTTCACAGCATTCGGATCATGGATTTCTAGGCCAAAATGGGATTCTTAGGGTTGGTTTTGCTTTGGAGGGTAGCCAGATTGCTCACAGTAGCCATGTCACTAATGCGGTCTTCGTGACACACAAATGCTGACCAGTCTATTTGTGCTTTACAGGATCAACATGTAAGAACTGGCCTCCTGTTGAATTCAAACTACAGACAGAAAACTAATAGTGGGCCACATATTACCATATCCACCTTTAACTGCTGCTAGCTTTAGATGCTATAAACTACCTAGCTCAGTTAGCAATGTAGATAGTGGTCCGATTAGCTGCCAGGGCACTGTACCCGCACTGTGAGCTCACATCATTAGAACAGGAGCCATGGGCAGCTAGGACTAGCTGGTTAGCATAATAACCTTGAGTACATTTTTCTTATCACCTTATCGCTGTGGAGAGGTTTGCGTTTCCCAATGAACCTGGGAGCTAGGTTGTCAGGAGCCATGTGCTCCCGGTAGGGTCTTCCAAGCCAAATTGGCCTCGGGTGAGGGGCCAGACTAAGTATGGTTCAAAATACCCCATGAGAAATTGAGGTGTGAGGCAAGAGACCCTGCCCGGAAGAAGCCCGGGGCCCACGTCTGGAGCCAAGCCCGGACGGAGGGTCCGTGAGTGAGCGCCTGGTGGCCGGGTCTGCCACAGGGCACGGCCGGGCACAGCCCGAAAGAGCAACGTGGCACTTCTCCCTCCCCCATCCCATGGACCCACCATCGACAGGAGAAACAGCTGGGGTCAGTTGCGCTGTCATATGGGTGGCAGTGGTGGTGACGGGCCTCGGCAACCCAGACCTGAGCGGTAGAGGCTGACTCTGGGGACGTGGAATGTCACCTCTCTTGGGGGGAAGGAGCCGAAGCTGGTGCGGGAGGTTGAGCATTAGCGGTTGGATCTGGTGGGGCTTGCCTCCACGCACAGCATTGGCTCTGGATCCAAACTTCTGAATAGGGGCTGGACACTATTCTTCTCCGGAGTTGCCAAAGGTGTGAGGCGCAGGGTGGGTGTGGGGATACTCACAAGTCCCCGGCTGAGCCCCGCTGTGTTGGAGTTTACCCCGGTGGACGAGAGGGTCGCCTCCCTACGCCTAAGGGCTGGGGGGAAAACTCTGACTGTTGTCTGTGCATATGCACCGAACAGCAGTTCGGAGTATGCAGCCTTCTTGGAGGTCCTGGGTGGGGCCCTGCAAGGGGCCCCAGTGGGGGACTCCATGGTCTTACTTGGGGACTTCAACGCACACGTTGGCAATGATGGAGATACCTGGAGGGGCGTGATTGGGAGGAACGGCCTCCCCAATCTGAACCCGAGTGGTGTTCTATTATTAGACTTCTGTGCTAGTCACGGTCTGTCTATAATGAACACCATGTTCGAACACAAGGATGCTCATAAGTGTACGTGGTACCAGAGCACCCTAGGTCGAAGGTCAATGATCGATTTTGTAATCGTATCATCTGATCTTCAACAGTGTGTTTTGGACACTCGGGTGAAGAGAGGGGCAGAGCTGTCAACTGATCACCACCTGGTGGTGAGTTGGGTCTGGTGGCAGAGAAGCCTTCAACTCCCACCTCCGAAGGAGCTTCTCTAGCATCCCTGTGGAGGCTGGGGATATCGAACCTGAATGGACGATGTTCAAAGCTTCCATTGTTGAAGCTGCAGCTGTGTCCTGTGGCCATAGGGTCTTAGGTGCCCTTGGACATCGTGGTGGACACCGGTGGTCAGGGAAGCCGTCTGACTGAAGAAGGAGTCCTTCAGGGACATGTTGTCCCGGGGGACTCCTGAGGTACCAACGGGCCCGAAGGGCAGCAGCCGCAGCTGTGGCAGAGGCAACGCAGCAGGTGTGGGAGGAGTTCAGCGAGTCCATGGAGAAGGACTTTCGGGCGGCGCCAAAGCACTTTTGGAAAACTGTGCGCCACCTCAGTAGGGGTAAATGGGGAACCAACCAAGCTGTGTACAGCAAGGATGGGACCTTGTTGACTTCGACTAGGGAGGTCATAGGGCGGTGGAAGGAGTACTTTGGTGACCTCCTGAATCCCAATCAGCCACCCTCTGTAATGGAGACAGAGTTGGAGGATTATGGGGAATCATCGCTGATTTCCCTGGGTGAAGTCACTGTGGTAGTCAAACACCTCCACAGTGGCAAAGCCCCAGGGATCGATGAGATACCACCAGAAATGCTGAAGGCTCTAGGTGCTCTTGGACATTGCATGGGGGTCGGGGTCGGTGCCGAAGGAGTGGCAAACAGGTGTGGTGGTCCCCCTCTTTAAGAAGGGGAACCAGAGGGTGTGTGCCAATTACAGAGGTACCACACTACTCAGCCTGCCTGGGAAAGTCTACTTCAAGGTGCTGGAAAGGAGGGTCCCGCAAATTGTCGAACCTCAGATTGAAGAGGAACAATGCGGATTCCTCCTGGTCATTGAACAACGGACCAGCTCTTTACTCTGGCAGGGGTCTTGGAGGGGGCCTGGGAGTACAATCTCCCAGTCCACATGTGTTTTGTGGATCTGGAGAAGGCGTACGACTGGGTCCCCCGGGATGTTGTGTGGGAGGTGCTGCGGGAGTATGGGGTGAGGGGGCCCCTTCTCAGGGCCATCCAGTCCCTATATTCTCAAAGCGAGAGCTGCGTGCGTATACTCGGAAGTCGGACTTGTTCCAAGTGGGTGTTGGCCTCTACCAGGGCTGTACCTTGTCCCCAATCCTGTTTGTGATATACATGGACAGGATTTCGAGGCGCAGTCGTGGTATGGAGGGGTTACAGTTCGGAGACCTTAAGATCGCATCACTGCTTTTTGCAGATGATGTGGTCTTGATGGCATCATCGGCTGTAGATCTACAACGCTCACTGGATAAGTTCGCAGCTGAGTGTGAAGCGGCAGGGATGAGGATCAGCACCTCTGAATTTGAGTCCATGGTTCTCAGTAGGAAACTGGTGGATTGCCTACTCCAGATGGGGAATGTGTCCTTGCCCCAAGTGAAGGAGTTCAAGTACCTCAGGGTTTTGTGCACGAGTGAGGGGATGATGGAGCGTGAGATTGACAGGAGAGTCAGAGCAGCGGGTGCGGTGTTGCATGCGCTTCACCGCACGGTTGTGATGAAAAGCAGCTGTGTAACCTACCAAGTTCAGGATGAAGAGAGAGGTAAGTGTGGCATTGGGTTGGATGGCATAGGCCGTCACCGTGCCAGTGGCATTAACTGTCATCCTGTTAGGCTCAAAACTGGCGACGGGAGCCTTAGCTGTCTTCACTACCAGTTTCATCATCAGACCTGGGAAACGCCTGGCAACCTGAAAAATACAACAAGATACCTCTGACTGCTTGCCAATGAAGGTAATGCTTATTTATAAAATCAGTGGAATGTGTGTGTCACCTCCGGGATGAAAACTCCGAACGTTTTGGTGTTGAGTCGGATGGGAGACAATCTCGGGATCTGTTGCGACAGAGAGGTTGTAGATCAGTGCGATGTCATGACGGTGGATTGATGAGGCAAATTTCGATGATAAAGCTCACCATGTCATCAGTGATGTCCTCGGTGAGGATTCCAGCTCTGTTGTAGACGAAGCCTGCAGAGTTGGCAGTGAAGGCGGACAAGCTGATGTACACCATATTTCTAACCTGGGGCGGCAGGGAGGTGGCTTTTGGGGAGAAGGGAGGCTCCTGATGGTTCCCGATGTTGTAAAACTCACCCTAAATGACAAAGACGGACAGAAAAGTTGTCATATAAGCAGGACTGTCTATATTTTTATTACCAACCTGTCCTTAAATGTACACTTTAATGGTGTGCAATTTTTCACCTTCAAGTTCAAGTCAATGGCGGATGCTGAAACTGTGGGCGGTGACACCATAGAGTATTCAATCTCTGCATGCTTGTCCACCTTGGCCAAAACTGCAGTGAGGTAGAAAGTCTCTTAGACACTCAGTATCAAAACATCCAAATATTTGAGACAAAGAGATTTTGTTTTCTTTTTTTACCATTGAGAGTTTGCAGACGAGGGTTCATATCAGATACCGCCTTGGTCACCAGGGGGCAGATCTGCAACGTTAAAGACCAGAGAAAAATCTACCCTTAGACTCCAAAAGAAACTTGCTGTTACACAGTGAATTCTGAGAAAGTGATTCTGTGCCCCAGAATGAATACACCATTGTTTGTTTACTGTTGTTTAGCAAGTAAAATGGCAAATGGAGATACATCTGAGGCAGATTTTTTGTTTGTTAGATCTGAATGATTGTAGTTCCTCTACACTCTCCATGATCGCTTCCAATCATCTGAATGTATTTTTGTTGTGGCTGAATTCATCGTAAGTTTAACTTGTAACTGAGTACAAGTGTCAACTGAGCATTGTCTTCACTGTTTACTTAAAGCTACTATAAAGACTGGTCATTTTCTGCTGGTTCTGGCACCTCCTGTGGACACAAAAGATGACAATGGCAACAAAACATTCACAATGCTTTAGTGTTGCCGATTTCTTTCCTCAGGCTGTGCTACCTCTCAATTCAACCTCAACACTAAATTATGACAAATCTGACCAAATTTTGTTTTACGCAACGTCCACATTGTTTGGTGTCAGGGTTTCCTCCGTGGCTGCTCTCATTCCCTCAGTAAAAGTTTCTCTTAGCAGTGGTGAACAAGTTAGAAGAACATGTGAAAAGGAAAGTCCTCGATTTCCCTCACCTGTTTCTCCATTGCTTTTCGCAAAGCCCTATCAATGTATTTTGAGAAGAGATTGTACAGCCAGCTGCAATAGAAAGCAAACATGGTAATCAGAGGAGAATGCTGCATGTCAAGGACGAAAACATACACTGATCACTCACATTCGCTTCTTTTACCTGGCCCCACCATGGAATTTGACTTTAGCACTGCCGACATTGGCGGCACAGTTGACGCTGCTGACCGTAGGATGGCCTGTCGCATCCCTGCCGACGGCAATAGTAGCAGAGATACTGAGATCCCTCACATCCAGATCAAAAGAGCCGCTGTCCCTTCTGTCAAGAGAGAGACATCACTGCTGAAGCAAAGATTTCACACAACAGATTTGAATTCATTAAAGAAGAAATCTTTTCTCACTCACACAAAGAGGTACTTGACCCTCCAGTTTCCACCTAGACTGATATAGGCACCACTAACGGCCATCTTGACACCCGTCCCTGGCACCAGATTCACTGCAGATGTTGGCAATCCAACACTCTTGATATTGATACTGAAAGAAACAACGTGCTAGTTTGTAAAGGAACTTGGTTTTCCCAGTATCCCAGTTTTTGTAACAAAATGTACAGTGTTGGATGAATTGGTGACTTACTTTGTTAGGCTGTACCTGACCTTGCCTATAGCCACCCTCTCTTTCCCTGAAAAATCAGGGATCCGGATGGTTTTGAGTCTCTCCTGGAGTGCCGCCATTCCCAGTTGTCTGCCTGTAACGAAATGGAAGACAATTTAATGAGGAAACACTGGAGAGATCGTTGTCGTTTTTCAACTGACAGAGGAAACCGGTGCTGCAGTGCTTACCATATTCAAGGCCTTTTGCTGTTACTCTGACCTTCACTCCGGGTTCGGTGCTTAAGGTCATAGGGACCAGGGCCACCAGAGCCAGCCAACAGTAGAGGGACATCTTGACTGTTGGGAGGCAAAAAGGACAAGATTGTTGACAATCACTGATAGTAAGTAATCTCTGTTAAAGCATCTAAGTGGCTTCTCCTTAAAGCACCGACCATTATTTACTTTAGTACTGTGATCATAGACATCTGAAATGAACAAGGAGCCATGCTTTTTGTAAAAGACCAGTCATAGAATTGTGGAAACCACTGGTTCCTCCTTTAATAGTGTCTTGTGTTTTAATAAGCATATCATACTTTTTTTTTAAAATGGCAATTTGTAGTTTTGGAGAAGAAAAGTATCACTTTTCCATAACGGACTAAACAAGCTGTTGTTAAAGGAAAATAAGGTCCCAGAACACTGTTTGAAGCTAAAGAGGTGGCAGGGTCCGCCACATTAATACAAAGTAAAACAGTATGAAATTTTGCTGTCCTTTATGGTCAGTTTGTTAATTCAGTCGTGAAGTGGTTTTATTTAGTTTGTTTAGGCATAAAAAACATTAGTCAATGAAGATCTTTCTCCTCTGATTGAAATTTCTTCCCCCAAACTACAAACTACACCTTTAAATTAAAGGGTTGACGTGAAAATGAACCCCACAACAAATTCATGAAGTGGATGGAAAAGTTAATGTTTGCCTCTGAAAGTATCTCTATCTGCACTGTATGTCAGATCATCTTGAGATACAGATACCTGTAATTGTACTGAAGTACTACTTGAGTACATGTACTTTCCAGTGCAGCCTTGGGATTCCTGCTTCGGTGCAGGCTTGTGAAAGAGCTAACTGTCAGCTGAAGCAGGAACCACATGAGCACTTGATTCAGTTAGGCTGAGATTAAAGGCACAGGCCACCATTTTAGCCTGAAAGTGGTTCTTTGAATCGGTGTAGAAATCTTTGACATTTTACAGATGGAAAACAAACTTTCTGGAACATTCAAGTCATTACGTTTCAAGACACGATTCCAATATTTCAGTGTAAGAAAAGGCTGCGGCTGTCGCGTGCAGCTGTTGAGAGAAATGAGAAACATGTGACTAATTCTATCTTATGCTCTTCTCTGCTGTATGTTGCATGTGCAAATAAAAGATTTAGGCTCTGAATGTGTCGAAGGAATGAACAGATGATCGAAGACATGTGACCATCAATGGAAAGCTGCTTGCAGGACATTTCCATGTGGGTCACAAGTGCGGTGGAGGAAGGGAGGTGTTATTTTCTACATTAATGTGCACAAAAAAAATACAAAAATTAAACTCTTCTCGTCTCTGACTGTACATACCAAGACATCAGCACTCACTTTTTTCCTAAGTCGTTATTTTTCATCAAAAGACAAGCAGCGCTGACACTACTATCTTTCCCACTCTGATTTTACAGCCACTTTACACAGTTTCTAAACGTGTACGACTTGTCGTACTTTGCTTCCAAGTGCACCTAATTGAATGTTTATCATATATAAAAATCCTTCACACCAAACACATCAGAACCAACTTCAGGACAGCCTATCCACTCCAGAATCTGCCTTTGTTAAGAACACTTTCTGATAACTCAAGTTTAAAGTTGTACCCATGCAGATCATATACAGCAACTCTTACCTGAAGCAGCAGTTTTTCAGGACCAGACAGCTTTGGATGTGTCACTCTGACTACCAACAACTGGACTGGGACTGGCATTTATATGGACAGTGAAAGAGGAAGTGGAGCACACAGCCTCTAATTCATTTACCCAATCATGCACTGAACCTTGCCAGGGGAATCTCCAACAAAGAGCAAACATTAGCACACTCAAAAATGTACATTTCTTCATTACTTCACCACCCTGCTCTGTTATAATCTCTTCAAAATCCCAATCCACCAACAGTGCTCTTATCTGAGTGCTGTTTACCTGAAAAACACTCAGACAGCTACAGTTTGACACGGTTTTCAACTATCTTGTGTTTGTACTGTTGCTGATAGCGTTGTTTTCCAGTTTCTTCTATGAATTTGCGGCACAACACATACAGATAAAAGTGCAAAAGTAGGCCACATTGTTTATGAGTATATAATTATAAAATAAAGTTTATGGGTAGACAAGTGTTTTTTTTTTTTTTTTTTACAATCTTCCTCTGTCAGCATTTGCCATCAAAACACACAATGCAAGATGATTCAGTCCCTTGTGCTGAACAAACTGTATTGGACTTTCATTAAAAGGGAATGATGTTACCTTACCTGTTGAAATACATTTTTTCATCATTTTCCTTTTTCCCTCTCT
The DNA here is from genome assembly GCA_963678695.2 of Diplodus puntazzo. Lineage (NCBI taxonomy): Eukaryota > Metazoa > Chordata > Actinopteri > Spariformes > Sparidae > Diplodus > Diplodus puntazzo. Next base: position 30,438,383 of record OZ023157.1, on the reverse strand, counting down.
GTTTCTGTCTTAGTCAGAGTTTTTGTGATTCGGAAAAGTTTGAAATTGTGAAGTAGCTGTGTTATGCAACGGATCAAACTGTTACAAGCTGTAACTTGCACACTTCACTGTACAATTAGGATTTTGTTTTATAGTGAAGTGTACAGCTTGTTACCAGGGGTGGATTGGCCATCGGGAGTACCGGGACTTTTCCCGATGGGCCGGTCACTAATGGGCCGATGGACGGCCGATTTTTATTTTATATTTATATATTTATTTAACTTTTTTTTGTAATTTTTTTTTTTTGCTATGCTTCGCCTTGCCTTGGTAGCTGTTGTCACTCTCCCGGCCCGGGGAGAGAGACATGCATCGGCTCGGCCCACAGTGCTCAGCTGCAGACACAGCAGAGAGGTGCTGATTGGCCCAGTGGCTTGTCTGTCTGAAGAATACCGGCCCAATGGCCCTATGAGAGGCTACAGAGGCCCAGGAGTCCCACCCACGCATGTTCTAGACCCCCCCCTCGTCCAATCACTTTTAATGATGAGGAGTCGACGATGAGAGAGAGAGAGAGAGAGAGAGAGAGAGAGAAAACAACAACACACCAGCGCACGAAAAACAAAAATAGAGGAAGAAAGTAAAAAACGCAAAGGCGGTGCGGAAAAATTGAGGAAGGGGAAAAGAAAAGCTCCAGCAGCACAGGCTGCTAAAGGTAAAACAATTCCGGAGATGTTTGCTGCAGCGGCCGGCCTGGCCGGGGCTACCAGCACCGAGGCTGCAGCTTCAGCAGCGCGTCCTTCACATGAGTCTGACAGTGAGTCTGAAGAGAGTGAGGCTCCCATTACCACTGACTGCCTTTATGGTGCAGGAGGAGGCTGAAAACATAAGTGTTGAGGAAGACTCTCCACCATGTGAAGGAGGTAGTGACACCGTGGTAAGCAGGTATATGCCTTCTAGAATGGTGTGGATAAACATTCATTAAAATAAATGGTTCAGAACGGTTGCTTAACTGTATATGAACTTTACTTGACATAATAAATAGCAAACTCTGGATGGTGTGGTGAGTTACAACTAAATCTGGTTATCTAAAGTATCGGAAAACAATAACCATATTCATATACTATCCTGATTAATTGATTAGTTGCTTTTATTAACCACTTAAGCCCTATTTCATACTTTTACCACACAAAATTGCAGATCTACAAGCTTACAACTCACATGTTGCAATGTGATGTGTTTTGAGCATGTAGATCTGCTATTTTCACAGTTTTTGATCCTTTCTACCTATAATGACACCCCCAAATCAGGTCACCAGAGTTAAAGTGTTTAAAGTTCCAACATGCACCTTTCTTCGTGCCCACACTCCAATTTGGTCATGAAGGACATTGAGCTAACAACTTAACAAATATGTATGCTTTACATATTTTTTTCAGTCAGTGTTTATGGTTTATTGTCCTTTCAACAGTTTAACATTATACAGTTGAAATTAATAAAACACTGATAAACTACTGTTACAATAAAGCATCTGCATACATATTACTCATGATGCAGTACACAAATTACAAGTATTTCCTCTTATGTCATGCTTCATTGTCTTTACATTATGTTGAGCTGTACTGTCTTTCTAAAATAAAATTAGTGTTTATGGAAGCGAATCTGTTCCATAATTCAAATTAAAATGGATTAACAGAAATGCTTTTTCATTTTCAGAATATAGCTGCATTTTTTGACTCATAAATAAAGTGAGTAATAAATCATCCAAATTGCATTTTCATTTTCTTCTTCAAGACTGCTCAATTTGAAATGTCAAATTTGAAAATTAGGATGCATTAGCAGAAATGCTTTTTCATTTTAAGGTCATCGCTGCATTATGTGACTCATTGCAAATTCCAAACTGCATTTTCATTTTCTTCTTCAAACTGCTCATTTTGTCACACGACTAAAAAGAAAACTACTTTTTCGTTTTTAAACCCGCCCCCCTGCAAAAAAAGTTCCAAAATTCCATTTGAATTCGCAATCCCAAGCGGCGCAGGAGAGTGACATCAGCGGCCTCTGTTCTTCTGCAGCCCCAGTCTGGCTGACCGTGCTACGCATCTATGTTAGGGGGCGGCAGTGTGCATATCTGACGGTGGAGCAAGAAGAGAGGCAAGAGCAGAGTGTGAAGGCTGTGTTGGTAGCATAGACTGTGGTACATGTTTTCAGAAACAGCGGGGAAATCACCACCATGTCCCGGTATGTACTGCTGTCAAGCCAGCCATGGTTCGCGTTTGCTTGGTCAAATCAGTCGCACATTTTTTTTAGGGGTGGTGAAAAAAAAATTGATTATTGATTAACCGCGATTATAATATTGACGATTTTGAGTCGATTATTAAATGTCCAAAAATCGATTTAAAAAAAAAAGAAAGAAAAAAAAAGCATTTTTTTTTTTTAAATAGTAATACAAACTGGAGTCCTCCTCTTACTGGCTTCCGCTACATGGTCCACAGTCTGGAGCCAAGATATGTTATTCCATCCCGGATCTTTTTCACGCTTAAATCGATTCCAAATCTTTACAAGGAGACAAAGCTTTCCGTGCAAGAGTCCCTCAACTCTGCTCACAGGGTAGCAATAACCTGCGATGCCTGGACATCCAGAGCTACAGTCTCATACGTGACCGTTACAGCTCATTATGTCAGCAGTTAATGGAAGCTAATGTCCTACGGACTTCAGACGAAAGCTATGGATGATAGCCACACAAGTGCAAATATGTGTGAGTTTCTTAAAGCAATGGCGGAAGAGTGGGGAATAGAGAAACACGACCTGATTCTCGTCACCAACAATGCTTCTAACATGAGTCTGGCTGCTGAGCTTGGCAACTTTCTTTTACCAGTGAAAGAATACATTTAAACAAAGTAAAAAATAATAATTTTGATATGACAGTTACACTATACAATATTGAAGGTGCTGTGAGGTGTTACTCAAATGAGAAGTAAAATAATTCAGCAGCTGACTGATGTTAAATAGAAGATCAGTAATCGTTAATAATCAAAAATCGATTTGTAATCGAATTGAGACTTCAATAATCGGAATCGAATTGAATCGGGAAATTGGGCTGATTAACCACCCCTAATTTTTTTCCAGTGCGCAAATGCTCTAACATTTACGGTGATCGTAATGAAGCTGCTCTGAAGAGCTGCTGGTAGTGAGTGTGGGTCAGCTGCAGTCTCACAGTCAGACACATGAAACACACGGTACTTTATAATCAGTGTTCCCGGTAATAAACTGAAGGTATCAGCGCTGGACTGTACGTCGCCCCCATCTTGGATGTGGCAGCTCAGCCACGTAAACTAATACAAGCCAATGGAGTGAACATTGTAAAGCTCCTTCAACAAAGTGCTATAAGTTAATGTCTCTCATTTACACACTCACACACGTACGGATATATTCAGGAAACAGAGAGGAACCAAAAACGACGTCTGTAACGTTCTGTGATGATTATAAACGTTAACTACTCCTTGTTATGCGCGCCTGCCCTTTCTCCTTTTCTCCTCTTCTCACCAGGAGTGTGTCTGACGAGGGTGATTGTCTGTGGTCTATTTAAGAGACGCTGTAGATGCCGCTCGCTCTCTGACTCTTCCCGTCTTCTCCGGCGCCCATGCTGTCGGGTTTCAGTCTGCCTGCGATTGGGGCAGTTTTTGTTCTGTTTTGTTTCTTTGTTTTTGTACCTTGAGAATGGAGTCTGGGTCCTACGGCCCATTGCGCGGCTGGCCTGAACTCTCTTCATTCTTACGTTTCTTTTTTGCCAGACCTCCAGACTCTGGTAGTGTTAATTATTGGTTGATTTAATTTTTGTGAATAAAATCTTGGGTTTTGCATATATTTTCGGGTTGTGAGTCTTTAATATGTTTATGGCCACAGAATGAGCCATCTTTATGTTGTGGCCGTAACATATTTGGGGGCTCGTCAAACAATTCTGAGTATGTTGAAGTAGTTTGTTGCTACTGTCGGGTGCCGTGCCTCAGACTTTGTTCTCAGTCGGGTTTGTTGTGGGGGTACTGCCCGAGTTGTGATTTTGGTTTGGTCACGATGGAGTTTGATCTGGAGAAGTTTATGGGAAATCCAACTCGTGAGAAGCTGGAAACTTGTACGAAGGAACATCTCAAATTGATTGCTGAAAAGCTTGAAATTTCTGTTAGTAAGCAGGACAGAAAGCAAGTCATTAAAGATCAGCTGTTGTCTGTTTTGGTTGAGCAGGGAGTGCTGTCAGCTGGTGAGGGCGTACTTAGTGCTAAGTCTGAGGCAGGTGGGGCTGATCAGGTGAAATTGAAGGAACTTGAGGTGGAATTGAGGAGATTAGATCTCCGGGAGAAGGAAATGCAGTGCAGCCTTGAGGTGAAGAGATCAGAGGAGGAAACTAAACGTGTCTTCCATTTAAAATAATTAGAACTTAGTGCGACGGGATCTCCGGTTCCACGTGAGTCATCGCAACAGTCAGTGGGTTTTGATGTGAGAGGTAATATTCGTCTGGTTTAGTATTTCGTGAGAAGGATGTGGATACATATTTTATTCTATTTGAGCGGGTTGCCACAACGCTAAAATGGCCTAAAAATGTGTGGACACTCCTGTTGCAGTGCGTACTGATTAGGAGGGCTCAGGAGGTTTACGCAGCTTTGTCTCCTGAAAATAGTTTTGATTATGAGAAAGTTGAAGTTTGTATTTTAAGAGCATATGAGCTGGTGCCGGAGGCTTATTGCCAGAAGTTTCGCAGGCTTAAGAAATTAGAGTCGCACACGTACGTTGAGTTTTCCCGTGAGAAAGAAATGTTATTTGATAAGTGGTGTTCAGCGCAAGGGGTTAAAACTTTGGAAGATATTAAAGACTTGGTGCTTATGGAGGAGTTTAAGAACTTCTTGCCTGAAATAGTTGCTACTTATTTGAGTGAGCAGAAGGCTGTGAAGCTTTCTGACGTGGCTATTCTTGCAGACGAATTTGTGCTTACTCATAAGTCTGTGTTCTGTGAGACGTCTGTGCCAGTACGCGTTAATGTTAACCGGTTGACGGAAGATTGAAGCGTTTATGGCGTGCCTTTCAAGTCCGGTGGGTCCAGCAGTGCAGAAGGGAGGATTAAAGTTGATCAGAGTACTAGGGAGAGCCCAGTATGTTTTTACTGTAAGAAGCGTGGACACATTCTGGCAAATTGCTACGCTTGCATGAAGATAAGAGGCCTGTGAAAACTGTTGCTCTTGTCAGAACAGACAGTCCTGTGTCTGATGTAACCCCAGCGTCTGGTCAGTCTGAGCTTAAGGTTTTTGCTTCGTTCTTTATGGATGGTGTGTTGTGTCCATATCTGAGGAGGGTGACAAGATACCAATAACGATACTGAGGGACACAGCTGCGTCGCAGTCCTTTATTTTGAGCAACGTGTTGCCTCTTTCTTCTGAAACTGCTGTGGATTCTGATGTTGTTTTCCGGGGTTTTGAAATGCGGTATTTAAGATGTCACGGCGGTATAAAGTATCGCCGTGACATCTTGAGCTTGGCCCACGATCGTCAGCTTGCTGGTCATCTTGGTGTAAATAAAACTTACGATTGGGTGTTGCGCCATTTCTTCTGGCCGGGCTTGAAGAGGGATGTGGCGCGACATTGTAAGTCGTGTCATGTGTGTCAGCTTACTGGTAAGCCGCATCAGACGGTTCCACCAGCACCATTATATGCAATTCCAGCTGTCGGTGAACCCTTTAAACGGGTTATGGTTGATTGTGTTGGTCCATTTCTGCGTAGCAAGTCCGGTAATAAATTTCTGTTGACTATCATGTGTACAACAACACGCTTCCCTGAGGCTATTCCGCTACGTAAGATCACTGCTCCTGCTGTTGTGGAGGCTCAGATTAAGTTTTTCTCTGTGTTTGGGCTGCCGAAGGTTGTCCAAACGTACCAAGGGATGAAATTCATGTCTCGACTTTTTGCTCAGGTTCTTAAACAGCTTGACGTCACTCATGTTCATTCGAGTGCTTATCATCCTGAATCGCAGGGGGCACTTGAGGGGTTCCATCAAACGCTCAAGACGATGTTACGGACATACTGCATGGAATTTGAAAAAGACTGGGATGAGGGAGTCCCTTTGATGATGTTTGCGGTGAGGGAAGTTGTGCCGGAGTCTGTAGGTTTTAGTCCCTCCGAATTGGTCTTCGCTCATTCTGTGCGTGGTCCACTGAAGCTCCTGAAGGAGAGAGATGGCTGGGTGAAGTTGAACCCCAGAATTTGCTGGATTTTGTGTGTGCGTTTCGTTTGAAGCTACATCGCACCTGTGAGTTAGCGAGAGATAATCTGGTGTCTGCTCAGCAGAAGATAAAGGGCTGGTACGACCGTAAAGCTGTGTGCAGAGCTTTCGCCCCGAGTGACAAAGTGTTGGTTTTATTACCGATCCCTGGTTCTGGTCTGCAAGCTCGCTTCAGTGGTCTGTATCTTCTCCAGAAAAAAATCGGAGACAGTGATTATCTCATTGCTACTCCGGAGCGGAGGCGTAGGAGTAGGCTGTGCCATGTCAATATGCTGAAACCGTATCATGAGCATGAAGCGAGGCTTGGGCCGGTCTGTGTGTCAGCTAGTGCTGATCCTGTCAAACCTATCACTCACTCTGTGGAGCTGTCCAGTGCTGATCCTGTCAAACCTATCACTCACACTGTGGAGCTGTCCAGTGCTGATTCTGTCAAGTCTGTTTCTGTCTGTGTGGCAGAGGTGTCCGGTGCTGAACTTACTAAATCTAGTGTGGGTTCTGTAATCTCTGTGGAGGGAGAGGAGGATGTTGTGTCTTTCTCTACTGCGGTGATGCAGGGGAGGTTACATAACTCAAAAATACTAACGAAACTTGAGTCTCATTTGGCTCACCTGCCTGAAGCTCAGCGTGACGATATTATGGAGGTGATTATGTCACATAAGCCGCTGTTTGCTGATGTACCTTCACGCACATCAGTTTTACAACATGATATTGACGTAGGTGACTGTTTACCGATTAAGCAACATGCCTATCGTGTGAATCCTGATAAGTGGCGCCGTCTCAGAAAAGAGATTGAGTATATGCTTGAGAACGGGATTGCGGAGCCCAGCTTGAGTTTGTGGAGTTCTTCCTGTTTACTGGTCGACAAGTCTGATAAATCTGACCGGTTTTGCACGGATTTTCGTAAAGTCAATAACGTGACAAAACCTGACTCTTATCCTTTACCTAGGATGGATGACTGTATCGACAGAGTGGGTAAGGCTTCTTAGGTGACAATTCGTGATTTACTGAAGGGCTACTGGCAAGTTCCGCTGACTGACCGTGCTAAGGAAATCTCGGCCTTTGTTACGCCTGATGACAGGGATGGTCTTTGGGATGCGTAATTCTCCCGCTACTTTTCAGAGGTTGGTTAACATCGTGCTGTCTGGTCTTTCTGGGTTCAAAGCTTATCTGGATGACCTGGTGATTTATTTAGATTCCTGGCAGAGTCATGTGCAGCAGATAAGAGAAGTATTCGAGAGATTGTGTAAAGCGAATTTGACGCTTAACTTGGCTAAGTGCGAGTTTGGTCATGCGACTGTGACTTACCTTGGAAAAGTGGTGGGTCGAGGTGAAGTGCGTCAAGTATGGTCGAAGGTGGAAGCAATCCTGGCATTTCCTGCCCCTGCTTCGAGACCAGATCTGCGATGTTTACTTGGGATGGCCAGTTATTACAGGGGGTTCTGTAAGGTATGCTTTCCAGCAGATTAAGACCCTGCTGACGAAGGCCCCCGTGTTGGCCGCGCCTAACTTTGATCAGCCCTTTAAATTGGCTGTTGATGCGAGTGAGTTGAGGGCAGGAGCTGTTCTGCTGCAGGATGGGGGTGATTGAGTAGAGCACCCTGTGTCCTACTTCTCAAAAGTATTCAACCGTCATCAGCGTGTGTATTTGACTATTAAAAAAGTGGCTCTCGCTCTCGTTTTGGCTTTAACTCTTTTTGAGGTGTACGTTGGCTCATCTAATGTGCCTGTTAAGGTTTATACTGATCATAACCCTCTTGTTTTCCTCCAGAAGATGCGTAACGCGAACCAACGGCTGATGCGGTGGAGCCTATTTTTACAAGCGTTTAACATTGATGTGAAACATATCCGTGGCCGGATAATGTGGTCGCAGATGCGTTGTTGTCGCGCTTGTAGTTGGCTGTTATGTTTTCTTTGTGATTTGTTTTATTTAAAAGAAAAAAAAAAAGATCACTAACTTAGGGTGGGGGTGTTATGCGCGCCAGCCCTTTCTCATTATCTCCTTCTCTCACCAGGTGTGTGTCTGACGAGGGTGATTGTCTGTGGTCTATTTAAGAGATGCTTTAGATGCCGCTCGCTCTCTGACTCTTCCCGTCTTCTCCGGCGCCCTTGCTGTCGAGTTTCAGTCTGCCTGCGATTGGGGCAGTTTTTGTTCTGTTTTGTGTCTTTGTTTTTGTACCTTGAGAATGGAGGTCTGGTAGCTATGTTTTCGGGGAATTAGTTTGGTATCTTAGGTTACTATTTATTCCTTTTTTTAGGGAAGGGAGTCTGGGTCCTACGGCCCATTGCGCAGATGGCCTGAACTCTCTTCATTCTTACGTTTCTTTTCTGCCAGACCTCCAGACTCTGGTAGTGTTAATTATTGGTTGATTTCATTTTTGTAAATAAAATCTTAGGTTTTGCATATATTTTCGGGTTGTGAATCTTTAATATGTTTATGTCCACAGAATGAGCCATCTTTATGTTGTGGCCGTAACACTCCTCATATGTTCAGTATACAGGTCGACACCAAACCACAGGATGAATTTTATAATGTTTTTATGAGTGTTTACAGCTGCTAACGTATGTAACTCTGTTACTGTGATGACACATGACAGTTAAATATTGAATATGTGTCTATAATAACCATATCCTGACATGTAAATGTGACGCCTTTGGGAATAAACAGCACAAACGTCGTTTTTATAAATACAGTGATTTTTGATAATCTAAGTACTAATAATAACAATCATGGAGACTCAAACCCAAACAAATAAGAAACTACAGCAGCAGCTTTCTTTTCTTGGAGCAGTGAAGAGATGTACTCCATGACAGAACATAATAACATATGACAATGTATACAGTAACATTTAGTGAAGACAAATTAAATATTTAACTGTCATGTGTCATCACAGTAACAACGTTGCATACGTTAGCAGCTGTAAACACTCATAAAAACACTATAAAATCCATCCTGTGGTTTGGTGCCGACCTGTATACTGAACATATGGAGTAATTATTTGGAGGAGTAATTAACGTTTATAATCTTCAGAGGGGGGGGACAGCCTTCCATTCCGACACCCCTCCATTGCGAAACATCCTCACTCCGAAACACTGCTGTTCCGACCCTCCCCCCAAAACACAGCTGTTCCGAAATTAAACGCCGCTGTTCCGAAATTGATTTTCAAGTTTACATTACTTCCTACATCAAACACTGCCGTCCGCTCACTGGCCGCACTCACACAATTCATTGTTTTTTATTGCTAATAGGCCAATGTCACTACCTTCATTTATTATGTAGTATGTTTTCGCTTGCAGCAAACACATTTAGACGTTTGTCTAATCTTTTTACACGCGCTCTCCGTGGTGCTGAATTTGCTTTATTGGCATGAATGCCACAACAACAATATTGCTCCAAGCACCAAGAACCACGAAAAGAATACCTAGCACAGTACCATTATACTTGCAGTGTGTGTTTATGTGAAAAAAAAAAAAATAATAATAATAATAATAATAATAATAATAATAATAATAATAAGAACTTTGAACATTATCACAATTAAGTTATCAATCTGTGATGTAAACAAAATGCAAACATTACAGACTTCTAACCATTTTTCTAAAAGTGTCTGTATTTTAATTGAGAATAGTTTTTATATAAATTACACAAAAGGAAAAGAAAATGTGATTTGTTTTATCCCTATTTCAGCCATAAGCGGTCATATTGACCGCACATCATTTCGCGGGATTTCATTCATTGTCTCTCTTGTCTCTAACTTTGTTAGCGGTCTCCAGCTGTGCATCTTTGTGAATTTACAAGCGAGTTAATTATTATAGTTGCGGTTGACACCTTTGGGCAAACAAAAACGGGAGTTTCCTCCTCTGTGGAACAGCAAGCGGTTTTGGTTCCTCTCTGTTTCCTGAATATATCCGTACGTGTGTGAGTGTGGAAATGAGAGACATTAACTTATAGCACTTTGTAGAAGGAGCTTTATAAAGTTCACTCCATTGGCTTGTATTACTTCACGGGGCTGAGCTGCCACATCCAAGATGGGGGCGACGTTGACGTACAGTCCAGCTGATACCTTCAGTTTATTACAGGGAATACTGACTGTAAAGTGCGTGATTCATGTGTCTGACTGTGAGACTGCAGCTGACCCACACTCACTACCAGCAGCTCTTCTGAGCAGCTTCATTACGATCACCGTAAATTTTAGAGCATTTGCGCAATGGAAAAAAATGTGCGACTGATTTGACCAAGCAAACGCGAACCATGGCTGGCTTGACTGCAGTACAGAACTGGACATGGTGGTGATTTCCCCGCTGTTTCTGAAAACATGTACCACCGTCTATGCTACCAACACAGCCAACAACTTGTCTCTCTTCTTGCTCCACTGTCAGATATGCACACTGCCGCCCCCTAATGTAAGTGCGTAGCACGGTCGGTCAGACTGGGGCTGCAGAAGAACAGAGGACGCTGACGTCACTCTCCTGCGCCTAGGATTGCGAATTCAAATTGAATTTTGGAACTTTGTTTGCGGAGGGCGGGCTTGAAAACGAAAAAGCAGTTTTCTTTTTAGTCGTGTGACAAAATGAGCAGTTTGAAGAAGAAAATGAAAATGCAATTTGGATGATTTATTACTCATTTTATTTATGAGTCACATAATGCAGCGATGATCTTAAAATGAAAAAGCATTTCTGCAAATGCATTTTAATTTTCAAATTTGACATTTCAAATTGAATTTTGATAACTATTTGCTGGGGTATCTCTTGAAAATTAAATCTAAATTTGGATGATTTATTACTCATTTTATTTACGAGCCAAAAAATGCAGCTATATTCTGAAAATGAAAAAGCATTTCTGTTAATTTGAATTATGGAACAGATTTGCTTCCATATCTGACCACTAATGGATTACCTGGATTATTACCTAGATGATTTTACATCTTTTTGCCATGTTTTCTTTTTTTTTTTTTGAGCGATTCCGAGTTGTGGGATTTCAACGGAGAACAAATAAATGGAGTATGGACGCAGTTGAAGGGTCAGACGTAGTGTTGTGATGTTCACGAACGAATCGATTCTATTGAATGGCTTGTTAACATGAACGATGGGAACCCAGTCGCAGCTGGGAATATTACAATGAATCCAGATCAGACTTTAAAATCCAGTCCACACATGTCAAATGAGGTTATAATCAATATTTCAGAATAATTCAAACTCAGATATTGGTGGGATATCTAATTTAGTATTATTTTGTTCCAAATCTCACCCCATCATACCTCCCAGTGATTATTTCCAACATAAAATGAGTTACCACCAGGCTGGCTTCTTAAAACTTAATCAATAAAAAAATCAGTCAAATGAGCCAGTTTTTTGAACGGCTCTTTGAAAGGAACGGCTCACCAAGATCCGGCTCCCCTCAAAGAGCCATAAATCCCATCTCTAGTCAGACAAATCTATTTGGTCAACTTCACAGTTACAACTGTTCTCCTGCTATATCAGGTAAGAAAACATGTCCCTGTTATTTTCTGTAAATTCATAACCTAACGCAAAGTTTGTGTTCAGTCCCTAACTTAGAGTGATGGTGTTTTCAAACAGATTAGCTAACCTTAAGTAACTTTATGTTACGTTAAAAGTGACAGGTGACAGCGTTAGTTAGCTTGTTGGCCTGATTCGTGATTTTAATATCGAATGTGGCTTAAATGAGATGTTTTGTTTGTTCTGTATGCGAGCAACGAATAAGTAACCTAACAGTTGGTTCTGTGTGTGTGTGTGTGTGTGTGCATGTTTACACGGTAAAACAAATAAAGCAGTGGCACAACTCAGCCAGGAAAATGAGGTGTAAATGTCTGATACGTGAACATGATGTGAGCAGCAGAGTACACGTTACGTTAAATCGTATCTGTCAGAAAATAGTGAAGATTGTTGATCGCAGTTTCTGAAAGACCAAGGTGACATCCTCAAGTGTCTTCCTTGAAGCAATGTCTGTCTTACATTACTTTAGTAGCAGTAAGTTAATATCAATTCGTGGGTGGGTTTTTCTCTATATGCTGACTGTAAATGTAAATTAATGAAATATAAATTTTACTGTACATTAAAACAACACTGGAAACATTTGTGTGTATGTTCCCTGCCTATCCCACCCTTATAAGCTTTAGATGGATCTATTTCACGCCTTGTTTTACCAGCAAAATGCAACTGCTTGATTAATAGCAATACATCCAAATTAGAATGATAAATAAAAATGTATATTAAGTTCCATGTACTTATATACATACTATATAAATTCACTGATACTTCTTATTCTAATTCCAGAGATGCTCATCGAGGCAAGGTGGTGATTGTCAGAGGGAAAGGTAAGTACTACAGCCTATACTACAGGTCAATCTAAGACAATAAAAGATGTTAATGTTTTCAAGTTATTTAGATTAATCATACTATTTGCCCCATGAAAAAATCATGATCAGTCTCAGAGACTGAATGACTGTGTCTGCTTAACATAACTACCATCCTCATCTCTCATTTGGTGTTGTTCAAGTAGTTAATTAGTAGAAGTAATTGGCGAAATTAGAAATTAGTAGAAGAAAGATAAACATGACCTATCCTGTCTCTGTCCTCACTTTCTTTGCAAAAGGGAAAATGCAGCATGAGCTCCAGAAGTGCCCGGGGAGTTGCTGTGATGTATTGTGGGGTTGTTAGTTTCAACCTGCAGGTAATACCCTTTCCTCTTCTCACACACATCCAAACACATATTGACTCACAATATGATTCATTTACTCAGTGGTGTGAAATATTTTCAATCTGATCTGAAGTTTGGTGTGTGTAGGGTAGATGGCAGATAACAACATGTGATTAAATATGCAATTCTTAATTAAGTGCCTGTATTATACACAAATAAGTCTTGTGCCTCCGCGCTGGTGATAACGCAGAATCAATGAGCTTGCTTTTCTTGGAGAGATGTTACAGAGATGTTATATTTGGCCTTATGTATGTGTGTTATGTATGTGTAACTGCCTGTTTATTTCTGAATATTCTTTACACGGATAACTGCTAATGATGATAAATTTGCTTATAGTTTGGTAGACCAAGCATTGGAACAAGGTTTAAGGCAGAGAACAGGCACCCAACGGAAAGACAAGTCTACCATTAGTAAGTATCAACTGCAATATATAAGACAAGATATTGGTCAATGTTATCCACTATCCCTTACATTATTATGGAGAACTGTAAGTGTAGCTAAATCTTTGAAAGCATTGGCAGAAAAGTCCAAGTACTTTGCTCCAAGAGCTGGAAATATAGACAAGTCATCAGTTACAACTCACATGGGCCTCTCAATTGGCTGTCTTTTCACACGTGACTTTTGCCACACTTCTGCCACGGTAGATTTGCAAATGTGTGTGGTGATTTGTTTGATTCTTTAATTTAATTCTCTGCTTTCCTTTTTGTCTTTGTCCGGTCATTGTATTCTATATGTATGTCTGTCTGCCTCCGCTCATGCTCACATTCATGTTTCTGTTCATGTTCCTGTTCCTGTTCCTGTTCCTGTCCTGTCCTTCCAGTCTCCCCATGGTATGTGTTCTTTGGATTTTGATTCTTGCATTTTTGCCTTTTTGATTTGAACTTTGCTTTTGATTTGTACTTTGTCCTTTTGTTTAGCTGTCTTGGTTGCTACTTTGCTTTTGTCCGTTTTGCCTAGTTTTTGGTCTTGCTCCCTTTTGTTCTTGCATCGTTCAGCTTTGAAATTAAAGCTCGCCTTTTGTTCCCCTTTAATCCTGCCTCTTGTCCATGAGTAACTGCATTTGGGTCCACCTCCCATTTCCATAGCTTTCCCCTTTAACCCCGACCTGACACAGATTCATTGAACTTCTGTGGTATGTTTTGACTTTACTGAATAGCACACTATATATTCAGGGTTCTAAATCAAGAATATAATGCTTGTCCATAAATATTACAAATATTATCAGAACTACAGTATACAGAGCCCCCAATGGTTAGGAGAATATCAGGAGAATATAACTGAATTGGAAAATACAAGCTAAAACACAACAGACCACAACCCCCTCAGCCCAAAAGCTCTCCACCTGTTTCAAAGGTGAATTCATAACCTCATTATGATAGAATTTTTAGTTTTTCAATTCCTCCTGGGGGGCTCTGAAGAACTGTTTGTGAATAATATTGTAAATGTATGTAAATATTGTAAATTTACAACTCAATACAGTAAATAAAGGGGTTTTAGAATCAACAGTGGCTTTTACTTCATTTGTAATTAAGTTCCCCACCCTACTTTAATTGAAACAGTGAAAATATTTAGGGTTTTTGTTTGGCATTCGTAGCTACCAGTCATTTGACTGTTTTTCCAAGGTGGTTTTTAAGGCTTATTAAAGGTGTTCATGATTTAGGAAAAATCTGTAGAATAACAGTATTTTTCTGCAGAACTCTTAGCATTGTCACTTTATTCAAAGTGTTTGTAATAATTTAGCAAAAATCTGTAAAATAATTGTATTTTTCTGCAGAGCATTTAATGAAAATTTCTGTACAAGTAATGTTTCTGGACTTTAGGATATTTTACTATAATATTACGTTTTTTGTTTGGCAGCTGTAGCTGCCAGTCATTTGACTGTTTTTCCAAGGTGGTTGTTAAGGCATATTAAAGGTGTTTGATCATAATTTAGGAAAAATCTGTAGAATAACAGTATTTTTCTGCAGAACTCTTAGCATTGTCACTTTATTCAAAGTGTTTGTAACAATTTAGGAAAAATCTATAAAATAAGGGTATTGTTCTGCGGAACGCTTAGCATTGTCCCTTTATTGAAAGTGTTTGATTGTAATAATTTAGGAAAAATCTGTAAAATAACGGTATTTTTCTGCAGAGCATTTAATGACAATTTCTGTAAAAGTAATGTTTCTGGACTTAATTTGAATTAGGATATTTTACTTTAATATTATGGTTTTTGTTTGGCAGCCGTAGCTGCCAGTCATTGACCGTTTTTTCGACAGGTTTTTTTTTACAGTGTTCCTGGACCTACAAACAGCCTCAGTAAGTATTACTTATTGGCATTGGCACTGCTGTTTACAGAATGCTACCGTGTGGACGGTCACATTGTTATCATTGTAATGATAGTGATGCTTCCTGTTGTGGATGGCTTTTGCTTTTTGTACCAAAGAGACTAATAAGTTGTTTTTTTTTTTTTTTACTGAAATAAAAAACACTCTATATTCATCCGAGATAAAAACATGTACATTTCGTCTCCAGTCAGTGCTCTTGATCAAGGTACTGGCTAAGGTCTGGAGTTGGTCCCCGTGTGCATATGCTGCCCACTGCTTCCTCGGGATGGGTTCAATACATAGTACCAGTTTCACCATGTTGTACATCATATGATATGTGACAAAAATAGAAGATTTTTAAGATTCAGTATTCAAAGGTTTAATTATCACCTAATTATTATCTAATATCAATTATCACAGCAGTGAAATGATTTTTCTTCTAAAATGAGAAATCAATCCCAGGTGTTCAGATTTACACATCTTTATTCAAATCACATAAAAGGTCTCAGAAACTAGCACGAACAGTCTGCTGATAGTCAAAGGTAACAGTCAGAGGACGTCGTTTCAACAAGGTTTCTTCATTCACTCACTCACTCACTCATTCATTCTCCGTGTGTTTAATACAGATACTGTCGGCCAGCTCGCAGAGCGTGAGAGGCCGCGCCGTCAGCCACAGCTCCCTGAGAGGCACGGTGAAGCACTGCCAGCTCGATGAACATGTGGCCTGAGACATAAGCAGGACTGAGACCTGCCCTTGATGGACCTGGGTGTCACCGCAGGATACAAACTCTTATTCCTATGGAAAACTAGCACACTGCCCTCGTTGACAGTGAAGACACACAGAGGCTGGTTTTACTGGGATTTTGGTCATCTTACAATCGCCCTGGACGGCTGTGAAAACTGTTATTTATACAGTCAGAACTTACTAGAGCTGTTATGATAAGTTGATTAATTGACTAGTGAATCATATAAAAATCATTGTTGGCTGCAGCCCTAGTAATACAATGTGTATGTACAAACTGAAGTGCTTAAAATACTAAAACCTGTACAGATGTCAGATTTGGTGATTATTTAATACAAACGACTGTATCTTATGCATTTTGTCTTGTGCTTGATTGATGTCTTGGCATTTATTTTTCTGGGACTGCAGTCAAGATGTCGCGGGTCAGCACATTTGCCGAAATCGTTCCGTGAGCTACAAAGTCAGAAAGTTTTTTAGAAAGATTTTTTCCCAAAGTCAGCAGCAGAAAGTGCTGCGATCTGCTTTGGAAGAAGCATGTTATTATAAAGAAGATGATTGTGGTGACAAACTACAAACCCTGTCCTGCAGACTGAGTCCTGTTATTATACGACTGCAGTAACCTTGCTGGAAAAGTGAATCCACATTTCATATACAGAAAACCTGGTCCGAGTTCAAATTTAAAAGATACAAAAAAGTGGCATAAAAAGAAAGCTGAAAGCCGAGACGCTTGTTTCTCAGGCTCGTAGGAGAAGTTGTTCTCTGGCTGTGATCATGGAGGCGTGTGCAGTGCAGAAATGATCTGTGGCAGTTTGCAGAATTGCTTTTTAACCTGTGAACTGGACATCTGTCCCAATCAGGATATTGTCCTAGAGCAAAAAAACACACCATAGAAACGTCAGTCATTAACAGCTCTGAGGTTATGATTTCTGTTGATAACCTACACTTTTAAGAAGTTCTCTGCTCTCATTTAAATTCCATGTATTATAAAACATGCAGTTTTGCAGGAAGTATGCAGTCTCCTACCTTCAGGATCTGAATCTGGGTGTTCCGAAGGTTCATGTTCTTCAGTGCAGGAAGTGGGTATCCCTTTGCAAGTTGAACTATGAACCAAAATTCATACATTTTAATAAACAAACAAAGTCAAAGTCCAACATTACAAACATTATCTTGACAATAGCCTGGGTTTTGTGTTACATTTTGATTATATTGAACATCATAAAATGGATAAACATAAGAAGAACTAGAACACACAGGATTAAATGAACTGTAAAATGACAATGCAGTGTAATTCAATTCGAAAAAAAAAAACTAAAGATGAAATGCGATAGAAGCAGAGATGCTAACAATGTGCTAGGAGGTTGTATTAATATGACCTTTATAAATACAAAGTTGTTTCAAGAGGGCGACCATGTCATTTGGCCTGTGTTCATTTAACCTGCAATGAGATTTTCCTTCTTTTGGCCACTTGGGGGCAGCAGAAACAAGTTGTGAACAGACATCACATCATCTGTCTGAACTTAACAAAAACACACTTGCTTATAATATTAACACATCCAGCGGTTACGGAACAACATTATTATTTAATTGGATTCCTGTCCAACATTCACTCTCTTCTAGCTCTCTTTTTGGTCTCTACAAACTTCTGAGCGGGATATCTCACTTTTTTGCTCCACGTGTTCACCAGCTAACCTCTAGCTGTGTCTGTGTTTGTTTGGTACAGAGCAGGTAGTGTTCAGTGGGTTTTTAGGGCTTTTTCTCAAAATAAAGCTGCCTGACTGCTGCGGTGAGAGTGAATTAAAACATGTTGCAGCTGCACAGGTAAACAATAAACTAAAACTCAGCGTAAAGCTGAGGAGAGCAGCAGATTCAGCTGGTGATTCTCTGTAGGCTCATCATTGCTACTGACCCCTTCCACATTGTCGTTGATATCAATATTAAGTACAGCTGCTATTAAATAAACCTCATTCCTAGTTTCATAAATTCATAAATATATCCAAAACAATTTAGAGCTTTGAATGTAAATGAATGAGTTTGAAATCAATTCTAACAGTCAGAGGAAGCCAGAAGAGCCTGTCTGCAACTGGCTTGACTTTCAGTTTTATACAACATTGTTTTCACAGATTCAGAGTTCTGTAACTAAAGCCTGTCCGCAGAGCATTTAGTAGTGATATGGCACGTCCTTCATATAGAGTACAAACTGAAAATGCAAGCACTCACCATTCAGCACAGGTATCACCACCGCTTTGAGGACCGTTTCAAAGATGCTGTCCAGGGATTTGACCTGAAACCGTCCCACAGAACTCGTCCCCAGGGTCAGATTAAATCTGTGCAAACCAGACAGGCAAAATTAGACTGTGACTGTGTTCATCTTTATAAAGACCTTTTGGCCCCACTTTACTCTTCTGAGAGCATGTCGTGTTTTTTTAGTAACTCACCTGTTTAGGCTGACGGCTCCAGCCAGCCTCATTCCGCTGAGAAACACTCGGCCGCTGACACTGGTCTCCTGTAGAGACAATTACAAAAAGTCAAAGTCAAACTCTTTTTTAAAGTAAACAACACAGTTTTTGCCAACCTATTATCTTTTATTGAGATCATTCACTTTTCCTCTTCACTAAAACTGAATTTTTAAGTTTTAGTCAATTCGTCAATTTTTTCAATTGCAATTACTGTATTATCTCAGCAAAAGATCAGAGGTTGGCAAAACTTGGCTGGCAATGGTCAGCTTTTTGCTTTAACTTTACTTTATATAGTTAATACTGATGGCACAGTGTAAACTAAGGTAAAACGAGAGTGAAGCAACGATGTGGTACCCCTTCCCAGTGGGACTTGAGACTGTTCAACCCTGCCATTTTCTCCACTTGAACAGCGAGCAACAAAACATGCAATAGTTATTTATACAGCTGGGTGTTTGACTCTGCCTTTTCCCAGCATTCGGATCATGGATTTCTAGGCCAAAGTGGGATTCTTAGGGTTGTTTTTTTGCTTTGGAGGGTAGCCAGACTGCTCACAGTAGCCATGTCACTAACGCTGTCTTTGTGACACACAAATGCTGGCGTGGGGTGGAAACCTAAGAAAGTTGTCTATTTGAGCTTTACAGGAGCAACATGTAGGAACTGGCCTCCTGTTGAATTCAAACTACAGACAAAAAACTAATAGTGGGCCACATATTACCATATCCACCTTTAACTGCTGCTAGCTTTAGATGCTATAAACTACCTAGCTCAGTTAGCAATGAAGATAGTCTGTCCTGTTAGCCGACAGGGCACTGTACCCGCACTGTGAGCTCACATCATTAGAACAGGAGCCATGGGCAGCTGGGACTAGCTGGTTAGCATAATAACCTTGAGTACATTTTTTCTGCAAAACAATATATAGTAGTCTTCTTTCCTTTTTTTGTTTTCTACAGTGTTCACCATTTTGTCATGCCAGCTGTGTAACCTACCAAGTTCAGGACGAAGAGAGAGGTAAGCGTGCCATTGCGTTGGATGGCGAAGGCTGTCACCGTGCCAGTGGCATTAACTGTCATCCTGTTAGGCTCAAAACTGGCGACGGGAGCCTTAGCTGTCTTCACCACCAGTTTCATCATGAGATCTGGGAAACGCCTGGCAATCTGAAAAATACAACAGGATACCTCTGACTGCTTGCCAATGAAGGTAATGCTTATTTATAAAATCAGCGGAATGTGTGTGTCACCTCCGGGATGAAAACTCCGAACGTTTTGGTATTGAGTCGAATGGGAGACGATCTTGGGATCTGTTGCGACAGAGAGGTTGTAGATCAGTGCGATGTCATGACGGTGGATTGATGAGTCAAATTTCGATGATAAAGCTCACCATGTCATCAGTGATGTCCTCGGTGAGGATTCCAGCTCTGTTGTAGACGAAGCCTGCAGAGTTGGCAGTGAAAGCGGACAAGCTGATGTACACCATGTTGTTGACCTGGGGCGGCAGGGAGATGGCTTTTGGGGAGAAGGGAGGCTCCTGATGGTTCCCGATGTTGTAAAACTCACCCTAAATGACAAAGACGGACAGCAATGTTGTCATATAAACAGGACTGTCTATATTTTTATTACCAACCTGTCCTTAAATGTACAATTTAATGGTGTGCAATTTTTCACCTTCAAGTTCAAGTCAATGGCGGATGCTGAAACTGTGGGTGGTGACACCATGGAATACTCAATCTCTGCATGCTTGTCCACCTTGGCCAAAACTGCAGTGAGGTAGAAAGTCTCTCAGACACTCAGTATCAAAACATCCAAATATTTGAGACAAAGAGATTTTGTTTTCTTTTTTTTACCATTGAGAGTTTGCAGACGAGGGTTCATATCAGATACCGCCTTGGTCACCAGGGGGCAGATCTGCAACGTTAAAGACCAGAGAAAAATCTACTCTTAGACTCCAAAAGAAACTTGCTGTTACACAGTGAATTCTGAGAAAGTGATTCTTCAAAGCGCCCCAGAATAAATACACCATTGTTTGTTTACTGTTGTTTAGCAAGTAAAATGGCAAATGGAGATACATCTGAGGCAGATTTGTTTTTTTTGTTAGATCTGAAACTTTGTAGTTTCTCTACACTCTTTATGATCGTTTCCAATCATCAGAAAGTATTTTTGTCATGGTTGAATTCATCGTAAGTTTAACTTGTAAGTGACTATTTTTCTACCGTTGTCTACACTGTTTACTTAAAGCTATTATAAAGACTGGTCATTTTCTGCTGGTTCTGGCACCTCCTGTGGACAAAAGATGACAATGGCAGCAAAACATTCACAATGCTTTAGTGTCACCGGTTTCTGTCCTCAGGCTGTGCTACCTCTCAATTCATTCTCAACATTAAATTATGACATATCTGACCAAATTTTGTTTTACACAACGTCCACATTGTTTGGTGTCAAGGTTTCCTCCGTGGCTGCTCTCACTCCCTCAGTAAAAGTTTCTCTTAGCAGTTGTGAACAAGTTAGAAGAAGAACATGTGAAAAGGAAAGTCCTCGATTTCCCTCACCTGGTTCTCCATTGCTTTTCGCAAAAGCGCATCAACGTATTTTGAGAAGAGATCGTACAGCCAGCTGCAACAGAAAGCAAACATGGTAATCAGAGGAGAATGCTGCATGTCAAGGACGAAAACATACACTGATCATTCACATGGTTTCAATCGCAGTGCACAGCAAGCTTCTTTTACCTGGCCCCACCATGGAATTTGACTTTAGCACTGCCGACATTGGCGGCACAGTTGACGCTGCTGACCGTAGGATGGCCTGTCGCATCCCTGCCGACGGCAATAGTAGCAGAGATACTGAGATCCCTCACATCCAGATCAAAAGAGCCGCTGTCCCTTCTGTCAAGAGAGAGACATCACCGTTGAAGCAAAGATTTCACACAACAGATTCGAATTCATTAAAGAAGAAATCTTTTCTCACTCACACAAAGAGGTACTTGACCCTCCAGTTTCCACCTAGACTGATAAAGGCACCAGAAACGGAGATCTTGACACCCGTCCCTGGCACCAGATTCACTGCAGATGTTGGTAATCCAACAGTCTTGATATTGATACTGAAAGCAACAACGTGCTAGTTTGTAAAGGAACTTGGTTTTCCCAGTATCCTAGTTTTTCTAACAAAATGTACAGTGTTGGATGAATTGGTGACTTACTTTGTTAGGCTGTACCTGACCTTGCCTATAGCCACCCTCTCTTCCCCTGAAAAATCAGGGATCCGGATGGTTTTGAGTCTCTCCTGGAGTGCCGCCATTCCCAGTTGTCTGCCTGTAACGAAATGGAAGACAATTTAATGATGAAACACTGGAGAGATCGTTGTCGTTTTTCAACTGACAGAGGAAACCGGTGCTGCAGTGCTTACCATATTCAAGGCCTTTTGCTGTTACTCTGACCTTCACTCCGGGTTCGGTGCTTAAGGTCATAGGGACCAGGGCCACCAGAGCCAGCCAACAGTAGAGGGACATCTTGACTGTTGGGAGGCAAAAAGGACAAGATTGTTGACAGAATTCAATTTTTTCTGAATATGACACGTTTCCGCTTTCTGTTTTGTGTGATTACAAGTTGTTTTATTACAAGTTACTGGTTCCTTATTCTTCAAACCTACCACTGATAGATGCTTTAACAGATTACTTACTAAGTGGCTTCTCCTTAAAGCACAGACCATTCTTTACTTTAGTACTGTGATCATAGACATCTGAAATGAACAAGGAGCCGTGCTTTTTTTAAAAGATCAGTCATAGAATTGTGGAAACCACTGGTTCCTCCTTTAACAGTGTCTTGTGTTTTAATAAGCATATCATACTTTTTTTTTAAAATGGCAATTTGTAGTTTTGGAGAAGAAAATCAAACAGAGAATTTTAGTATTACTTTTTTTCCATAATGGACTAAACAAGCTGTTTTTAGAGAAAAATAAGGTCCCAGAACACTGTTTGAAGCTAAAGAGGTGGCAGGGTCCGCCACATTTATACAAAGTAAAACAATATGAAATTTTGCTGTCCTTTATGGTCAGTTTGTTAATCCAGTTGTGAAGTGGGTTTATTTACTTTGTTTAGGCATAAAAAAAAACAGTTAATGAAGATCTTTCTCCTCTGATTGAAATTTCTTCTCTAAAATTACAAACTCCACCTTTAAATTAAAGGGTTGACGTGAAAATGAACCCCACAACAAATTCATGAAGTGGACTGAAAAGTTAAGATGTTTGCCTCTGAAAGTATCTCTATCTGCACTGTATGTCAGATCATCTTGAGATACAGATACCTGTAATTGTACTGAAGTACTACTTGAGTACATGTACTTTCCAGTGCAGCCTTGGGATTCCTGCTTCAGTGCAGGCTTGTGAAAGAGCTGTCAGCTGTCATCTGAAGCAGGACCCACATGAGCACTTGATTCAATTAGGCTGAGATTAAAGGCACAGGCCACCATTTCAGCCTGAAAGTGGATCTTTGAATCGGCGTAGAAATCTTTGACTTTCTGGAAC
Source organism: Diplodus puntazzo (assembly GCA_963678695.2). Lineage (NCBI taxonomy): Eukaryota > Metazoa > Chordata > Actinopteri > Spariformes > Sparidae > Diplodus > Diplodus puntazzo. Next base: position 30,415,419 of record OZ023157.1, on the reverse strand, counting down.
ATTCAAGTCATTACATTTCAAGACACATTTCCAATATTTCAGTGTAAGAAAATGCTGCGCCTGTCACGTGCAGCCATTGAGAGAAATGAGAAACATGTGACTAATTCTATCTTATGCTCTTCTCTGCTGCTGATGGTGCTTAAACTTTGGTGTGTTGCATGTGCGAATAAAAGATTTAGGCTCTGAATGTGTCGAAGGACTTAACTGATTATCTAAGACGTGACCATCAGTGGAAAGCTGTCTGCAGGCGTTTCCATGTGGATCACAAGTGCGGTGGAGGAAGGGAGTTAGACTGTGCCTAAGTCGTTATTTTTCATCAAAAGACAAGCAGCGCTGACACTACTATCTTTCCCACTCTGATTTTACAGCCACTTTACACAGTTTCTAAATGTGTACGACTTGTCGTACTTTGCTTCCAAGTGCACCTAGTTGAATGTTTATCATATATAAAAATCCTTCACACCAAACACATCAGAACCAACTTCAGGACAGCCTATCCACACCGGAATCTGCCTTTGTTAAGAACACTTTCTGATAACTCAAGTTTAAAGTTGTACCCATGCAGATCATATACAGCAACTCTTACCTGAAGCAGTAGTTTTTCAGGACCAGACAGCTTTGGATGTGTTACTCTGACTACCAACAACTGGACTGGGACTGGCATTTATATGGACAGTGAAAGAGGAAGTGGAGTACACAGCCTCTAATTCATTTACCCAATCATGCACTGAACCTGGCCAGGGGAATCTCCCACAAAGAGCAAACATTAGCAAACTTGAAAATGTACGTTTCTTCATTACTTCACCACCCTGCTCTGTTATAATCTCTTCAAAATCCCAATCCACCAACAGTGCTCTTATCTGAGTGCTGTTTACCTGAAAAACACTCAGACAGCTACAGTTTGACACGGTTTTCAACTATCTTGTGTTTGTACTGTTGCTGATAGCGTTGTTTTCCAGTTTCTTCTATGAATTTGCGGCACAACACATACAGATAAAAGTGCAAAAGTAGGCCACATTCTTTATGAGTATATAATTATAAAATAAAGTTTATGGGTAGACAAGTGTTTTTTTTTTTCACAATCTTCCTCTGTGAGGGTTTGCCATCAAAACACACAATGCAAGATGATTCAGTCCCTTGTACTGAACAAACTGTATAGGACTTTCATGAAGAGAAATGATGTTACCTTTCCTGTTGCAATACATTTTTAATGAGAACAAACATCTCATATCATCTTTCTTTTCTATAAAAATAGAGGTCAGCCAAAGAGGGGGTAAAGTCAATTTTCTCAGGACAAAGAGAGATGCATTGTGGAGCGGTTCTTAAATTTTTCCCTTTTATGTTGTTTCATAGTGTGTGTTTGTGATACATTTTAATCACATAATGTTTTTATGATGCATTATTAATGTTTTTAGTGATATTTCTTGATGCTCTATGTCAGAAAAATGTGCACTCTAGTAACACAGTTTTTCTTAACCTTCAGAGAGAAAGAATCACCACAAGAGAGTTCCTGTGATCAATAATCTTTTACTTGCAGCAAGGGGAGCAATCATACAAAGTAACAGGTTGTAAGGCTGTTTCTGCAGATCTCCGCCGTTCAATGTCTTGCAGTAGCTTTTATAACACTCTTCGCTGAAGGAAACGCCCACGCTTGCACACACTTCTGCAAGTCATGTCTAAATGATACCAGCGATAAGTTGTTTTCTTCACTGGTTTGAGACAGATAGATCTCTATATGATCTACCTCTCTTTGCAGCCAGACTTGTACCACTTAGCACCGGTGACTTGGGCTGATACTTTCGCTCTACTCAGGTAACGGATGCTGCTATTTACAATGTTTGTTATGTATCCAAGTTTGTCTCTCTGCCATTTTTATGGCGGTTGGTGTAGTCAATAAGATTTGGCAAGCTAAACAACATTTTTTAGAGTAGTTTGTGTAGCCTGGTGCATTATATACTCTGTCGATTATCTGTACCATCCCTCCTGTTGAGACATGGCTCGGCCCATGGCTCAATATAGCTGCCCATCTAAAAAGCGATCGAGGCAAGAACAACTTCCCCTGCGGTCACATCATTAAATCGTCTTTGACATGAATGCCTATTTTCGACCAAGCAACTTTCTCAGAAGTAGCTACGGCTTTCGCTGCGAGGTTGGCCTTGTGATTACCTCTAGATATATCATCAGTTCTGCCTGTGTGCGCCGCACATTTACAAATCACGAGTTTCGAGGGTAGCTGTATTGCCAGTCACAACTGTTAAGAGGTCACTGTGGTTTATTGGTTTTCCTGTGCCAGGGGCGGTTCTAGGGGGGGGCCAACAGGGGCGAGTGCCCCCGTAACTCTGAGTCTGGACCCCCCTGTGGCCCCCCTGACAGGGAGTCTGCATCAATAACACAAGAACAGATTTCTTGCAGTTATTTTGTTCTGAAGGTAAAAAGCAGAGATAAATTGTCTCAACAGTTTACTTCCCAATCAAAATTGCTGAAATTGTAAACACTGCTTTGTCTGAATGAGGGATTTATCCTTTTTTCTGGGTTGTATGTGCCCCCTTACAAAAAAGCCAGCCCCAACCTGGCCCCCCTACTAAAACTGGTCTAGAACCGCCACTGTCCTGTGCTCATCACCATGCCACTATTTTGCCACTGTTGCGCAACACATGTACTGTACAGAAAGCACACTGACTAATATTATAGATCGTAACAGCCTGTCCTTCCCCTATTGTACATGCCTCAGTTAGAGTGGTAAGTTCAGCAGCTTGTGCTGATACATGTGGCTGCAGAGGTAATGCTAATAGTACATCATTTTGTGTAACTACAGCGAACCCAGAGGCATTCGACCCGTCTGGATTCTTTTTGCACGAGCCATCGACGAACATAGTGAGATCGCTGTGTTTAAGTGGTTTGTCCATAATGTCAGGTCTAGGTAGCGTATTAGCTGTGCTTTCAACCAAACAGCCATGTGGCGTCCCGTCAGCAGGTGTCGGTAAGAGGGTGGCTGTGTTCATGGCTGTGCATCGCTCAATAGTCACATGTGGTTGTGTCAAAAGAATCGTCATGCATGACAAATGTCTGGCAGGTGACAAGAAAGATATCTTTTGCTGCAATAACAGTACTGAAACTGCGTGAGGTACCAATAACGTGAGTTTATGATACAAGACAATTCCTGCAGATGCCTGCACGGCTACTGACGCGGCTACTACTGCCTGTACACATGCAGGCAGGGCACGTGTTACTGCATCTAGCTGTGTTGAGTAGAACGCTACAGGCCTTGCTTTTGACCCATGCTGCTGTGTTAGCACAGATGTCATAAACCCTTGCCTGCAATCGACAGTTTGTTTTAAACGAGTTATCATAGTTCGGCAATGCAAGTACACTTGCTCCTACGAGAAGCTGTTCCAGCTGGCCTTCTCACCAGGATCTGTCCATAGTAGCTTATCATTAGCTGCTAATGGTGTGTCGTATATCATAGACATGAGGGGAGCTGCAACCTCTGCACAGTTAGGAATCCATGTCTTACAAAAATTAGTCATTCCTAGAAAAGACATCATGTGTCGCTTTGTTACAGGTTTGGGTGCTTGAAGTACAGCCGTTTTCCTAGCTTCATCAATATGTTTCCCCTCATGAGAGATGATGTGGCCTAGATATTTGACTTTAGTCTCCCATAACTGACACTTCCCTTTGCTGACCTTATGACCTTGTTCACAGAGGAACTTGAGCAATTCAGTGGTATCTGCTTTACAAGCTTCTTCTGTCTCTGATGCAACTAAAATATCATCAACATATAACAGCAACTGACTTTTCTGCGGGGGATCAAACTTAGATAGATTAGCGGACATCTGTTGAGAATATATAGTGGGACTCGCACAATACCCCTGCGCCTGCACAGCTGCATTTACGGCCTGTAAATCTTGTACCAGCCTCCACCCTACTGACGGTGGTGCCTTTTTCACAGCGAATAATGGGGCGTTGCAGGGGGAATCTGGGCAGTTTTGTATTATGCCTGCTCTCAGCAGGTCATCTCTGAGCGGTTTTATCCCTGCCTCTGCATCTGTCTTCATGGGATACTGTCTCTGATGGGGCCTAAAAGAAGACTTTGGAGTATTGCCACTGGCTCTACTCCTTTCATTAACCCTACGTCAGCTGGACCAGTTGACCATAACTCTTCTGGAATATCTCTCAAAGCTATTTCCCTTTCTTCTGACAGTAAACACTCAATCACCTGTCATTCATCTGCTTCTGAGTAGAGATGGGTTTGGGGAATAGCTGTCGTTACCCAGTTCAAAAGTTTCTTCCACGCTCTGATAGAGGGACTGTAATAGCAATCTTGTCGCCACTCCCAATCCTGTACTGATTCGCAACATGCTACAAACACGGGCTCTATCTTGCACTAAGCGCAATTGACTTTGTACACTGGTGCTTGTATAATTCCTATTTTGCATTCGGCGCACATTGAAATTTTCCCTCCACAGACACACGTCCTTAAATTAGGGAATGACTTTGCGCTCCGGGGGCGGTTCAGCGAAAAGAGGAGGCGTGTTCCGGCGCAAACATTCACTGGTGCTATTTTGCTGTTTCAGAAAACAACTCCGCAACAGACCAGAAAAAACCTAGTCTAAAGTCAGCGGCGCTTATTCAGATGCTGTTTTAAGGGTGCATGCTTGGCCATAATGTAGCGTGTGCTCAACGTGCATACACGTTGCTTCTCTCATCTACAAGGAAGCAGTTCCCATTTTTTGCAAACCATACAAAAAAAAGTTGAAAAGATTAAAACAGAAGAACTAATTCTTTTTCCCCCTGATATGCGACGCGCCCGCCGTAGCCATGAGGGTCCGGGAGTGGCAATGCGCGATGTGTTCCTAGTGGAGCGGGTGGACGGAGATGGAGTTGGGGGAGGAGGAGGAGGAGGAAGGGGCACAACAGGAGCAGGTGGTGCGTTTGGAGACTTGAGGCAATGCGCCTGAGAGGCCGCAGCAACATCGCCACCCGGTCAAGATGGGCATTAATACCTTGCCGCATCCCGGGCAGTGCGGTCCGGTCTGACAATGCTTAAAGGGAATGTGAGATGACGCTCTGATTGGTTTATTGCACGTTACGCCCAAACCACACCTATGACTAATGTAGCTACTTCAGACTAGTGCTGGGCGGTATGACGAAAAATGTATATCACGGTATTTTTCAAAATTCCTACGGTTTCACGGTATATGACAGTATCTTTTTTTCATGCATAATCAAATGTTCACAGCATTTTCTACTGGTTGAGAGAGGAATTACTAGCCCCTTTTAGATAGAAAAGGCAGCACATTTGCTGCAAGGTAAAGGCAGCACTCTGTCTATCTTTAAGGGAGGTGTAATTTTCCTCTCTCAACTAGTTTCTCATTCCTTCTTTCCCAAAAGGCTGCCACTGGGGTCGGCATAAACATGTGAAGTGACGTGAAGCACGAAGTTCGGTGTGAACAGTGACGAACAACATATGTATCGGTAGAAATGTGGCGACACTTGATATAATTATTTAATTATAGATCCGTGGCCCATATTCTCGCCTCCTCAGTCAAACACACGCCGATGTTAAACCCCCGCTAGTAATGGAAGCGTGCGGCCTAGCGCACCATCCCCTCCGTTAGCTGCCTCAAGCAACAGACAGCTAACAGGAAGCAGGTGGAATTTGTCTTCAAAATAAGAGCTTTACATTGCACCCCATTGGAGTTTAGAACTGGGTTCTTAGCGGGGGGCTTTTAATTTGAAAGTAGCGACCGTTCCCAGCTTGCCGCTACACAAGTAGCGGACACAACCAAACAGTTACAGAGACGAGGAGACACTGCATCTCGCGGATCTCAGCGGCTTCCCAGTTGCTCATCTTGACGTCCGTGGGTGAAGTCATGATCTGCCATGTCTATCCTATCCATCTTCACCGTAACACAACACCAGAGCACTACTGTTTACCCTCGCAGTCGCACCATACCTGTTTAGCAGCGCAACATTGAAAAGGGTCCGGTCTGAAACAGTGTCGCGCGGCGCAGCATAGCGTTCCGAACGTTGTGTATTCAGATACAACGGTATGGCGGTATATTAAAAATTCATATCATAACGAAAATATACACCGGTATTTGGTGAGAACCGGTATACCGCCCAGCACTACTTCAGACCAACCCATTTTAGATTTGCGTCGGGCGCAAGAGTCATTTATCCCGCCGGCATAATAGTAACAGCGCCTGAGACCCACCCACAAAGCTACTTGTGTTTTGCGTTTGATACTTGCGTTTCAGATCGTTAAGATAGAGCCCCTAGTGTCTTCCACCAGGTATCACGTGGTTTTGCCAGCGATATGTTGGGGGTAGAAACCTTTGTACTGTTGCAACGTTTCAGGGTCTAGAATAACAGATGTGGCTACTCTGCCCTCGCTATCCCAGTAGAGATTTTCTACTGTGATGCGCTTTGCTCCTGCCCTATGTAGCTTCGCCTCATAGTCAGGGTCAGGGCATGGTTGTTTCCTAAAGTACATAGTCACATGGAGGTCTTCTGGCAAACACACTCTGTTATGTGGGGGCACACGGTCTTTTACCAGGTATACTAAGTCCTTGGAAATACACCCTGGTCCCTGCTGTATTACGTCCAAAGTGTAATAGTAGGTAGATTGTCCGGAGCCCTGGGCTACATAAATGTCACTTTTGTCTAACCTACACACTTTCATCACTGTCCTGCCTGGTATTACCCCGATACCTAGCTGTGACATGCAGTCTCTCCTTAACAGGTTGCACGGACAGGATTCTGACAATACTACTTGGAACTCTGCGCAACTATCAGTTTCTGGGTCTGTGATCATCACAGGTTTAGACAGGTACTCCATGTATGAGCTTCGATTTGCAGCTTTAACAAATATATTTAGTTTTCAGGGTTTCAAAAATGGAGCACAGCTCGGTCTGATCACTGTCTTAGTTGCTCCTGTGTCACACAAAAAATGTCAATATCATCATTTTCTCTCCCACATCAATATTATTTGTGGTTTACTTTCAAGACATGCAAATGCAGTTATAAGCTCTAATACATCAACTTCCTTCTTCTCACTTCCTTTTTCACTCTCTGTTTCTGTCTTAGTCAGAGTTTTTGTGATTCAGAAAGTTTGAAATTGTGAAATAGCTGTGTTAGGAAACAGATCAAACTGTTACAAGCTGTAACTTGCACACTTCACTGTAAAACAAAATCCTAATTTTTTACAGTAGTTTTCCTGTTCTTTAAAAATAGTGTACAAAACTGTAAAATTACAGACATCTGTAAATCAATCATCTGTTACAATCTGCCTGTTATTTTAAGCATTATGACAGTAATGACAAACTACATTACTTTCTACGGAAGCGCATTGCATTCACTGGATAAAAAAAATTTTGACACCTTATCTCGTAATTATGAGAAAAGATATCATAATTACGAGAAAAGATCTCGTACTTATGAGATCATACTTTTACAGTAAATACTCCCGGTAATAAAGTGAAGGTATCCGGATTTCAAAGTAAAGGACGACATGAGAAAAAACAACAACAAAAAACATTTTTTCCCCATAAGTAGTTCAAGATTCATATACTGCTGAACTAAGTACTCCCTAGAATACTTGTGTAACTATAATGAAGTACTTCTACTGTGTACTATTAAAGTAATCCACTGTCAAAATCCTTGTCCTAGTATGCTTCATGGGTCTGACTGTGAGACTGCAGTCTGACCCACACAGTCGCCACCAGCAGCTCTTTAGAGCGGCTTCAGCACGATTACCGTAAATGTTATTAGATACAGTGGCGGCTCCTGATAAATTTCTCAGGGGGGGCAAAAGTTGTGATGATGGCTAAGATGACCCATTCAATGGGTAAAATAATAATAAATAAAAGACAGATAGCCAGCTTTACAGTGTCACATTTCATTGTTTTTAAACACACTGCTATTATTATGAACATAACTGTATTTGGCAGGCAATATGCAATCAATACAACTATTTACAATTCAACATTTGGAGAGTACAACATAACACAACTCACCATTTAAGAACACACTCACTCATCACTTGTATTGAAATTTAGCTCGCCTCTCTTTCAAGCAAGCAAAGCGATCAATCACCCTCTCGTTGAAATCAGGCATGTTCCTGACCAGCTCTCTCTCCATGGAAAGCATGCCCAATGCATTCAGACGTTCCTGTCCCATTGTATTTATCAGGAATGTCTTGATCATCTTTAAGGTGGAGAAACACCTCTCAGCTTCAGCTGTTGTCATCGGAGTGGTTATGAGGATGTTCAACAGCGCCACAGTCTCAGAGAAGGTTTCCTGGAGGTTGTAGCTCTGTAGAACCTGGTACAGAGCCAGTGCACCGCAGCAGCCCCTGAAGTCTGGACTTTCGTAGATGAGAGAAAGCTCAGTCCTGAGCCTCTCCTTGTGTAGCATGGGGTATGCCCTCACGGTGGTATTCAGAGCCTCTTCAGGGAATGTTGTCCGATGCCGGTCAAACAGCTCTGCCTCTAGCAGCACGGCACTCACAAGGTGGCTGTTGAAGGAGAACCTGTCTTTGGCATGGCCCAGGATTGTGTCACAGATCTGTTAAAATTATAAAAAATGTATAGTCAGTAACACACAATTGTTAAAAAAAAATAAAAAATAAAATCTAGTGATGGCATGAATGTGGCCATGATCTACTGCAGGGGTCCCCAAACTTTTTGCAAAGAGGGCCAGATTTGGTGAAGTAAAAATGTGTGGGGGCCGAGTCGGCCGACCATTCAGCCTGACATCCTTTGAACCATTAACATTAAATGCAATCTACTGTCTCACAGTTCCAAAGTATTTATTTTGTTATTCATGCAGACTTATTACTGTATCCTTGTGTGCGTATAATGGACAAGTAATGGGTGAGTAATTACTGAATCCAACTGTAAAAACAGAGGTTGTGACCTTATCACTTGGTTCCAACACTTGAGTATGCCTACATCATTGGTCAGTAATGAATGCAGATACCTCTTTTGACAGCCTCTGCTTCTCTTGTTCTCCCAAGGCTCTCCTTGATCTTGTGGTACCTGGGGCTTCTTGCTGCTGCTGTTGAGAGGAGCTTTGGTCCCTGAAGGGAGACAGATCAAAAGTGTTAGAATATGAATGAGACAGTATGTCAGTGTCATTATCAATAATTACTATCTTTAAAAAAAAAAAACAGTAAGTAATAAAAAAAACTGTTTGTGTTGCACAACTTTTTGGAAATGGCTGAAAAAAATATCACTATTTCTGGATGTGCTAAATTTACTTATGCACACAAATGCAGATGACTAAATTGGCTCATTACTTTTGAGTTCCTATACATTATTGCCATCACAGCATGCTGACATTTAGTAATGAACATGTGCATAATTATTATTATAATTACTCTATTGTATTATCTTACCTGATGGCCTGAATACTGCTGGTGAAGTTCTGCAGGGCACGTTTGATGAACACCATGTCAATGTCCCTCTTCTGCAGCTGTTGGTACATCATGTCAACATGAGGCATGATTTGATGAAACTGCTGCAGGAAAGAAACAAAATCTTCATCCTGCAGCATCCTCAGGAAGCCAGACGCCTCCCTCACCGTGGAGCTGTCAAAGGTGCTGTCTGACCTGATGGTCTCAAAACACTCTATGAGGTCGCCCAGGTTCTCATAGACAGTGCTCACGATCCTGCTGTTGAAGTTCCATCTTGTGGATGATGCTCTAGGCAGCCTTCGTGCAACAATCTGGTCGAGAAGGGCTGTGCGTTTGGGTGACCGGGTAAAAAAACTGGAAATCCCACCAAGGTCAGAGAAAAAAACTCTCACTGCTGAGATGTGTGAAGTGGCCTGCTGCATGATCAAATTCAGCTGGTGTGCGTAGCAATGCAAATAATGGGCATTTTTGTACTCTTCTCGTACCTTTTGCTGCACACCAGCTCTCTCTCCTCTCATCACACTGGCACCGTCGTAGGCTTGCGCAATGAGTTTACACTTATCATCATCAGTGAAAACGCTATTCAGTCTCTCCAAAATTGCATCGGCAATGGAGCTGGCCGTTGCTGACAAGATGGGGACAAATTCAAAGAACCGTTCTTGCACAACGTGTTTTCCATCTACATATCTCAGCACCAGCACCAACTGAGTCTGTGTAGAGACGTCTGTGGTTTCATCTGCTTGGATTGCCACGAATCTTGCTGCTCTCACCTCCTCCACGATATGCTCTCTGATGACAGATGCCATGCAATCCAGCAGCTCATTCTGCACCGTCTTTGATGTGCCCTTAAAGACTGTGGCCGTTCTTAAGTGCTCCTCAAACACCTCGTCCAGCGACGCCACTAAATCAACCAGTCCACGAAAAATCCCAGCGTTGCTGGACCCCTCACTCTCATCCTTGCCTCGCAGAGCTAACTCAAACAGGCCACAGAATTTCACGCAGTCGATAAGGCGGCCTAGGATGTGCCGGTTCTTGCTCACCTCATCGTTGTGACGGCGCACGGCTATCCTGTAGCTCTCATCCAGCTGTGTGGCAGTGTTCGCTCTCCCAAATGCCGACAGTTTTAGGCAGCTGTCCATATGCATCTTCGATGCTTCGTGTTTCTTCACCTTTTCTGAGAGGTGGTGCATATCAGTAACACCCGTCTTTGTCCAGGCGGTGTCAGTGTTGGCATCCGGGTGGATTAGCACACAGGGGTAGCAAAACAGAGCGCTAGCCACTTCACAACCTGCTAGCCATGTTTTTCGCTCGTACCAGCTCCGGGAAAATCCGTGACTGTATGTTTTCCCCGCTTTTGTTGACACCTGCTTGATGCTTAAATTTGGTCTGGGTGGTCCCAATTCTTTAACAGCCAATTTATCCGCATTGCTTCGACGACTGAACGGTAATTCCCTCAGGGAAACGATGGAGTTGCAGTTGCCAGCCATCATGATTTCGCGGTCTCTGCGACCGCCAGACGCGCGCGCTGTATGTCGGAGCACGCATCAGTGCGTAACTGCGTATGACGAAATCACGTTAGGGCAAGCCCCACCGGGGCCCATAGAAATGCATTGTATCGTTCCAATTTTGAAAAAAAGAGTCTCAACATGCAAGTCTATGAGAGCGCCTGGGGCGATTTTCAATCTGAACGATATCGCCCCAAGGGGGCGGGGCTACTGGTTGGACAGTGACATCCAGGCTGCTGATTGTCGCAGCGATATTCAGGCTGCTGTTTGGACTATACTATTAAAGAAGCATTTCACCGGTGGGAACATTGATCTTTATTGAAAGAGGGTCATATTTGTAGTCAAAATGTAACATCATTTTTGAATTTTGTGCTTATTTGACTGAGAAAAGGCAGAAAGTGACTTTAGGGCGCATTTGTATGAAAGACAACAACTCCCACAATGCACCACAATGCACAGCTCTGCAAGCCACTCCCACTAATCCGGCACACCACACATATCTCCGTCCGCTGTAGATATTTCGTCGCGAAGAAACTGGCATCTCTGGGATTCACTGCAGCAGACAGAGTCCAGTTCGGTGTCCATAGGCGCACAGCGAGAGCACCGGTGGCACCGCCAGTCCGCCCCTGCTCGAGCCAGTCCGGGCTCCTCGTCCGGGACAGGCAGGTCTTCTGCCGCGGCTGCAGCAGCCGCCGCAGCCGAGGCAGAAGACCTGCCGCCTCCATCTCCCTCAGCTGCTCGTCGCTGTATTGTGGCTCGTACAGGTAGCCGCGAACATCTGACTCGAGCATCACGCTCTCGAAATCACTCTCTTCGTTGTCTGAAATATCATATTGCATATCATCTGCCATCGTGGGTCAAACCTGGCTCCACAGCGTCTGTTCGCTTAGCGGCCAACAAAGATGGCAGCTATGTATTTTCGTTCTGCAAGTGAAGTCCCGCCCATTGGTCTGTGATAGGTCTGTAGCGTGAGTGGGTCCCACCTCTAGCCCCCACCCTTGGAAAAATGAGCGAAGCGTTTGTAGTCTTCCCTCTCAACACAGATATAGGACTTCCTGCTTTCAATGACGTAAAATGACGATTTTTACATCATTGAAAGCAGGAAGTCCAACACTGAAATCTCTAGTTCTCCTGTCTCAGGGCAAACGGAGGGAATGATGCACGACCATTCAAAAACATGACTGTTTTCCTGAAGATACAAAGCTCAATGCAAATCGGTGAAGTGTCCCTTTAAGACTTAGACCGGCAAAATAAACTCTTTTCTCTCTTTTTTTTTCGTTTGGCTTAAGGAGGGCGGTGCACTATCGCCCACTATGGGCCAGCCGCCCCTGATTAGATAGAAAAAAACGGTGCGGCTGATTTGACCAAGCAAACGCGAACCACGGCTGGCTTGACCACAATCAACGACGCACCTTTCCTCATCTCATAATAACGAGATCTTTTCTCGTAATTACGAGATCTTTTCTCGTAATTACAAGATCCCGATCTCGTAGTTATGAGATAAGGTGTCTATTTTTTTTTATCCAGTGAATGCAATGCGCTTTCGTAAATTTCTCTTTTTTTTTACAGAAAAATACTATATTAATTTTACATGATCTTTTCTCTTTTCTAAAATTACGTTCAAATTCACATAGAATGACAGTAATTATCTGTAATTAAATATGTAGCCTGGTATATTAAAGTTTATATCCATACTAACAATATTAACACTTTTCTCTGTAATTTTAAGATAAATCTTATTATTTTTATATTTGCATGTAATTATACATTCAACTGTAATTAAATATGTAGCTTTTTATCGAAAGACTTATGTCCATACTTACAATCTAATGTCTCTCTCTGTAATTATAAGGTAAAGATTAATTTTATATTTGCGTATTTTTACATTCAAACTCTGTTAAAAAAAAATATGTAGCTCATTATATAAAGGTTTATGTCCATACTAACAACGTTTTTCTATGTATTGTTAAGGTAAATCTTGTTCACAATCTTGTTCACTAGTACTTATACGGTATAAAAGTACTGGTGTAGACTTGTATAGATAGTACTTTAATATCAGTGATGCAAGTAACGCGTTACTCTAATCTGACCACTTTTTCGAGTAACGAGTAATCTAGCGCGTTAATATTTCCAAACCATTAATCAGATTAAAGTTACTTATTCAAATCGCTGTGCGTTACTATTATTTTCATCATTTTCCTTAGTAAAAATATATTTTGCTTTCTTCTTGCGTCTCGGGGAGTGACGTCACGTACGCGAGAAGTCACGTTTTCACCACGATGATAACTCACGTGTTTGCCACGCAGCAACACAAACACAACAATGGAGGGAGGAGACAGATACGCGTTTTCTACCTGGAAATTCTCTCATTATTTTAAGTTCGTGTCAGCTAACGACCATAACATTAAGGTTCGTTGTATGGAGGACCAAACCAGACATAGGTATAAATAAATAAATAAATACGTAAATAAATAAATGCATAAATAAATAAATAAATGCATAAATAAATAAATGTATAAATAAATAAATGCATAAATAAATGAATAAATAAATAAATGCTGAAATAAATGTATAAATAAATAAATAAAAGTATAAATAAAAGAATAAATGCTTTTTATTTATTTCTGTATTTCTGTTCACCTACATTTATTTATTTCTGTATTTCTGTCACCTACATTTATTTATTTCTGTATTTCTGTGTCCATATGTAAATGAGGAGGTAGGAGGTCCTAACCTCAGTCAAGAGCATGATTGGTTACAGGAGTGTGCTCGATGAGGGTCTACTACTTCTGCCTTACTAGCGGCGATGATTCCTGTACACCGTACAGGAATGTTGCTGGCTACCAGCAAGCCCGCTCAGCTAACTGTTAGCTGCAGTTGTTGACATTTGTTCATGTAGCTCTGGTTTAGTGATGAATTTGACTGGCTTTCATTTTAACTTGCAAGGGTCCCAGGTGTGCTGGCGGTGTGGTTTGAGAATCCCGTCTGGAGAGAGAGGGGTCCTCAGCCATGCCTGCTAACCAGGAAAAACATTCTGCTCATCGCTTCAAGTCTCGTATATGTGTATTCTAGACGAGCGCTACGGAGCACAAATCGTCCAAAAGTGCATGTTGTCGGTCTCATATCTTAGACGTGAATCTCTGTACTCTCATATAACTCATGGAACAGGCTGAGGCATTTGTTCACGCCGAGCGGCTCGAGAGCAGCGTGGAGACCCCTGTTAGCTCTTATGCTAGCTGTTAGCTCTTATGCTAGCTGTTAGCTCTTATGCTAGCTGTTAGCTGCTTGCTGTAGCGCAGCGTCCAGGTTACCATCGGGTATTTTTCATTCCGCACTGCGTTCAAATGGTTACTTAAAGCCATCGTTCCGAGCCGCTGGATCAGTAGATCCACATTAGAGCGCAACAAAGCTGCACTGGCATATAGGAGAATTCGCGGTAGGCAGAAATCCAAAACATTCACTCTTCATATGGACTACTCAACAAAGTAGTAGCAACAGTGACCGATAATGGATCTAACTTTTTCAAGGCGTTTAAAGTGTATCAGCCTGTGTCAGAGTCCGATGATGACACGGAAGAGGAAGATTCCCTTCATCAGTCTCCCACAGATGATGATGTCAATTTTTTAGATATGTCAGAAATCCTCTCAGGTGAGAATGAAAGTGATGGCCAGCTGTCTCTTCCCCCGCACCACAGGTGTGCTTCACACACCATCAACATCATTTCCACAAATGATGTGGAGAAATATTTAACTTCCAGTGCAGAGAGCAAGGCTGTGTATAGGAGCAGCATAGCAAAATGCACAGCTCTTTGGACTAAATCAAGTAGATCTACCCTTGCATCAGAAACGGTGGAGGAAATCACCAAAAGAAAGCTCCTGGTACCGACATCCACAAGGTGGAATTCCTTTTTTGATGCTGTAAAGAGAATTGCAGAAATCCCCATGAGTGAGTTTAATAATCTGTGCACCAAGCCGGGAGTTCAGAGCTTCAAAGACAAAGAGTACCAGTTCCTACATGAGTACTCTGACTGCAGCACTGGACATTTTACAAGGTGACTGTCCTTATTATGGAACTTTACTACCCACATTTGAAGTTCTGATGCAGAAGACCCTGGCTGCGAGAGATGCCCTCTCCTGTATGACTATAGGCCTTCCAGATGCCATAGTGCAGGTATGTTCCATCTTTAAGCTTGTTATAATTTCTTGCATCACATAATTCATGAACATGGAACAGGATATTCATTATCATTGCAAAAGAAGATTAAAACAAATACAAATGTCAGTAAGTAACCTAAAACAAAATTAAATCCATAATATTGATCCCACATTAGGCATTGGTTTGCAAGTAATTCAATTACATAATAAATGGTAGGCCTTGTAGGCATAAACATATCAATAATATTTTTAAGGCTATCCAGACTCGTTTTGCCAGTGTGCTGGACAACAAAGATGCCCTTCTCGCAGCTGTCAGTTGTCCAAAATTCAAACTCTGATGGCTGAGAGATGAAGGTAGGAGGGAGCAAGTAAAGGAGCTTCTGACAGCAGAGTGCAGCACAACTGCTCCTGCAGCACAGAGCCCTGCCAGTGTGCCCACCACGTTTGCCAGCCAATGTGAGATGGACTTTTTCACTTTTGAGGCAGAACCAGAGGAGACCTTCTTGGCAGAAAAGGAAGTCATGGACTACCTGAGGTCAGAATATGACATTCAGATTCTGCATAAGTTTTCAAACATAAAGAACATTTTCTTGAAGTATAACACTCCAACCCCATCAAGTGCTCCTGTGAGCGGCTTTTCAGTCAGGGAGGTTTGGTGCTCACACCTAGAAGAAATAGACTTTCTGACAAGAGGTTTGAGAAGCTTCTGTTAATGAGGTACAACCACTGGTTTACTCTCCCCACTCCACTGTTTCACTCATAACGAACGATTACAACATGTTGTAGTAACAAAAGTAGACATGATATCAGCCTACATGTGGTGTTATACACTGTTTTGTTTTGTAAAACCACTTACGTGCTGTTTAAATGCAGTGAACATCATGTTCAACATTCATAAAATATGTGAAAAAGAATGTAATACATTTATAAACAATGTAGATTATAAATAATAAGTTTTACCTTTACAGTGTTAACAGTTAAATATGTCAGGTCAGTAAAGACTGGCTTTATTTTATTTTGTATAAAAAGAAGTCTTTATGTTAAGTAAAGTCAAGAAAGACTGGCTTTATTTTATTTTGTATAAAAAGAAGTCTTTATGTTAAGTAAAGTCAAGAAAGACTGGCTTTATTTTATTTCTGTAACAATAAGTATTTATGTTAAGTGAAGTCAAGAGAGACTGGCTTTATTTTATTTCTGCGAAGAAGTATTTATGTTAAGAAAAGTCAAGAAAGACTGGCTTTATTTTATTTCAGCAAAGAAGTATTTATGTTTAGTAAAGTCAAGACAGACTGGCTTTATTTTATTTTGTATAAAAAGTATTAATGTTACGTGAAGTCAAGACAGACTGGCTTTATTTTATTTTGTATAAAAAGAAGTATTTATGTTAAGTGAAGTCAAGAAAGACGTATGTATTTTTTTTCTTCAGAAAATAGTATTAAAGTTCAACTTAAAATGTCAGGAGATACATTGTTTGCTTGTTACTGTTAAGAATGTACATCCAGTAAAGTGAATATTGGCAAAACCTGTTGTCATTTTTATATTGAGGCGGTGGGGGTGTTGTCAGCAGCTGCTGAATGTAACTAATAAAGTAACTTGTAATCTAACTTAGTTACTTTCAAAAACAAGTAATCAGTAAAGTAACTAAGCTACGTTTTAAAGGAGTAATCAGTAATCAGACTACTTTTTCAAGGTAACTGTGGCAACACTGTTTAATATTCAAACTGTAATTCTAAATCAGACAAAAATACAGTGAGTAAAGGCAAAGTCAGGAAAAATGATTGCAATAGTCCAGACAGCTGTAGGCAGTGTAACATGTGGGGGAAGGGGAGGTCAAAAACAGGGCAGTGGCACGTTCAGGTGCAATCGGTAAACTTGTTGATGGTTGATGCTTGAATTTGGGTGATGCTTAAATAACAAAGATTCATGCAAAATTAAAGGTTATGAGTGGGTTAGCATTTGTAAATTCCAAGGTAGATCAAAATAGTGTCTATCTATTTTGTTACATTAAATTGGAATAGGCCTTTATCTGCTATTCAGCACATTGAAATGACAGTACCATGAAAACCTAAATGATGATCAGATTCTGGAATGCAAGTAAAAATATTGATGCTTTTGATATTTTGCTTAATTCAAGTGAAGTCAACTCACCTTTGTGTATATAGTGCTTTACACATAATGTAGTAGGTCGTGTGTGACAGAGAGAGAAAGAGATGCTTATGTAATTAAATATATCAGCCTACAAATAAAAATATATAAACATTTATTTTATTTTCTTTATAATCTTTTCTTCATAAAGAAAACGATACCACGCTGATACAATTGCTATTGGCTGTCTAGCCATGTTGCTTTGAACGTGATTGGTTGATGTGGCTGTCATCAAGAAAACTGGCCAATGACAACTGTGCGCGCCTTCTTTTTGAAAATACGTCACTTTCAATTGATTACGGCACTACCGTCAGTCGGGCCATCTAATTATGGAAGTGAATCTGTTCCATAATTCAAATTAAAATGGATTAACAGAAATGCTTTTTCATTTTCAGAATATAGCTGCATTTTTTGACTCATAAATAAAGTGAGTAATAAATCATCCAAATTGCATTTTCATTTTCTTCTTCAAGACTGCTCATTTTGTAACTCAATTAAAATGATAAAGAAAATGACATTTAAGATTTAATTTTCAAAAGATGCCCCAGCAAATAGTTACCAAAATTCAATTTGAAATATCAAATTTGAAAATTAGTATGCATCAGCAGAAATGCTTTTTCATTTTAAGGTCATCGCTGCATTATGTGACTCATAAATAAAATAAGTAATAAATCATCCAAATTGCATTTTCATTTTCTTCTTCAAACTGCTCATTTTGTCACACGACTAAAAAGAAAACTACTTTTTCGTTTTTAAACCCGCCCACCGCAAAAAATGTTCCAAAATTCAATTTGAATTCGCAATCCCAAGCAGCGCAGGAGAGTGACATCAGCGGCCTCTGTTCTTCTGCAGCCCCAGTCTGGCTGACCGTGCTACGCATCTACATTAGGGGGCGGCAGTGTGCATATCTGACGTTGGAGCAAGATGAGAGGCAAGAGCAGAGTGTGAAGGCTGTGTTGGTAGCATAGACTGTGGTACATGTTTTCAGAAACAGCGGGGAAATCACCACCATGTCCAGTTCTGTACTGCAGCCAAGCCAGCCATGGTTCGCGTTTGCTTGGTCAAATCAGTCGCACATTTTTTTTAGGGGTGGTGAAAAAAATCGATTATTGATTAATCGCGATTATAATATTGACGATTATGAGTCGATTATTAAATTTCCAAAAATCGATAAAAAATAAAAAAAATGTAATAGTAATACAAACTGGAGTCCTCTTACTGGCTTCCGCGACATGGTCCACAGTCTGGAGCCAAGATATGTTATTCCATCCCGGATCTTTTCTCGCTTGAATCAATTCCAAATCTTTACATGGAGACAAAGCTTTCTGTGCAAGAGTCCCTCAACTCTGCTCATAGGGTAGCAATAACGTGCGATGCCTGGACATCGAGAGCTACAGTCTCATACGTGACCGTTGCAGCTCATTATGTCAGCAGTTAATGGAAGCTAATGTCCTACGTACTTCAGACGAAAGCTATGGATGATAGCCACACAAGTGCAAATATGTGTGAGTTTCTTAAAGCAATGGCGGACGAGTGGGGAATAGAGAAACACGACCTGATTCTCGTCACCAACAATGCTTCTAACATGAGTCTGGCTGCTGAGCTTGGCAACTTTCTTTTAACAGTGAAAGACTACATTTAAAACAAAGTAAAAAAAAATAATTTTGATATTACAGTTACACTATACAATATTGAAGGTGCGGTGAGGTGTTACTCAAACGAGAAGTAAAATAATTCAGCAGCTGACTGATGTTGAATAGAAGATCAATAATCGTTAATAATCAAAAATCGAATCGATAATCGTTAATAATCGAAAATCGATTTGTAATCGAATCAAGACTTTTTTTTTTTTTTTTAATTTTTTATTTTGGCAAATACATTCTCTCACACAGTTACAGCTGTACTACCGACAAAGTCACTCAAAATATTTTGGGACTTTTCATTCTTCTATTATCCAAATGTTGCCCTTTTTTTTTTTTTTTAAACAATAGGGCATATTTAACTATATATAGCCGAACATGGGAAGCTCTTCACTCCATGGTTCACCAGAGTTCTATGATAAAGAATACAAACAATCACATATTCCTGCATTCATGTATCTACATATATACCTACACACACACACACACACACCTATATATATCCTCCTACATGCACACCTAAAGCAAGATCAATAAGAAACCTACACACACATCGTTTCTTATTAGTGTCCATACCTTCATTTCTTACTGTGTCTAATACATAAATCTGTTAATTATGTCAACATCTCTTCAAAAATAGTGTCATGTCAATTAAAGTCTGATCTAACTGGTTTGATGTATTCGGTCCACTTGGTCCAAATCAGGTAGAATCTTTCTTTTTGGATGCTGAGGGAAAATGATAGTCGCTCCATAATATAAATTTCATGTATTATTTCTATCCACTCTTCAATAGTTGGTGGGTCTGATTTTAGCCATCTCCTTGTTACAGCCTTTTTACTTGCTGCCAGAAGTATATGAGCGAGTTTCTTGTCGTTATTGCTCCATCCGTCTAGTTGGAAATCACCCATGTAAATAGTATCACATCTGAGAGGAATACTACTACCAAATACATTGTTAACGTGTTTATGTATTTCTTGCCAGTAGGGGCTAAGAACCTGGCAGCTCCAGAATATGTGAAAGTGATTGGCATTGTTTTCCCCACAGAGCCTCCAACAACTGCTGCCATCTCCAAAATGTGCTTTTTGCTGTGGAGTGATAAAGAATCGTACAATATTTTTCCAGCAGAATTCACGCCACGTGGAAGAACTAGTTGAACTCCATTGTATTGCACATATTCTTTGCCAACTCCCCTCAGAGATGTCAAAATTACCCTCTTTCTCCCATTTAATTTTTATATAGAGTGAGTTATCTGATTTACATTGAAGAATACCTTTGTACATCCTGGAGATGATCTTACTGCATGTCGTGGATTTAGATGCTGACAAAAACAATTTTAGGATACCTAATTCTTCAGTTTTCAAAGCTGTGCTCAAGTTCCGAACGAAATAGTGCCGAACTTGGAGGTACCTAAAAAAATCGCTCTTTTCCAGGTCATGTTTTCCTTGTAAGGATCCAAAGTTTTGGAACGCCCCCTTGTGGACAAATGTATAGTAGTTAGTAAGACTTTTTTTGAATCTATCATCAAATCTATTCGGCAAAAAGTTTGAATCGTAAGCACACCATCTCAACAATTTTGCAGGAACTTCTAACCTACATAGTTTTATAGTTTCCTGCCATATTTTTAGTGATAAGTTGAACCACTGATTACCCTTGTTAGCAGTTTTTTTTGTAGTTCCTCATCTGTTAAAATTGCTTCTAATGGGATCCCTTCTGTCAATTGATATTCAATCTCCTTCCACCTTGCTGAGTATGCCTGGGTACATAAACACAGTAGGGGCCTTAATTGAGCCGCATAATAGTATATTTGTAGACATGGAAGGCCCATTCCACCATGGTCCTTCTTTAATTGCAGGGTTTTATGCTTGATTCTAGGCTTTTTCCCTTGCCACAAATATCTGGATATCAATCTGCCCCACTCTATAAACTGTTTCGGTGGTACGTTAATTGGTAGGGTCTGGAAGAGATATAATAATCTTGGTAAAATGTTAATTCTGATGGACTCCACCCTAGCGTTTAAATTCAAAAAAGGAATTACGTTCCATCTTGATAAATCTAATTTCATTTTCGCGTTTATTAGTCCATAATTGAGGTCATATAGTTTTGATGTGTCTTTAGGAAGATTGATACCCAGATACCTTATTGAGTCTGTGTCCCATTTCAATTTGTATCTACTTCTAATGTGATTTGGTGGATCATAATTAAATATCATTATTTGAGTCCTTTTGTTTGTATATTAAGTTTATAACCCGAGAGTGATTCATATTTATTTAGGATATTCATGAGTTTGGGAAGTGACTGTGTGGGTTGCACTAAATAAATTAACACATCATCTGCAAATAAAGCCAATTTGTGCTCCCCAGTTGGCATGTCTATTCCTTTAATATCCCTATTTTGTCTTATATATTGGCTTAAAGGCTCTATAAACAAGGCAAAGAGAAGGGGGGAAGCACAACATCCCTGTCTTGTTCCGCGTTCTAGAATAAAAGAATTTGTTAGGTCGCCATTGATTTTTATCCTTGCAGATGGTCTCTCATATAGTGTTCTGAATGTGTCGATGATAGTTCTGTGAAAGCCGAATTTCGCTAATACTTTATACAAGAAGGACCATTTGACAGAGTCAAACGCCTTCTCCGCATCTAGACTTAGTATGGCTGACTCTATATTATTTTGTGAGATGTGACTAATAATATGTAAGGTCCTCCTTACGCTGTCTTGCGTTTGTCTTTGACAAATAAAACCTGTTTGATCCAAGTGGATGAGTTCCGGTAGGATATTTTCAATTCTCTTACTCAGTATTGACGTAAACAGTTTATAGTCAACGTTTAATACACTAATGGGACGATAATTACCACATTCTGTTTTGTCTTTTACTTCCTTCGGTATGACTGAAATGATTGCATCTCTCCAAGAAGGGGGGATTTCCTTTTCTTTTAGCACCCAGTTAAAGGTTTTTAAAAGAGTGTCACCCAGGTGTTCTTGCATTGATTTATACCAATCTGGGCCAAAGCCGTCGGAGCCCGGGGACTTTCCTGTTTTAAGTCTCCTAATTGCCGAGTTTAGTTCCTCTTTGCTTATTTCTGCAATCAGTTTTTGATTTTGCTCCTCAGAAATGGAGGGTAGATTCACTGTAGCTAAGAAAGTGTCAATTTGGGGGTCATCATCTGTTTGGGTTTGGGGGTATAAGGATTTATAGTACTTCTCAAAACTTTCTTTTATTGTATCTAAGCTTGTCTCAATGTTTCTTGATTCAGGGTTTCGAATCTTATATATAGTGTATTCAGCTTGTTGTTTTCGTAATCTGTAGGACAGCAGTTTCAAAGATTTTCCTCCTACTTCATAATAACGTTGCCTTGTGAACAACATTTTTTTCTGAATTTCTTGTGTGTTTATGTCATCTATTTCTTTTTTTGTTTTCTGTTTAATCTGTCTTCTAGATTCTTAAGCCTTTGTTGTCTAAGTTTTTTCTCGTGAGAAGTAATAGAAATTATCCTCCCCCTTATTACTGCTTTGAGTGCGTCCCAGAGCACGGGCGGCCCCACCTCTCCATTATCGTTAAGTTCAAGATATACTTTAATTTCATTTCCTATTTCTTTTTTAATTTGTGTATTATTTAAGATATTTGAATTTAATCTCCAAGAGGTCGTCCTCGGTTTATTGTTAAGGTGTATTGACATGTATATGGGACTGTGATCTGACAGAGCGATTGGACCAATATCACAATGCACTACTCTATGGAGATCACTCTTAAAGATTAAAAAATAGTCTATCCTAGAGTATGTACCGTGAGGGGATGAATAATGAGTATAGTCCCGACCAGATGGATACATTTCTCTCCATACGTCTATAATACCTGTTTCTTTCATCAAACTGTTTATCTTTTTACTGATACCACTGAAGTCTGGGTTCCCCCTTGAAGAGTCTAATTTTGGAGTTAAACGTGTATTTAAGTAACCTCCGCATTTGACAGTCCCCTGACCTTTTGATGTAATTAATTCAATCATCTGTCTGTAAAATGACCATCCACTGCCTGGGGGAGCATATACATTAAGCAAACTCACTAAAACTCCTTCCACTTTACCTATTATCAGAATATATCTCCCCTCTTTATCTCTAAATTCAGACAGGTGTTCATAATTTACAGCATTTGCTATCAGAATGGCCACTCCCCTTCTGTGACCTGATTTATAAGAGGAAGAATACGCATGTTTAAAGCCCATTTTATTTAATTTATTATGTTCAATTTCACTGAGAGGAGTTTCTTGGAGAAAACCTACCTGAATTTTTTCTTTCCTTAATTTTGATATAATTTTCCCTCTTTTGACTGGATTAAGCATCCCGTTGACATTAAAAGAAATTATTCTTATTGGACTATCTTGCATTTGACTGGTCAAGCTTGTTTTCACACTCATGGATATGAAAAGCATTCCCCTCTCCATATGAACGAATAGAGAGTAAACAACAACAGAACCTTGTTAACATAAAATAAAAGGAACATGATAACAAAAGAAAATAAGTTTCTTTGGAGACTTCCAACATAGGGGTCCTTTTAGAGACCCTGCTTGAGCCTTTTACATAAGGCTCCAAGGGAAAGCCCCTCTTTCGGGACAGATTGAGAGGGCCCTTGTTGAAGACAGTTGCGACCAAATGTCCCGTTGCTTCCCTGTAATTATAGCTTTGTTTTCATTTACCAAAACAGCAGGATAAAATGGAATGATTTCTTGTATTATTGTTATAGTACCTGGTTCGCCCAGTTTCAATATCAAGTTTTTCGTAGTGAGTGTTTTTATTACCTACAAAGCAGGATAAGAGGGATCAATGATCAATCATTCACGACGTGGATGACTCTCTTCTGAAGACTTGCAGCTTTTCTTTAAAGTTCGCCTCTGAGGTGTGAGTCACCCGTCTGTCCTTGCGTCGGCGGGGTCTCTCCCAGGACAGCTGCTGTAGCTGGTCCATGAGCGTCTCCGCGGGCCTGATGATTTCAACCGGGAGTCCCCTCCTTGACAGGTCCTGCGAAGCCTCCCTTGCCGTCTCGTATATTCGGATTCCATCGTCGTGTCTGACCTTAAGCTTAGCCGGGTAAAGGGTCTGGAACGGGATTTGTTTGTCTTTCAGAGCCTTCCGTATTTCAGCGTATTCCCTGCGCTTTTGGAGAATACGTGGGGCATAGTCATTGTCCAAATTTATCTTCTTCCCATGCCATATGAAACCTCTCTTTTGCCATGCCAGGCGGAGTATTGTTTCCTTAGTTCTGAAGCTAAGGAATTTTACTAGGATGGATCTTGGTTGTGCATCCTCCGGTGGCTGCTGTCCGAGTGCGCGGTGGGCTCTCTCAATTTGCAGCGGTGTGTCCGCAGGTATTTCGAGGTTTTCCCGGAGTAGTTTTTCCACAAAGGAGATCATGGATGAGGCCTCTTTTTCTGTTCCCTCCGGTATGCCATATATCCTTACATTGTCCCGCCTGGATCGGCTTTCTTGGTCGGTTATTTTTTCTTCCAGTTTGGTTTGGAGCTTAAGCATTTCTTTCAAGATGTCCTCCGTATTCTGAATCCTCTCCTCCGCTTTTGCTATCCTGCCTTCAGCCTCTTCCAGTCTGGTGTTTGTTTTCACAATTTCTTCTTTTATGTCTTCCAACTGCCCTCTGTTGTCCTGACGAAAACCTCTCAATTCCTGGAGGATCGTTTCCAAGTGCACGCTCTCCTCACCAGACATAGTTTGCGGCGTGGTTGCTTCTGCTAGCGTGCTAGCGTTATCACTCACGTTAGCCTCTGAGATGTGTTGGTGTTTAAGCTCGTCCTGCTTTGCCTGCTGCGCTGTGTTTTTCTTGGATTTGTTCCTGGTTGCCATTAAACACCCCTTTCAAGATGTAACAAGTTCGATGAACAAAATGTGGGTTTTTCGGGGTTTCTCTGCGATATCTCGTCAGGGTTGGACGGGAGCGATTTTTTTATGCCGCCATCTTGCAGGTGGTCAACCCGGAAGTCCCGAATCAAGACTTCAATAATCAGAACCGAATCAAATCGGGAAATTGGGCTGATTAACCACCCCTAATTTTTTTCCTGTGCACAAATGCTCTAACATTTACAGTGATCGTAATGAAGCTGCTCTGAAGACTTGCTAGTAGTGAGTGTGGGTCAGCTGCAGTTTCATAGTCAGACACATGAAACACACACGGTACTTTACAATCAGTATTCCCGGTAATAAACTGAAGGTATCAGCGCTGGACTGTACGTCGACGTCGCCCCCATCTTGGATGTGGCAGCTCAGCCACGTAAACTAATACAAGCCAATGGAGTGAACTTTGTAAAGCTCCTTCTACAAAGTGCTATAAGTTAATGTCTCTCATTGACACACTCACACACAAACAGATATATTCAGGAAACTGAGAGGAACCAAAAACAACTTCTGTAATGTTCTGTGATGATTATAAACGTTAACTACTCCTTGTTATGCGCGCCCGCCCTTTCTCCTTTTCTCCTCTTCTCACCAGGTGTGTGTCTGACGAGGGTGATTGTCTGTGGTCTATTTAAGAGACGCTGTAGATGCCACTCGTTCTCTGACTCTTCCTGTCTTCTCCGGCGCCCGTGCTGTCGGGTTATTTGGTGTGTGTGTGTTCCCTGCCTATCCCACCCTTATAAGCTTTAGATGGATCTATTTCATACATTGATTTACCAGTCAAAATGCAACTGCTTGATTAATGGATATTTTATAAACTTAATGAATACCTAGCAATACATCCAAATTAGAATGAAAAATAAAAATGTATATTAAGTTCCATGTACTTATATACATACTATATAAATTCACTGATATCACTCTCTATCACTCTTATTCTAATTCCAGAGACGCTCATCGAGGCAAAGTGGTGATTGTCAGAGGGAAAGGTAAGTCCTACAGCCTATACTACAGGTCAATCTAAGACAATAAAAGATGTTAATATTTTCATGTTATTTACATAAATCATACTATTTGCCCCATTAAAAAATCATGATCAGTCTCAGAGATTGAATGACTGTGTCTG
Source organism: Diplodus puntazzo (assembly GCA_963678695.2). NCBI lineage: Eukaryota > Metazoa > Chordata > Actinopteri > Spariformes > Sparidae > Diplodus > Diplodus puntazzo. The sequence continues at coordinate 30,389,536 of OZ023157.1, read as the reverse complement.
CTTAACATAACTACCATCCTCATCTCTCATTTGGTGTTGTTCAAGTAGTTGAGAAATTAGTAGAAGAAAGATAGGGAGACCGGGGATGGTTGTAACAAAAGGATAGTTGTAACACTCTCAGTTTGACCAATCAGAAACGAGCTGTGGTGATGTCATCAATACAGTCCATGCTCACTGACAAATTGACCTCACTGGTGAAGCCTCATGTCTCTGAGTTGAAAACTGTCTGTTCTGGAGCCAAAAAACTGTTTTTCAGGGAAGAAAGTAAAAATTTCCATCACAACTATTTTTTGCATATTGGCCATTGTGTTTTAGATACAGTTGTTTCACTTACAAGTGAAGTAGTAGTTTCTGTAGTTTAATTTGATGTGTTGCATTGGTGCTAGCTTTGAAGCTAAATACTAAAAATGGTTAGCTTTTTAATGGCTGCCTGGCATGGGGATGGTTGTAACTGTTCTTAAAGTGTTACAACCTTCCCCATATGTTGACATTTTGTACTGGTCTCCTTTTTACAGCTGCTTCTCTGCAGCTTTACAATATCTGTATAAGGTAACATGGCAGATTTTGTGGGCCTTGGCGACTCGTCTCACAGATGTTCCCTGGATGACTTCAGCTGCTGCCTTCTGGAGAACTTCTGCAGGGACACCCCTGTCTGTTTTACGCTTCCACTGCCCAGGCAAGGACAAATACATTTGCCACAACTGCCTATCTAATTAAACATATGTGCCTTAGGCAGTTTGCTATCCTCTGCACCTTAAAAACACACTGTTCAAAATAGACAGTTCAACTATTCAGATGCCTTTTAGCACTTACTAAGTATTTAGTGCAGCTTTGCACCACACTGTTCAAAAGTGGTTTGTTCCACAGAAATTCAAGTGTTCAAATACTTATTCACATTAACGTGTTTCAGGCTACAAAACACACAAACAACAGACACCAGTTTATACTTTATTATTCTTTATTTTATTTATTTTATGTTATATATATGTATTTATTTTATTTTATTTATTTTTATTGTATTTAACTTGTACTTTTTATTTATTTTTTATCATTATTTTTGTATTCTGACAAGTTTATGGTTCCTTCTTTATTATTCATTAAAGTTCTTGCATACATTTTAAGTGTAGATCTTTTTTTAAGTATAATAATTTAATTGTTACATCCATCCTCAAGTAGTGTTACAATTCACCCCGGTATTGGGGTAGGTTGTAACAACATACCTCTTTGTGTTTGACATTAATTTACATAATCTGTGATGGTGTAGTAGAAGTCCAAGTGTATGTCATTCACAGCAGACAAATATGGGTACCACATGTCAAAACTTGAGATCTCTAGCACCAACAACCACTGAGTTACACTTGCTCAAACAAAAAGTGTTACTATCATCCCCGGTCTCCCCTAAACATGACCTATCCTGTCTCTGTCCTCACTTTCTTTGCAAAAGGGAAAATGCAGCATGAGCTCCAGAAGTGCCCGGGGAGTTGCTGTGATGTATTGTGGGGTTGTTAGTTTCAACCTGCAGGTAATACCCTTTCCTCTTCTCACACACATCTAAACACATTTTGACTCACAATATGATTCATTTACTCAGTGGTGTGAAATATTTTCAATCTGATCTGAAGTTTGGTGTGTGTATGGTAGATGGCAGATAACAACATGTGATTAAATATGCAATTCTTAATTAAGTGCCTGTATTATACACAAATAAGTCTTGTGCCTCCGCGCTGGTGATAACGCAGAATCAATGAGCGTGCTTGTCTTGGAGAGATGTTACAGAGATGTTATATTTGGCCTTGTGTATGTGTGTTATGTATGTGTAACTGCCTGTTTATTTCTGAATATTTTTTACACCGATAACTGCTAATGATGATAAATTTGCTTATATTTTTGTAGACCAAGCATTGGAACAAGGTTTAAGGCAGAGAACAGGCACCCAACGGAAAGACAAATCTACCATTAGTAAGTATCAACTGCAATATATAAGACAAGATATTGGTCAATGTTATCCACTATCCCTTACATTATTATGGAGAACTGTAAGTGTAGCTAAATCTTTGAAAGCATTGGCAGAAAAGTCCAAGTACTTTGCTCCAAGAGCTGGAAATACAGACAAGTCATCAGTTACAACTCACATGGGCCTCTCAATTGGCTGTCTTTTCACACGTGACTTTTGCCACACTTCTGCCACGGTAGATTTGCAAATGTGTGTGGTGATTTGTTTGATTCTTTAATTTAATTCTCTGCTTTCCTTTTTGTCTTTGTCCGGTCATTGTATTCTATATGTATCTGTCTGCCTCCGCTCATGCTCACGTTCATGTTTCTGTTCCTGTTCCTGTTCCTGTTCCTGTCATGTCCTTCCAGTCTCCCCATGGTATGTGTTCTTTGGATTTTGATTCTTGCATTTTTGCCTTTTTGATTTGAACTTTGCTTTTGATTTGTACTTTGTCCCTTTGTTTAGCTGTCTTGGTTGCTACTTTGCTTTTGTCCGTTTTGCCTAGTTTTTGGTCTTGCTCCCTTTTGTTCTTGCATCGTTCAGCTTTGAAATTAAAGCTCGCCTTTTGTTCCCCTTTAATCCTGCCTCTTGTCCATGAGTAACTGCATTTGGGTCCACCTCCCATTTCCATAGCTTTCCCCTTTAACCCCGACCTGACACAGATTCATTGAAATTCTGTGGTATGTTTTGATTTTACTTAATAGCACACTGTATATTCAGGGTTCTAAATCAAGAATATAATGCTTGTCCACAAATACTACAAATATTATCAGAACTACAGTATACAGAGCCCCCAATGGTTAGGAGAATGTCAGGAGAATATAACTGAATTGGAAAATACAAGCTAAAACACAACAGACCACAACCCCCTCAGCCCAAAAGCTCTCCACCTGTTTCAAAGGTGAATTCATAACCTCATTATGATAGAATTTTTAGTTTTTCAATTCCTCCTGGGGGGCTCTGAAGAACTGTTTGTGAATAATATTGTAAATGTATGTAGATATTGTAAATTTACAACTCAATACAGTAAATAAAGGGGTTTTAGAATCAACAGTGGCTTTGACTTCATTTGTAATTAAGTTCCCCACACTACTTTAATTGAAACAGTGAAAATATTTAGGGTTTTTGTTTGGCAGTCGTAGCTACCAGTCATTTGACTGTTTTTCCAAGGTGGTTTTTAAGGCTTATTAAAGGTGTTCATGATTTAGGAAAAATCTGTAGAATAACAGTATTTTTCAGCAGAACTCTTAGCATTGTCACTTTATTCAAAGTCTTTGTAATAATTTAGCAAAAATCTGTAAAAAATTATGGTATTTTTCTGCAGAACATTTAATGAAAATTTCTGTACAAGTAATGTTTCTGGACTTTAGGATATTTTACTATAATATTACGGTTTTTGTTTGGCAGCCGTAGCTGCCAGTCATTTGACTGTTTTTCCAAGGTGGTTGTTAAGGCATATTAAAGGTGTTTGATCATAATTTAGGAAAAATCTGTAGAATAACAGTATTTTTCTGCAGAACTCTTAGCATTGTCACTTTATTCAAAGTGTTTGTAACAATTTAGGGAACTCTGTAAAATAACGCTATTTTTCTGCAGAACTCATAGCATTGTCACTTTATTGAAAGTGTTTGATTGTAATAATTTTGCAAAAATCTGTAAAGTAACGGTATTTTTCCTGCAGAGCATTTAATGACAATTTCTGTAAAAGTAATGTTTCTTGACTTAATTTGAATTAGGATATTTTACTTTAATATTATGGTTTTTGTTTGGCAGCTGTAGCTGCCAGTTGTTGACCGTTTTTTTTACAGGTTTTTTTTTAGTGTTCCTGGACCTACAAACAGCCTCAGTAAGTATTACGCAAAGACATTGGCACTGCTATTTGCAGAATGCTACCGTGTGGACGGTCACATTGTTGTCATTGTAATGATAGTGATCCTTCTTGTTGTGGATGGCTTTTGCTTTTTGTACCAAAGAGACTAATACGTTTTTTTTTTTTTTTTTTTCCTCAAGTAAAAAACACTCTATACTCATCTGAGATAAAAACATGTACATTTCGTCTCCAGTCAGTGCTCTTGATCAAGGTACTGGCTAAGGTCTGGAGTCGGTCCCCGTGTGCATACACTGCCCACTGCTTCCTCGGGATGGGTTCAATACATTGTACCAGTTTCACCATGTTGTACATCATATGATATGTGACAGAAATAGAAGAATTTTAAGATTCAATATTCAAAGGTTTAATTACCACATGTACAGCGGCAGTGAAATGATTTTTCTTCTTCTAAAATGAGAAATCAATCCCAGGTGTTCAGATTTAGACATCTTTATTCAAATCACATAAAAGTTCTCAGAAACTAGCACGAACAAACAGTCTGCTGATAGTCAAAGGTGAAGATTATTTTCTTTATCATTAGCATTATCTGGTCATTTAAAAGGTTTCTTCATTTACTCACTCACTCATTCATTCTCCGTGTGTTTAATACAGATTCTGTCGGCCAGCTCGCAGAGCGTGAGAGGCCGCGCCGTCAGCCACAGCTCCCTGAGAGGCACGGTGAAGCACTGCCAGCTCGATGAACATGTGGCCTGAGACATAAGCAGGACTGAGACCTGCCCTTGATGGACCTGGGTGTCACCGCAGGATACAAACTCTTATTCCTATGGAAAACTAACACACTGCCCTCGTTGACAGTGAAGACACACAGAGGCTGGTTTTACTGGGATTTTGGTCATCTTACAGTTGCCCTGGACGGCTGTAAAAACTGTGTTATTTGTACAGTCAGTACGTGCTAGAGCTGCTATGATAAATTGATTAATTGACAAGTGAATCATTGTTGACTGCAGCCCTAGTAATACCAATGTGAATGTACAAACTGAAGTGCTGAAAATACTAAAACCTGTCCAGATGATGTCAGATTTAGTGATTATTTAATACAAATGACTGTATCTTATGCATTTTGTCTTGTGCTTGATTGATGTCTTCGCGTTTATTTTTCTGGGACTGCAGTCAAGATGTCGCGGGTCAGCACATTTGCCGAAATTGCTCCGTTAGCTACAAAGTCCGAAAGTTTTTTAGAAATATTTTTTCCCAAAGTCAGCAGCAGAAAGTGCTGCGATCTGCTTTGGAAGAAGCATGTTATTATAAAGAAGATGATTGTGGTGACAAACTACAAATACTGTCCTGCAGACTGAGTCCTGTTATTATACGACTGCAGTAACCTTGCTGGAAAAGTGAATCCACATTTCATATACAGAAAACCTGGTCCGAGTTCAAATTTAAAAGCTACAAAAAAGTGGCATAAAAAGAAAGCTGAATTCTAAATGTGAGGTTTGATTCTAATTTTGAGATTTGAGGAGACGCTTGTTTCTCAGGCTCGTAGGAGAATTTGTTCTCTGGCTGTGATCATGGAGGCGTGTGCAGTGCAGAAATGATCTGTGGCAGTTTGCAGAATTGCTTTTTAACCTGTGAACTGGACATCTGTCCCAATCAGGATATTGTCCTAGAGCAAAAAAACACACCATAGAAACGTCAGTCATTAACAGCTCTGAGGTTATGATTTCTGTTGATAACCTACACTTTTAAGAAGTTCTCTGCTCTCATTTAAATTCCATGTAATATAAAACATGCAGTTTTGCAGGAAATATGCAGTTTCCTACCTTCAGGATCTGAATATTGGTGTTCCGAAGGTTCATGTTCTTCAGTGCAGGAAGTGGGTATCCCTTCGCAAGTTGAACTATGAACCAAAATTCATAAATTTGAATAAACAAGTCAAAGTCCAACATTACAAACATTATCATGACATTAGCCTGGGTTTTGTGTTACATTTTGATTATATTGAACATCATAAAATGGATAAACATAAAAAGAACTAGAACACACAGGATTAAATGAACTGTAAAACGACAATGCAGTGTAATTTAATTAGAAAACAACAACTAAAGATGAAATGCGATAGAAGCAGAGATGCTAACAATGTGCTAGGAGGTTGTATTAATATGACCTTTATAAATACAAAGTTGTTTCAAGAGGGCGACCATGTCTTTGGCCTGTGTTCATTTAACCTGCAATGAGATTTTCTTTCTTTTGGCCACTTGGGGGCAGCAGAAACAAGTTGTGAACAGACATCACATCACCTGTCTGACCTTAACAAAAACACACTTGCTTATAATATTAACACATCCAGCGGTTACGGAGCAACCTTATTATTTAATTGGATTCCTGTCCAACATTAACTCTCTTCTAGCTCTCTTTTTGGTCTCTACAAACTTCTGAGCGGGATATCTCACTTTTTTGCTCCACGTGTTCACCAGCTAACCTCTAGCTGTGTCTGTGTTTGTTTGGTACAGAGCAGGTAGTGTTCAGTGGGTTTTTAGGGCTTTTTCTCTAAATAAAGCTGCCTGACTGCTGCGGTGAGAGTGAATTAAAACATGTTGCAGCTGCACAGGTAAACAATGAGCTGAAACTCAGCGTAAAGCTGAAGAGAGCAGCAGATTCAGCTGGTGATTCTCTGTAGGCTCATCATTACTAGTGACCCCTTCCACATTGGTGTTGATATCAATATTGATTACAGCTGCTATTAAATAAACCTCATTCCTAGTTTCATAAATTCATAAATATATCCAAAACAATTTAGAGCTTTGAATGTAAATGAAAGAGTTTGAAATCAATTCTAACAGTTAGAGGAAGCCAGAAGAGCCTGTCTGCAACTGGCTTGACTTTCAGTTTTATACAACATTGTTTTCACAGATTCAGAGTTCTGTAACTGAAGCCTGTCTGCAGAGCATTAAGTAGTGATATGGCACGTCCTTCATATAGAGTACAAACTGAAAATGCAAGCACTCACCATTCAGCACAGGTATCACTACCGCTTTGAGGACCGTTTCAAAGATGCTGTCCAGGGATTTGACCTGAAACCGTCCCACAGAACTCTTCCCCAGGGTCAGATCAAATCTGTGCAAACCAGACAGGCAAAATTAGACTGTGACTGTGTTCATCTTTATAAAGACCTTTTGGCCCCATTTTACTCTTCTGAGAGCACGTAGTGTTTTTTTAGTAACTCACCTGTTTAGGCTGACGCCTCCAGCCAGCCTCATTCCGCTGAGAAACACTCGGGCGCTGACACTGGTCTCCTGTAGAGACAATTACAAAAAGTCAAAGTCAAACTCTTTTTTAAAGTAAACAACACAGTTTTTGCCAACCTATTATCTTTTATTGAGATACATTCAAAACTGGAATCTTTAAGTTTTAGTCAATTTTTTCAATTGCAATTATTGTATTATCTCAACAAAAGATCAGAGGTTGGCAAAACTTGGCTGGCAATGGTCAGCTTTTTGCTTTAACTTTCCTTTATATAGTAAATACTGATGGCACAGTGTAATGGCAAAATGGAAAAATTACACCATTGACACATAGCTTGGTTCCCTATAAACCTTGTTTTCACTATTCTATTGAGGATTGAATAAGGACACTAAGGGAGTGTGTCTGCCACTGCAAAACCAAAACAGGTACAGGCATAGTTTTACCTGGTCGCAGGTAACGGTGGAAAAACCTGAATAACTGTGGAAACTCTACACTGCAAAAGAAGAAACCCACTGATGGAGGAGGCAAAGAAGTTGACGAGGAAGAGTGATAGAAACCAAGGTAAAACGATGGAGAGTGACGTGATTGTGTCAAAGTCTGTTTCCCCGCTAATGTGTTCCCCTTTTCTAGCGGGACTTGAGACTTTTCTTTTCACAGCATTAGGATCATGGATTTCTAGGCCAAAGTGGGATTCTTAGGGTTGTTTTTTTGCTTTGGAGGGTAGCCAGACTGCTCACAGTAGCCATGTCGCTAACGCTGTCTTTGTGACACACAAACGCTGACGTGGGGTGGAAACCTGAAAAGTTGTCTATTTGAGCTTTACAGGAGCAACACGTAGGAACTGGCCTCCTGTTGAATTCAAACTACAGACAAAAAACTAATAGTGGGCCACATATTACCATAGCCACCTTTAACTGCTGCTAGCTTTAGATGCTATAAACTACCTAGCTCAGTTAGCAATGAAGATAGTGGTCCTATTAGCCGACAGGGCACTGTACCCGCACTGTGAGCTCACATCATTAGAACAGGAGACACGGGCAGCTGGGACTAGCTGGTTAGCATAATAACGTTCTTTTTTCCTTTTTTTGTTTTCTACAGCATTCACCTTTTTGTCATGCCAGCTGTGTAACCTACCAAGTTCAGGACGAAGACGGAGGCAAGCCTGCCATTGTGTAGGATGGCGTAGGCCGTCACCGTGCCAGTGGCATTAACTGTCATCCTGTTAGGCTCAAAACTGGCGACGGGAGCCTTAGCTGTCTTCACCACCAGTTTCATCATCAGACCTGGGAAATACCTGGCAATCTGAAAAATACAACAAGATACCTCTGACTGCTTGCCAATGAAGGTAATGCTTCTTATAAAATCAGCGGAATGTGTGTGTCACCTCCGGGACGAAACCTCCGAACGTGTCGGTGTTGAGTCGGATGGGAGACGATCTTGGGATCTGTTGCGACAGAGAGGTTGTAGATCAGTGTGATGTCATGACGGTGGACTGATGAGGTAAATTTGGAGGATAAAGCTCACCATGTCATCAGTGATGTTCTCGTTGAGGATTCCAGCTCTGTTATAGACGAAGCCTGCAGAGTTGGCAGTGAAGGCGGACAAGCTGATGTAAACCATTTTTCTAACCTGAGGCGGCAGGGAGATGGCTTCTGGGGAGAAGGGAGGCTCCTGATGGTTCCCGATGTTGTAAAACTCACCCTAAATGACAAAGACGGACAGGAAAGTTGTCATATGACCTGGACTGTCTATATTTTTATTACCAACCTGTCCTTAAATACACAGTTTAACAGTGTGCAATTTTTCACCTTCAAGTTCAAGTCAATGGCGGATGCTGAAACTGTGGGCGGTGACACCATAGAGTATTCAATCTCTGCATGCTTGTCCACCTTGGCCAAAACTGCAGTGAGGTAGAAAGTCTCTCAGATCCATCCAAATATTTGACACAAAGAGGTTTTTATTTCTTTTTTTTACCATTGAGAGTTTGCAGACGAGGGTTCATATCAGATACCGCCTTGGTCACCAGGGGGCAGATCTGCAATGTTAAAGACCAGAGAAAAATCTACTCTTAGACTCCAAAAGAAACTTGCTGTTACACAGTGAATTCTGAGAAAGTGATTATTCAAAGCGCCCCAGAATAAATACACCATTGTTTGTTTACTGTTGTTTAGCAAGTAAAATGGCAAATGGAGATACATCTGAGGCAGATTTGTTTTTTTTGTTGGATCTGAAACTTTGTAGTTTCTCTACACTCTTTATGATCGTTTCCAATCATCAGAAAGTATTTTTGTCATGGTTGAATTCATCGTAAGTTTAACTTGTAAGTGACTATTTTTCTACCGTTGTCTACACTGTTTACTTAAAGCTATTATAAATACTGTTCATTTTCTGCTGGTTCTGGCACCTCCTGTGGACAAAAGATGACAATGGCAACAAAACATTCACAATGCTTTAGTGTCACCGGTTTCTTTCCTCAGGCTGTGCTACCTCTCAATTAATCTTCAACACTAAATTATTGTTGTGAACAAGTTAGAAGAAGAACATGTGAAAAGGAAAGTCCTCTATTTCCCTCACCTGTTTCTCCATTGCTTTTCGCAAAGCCCTATTAATGTATTTTGAGAAGAGATTGTACAGCCAGCTGCAACAGAAAGCAAACACGGTATATCAGAGGAGAATGCTGCATGTCAAGGGCAAAAACTTACACTGATCATTCACATGGCTTCAATCGCAGTGCACAGCAAGCTTCTTTTACCTGGCTCCACGATGGAATTTGACTCTAGCACTGCCGACATTGGCGGCACAGTTGACGCTGCTGACCGTAGGATGGCCTGTCGGATCCCTGCCGACGGCAATAGTAGCAGAGATACTGAGATCCCTCACATGCAGATCAAAATAGCCTCTGTTCCTTCTGTCAAGAGAGAGACATCACTGCTGAAGCAAAAATATCACACAACAGATTTGAATTCATTAAAGAAGAAATCTTTTCTCACTCACACAAAGAGGTACTTGACCCTCCAGTTTCCACGTAGACTGATATAGGCACCACTAACGGACACCTTGACACCCGTCCCTGGCACCAGATTCACTGCAGATCTTGGCAATCCAACACTCTTGATATTGATACTGAAATAAACAACGTGCTAGTTTGTAAAGGAACTTGGTTTTCCCAGTATCCTAGTTTTTCTATCAAAATGTACAGTGTTGGATGAATTGGTGACTTACTTTGTTAGGCTGTACCTGACCTTGCCTATAGCCACCCTCCTTTTCCCTGAAAAATTAGGGATCCGGATGGTTTTGAGTCTCTCCTGGAGTGCCGCCATTCCCAGTTGTCTGCCTGTAACGAAATGGAAGACAATTTAATGATGAAACACTGGAGAGGTCGTTGTCGTTTTTCAACTGACAGAGGAAACCGGTGCTGCAGTGCTTACCATATTCAAGGCCTTTTGCTGTTACTCTGACCTTCACTCCGGGTTCGGTGCTTAAGGTCATAGGGACCAGGGCCACCAGAGCCAGCCAACAGTAGAGGGACATCTTGACTGTTGGGAGGCAAAAAGGACAAGATTGTTGACAGAATTCAATTTTTCTGAATATGACACCAACGTTTCTGCTTTCTGTTTTGTTTGATTGGCACGTTTGCTTTTCTACAAAGTAGATTTAGGAAGCAATACAGCGTGACTTCCTCTTTATAGAGTGCGTCTCCCTTTAATTGCAAGTTACTGGTTCCTTATTCTTCAAACGTCCCACTGATAGATGCTTTAACAGAGATTACTTACTAAGTGGCTTCTCCTTAAAGCACAGACCATTCATTACTTTAGTACTGTGATCATAGACATCTGAAATGAACAAGGAGCCGTGCTTTTTGTAAAAATCAGTCATAGAATTGTGGAAACCACTGGTTCGTCCTTTAACAGTGTCTTGTGTTTTAACAAGCATATCATACTTTTTTTTTAAAATGGCAATTTGTAGTTTTGGAGAAGAAAATCAAACAGAGAATTTTAGTATCACTTTTTTTCCCTTAACAGACTAAACAAGCTGTTTTTAGAGAAAAATAAGGTCCCAGAACACTGTTTGAAGCTAAAGAGGTGGCAGGGTCCGCCACATTTATACAAAGTAAAACAATATGAAATTGTGCTGTCCTTTATGGTCAGTTTGTTAATTCAGTCGTGAAGTGGGTTTATTTAGTTAGTTTACTATCTATCTTACTATCTTACCTGAAGCAGCAGTTTTTCAGGACCAGACAGCTTTGGATGTGTTACTCTGACTACCAACAACTGGACTGGGACTGGCATTTATATGGACAGTGAAAGAGGAAGTGGAGCACACAGCCTCTAATTCATTTACCCAATCATGCACTGAACCTGGCCAGGGGAATCTCCCACAAAGAGCAAACATTAGCACACTTGAAAATGTACGTTTCTTCATTACTTCACCGCCCTGCTCTCTTATAATCTCTTCAAAATCCCAATCCACCAACAGTGCTCTTATCTGAGTGCTGTTTACCTGAAAAACACTCAGACAGCTACAGTTTGACACGGTTTTCAACTATCTTGTGATTGTACTGTTGCTGATAGCGTTGTTTTCCAGTTCCTTCTATGAATTTGCGGCACAACACATACAGATAAAAGTGCAAAAGTAGGCCACATTGTTTATGAGTATATAATTATAAAATAAAGTTATATCTTCCTCTGTCAGTGTTTGCCATCAAAACACACAATGCAAGATGATTCAGTCCCTTGTACTGAACAAACTGTAAAGGACTTTCATGAAGAGAAATGATGTTACCTTTCCTGTTGCAATACATTTTTATCGAGAAGCAACATCTCATATCATCTTTCTTTTCTATAGGAATAGAGGTCAGTCAAGGAGGTGGTAAAGTCAATTTCCTCAGGACAAAGAGAGATGCATTGTGGAGCGGTTCTTAAATATTTCACATGTATGTTGTTTCAAAGTGTGTGTTTGTGATTACATTTTAATCACATATTGTTTTTATGATGCATTATTAATGGTTTTTAGTGATATTTCTTGATGCTCCATAAACTTCTTTATGAAAGCTTCTGTTTTGTGCAACTTTAAAGGCGCAATGTGTAAGAACTTTAGTTGAAAACCTTCTAAATTAATACAAATATCGATAGAAAGTAGCAAATAGTTTTGATGTTATGATGTTTATGTTGCAGAGATATTAAGTGAGGTTGGCATGCCAATTTGCTCGCCCTGGCCCGTGTGTCCTAAAGTTTCAGTAATACTGCCCTGGTCCCCGAGCTCCCAGTGTTAACTGCTAGCTGCATGGCTAACTGAGCTAACGAGCTAACAGCAGCTACAGTTACAGTAAGCGGTTACTTTGGTGATTGGTCTCTATTTGTTTTGCGCATGAATTTGACATGTGGTCAGTTCTCATGTTCTGTACCTCTTAGATGCTTCAGTTTATGGACCAAACATGGTATTACCCATGCTTCTAATTGGACACTCCCTCACCTCTCTGTCAGTCTGGAACAATGATTGGCAGAAGCCAGTTATTTATTTATTCATAGATAAATAAACCACATGACATTACCAGCCCACTGTTGTTGGTGCTCCATTGGCTATTATGATTGGTTTTCTTTAAAAAAAAAAAAGGATATTTTCATACCTTTTTGGTATGTTTTTCATCTTTATACATACCTTTTTCAAATGTTGTTTGTAATGTGTTTCAGGTAACATGCCGAAACATAATACAAGAGTACAATACTATAAGTGTTGCTGGAGTTTTGACCCCCTTAGACTTTTCCCCTCCACCTTGGAGTTGTATGTGAGGGTGTGCCAGCAACCACTAATCTGATTTTATTGAGACCATCATTACTCATCATCTATAATGTGTTGCTGATGGACTTATTCCATCTGCAATGAAATTCAAATAAGTAGTTACAGCCACTCAGCTGTCTGTCAGTAGCTTTCATTGTGACACACAAAATGTGTTTCACGAGTGAGAAGCTATTTCTTGCACAATCTGCGGTTGGGTGACAAGTATGAGGAGGATTTCACTCCGACCTACAACAGAGAGCCTCTTTCCTTTTTGTCCTCAACGCTGATCCTGTGTCTATGCGCACAGACTTAGATGTTTGAAGTAACCAATAACTGAATGTAAACTATTGGTTCTGAATTTCTTTTTACTATCACTGAGGCATCAGAGGTTTTGGAGAACAACTTTTGTTGTTACTGACCAGAGATAATTGTTGGCACGACACTGTGACACAGTTTTTTCAGTGTGCGTGTACTTGAAATAGCTCAGACAGAGCTAGAAAGACATAACACCAGAAAGGTGAAAGTACTTTTGTAAATTATAATTCTGAGGGTACATTTTCTGCTTCTTTAAACTTCCACTCCACGCCACCACAGCTGCAGTCACAAGTTGCTTTACAAAATAACACTTCACGTAAATAACACACTCAAGAACCTTAAAATGAAATACATTAAACCAGTGGTATCCAGTGTTTTGGGCATGTGACCTCTTATATGCAGTTAATGCTTCTTGTGACATGCTTCAGATGTCTGTGAGTCACTGTGAGTTCTACCAAAGATTTATTACCTCTGTAAACCTCTCAGATGGTTTCATTTAGCAGAATGTTCAAGGCCCAGAGAGGTGAAATGATCCCGGGCTTCCCAAAAATAAATATTATGATAAACTGATGATTCAGAAAAGTTTGAAATTGTGAAATATGTGTGTGGGCCAAAGGACTAAGATGAATCCAGGCACAGTGTACCAGATGGCATCATCCAGTATGCAACGGATCAAACTGTTACAAGCTGTAACTTGCACACTTCCTGGACCTACAAACAGCCTCAGTAAGTATTACACTAAGACATTGAACCTTAAAGGAGCATTTCACTCCTGGAAAGATGTCTGTTTCATAAGACTGGGCTGTGGAAAGACAGACATATTCCTGGAATTGGTGCTACATGACCAGAGAAAACAAACAAAAAGTGCTGTGGAAATCCCTTCAGCTCAGAGAAAAACTACAACAGCCACTCACTGATGGGTGATGTACTTAGTTTTGGCTCTTGTGTCCGTTTTGAAACATGATACAGTGAAACGGCAATTCTGTGGCAACCGCATCTTGGTTTATAGTTTATTGGCTAATGAGACTAGACTATAGCCTTTGTGTGTGTGTGGATGATGGCATACAAAAACAGTGCTGTACAAAATGTAGTTGATTCAACAGCCCTTGATTCCTCTAGATGAAAAAAAGCAATTTTAACAAAAATATATAACTGATAGAGTAATATTATATCTTAAAATTCTTTCTATGTCTGCGATAAATACCAACACGCGCTCATAAAAAACTACATTGGTAAACAAAACTGCCCTTCTTGGGAAAACATACAGTCAAAATATCTTAAAGGTGAGTTTTTCAGCTTCACAGCAACAACTGCGGCACGTATGCAGGGTCGAACAACTTCTGGAGGTAATAGAACTGTATACCACACAGAATCAAAAACTGTTTGCAAACACTCACTGAGATATTAATTCTTGAAAATCAAAGATTCTATGTTCAGGTCGAAAATTATTTCTCTTTATTCATTTGATTGCTGTAAACATTGTGGAAGAACTATTTAAATCACTGTGTGTTGTAAATAGTCTCTTGGATGATCAGAACAAATTTCAACCCAACAAGAAATAACAATAGGCATCCGGTGAGGCTTAGAACACACATCCAAAGAGCTGGAAACAGTGGGAAACTGGAAAAAAGTTGAAAAAGCTCTGTAAACTGGCATGGAATGACCTGTATCAGAACTTTATTCTCCTTCTTTCCTCTCCCAGTAGTCCCCAGTATCTTCTGAACCTGTGGGACTGAAACAAAGTGTATATAAAGTAGGGCTGCATAATTAATTGCAAGATGACCAAAATTACAACATGACTAACTGGGAAAGCTGCAATTTTCACAGTATTCTGATCAAGGTAAAAATATGTAAGAATACAGTAAAGAAGTGGTGCTGCAGAGATGTCGAACAAACTAACATCAAATCTCATTCTGCAAATGTAAGGAGACATGTTTGTTCAGTACAGACCCCAATACACATCACATCATCATGATTCGAATTGTTTCATAGTGAAAATGAAAATTGTAATGCAAAAATGATGGTAGTAAAGAATGCTCTTACAGGAAACTCCTAGCTGACTGTGTTACATACAGTCCATGCTGATGCTGAAAATTACCTCAGAGAGGAAAGTCAATCATCAACTTTGCCAATGGATCTCTCGAAGAGAAGTAAAACTGAACATCCACATTCCATATCCAGCTGTTGGGAAAGAAAACCTTGTGGTGAAACTCTTGAGAGATTGCCGTTTTTCAACTGCCGTTCTGTGATTGGCAAGATTGCTGTTGTACAAAGTACGTTTGGGAGGCAATGAAACATGACTTCCTCTTTATAGAAGAGCACTTTCCCAATTTATCACAAGTCAGTGGTTCCTCATTTAAATACCTCGCTCACAGGTGAGGATCAACCCTTAATACAGATTACTTGCTCAGTAGCTTCTCCTGAAAGCACAGACCCTTCTTTTTAAACTATCATCCACATCCACTGCTCTTCAATCAAAGACACTGTGTAGAAGCGCTCACATTCCTGAATGGCATGAGTACAATGGAAGGAGGGGATGGAACGCCCACATTTAGTGTCTGAATGATATCAGCAACACCTTTAAAGGCCCTGCATGCTGGACCTGCACGAAAGTTCAGGCTGACATGTTATCAATAACGGGAAAGTAAGGTTATTGTTCTTCTAGCCCATAGAGGGGCTAATACAACACCAAATTGCATTTATTGATGTATATTAACATTAATGATATACACCATATTGCCAAAAGTATTCTCTCACCCATCCAAATAATTGAAATCAGGTGTTCCAATCACTTCCATGGCCACAGGTGTATAAAAGCAAGCACCTAGGCATGCAGACTGTTTCTACAAACATTTGTGAAAGCATGGGTCGCTCTCAGGAGCTCAGTGAATTCTAGCATGGTACTGTGATAGGATGCCACCTGTGCAACAAGTCCAGTCGTGATGCAGTGGTGTAAAGCACGCTGCCACTGGACTCTAGAGCAGTGGAGATACGCTCTCTTCTCTATCTGGCAATCTGATGGACGAGTCTGGGTTTGGTGGTTGCCAGGAGCAAATTACTTCTGCCAAAAAGTAATTGAGTTAGAAACTCAGTTACCACACTGTAAAAGTAATTAGTTACTCAGCAAAGTAACTGTGACATTATATTTTTGTTCTATAACACTATTACGTTCTATAACATCTTTAATGTCAAAGATGTTTATATTAACTGATTGAAGAATAAAAACACTATATACAGTATTTTAGAACATTTGGTATTTATTTGAACTTTGATTGCAGTCTGCCATATGATATGATAGAAATAAAAACTTATAGAAAATAAATATTGAAAATAAAATTCAAGTGCAAAATTAAGACACACAAATGTAAACTTGGTAAAAAGAAACAAAGGAACATCTAGCCATTAAGTAGTGCACATCTCTGTAACTGTATATTAGGCCTACTGCACAATAAACAGAACACTATCCTACTCTTAAATATTCCGTAAAGTAACAAAATTAAATATTGAAAATAAAATAATATTCACACACTTTGCATTCAAGTACAAAACCCAGTACCCAAAAATGTAAACTTGGGTAAAAAGAAACAAAGGAAAATTTGGCCTTTAAGTAGTGCAATTGTCTGTACCTGTATACCATTGCACAATAAACAGAGCGCTATCCAACTATTAAATATTCAGTATAGTAACAAAATTAAATATTGAAAATAAATAATGTTCACACACTTTGCATTCAAGTGCAAAACTAAGACATACAACTGTAAACTTAGGTAATAAGAAACAAAGCAAAATCTGGCCTTTAATTAATGCAATTATCTGTATCTGTATAATATTGCACAATAAACAGAGCACTATCCAACTCTTAAATATTCAGTAAAGTAATAAAAATTAAATATTGAAAATAAATAATATTCAGTTATTCACACACTTTGCAATCAAGTGCAAAACTAGGACACACTAATGTAAACTTGGGTAAAAAGAAACAAAGGAAGATCTGGCCATTAAGTAGTACAAATCTCTGTACCTGTATATTATTTTACAATAAACAGAGCACTATCCAACTCTTTATGTAAATTAACATGTTGTTCATTCTCAGTGAAAATGAACAATACATTAATCTATACTAAAATACTCCTCTCAGCTAACGACTAAACCAGTGGTTGTAATGTAGGAGGAGAAGCTTTTCAAATCTTTTGTCTGACAGTGTGTTCCTCTTCAGAGAGAAGACTTGGCTTGCCCAGGCTGAACAGTCTCTCAACAGGTGCACTAGATGGAGTAAGCAGCATTGTAACCTAGTGAAATTTTCTTGATGAGAGAAAATCCACACAGAGTTGAAGTTTTGTGCTGAATATCTAATATAGTCTGCCACCTGGTTTTCTGCTGAAGAGGAGGTGTCCTCCTCATCCTTCTCAAAGGAAAAGAAATCATTCTCTTTGGCTGAATCTGTGTGATGTGAAGATGTGCTAGTACCTGGCTGTGGTTCTTCGAGGACAATCTTCTGGCACTCTGCCAGCAAACTTGCCTTAGCCTTAACTCCTGTGACTGAGGCCAGCGAAGTTTGAATTTTGGAAGAGTTACGGCAGCAAGTATGGCCTCTTCATTTCCCAGGACATCAGCAAATCTGGTTTTGATAGCCTGAAATGATAAAAATAATCACATTAAATGTATGTATCCACACAAATCAGTGTTATTATTATTATTACTATTATGATTATTATAATAATTAGTAGTAGTAGTATTTATTATTATGAGTACTACAGCAATGTTCACTTAATAAATAATTAAATATTCAATTCAAGTTCTTACTGTGACTATGGCGTCACGAAGGTCCCTCGGTATTTGCAGGCCACTTTTAAGGGTTTCTGTCTTCAGCATTAATGTCTCCATTGTTGGTAGCATGAAAACAGTTGTCTTCTCCCTGAAGTATATCTAAAGCAACTGTACGGGGCTTCATCGCAGTACAGTACTCCTTTAAAAACTGGTGTTCCCTTTCTGTTATCGCTGTCAGTCCTAATTTGGAGGAGATGGTGTTAAGGTCTACCATGGATATTTCACAGATTCGAGCCAGGGCATCATAGAAGGAATTCCATCGTGTTGTACAAGGTACAAGCAGCTTTTTTGACACCAACTTAAAAAAGCAACTGTTTCAGTAGCCAAAGTTGATCGACTAGTCTTGTTCCATAGGGCAGTACATTTGGCAGTAGCACTTCTGTAAACAGCCTTTGTTGCAGGATTTGACAGCAGCCACTTGTCAACATCTGTGCATGAAATCAGGTTTAGTGTGTGTGATGCACATCTCTTTTGGGGGGGGGGGGCAAGGTGATCACAGCATCACCATCATTATCATCAGTTGCATGTAAATGTCACATCATCTTCATCGTCTTCAGAATCACTCTCCTCAAGTGGCTGGTCCCTCTTAAATGCTTTAACAAAATTAGACCCATTATCAGTCACTGTTGCTGTGATTTTGTGTGTTATCCCATATGTTGAGTGTATATTGTCAAGCACAACTGCAATGGCGTCATGAGTATGATGCCCCTTAAACCGTCTGCAGGCAAGAGCTGCTTTCTCTCTTTCCATGTTATTTGGATTGTTCCAATGTGCTGTCACACCCATGTAGCTTTTATTGTGGGCAGTCCAGATGTCTGCTTTAGTTGAAATGTAGTCTAATTCCTCAAATGACTTTTTGAGCTCAATATCCATTTTTTTTGTATTCACTGTCTATGAATTTAGCAAAAGTGTTTCGGCACGGGGCAACCCCCCTTCCTCCTCCTCGTATTGGTATTTTAGCAAGGATAGCTCTGAATGACTCGGACTCCACAGTGGACAGGGGAAGCATGTTTTCAACAACATACCTTGCAATCAATGTGTTCATCATCGCATTTGCAATGGTGTCATCATCATCCCCACTCCTGCTCTCTCCAGGCAGTTGATGTAGCCAAAGCTTGACACCTCTTGCTTCTTTCAACCAAATTGTAGTAACGCGCCACTTTACATTCTCAGTAACGATAACGGCGTTGCAACGATGGGAAAAGTAATTAATTAGATTACTCCGTTACTGAAAAAATAACTCTTTATACTTAAACGCCGTTACTCCCAACACTGGCCAGGAGAACGGTACTTGTCTGACTGCATTGTGCCAAGTGTAAAGTTTGGTGGAGGGGGGATTATGGTGTGGGGTTGTTTTTCAGGAGCTTGGCCCCTTAGTTCCAGTGAAAGGAACTTTGAAGAGATGTTGGACAATTCCATGCTCCCAACTTTGTGGGAACAGTTTGGGGATGGCCCCTTCCTGTTCCAACATGACTGTGCACCAGTGCGCAAAGCAAGGTCCATAAAGACATGGATGAGCAAGTTTGGTGTGGATGAACTTGACTGGCCTGCACAGAGTCCTGACCTCAACCCGATAGAACACCTTGGGGATGAATTAGAGCGGAGACTGAGAGCCAAGCCTTCCCGTCCAACATCAGTGTGTGACCTCACAAATGGGCTTCTGGAAGAATAGTCAGAAATTCGCATAAACACTCCTAAACCTTGTGGAAAGCTTCCCAAAAGAGTTGAAGCTGTTATGGCTGCAAAGGGTGGACCAACGTCATATTAAACCCTATGGATTAAGAATGGGATGTCACTTAAGTTCATATACGAGTCAAGGCAGGTGAGTGAATACTTTTGGCAATATGGTGTATATCAATATATCAATGGTTGACTGTTTGCACCTAAATCTAAATGATCTGCCTATAAACCCAGAGAAGAAGAAGGTGAAACTGCTACGCCTGGACAGAGCCACACAGTGCAGACTACAGAGCCCAACATAGTTCCAGGCAAAATAAGCTTCACTTACAGTCCGACGGCATATGTGTCATTTTGTGCGCATATGTATATGATCCTACATGCAGATATATAATCATAAACCAGACTCAAATAACAAAAGGCTCATGTTTGTCGTCCATGGTGATCTACCTGAGAGCTGTCTTTCACTCCTCTGGAGTGAAACAGAGGCTAAAGATGTTCTGCAGCTCACTATAGAGGTAGAAGCAGTCCAAAAGGGAAGTTCACACAAGTTCAGGTTCATTGTCATGTCATCCTCTGCTCCTGCCTCAAGACTGTCCACACACAGAGCTGCAACAGAGAGCCGTTTGATTTCCTTTCTGTCTCTACCACTGCGTAAGGGAGAGTGTTGAAGTTGCCAATAACTGAATTCAAACTGTCAGTTCTGGATTTCTACAATCACTGAAACTCAGTATTGGAATTACAACCTGACCTTATCTATATTCTTTTTCAAATCAATCAAAAATGCTTCAAATCAATATCTACATTTGTTGCTATGGGCTAAGGCGTAGAGCCAGCGTCTTGTTATCAGAAGGTCGCTAGTTCAATTCCCCTGGTTGGTGTATTGAAGTGTCCTTGAGCAAGGTGCTGAACCCCAAACTGCTTCTGTTGTGCTGGTCGGCATGTTGAATGGCAGACACTGCCATCAGTGTATGTATGTATGTATGTGAGTGATTCTATAATTAGGGGTACATGTCATGTCCATAGACTTTATTTATCAGATTTATCAATTTATTTATTTATTCACTGCAAGCAATGATCAATTTTACACCAGGGCACATTTCTCTTTTATTTAATACAAAAAGTCAACAGATCCCATCATTTATTTAGCAAAAAATGCATATACTAAACTGGAATTTGTTGTTTTTTTCGCTGTCCGATTTTCTAAATGTCAGGTTTTGCTCCTCAGATCAAACCTAAATGACATGTTTTTGTAGAATATTTTCATAAATATTTGTTTAAAATAATTATTAAAACATGAGAAAGGCATTTTAGAATCTATTTTGTTCATTCATGTACATTAAATCATCCACTTTGTGTGTGTCCAAGAAATCTCTGTCAACATTGTTACTCTTTGAAATATCTCCTATGAATCAGCGATGGTTTGCTCTAAAGTCACGTGTCCAACATCACTTGATGTCATTTCCTTTTTGGAGGGAAATGTGAAGAGGGTGTGGTCCATCTCTTCTTCTCCTCTTTGATATTTTATTTTTTGATTTGTTGAATCAAAATAAAGTTTTTTTCTGAAGAAAAGGGTTCTCTTGTTCTCTTGTCCTGTCAACTGTGTTACTCCTGTCAACTGTGTTGCATGTGGTTTTTGTATCATACATCTTTTAAATGTTGGAAAAATTGTAACAAAAAAGATTGGGAATATCTCTGGAGAGGGAGATCTTACATAGGGATGATGAATAATTCTAAATTCAGTGTAATGGGGATTTATGTTGAAAAAATGTCCATTCTTCATCATAGCATCTCGCAGAATGTCCGTCATGAAGCTCAAAATTCACATTTTTAATAAGTTTGACAAATAACCTCAAAACCCCTGTTGAACCACCGGTGAATAGACTCAAACACGTTCAAAAAAGTGTGCCATTAAATGTGTAGTATTTTATATATGTTTTATATGACGCAACATTGTGTCCGTAACACAGTTGACAAAATAATGAATCAAATGTTTTTTTCATTAAGATATTTAAAAAGGTATTTGACTTTAAGCTTGCCAATTAATGAATATAGCACATTAAGGGTGTATATTATGGAAAGATCTAGTTTATTTATGAAAAAAGAATACTGATATTTTGACTTTTTGGTTGACATGAAATGTACCCCTAATTATAGAATGACTCATGTATGTCTTACTATAAGTCGCTTCGGAAAGAAACCTCTGCTAAATGCCCTAAATTTAAATGCACTAACATGCCATACAGGGTTTCCTCTGATGCATATAAACGTCAAGTTGATGTTCCTCCTGATTCATGTCTCTTCAAACATGTACTGGTGGTTTGCTCCTGCCCTCCTGAGGCTGAAGACAGTATTGAATCAAAGGGTCCCAAGATACAATCAACCTTGCTTGAATGACAGCACCACTACAGCAGTTAAGATGAAGACCCCTTTTATATCCCAGTGTTTCTGATGCCTGTCTTATCAGGAGAAAGAATCGCCGCTGCTGTTGGTTGTCAAGGATCCGCTGAGGATAATCCCCTTAATATTTTTGTCTTTTGTCCCTCAGGGCCTCCACACCATTCTTCAAACGAAGATCCTTTGCCATTCTGATAACCCTTAACACGAGTGCTTTTAAGCACGTCGTGGATCCTCCAAAAGTGGCAATGTTGTTTGCCAAGTGTGCCGCTCCTTTCTCAGCACTGTAAAGTGAATACTTCAGAGCTGAAAACAGTAAAGGTGAAATGAGTTATAACTCATGCTGGAATTGTGTTTTGGTCAGACAGGGGGATGCAAAGAGAATTTATTGTTGCACCATGTGGGGTGTTTTCTTTAATAAATAAATTATACATTGCAACAGCCAATAATAAGTGACTTTTCTCCATAAAACATAGAATGACTTCATACAGCTAATCTCAGTCTCCAAAGGCCATGAGATCTTGGGGTTCCCAAATTCCAAAGACTTGGATTTTACCACACAAGCTGTATGTAGCGATTGATTTAATTTTTTATTTTTTATTTTTTTTTTTTTATGTATTTGAAACAAGACCCCCATCCACATCAGTTGTTTAGGAGAATGCTGCAACATGCTGTGAAGCTCCAGCAATGTTTTGTGGACTACAAAACTTCTCCAAATTCACATATTTATTTGTTTATTTCAGAATATTATTAATTTATTTAATTTTGACCACTTTAGCATACAGTAGTTGTTTACACTGGGGACACATCCCTAACACTTTTTAATATGACAGATTTTTCCCCATCATTTTTAAAAGCAATTCTCTGAAAATTGCACCACGTCATTTTTACTAAAAAATGGGAGACTTTGCCCTCTGTCAGCACCTTCAGTTGAAATTGGCTGCTGCTGATTCTGGTGCGCATATGTAGACTATAAATTAAGGCCAAACAAAATGAGATGATAGATTTGATCAGCATATATGATTAAATCAAAATGAGGGTCAGATTAGGGGACCTGATAAGCTAGCTAAGTCATGGCTGGGTGAACTGGACTCAACAAGGCAGTTTAACTTAATATATACAGGTGCAATGTGTAATTATCTTTTCTGAGCTCACATCATCTCTCACAGAACACAACCTATTCCAGAAAGACCGCTGAAGTCAGAATAACAATCGTGTTATAATTATTCAAAAAAGGATTATTCAAAAAAGGATGCTTGAACATGTGATATCATCAAAGTGTTGATTCTAGCACAAAAAGAGTGAAGACGAAGCTGTACGGATGCAGCGGGTGTTGCATTTTTCCTTGGGCTTAGTCTCCTGCAGAACTCAGACTCCTGACTAATTTGATTGCTTGCATACACAGTTCAAAATATTGACATTTAGAAAAAATGCTGCCCTTGGAAAATGATGACAACATCTGTCTTGCTTTCCAGAAATCAATATATACAGATTCATAAACAACCGAGTTTATAGAATGAAGTATATTTGTTTCTGTTTAGATTTGCTTGTTTCTGCAGGGAGCAGGGGAAGTTTATAAAAGCAGATATTGACCTTTGACATATTCTATAAGAACTGTTTTGCATTTTGTAAGACGTACACCCTTACAACTAACCTATGTTGCAGCATTTCATTAAATTTTCATGAACTCTGTATCTTCAAGGTAAACCAAGGGCAGGAGACATTGTAAACACTCTGGCAGTCAGGTAATGGGATGACTCAGATGGCCTAGGCACCCCGTGGTCACACTGTGTGCAAATCCATTACTCTTTCCTCGAGGATGGAGCAGCCTCAAGGACATCTTACCACACATTTCAAAACAGCACAACAACTTTCTTTTCATCACAGCGCAACAAAACTGAGCCAGATCAGATTACACATTTACATCAAATCATGAAAACTTCTCACTTAAAAGTTAATTGATCCGTATTCTGTCGCTATAACTCCTCGGATAGGGACGTTAGCAAATAAGCTAAAACATTAACTCTTCCAACATTTGTGCCTGAGTCATGTCATCATTTTTATCAACAATGGTGGTAGTTAAATGTTGTGTCCACCACAAGTGAAGCGAGTTTGTCCACGGGATCGTCTGTGTTTATTACTGTTACTCCTGCAGTGTCTTTAAGTCCCAAACAACCAGACAACTTGACTGTTTATTAGCCGTAAGCTAGTGAGCAAACACAATGCACCAAGGGTGTGTGTCCGTGAGTTTAAATTCATGTCGATCTTCAGACTTAGCACTCACCAGTTGTTCTCTCTCTTCTTTTCCCCCTCTCCTCTCTATAAAGTCGTTACTGTAGTGAAGAACACTTTCCCTCCAACTCCAGTCTGAAGTCAACGCTACCAACGTTACATAAACACCCAGCAATGGAGGTCACCTCCACGCATCACTGCTGTAGTCGGGTTAATAAACAGGAGTGAAGGTAATCCACTTTTTAACCCCAAGAGGTTTCAATGTAGTCCGTGAGCTCTCCTCTCTTCGCTTAAACCGCATCCAGATCAGAGCAGAATGCGATACAACTCTGTGACGTTTATCCCTCCAGAAGGTCTGGCTCTCTGGCCGGCTCTGAGCAGCAGCAGCAGCAGCAGCAGCAGCAGCTGTGCCCCCAGGTCTGCCCAGCACTTCCATCACAACACTCAGCAAATGCCTTTTGTTCTGTTTTGATAGAGCCCCCTAGCAGCAGAAATGGAGGAATGTGTAACATCTTATTCTTATCTTATCTTATTCATTGCAAGAATGTGACACAATCATCCACACTATCCCAGAGAAATGTCCACGTTTGACTGCAAGATTCACTTAGCAGCATTTACGCCACTGAAACTGACAGCTGAGACGATTTCATTTAACACCACTGTTTAATGAGTCGTGTGAGTTATCTAAAAACTCAAGGGTAGAGGTAAACACTGGGAAATGCTTAAATGAGCAGTTTCCAGTTGCTCTCCTTTGGTAACCTTTTAAATTAATGACTTCAAATAGTGATTAGAATTAATTTAAACTGACTCCTGAAATCATGCAGTGGGGGATCAGTAAAATGCGCACAGCACGCTCATGATCAACACCCAGGTCTTTGATGGCTTAATACCAAAAGATACCAAAGGGCTTCCTCTAAACAGAATCTCTGCTCCCTGCTGTGACATTTCATATTTCAAATTTTCATTTCCTGATGGTGCCAAAGACGTCCTTTCACAGACATTTTGAAACTCTGGTGTGAAACTCTGTCAGCCCCTTTTTACGAAGACGCCTGATGAGACCAGATTATTCTAATATAACAAGAGACTACAGCCATGCCAGCAACTCTGGGAGACCGTACAAATGCGCAAAGCACAGTCCTGTATGGTAGTGTTATGCGAACTTTAGCATGCTAACATGTTTACAATGATAATGTTGACATGTTGATGTTTGAAAGGTATTGAAAGTTCAAATAATATTCAGCAAAACTAAAGATTTCAGAGTTTGGTTTCTTAAATTTGTCTTGAGTAAAAAGCTCTACCCAAACAAATCAATAATCCATTTTCTAGTATTTTTGAGTTCCAAGCTAAATGCGTCCCAATGCATCTGCTCGGTAAAACATGGATGCCCGCAGCAAATTGATGTTTGTTTTGCAAGTCTGTGAACTTGCACATTTCACTCACAATCATACATTTAACAAGTCAAAGAGACACCAAAGTCAATATGATTCATCTCCTAGGGACCCTGAATATTGTTGCAAAATTATGTGGCAATCAATCTAGTACTTATAGAGAAGCTTCACTGGATAAGTGAACACTTTGACATTCTGTTGGCACTAGATAGAGAGTCAGAGGATCGTAAAAGCCTTTAGAATTCATTCTTTGGAAACCATAAATGTCTGTACAACATGTCATGACAATCAATTCAATAGTTGTTGAGATATTTCAGTGGAAGCCCAAACGAGTGATGGACTAACATTGCCAGTCTATTTTATAAGTACTGGTACTGGATGTCGTGCATTTTTTCAATAATATACACATGTAGGTCATTTGTATTTTAGATGCATGTTGCTCTGTCTTGAATACACTCTTGCTCTATGTAGGTCAGTTAATATTTCATCACTTGCTGTACTGGAATAATGTCACATTTGTGTGTGATTTTTCTCTTGGCAGTGGTTCTCACTCAGAATGTAATTAGATTTCAGTTTGATCATTCTTAAACATCAAGACACACTGTATGAATAAAAAAAAGGAAAATTCAGTTGTAGATGACCCTAATCAAGCCTTACTAATTCCGACCACTCATACATTACTGAAGGAAGCAGCGGGGACGGCAGATAGCGGAATTAGAAAAGTTGCTTTCCAAAACCATAAAAGGGCTCCAGCCTCGTATTGACAGGCATCCTACCACTGAGGTTGTAAACTGTTCAGTGCATTAGCCAGCGGAGAAGTGCAGCGAATATCAATCAGGCAACACTGGGCCAGTAGAGTGATAGCTGACCACAGAGAGAAAGAGACACATAAAGAAAGAGTCTGGTGGGGTGGATTGATTTTTTTTTTAATCGGAAACAGTTTGGGAATAGGCCTCCCCCGTCGAGAATTGACCAACTTTCAGATTTGACTGTGTCATGTAAACTTTTACAGCTAATGCACAGTCCTATAAACAGTAATGGAAACATCAATGAAAGGCAATTTTCTGGGCAGCTGTAATAGATTTAGTTCTTATTTCTAATCCACAA
The DNA here is from genome assembly GCA_963678695.2 of Diplodus puntazzo. Classification (NCBI taxonomy): domain Eukaryota; kingdom Metazoa; phylum Chordata; class Actinopteri; order Spariformes; family Sparidae; genus Diplodus; species Diplodus puntazzo. The sequence goes on along the minus strand of OZ023157.1, from coordinate 30,362,748 downwards.
GCTGCTTACAAGGCTCGACATTATGTTTCCCCTGTTTATCTTAAATAATGTAACCCAGAGAGGGCTCAGCTGGAGGTTTGCTAGAGAGTCCCAAAGTGGCAGATGAACTGTTTGTCAATGCATCTGTGCAGATGTGTGCAACGCATCAGGTCAGATGGGATATAGTATACACTGACACTTAAAGTGAGCCATTATTCTTATAACCAATGATATCCACCTCAGTGCACTCAGGGGCTTTGCTACCATAGCCTCAGTTGGTCTGGTACAACCAGCTAACAATGACTTAGGTTAACAGTTATTTTTCTGAACTACACTCAACTGACATTCGATAAGTTTGTAGTATAGTAGAAATATACATTTGTGATTAAAACCAATAGGAAATACATTTTTGTCATACCATGACTATCAAAAACACTATTTTTCTGATGGAATGAATGAAGTCATTATGTAAAGCACACTACTAATACTATTCCTACTAAATATACCAATAATAATCGATGTAGAAAGTAATGAGATCATTTCAATGTCTGCATTGGCTGCTTTTCTTTTCCACTTGGGTGTATGAACAGCTGCAAAAAATGACTGAAAAACACCTTTTCACTATAACTGTAATGCAAAGAAATTGTTAGCCAAGGTAGTAACATTTAGCAATAAATTCTTACGTCTTGCATCTTAAAACTGCGTTGACTTTTTGGCTTCTTTGTGACAGTGGGACAAGCTAATACAACATTGACAATAACACCATGAAAAGATGATATGGTAAGCTTTTAGCAAACACTTGCTTGTTTACCCAGACAGCAGCAATGGAGCAACATTAGTCACCTGATGAATAAGTACAATATTGACTCTACAGCTAGCAAATTTATTGACTCCTGAAGGGAAACATAAATAGCTCATTGCTATATCCTCTAGTTAGTAAGTTCACTAGCTAGCTGCTAGCTTTGTCTGTCTACGGCTAGTTGGTGTGTACAGTTGGTTTATAGCACGTGTCAAATACAGCAGGCTGGTTAGCTGTCCCACGCTCCTCAGTATGATGCCATAGTTACCCCTCTAGCATCATTTCTAGAGGCTGTCCCTCTAGCGTTGTGGGGATTGAGTCCTGTGTGTGACCAAGTGTCAAGGTTGAATTGTTTGTGTGATTTTAAGCCAAAGCATGGGTTTCACTATGTTAATAACAGCCCAAAAGTCTTAATATTTCATATGTGAACTGTTTGCCAGTAATTTTTAATTTAAACGTTTGAATATATAATTGCTTAATTGGCCTTGAGGCCCTGCACGTGCAAAACTGACACTAGAGGGGTAACAAAAAAGCATAAACATAATCCAAATGCCCAAACTTCTACACGCCTGCAGGCCGTCCATACCCAGGTTCATCCAGTCCACAATGGCCCTCAGGCTGACATATATACGGGCTTCCAGAGAGTCTTCTCGGGGTGCAGACAGACCTCACTGGACTTCACTGATTTAATAGCCTGCAATTCGTCGCAATGCAGACGTGATAAAGTTTTTCCAGTTGCTAACTTAAAAACCAAAGAACTTGTGAAAGTATAAAACAATTACAACAAAATATTAGTTAATTTGTGTATGCCTGATATGATATTCAGGAAATCTGGAAATGTGCACAAAAGTACAGGCTGTAAAGACAATCAAAATGTATTTTATTATTGTAGTCTGGTCTATCAACGGCTTATATTAGCCTTGCGGTGTCACGCCTTGGAGACTTGACATAATGAAAGTGAACACGTTACATTATGTTCAGTATAACTGAAGTGGACATCTGCAGCTAAGGGCTGTACATTTGTTACACTGTGTTCTTGGGAAGTAGGAACATCATTGAATTAGCACAATTTATAAAAGATTTAGCATGATGTATGATTAAAAATCTCTCTCATAAATGTATCATGTAGATTAATGTTCCCCAATTCAAAAATACCCCTGGAGGTTAGTAGTTCATGAAATCGTGGAAAAAAACAGAGATAACGTTTCAGACTTTCACTTCCCCAAAATTACTCATGCTTTGACAGCAAATGAATGTTTGCATGCGAGATGCTGTCAGATATTGTGTTCACTGAGCCCTGCTGGGGTCTGTGCTGACCTGAGCTGTGTTGGTGCAGTGGAGACGAGGCAGCCTCAGATCAATGGTTTAGTGTGTTGGGCATAAAAGGAGCAATGTGCCCCAGAGAGAAGGGCTGTCTGTGCCCCAGCGCCATGCAGCTGTGGGACCCGGGCACCCATCCATGCCCTCCACTTCATACACTGTTAGTCCTCCCTCTATGGCCAAAACACTGCAAGCTGTAAAATTATTTCCATAGAGGACTGCACTGGAGATACAGCTGCTACAGCAATGCAATGTTATGTGTCATTTCAAAATGTGTGTGTCATTGTTATGAGGTGTTATAGAGGACTTCTGAGCAGAGTGAGGGGATGAAGAGATCATGTGTCAGCTCAGGAGTCACTAACTTTCTAACCTGTGTTTGACTTGCAGCTACGCGAGCCCAGTGAAGCAGCATGAGGAGGGCGGGAAATGTATTTTTGTACCCTGGATTTTTGCAGTTGTATCATCCGTTTATCATGTGTTTGAAAGTTCAATGATCCCTGAAATCTGCAAAATGAGGTTTTGCAGAATGGAAGGCAGAGCAGGGGCATACTTGTGACCGCGGGGCTTCATGCTCAATAGCACACACAACAAGGCCTCTTTAGTCCACCCCAGGATACGTATGGCTTCTGATCTTAGATATTAGATTCTCTCCCGTACCCTATTTATCTCCTATGGTAGTGCGATGAGGTGGAAACCTTTTAAAAGACACTGACAAAGCTGTCTACAAAAGAGCTTCGTTGTTTGAAACAAGACAAATACAGACATGGTGATGGTTGGTCTGAGATAATGTTCATGTAAGCATTTCTGTTGTCTTTCCCAGTGAAGAAAAACACTATATTTAAAAATAAATACCAAATTAACTTGATCAGGCCTTAAAGGGATATTTCATGCACCTCCATAATGTTGAGGTAGCCACAAGATACATTAAAAGAAACAGGTGGTCAAAATAAACTTGGCAAACCGTTGGTCCAAAAATGCTTGATCCTACATTTCCCACTATGCACCTCAATTGCATCTTTTTGTTAAAACCTCCCTGCCTGGTAAACAACCACATCTTCCCAAGGCCCCGGCACCACAGGCTTTCTGTAACAAAATCGTTGTCTACAAGCACAAAACAAGATAACTCTGATTCATGAGGGTTCATTATTCAGGTTAGACAAAGAGCGACATGAAAAGAAAATATTATACAACTGTTTTCATAGGTAACACTTCCCATGAAAATTAAACTGGTGGAATAACTGTTATCACTGATATGCTTGTCAGTATCCAGTTTGTAATAAAGGAATATTTGTAAGGCTTATATATCACTGTATGCACTGACTCACACTTTGAAAGCTGCATTAAAGGAGCACTATGTAGTTTTGGTGAAGATATTTTAATCAGAAGGAAAAGGTCTTCATTGACTGAGTTTTTTTTTTCATGCCTGAAACAACCAAAATAAAAGCTCTCTTCATTTTCATGACTGAATAAATTGGATAAACAAGCTGACCTTAAAGGCCAACACAATTTCTGTTTATCTTTGTTTATATTGGTCTGACCCTGACACCTTTCAATCAATTCAATTGAAATATTGTTTGATTGCCTCATTAATATTGTAAAGATTACAATTCTGGGTTTTAAATCTATTCTCCAAGACTACATAGTGCCCCTTTAATCAATATTTTAAAATAAATAACTGGATTAAATGGCTGTGAAAGTGTCGTGTGAAAAGGGTTGCTCACAGTGATGAATCAACACAGGGTTATGCTCCAGGGGTTGCAGAGCAAAAAACAATGCAAAAACAGAGTGCATAAAGGACAACAAATGCTGCTTCCACTCCAGACCAGTCTCATGCCAACACATGTAATAGACCCACCGCTCCACTAGTGGTCAGTATGTGAAAGTTTGCCTTGCCTTGGCGCGAAAGTAAGTGCCTGAAGTTGCAGTACCAGCAGCGGGCCATTAAATAATGGATAAATGTAGATTAATTAGCCAGACAGTCATTGTTGGAAGGAGGATGGGTGGACTTTCACTCAGGCAGCCAGAGTTCAGGTCTGGAATGAGGCCAGTAATTGACCACGAAATGTGGCGTGTTGTGACACATTTCTGATGGATATGTAAATTGTGCAACTGTTAGCCTACAAGCCTTCCATAACAACTTTATACGGTAATAAAACTGTCAGATGTTATGTTTATGGCTTCTATGATGCCTCAGTTGATATCACTTGAGTAAGAATTGGTAGGGCCGAAGACTGGCAGTTTCAAAACTGAGAAAAGGAAAACCAATCTGTGTTGCAGAAGCTGTTGTGGCTCTGTAGCTCTAAATGGTTAATGGTAAATGGACTTGCATTTCTATAGCGCTTTCCCACTGGACTGTCTGCTCAAAGCGCTTCACAGCACTTGTCACATTCTCACATTCACGCATGTCATGCAAGATGCCAACTGCTCATCAGGAACAATTTGGGGTTCAGTATCTTGCTCAAGGACACTTCGACATGCAGCTGTGGGAGCCGGGGATTCAGCTGGGGCTGTAGCTCTTCATCACTGCCTAAGGCTAATGACTCAAGTCTACATTAGCCACCACTACCATAAGACACTGGAATCTCTAACTGGACTGTCAGTGGGTGAGTTGCATTATGGGTAATGTAGGTGCCAGGTTTTGTCAAGGAAAAATGATGTGTGGTATAGACAACAAAGACAGTAACTCTGTTGCAATGATCATACAAAAACAATTTCCCCCCCAGGGATCAATAAAGTATTCTGATTCTGATCTGTTAAAATTATAGGAGTGCAGTACAAAATCAGTGGAGTACTCTTTTAATATACTCCAAAAAGAAAATGAATATAGGCTCTAATCCAAATTACCATATGGTCGTATGAAAGTATTTTGAAAAAGTGAAATTAGAGAATGGAGTTGAAACTTGTACCGTACAAAGGCAACAGTGAGAGCCTCATGATGGCAAGACTTCATGAATAAAATTGGTTTTCAGATAATAAATTGCCTTCGCCCCCTCGCTTCAGATGCATTAATCGTGCTTGTGCCTGACTAAGATTCAAATGAGAAAGCTACTAATAAACATTAAATATGAGGATAATTATGACGTTTATTACACACAACATCAAGGCTGAATACTTAATATGAGTCAGCCTCTCTGGGAGCAAACAGAGAGAGGAAGTACTTAGTAGTGTAGAAGGACACACCGTTCATTTAAGCTTTTGTACAACAGAAAAGTATAACCATAATAATAATATTAATTGTGAGTATGTGTGTGGATACATGAATCATCAGACCGCTTATATTTATACATCAGCCTCACAGCATGCCTACACACAGAGTTGACAGCATCCTCCAGTGTACAAGCTGAGCAGTAGCAGTTACTCATGCATGTAGACACGGTCAGCAGAGAACACTGTACTGTTCATCCACATTATGCAGAATCTTTTTGTCCTGTGTGATGTCATGTCGAATTCATTTTACAAACAAAACAAAACAAAACAAAACAATGAACTGCTTCATTCCTGCTACATTTTAATGTTAATATAACTTTGATTATGTAATCCATTTTCAGATATATAAGGCAATATGGTTTCAGATATAGTCAATTAATAAGCCCAGTCTACAGATGAGTTAGCATTTACACAAATAAATCGGAGGTTTGTAGGTATGGTCCCTTAGTTGGTAGCTGGTTTGTCTGGAGCTTGTGTTTGGTCTGTCCAATTTGGGCAGCTGTAGAAACATGGGGGTGGAAAAGGATCTGCTAATTCTAAGGTAACTAAATCACAATGATTTGTAGTTTTAGGTCATTACTAATGCACCATGAAACTATACACTACTGAAAATATTATCATTATGATTCCATTCCCAACAATGGGTCCCCGTGAATCCACTGGATTTTTAATTCTTACCTATGTAAGTGTATAGAGAGTAATGGTAGCATATCAAATCCAAGAGAGATCATGCAGGGTGTTCCACAGGGATTCATTTTTGGATCCGTAATCTTCCTAATCCATATCCAAATGATATGAAATCTGCATTTGATTGTGATCTTTTGTGATTTTCAGATCTATTTAACAAGTTCCTTAATATATGTTGCAGGAAAATGTGGTGTTGGAGTATGAAACAATCAAGAATGGACTATGCATGTTGGGTTCAAGCATTTACTGTATCTAATCTCGTCTAAACTATTGCAGCTCCCCCTACACGTCTCGACCAAAAGCCCCCCCATTACTTCCAACTTGCAAAAATGCTGCAGCTTGGCTTTTAACTGGTTCCACTAAATATGGCCATGTAACTCCCTTTTTGGCTGCCTTACATTGGCTACACGTCGATCTATTTTGAATTTCCTTATAATCACTTTTCTGGGTTGGCCCCCTCTTATATCTCCAGGCTGCTCTCGCCTTATGGGCAAGCTGTTTTAAACCACTCCTAAAACACACTGGTATAAAGCTGCTTTTGTTCCTTGATCTCAATGCTTTTATGCTTTTTTAAAATTCTGCTTGTACTTATTTTTGTCACTTTTATTCATTCTTTTATTATTATATTCATATTTGTAATTACCCCAGTAATACTTGCTTTTCCTTATGACTCTTTTCACTGTTTTGCTATCTTTTATGTAGGTACAGCAAGTTCCTCTTCTCCTTATTACTGTGGGCCTTTTTTTAAAAAACCAACATGGTTGTTCACTCACAGATTTTAAGTTATTTGAACTTTTAGTTTATTATTTGAACTTTTATGTGTGATGTGTTTTTCATAGTTGTTTTTGTTGCTGCAGAATGTCCATCTTCTATGTTGGTTGTGTTTTTTGTTTGTTTTTCTGGGGTGTGAAAAATATGTTATGTGTTGGTTGTTTCATGACAGTAGAAATCACACCGATCCAAAGCTGGTTGTGTTGCACCGCTTTTCCTCCAAACCATCCTCTCTTGCTCATAAATCCGACATACTGTGGAGATTATTTTTGTTTTGGTGTCTGGTACTGTCCGTGGAGAGTGGTGTCAGCAGGCTGTTGTTATTATTGTTGTGATGGCCATATGTGGTTTCAGGGGTCGCGAGGTTCAGGATGCCACGGCTGGTTTCCTGTGCAGCTGCGAGGGAGCTGTGCTGCCGTCTGCAATCATCAGACCTGTCCAGACGCACATGCATGGTGGAGCATGACAGGCGAGTTCCCCTCTGACCTCTGATGCTGCACAGATATGTCTTGGGTGAGGCTACAGATGGCACAGGACTGAAAATGCAGCAAGAAATCAACACCTGGGGATCTTAATGTTGTGTGGGTAAATGAGCAAAGATGGAAGACATTTTTCAGGCAATTCCTGCCAAGGTCAATTGCAGATTTCCTACAAAATTACATTTGATTTTAAAATGAAATACAGAGGATCTGCTGTGTAATGTTATCAGTCTTATCAGAAGGGGTTTCCATGAAGGGTGCAAAAAAAAAAAATCCCATTTGTTCTAATGTTACACCATCAATTATGCTGTCAGAGTATGAGTGTCACCTTCTTCTTGTTGCATTTGAAACCCTTCAAACCTGTGCAGGCATGAAAACAACCATGAAATAACGTCTCGCAAACAAAAAGTGTTGACCCTGTAGTCTCGTTCATTGCTTGTTTGTTTTTCTTCATTGTTTTTTACATAAAGAGACTGCAGTTTAAATTTAACCTTTTGAGTTTGTGTTTTAGCCACAGTACCCTCCGCCGCTGCACAAAAGGTCGTGTGGTGATGGAACAAATGAAGAGAAGGAAATAGCCGTGTCCTGGCCAACAGATAGCAGGGGGGCAGAAAGAGATCAGCAGTGAAGAGACAGGATGCTGCAGCTCTCCTCTGAGTCTTTTCAAAAACACTGTAAATCACTTGGACGGGCTTATTTTATCATTTCATGCCAGACTTTGTCACACAGGGAGGAAAATTGTATGGGATGTGACTGTTTTACATAAACAGATGGATTAAGCGCTAAATGGTAGCAGTGAGGATAATAAATAAAAGGGGGGTATTTTTCACAGGTGACATCCAAAACACATCTCTTTTATCGATAGTCTGCAGAACTAAATAGTTCCTGTTCAAGTGGAGTTAATTCGCTGTGATGATGAGGATATTCTAGGACATGCTGGCCCAGTAGGAAGGTGCACAGAGGGAAGGACCCAGATTTGATTCCTGGCCTGCATGGACGCCTGATAAAAGAGAATCAAGTTTGCCTTCAGGGGCAGTGAAAAGTGTTGACTTATGAGAAGGTAAAAATTTCACAGCTTGTCAAGTTAATTTAATTTTTCTTCTTTTTATTTTTGTCTCCAAATAGTGTCATAAAAGCACAAAGGAAAGACTACAGAGAGAGTAAGAACATTTCAGACAGATCCCCGGCTAGCTTCACTCTTCAGTGTGGAATAAAGACATTAAATAAATTATCACGTGAATAAATTGTGTACTATATATATTTTTTTATATATATATTTCAAAACATACACTCACATCCTGCCTCTTTAGCAACAAGTCCATCATCTGCTACCAGATTTAGCCAGTTAGCTGCTGTAAGCTAGAGCAACAGCAGTGTCAAAATAATTCTTAGTCAACCAACTAACCGATGCTTAATTAAACAAAGCAAGCAGACACAGTCACTGATCGTCTTTAGCTTTGGAGCCTCAACCTCACAGTGTTGCTAATGCTACCTAGCTAGCCGGCTAACTAGCTGGGGACAGAGCTGACTGTGGCACAAATCATTCATAGCTTCAGGGGATGTTGGAATATACAGTGTGGTTATTCAGAACACTACAGTCTTATTGGCTTCTCACATTGCAAACTCTCAACTAAGGTCCTTGATCATAATAATAATAGATATAAATAAAACAGTCAAAAAAGAAACAGTTTAATAACACAGCCTAGTCACCCATGGTAGAAACACAGAAATCAAGGGAAAATTATGAAATAAACAGAATCGAGCAAGTCAACAATATCGAGGATGACCCTCTGAAATGCTTCTAACGAGCGAAGAAGCTGCGTAGAGGACAGAATAAAACCATGGCCCACATGCAAAGTCCTCAAACATGCCAGGTGAAATACAAGTAATTTTCAGCCTTCACTATATTTTAATCTAACAGGTGTATGATATGATGTATTTTATGTTATATGGTATGTCTTTGCTGTGCGTGTTCCCATCCATTTTGGTAACCTCAGCATGGTCCTTTAATGTGATAATCCAAAGTATCACCTACGGTCCAGCTGTAGGTCCTGCTCATGCAACACTGGCTGACAGGCTGTATTCGGACTTAAATCTGATGCAGTCTTTCTCTAGTTCCTTTGACTTGTCTGAACAGCTGGAATGCTTGATCACTGGTCCACCGCAATAGGATGTAGTACCTATATTAAAAAGATTTAACGGAGACAAGCAATGTAGCTGCTTTTCCTTACTAAGAAGAGAAAGCTGGCAAACAAATATTTGGCAGTTTGTCATTCCTCATCAATATGCACCATGCATGGCTACTACAGTGCTTCACTGGTAAAACTCTTTTCAAGAGTAGATGAATATTGCCTAAGATGCTGGCGTTAACATGGTCACAAACAGTCATCCGTTTTGGACTTGTATCCAGCTGGAGGAATTTTTGGACAGAAATGTTTACTTTTTCTCAAACGCTGGGCGCAGTTATCGATTTTAACCCCCTCCGGAGCAAAACAAGCTGTGCCTTCTTTAAAACTCCCTGCTTGAATACCCATTCGCCTCAGATCGAAACTGACAGTATGACCGCCTCATAACGCTGGCTGGAGGATGTAAAGTATACTTCTGCTGGCTCAACAAGAAAGTTTAATAAGATCTATCATCCTTTGCTACCCTAACACAGGAACTGATTCCATACATGAAATAGGAGTTGAAAGTGTATTTCAATGGAAAGGATCTTGAGGCCAGAGCTCTACCTGTCATGTGTTGTCTTTTCCGCCTCTGTAAAAGTTAAACGCAATTTTCAGGGAGTTTATTTTAGACACTCTTGACTCTACAGTGCCCATCAGCCTGAATGCGAGCATCTGTCTCTTTGTGTTAGTCATGTGGTGGACTACCTACTTGTGTTTTCCTGCCTCCCACTCGGCGCATGGTGGGATAGAAAACTGCGCAGGTGAGAGGGGAGAAGATAAAATAATGATGATGTTCTGTCCTATTCAAAAACACCCCAGGAAACATGCGGCGTCACTGCTTCACATGAAATATGTCTCTTGTCTTTGATTAGCAACCAGCAGCTCAGAGCAGATGCCAGTATCATTCTAAAAGCCCGTCTGAAAGGTCTCCCGTAGATTATCTATCAGCTCTAACTTCAGTGAGCCCAAACAGAGGCAGAGGCAGATGGATTAAAGGTAGATGATGTGTTTTCTGTGGTTTCAGCTGTTTTTTTTTTTGTCTGCAGTGCTTCCACTGTCCTGCCAACTGAGCGTTCACCCGGAGCCAAAGAAATCCTGCTTCCATGGAGTCAAAAACAGACAACTATACACTACAGCCTTAATTAAATGCAGTACTGGGTGTGGTGCACCTCCCTGTCTACTGTTGATCACCAAATAATTCATATTATGTGGGTTTCAGTGGCATTTTAGTATTTCATCATAGTCAGACTGCTGGATACGAGACTTTCACAATAATACGAGTACAGCTGTGACAGAAATACTGGACATTTGTGTGTTTGACTTGGAAACGTTTTGATTGTAACAGGCTACTTAAGGGCAGGCTGAAAAGCAGCATTTCACTGACATGTTTGATGGGTGTAGTCAAAAGCATGTGCACACCACACCCAGCAATGAGAAGTTGCACCTGGAAGTCAGCCAAAACAAGAGCGTTTAGTTTCCTTTTAAAGAGGACATGTGTAAGATATGGTCAGAATTTTAGTTAAAAACATTCAATAAATGAACCAGAATGATCAACAGAGGAATAGAGAGAACAGTGTTGACGTCTATGCACTGTATCGCAGAAATCTACTGTACTGAAGTTAGCATGCTAACCAGAAGGATAACTGTGACAGGCAGCACCAATCGCTTATGTTTGATGGTTAAGAGTTCTTACTGTAAATGTAGATCATAGAAACATTTGTTCCAGCTTTCTTTATACTGAAAGGCGTCCAAATGGCCAAGAGCAGAATTCATATTGGCATGTAAAATATGCGCAATATTTCGATACAATTATTTTTTTAAATTTATAACTGGGTGTGCGCTGGACACGCACTATTTCATGATATAACATTTCACCTTTGATATGAATAATATTTAGATTTTTAAAATTTATTTGTGTAGCCTGTTTTTATCTTACCTTTATCCCTTATTGGCTGTATTGTTAAATGGATGATTGAGGGGTAAGTTGATATTAATAATTGTTGCTAAGTAAAATTGAATGTAATACACTCTGGACACTCTGGACTGCTGGACCAATGAAAGTTATCATGTGGGAACAATAAAGTATTTCTTATCTGATCTTATCTTATCTTTATAATTTTGCCTTTATGCTATCAGAATAATTTACCTACCTTCAATTCAAAATACTTGATTCATTGCTCAAGGGGTCGTTTGAGGTAGGAGTTAGCTACCTTATTTTTTTTTATATATACAGGCATATACTAGGTTAGCTCAAAGGAGAGGACATTAAAATGAATAATCATTCAGTATTCAAGGTGCAATATGTAAGAACTGACCATCTGTCAAATTCCTCTAATGGTTTATGCCGTAAGCTAGTTAGTTCAATTAGCCGTGCAGCTAATAGTTTGGACTGGGAACTTGGGTTTACGTGTGTTGGTCATGATAGCTTTAGCACAGGAACATTAGAGCAGGACAGGCTGGGGCTAGGTGGTTAGCATGCTAACTTCTCTGCAAAACTGTAATTTTTTTCACATTTTGTCGATGATCTTAGTTCATTTTTTGATTAGAAAATGTTTACTTATTGCCCCTTGATATTGTTACTCACGTAAAAACACAACTCAAATGGCTTTAACTTAACAAGGTGTGCTGGATGTTGTGGACATAATATGCAGAGTAACTGTAAGTATATTGTGTTGGGAATATTAGGCAGCATTCAAGTTTAGATTTTTACAAGACATTTTTTTTACAAGCCTCCCCATAAATCATGAGCTCTAGAGCAAAATGTAAATGATGTAAATATATAATCACAGCACACACATTTCAAACAGCATCCAGGATGGATCCCGAGGAGAAGTTTGAGCTGCTGGCTGACGGTGAACAAGCTGCATTGAGTCATGTCTCTGTGCTTACTCAGGCTGTTTAGATGATTAAACTGCGACCAGAGGACTGGCATCCAGCATCAACACATTTAGATTTTAATGCCTGATTCTCTATGAATATGCATCATTACTGATCTCTGCACAATTATTTATTGTCCATGTGTTTGTGACTTTCCTTACGACTGCGCATCGTCACTTTACACCTCCAGCTTCTCATTTGTGCAGTTATGAGGAGTCACCTGCACTGATGTTTCCTGCTGTTGATGACAGAGATGATGAGATGTAATGTAGTTATGATTTGTAAATGCAAAATTTAAACAATCTTATGTTTGCCAAAAAGAGGGTTCAAACATATATCAATAGGCAAATACTTTTCATTCAGCGTTTTCATTTTGTTGGCTTATGTAACAAGATGCATTGTGCTTACACATCGATCGACTTTAACTAACTGCAGAGGTAAGCAGGTATACAGCCACTAAAACACCTGTGGCTTTTGAATTCATGCCTGCAATGTATGTCCTTGAGGCGGCAGTGCTACCGGTAACACAGGTGTCACATTCCAAATAAAACACAAGTGGCCCTTGACACCCATAAAGCAGAAACCTCTGGACGGTGCCATATACTGTATACTTTTATAAAGAGGTTTTCATTTTCTATATTTTATGTTTTTGTCTATTGGACTCTCAAACTCCATTTAATATAGGCAACTTTGTCAGTGAAAAAGTCTTAATTATGATGCAGCCCTTGGAAAAAAAATAAAAATAAAATAAATATACATATATGTGTGTATATATGTATATATATATATATACAGCAGTGTCAAACCTGAATAAATGAATGGAACATGATGTTGCAGATGCTTCCATACAGAGCAAGCGAGCTCACTGAGTGGTTTAATGAGTGTGAAAGTGTTGTGAATCATATGCTGTGGCTTTCACAGTCAAGAGATCTCAAAGCAAATTAACACCTACGGTTGAACCCAGCTGTAATGGAACAGAGTGGAGATTTTGCGATATATAAATCTCAACCCCTAGGCCACAGAAATGCTGACTGAAACACTGGATGCTGTTTCTTTCTCTTATTTGTCATCCAGACAAGATAGATAGTTATAAAGAGTAATAAAACATGACCATATAAACCTGTTTGTGGGCAAATTTACCTGTTTGTGGGGGCTCCCTGTCATTATCTGACCCCTTAGCGACTAAATATTCCACTATGTTCAACAGCTAGCCACTAACTCTGCCTGTGTGCTGTTTGGTGCTGAGCAGCTAATGTACATTAGGTTTATTGAAGTTTTTTCACAATAGACAAATACTCTCTGCGTCTGGAAACGACACTAAAACAGTAACATTGTGGAATGTAAAACCAAAACAATCAGCTGAAAGACACAGACAAGTGTTTTGTAGAGCTGAAGTGAGTTAAACAGTCATAGGTCACTCTGGTCTGGTTGATATAAAAAGGTCTCCCTGATCCTAAAATACCACAGAGATTATTGTTCCAGGACCACCAGTGCAACTGATCAATCACGTTGTTGTGATGTCACACCTTTGTGACTCATGTTGGTGTTGTTCCTGAAACATATCAGTCAGTGTTGTCTTGCATCTAGTGCAAGCTGTTGTGGTGGGATGGGTTCAGCACAGGACTCCAATCAAGGAGACTGGGAGTTTTATCCTGATTGGAACATGAAATTATTCAGTCATTATGTTCTGCTCCTTTTGAGTTTTCTGCTAATGTTTGGTTAGGTTTAGGAAACAAAAATACTAGGTTAGGTTTAGGAAAAGATAGTTTGGTTTAAAATAGAGCCTTTCATAATGTCAAACCTGTCTCAAAGGATAACTTCTCCCATGTGCATATTCTTTCAGTGTTTTCCTCTGAATCTCCGAGCTATGACAATGCATAAATGTTATTGGTCAGTTGCTATGATGGCTCCTGGAGCAAAATTAATTAACACCAACATGGCAATCAGAACCCATCAGACTGCACGATACAAAATCTCTGCACAAAATCATGATCATGTTGAAACCATATTTTAAGACTGGGCGTCAAGATAATCTTTTAAAGGAGCATTCCACTGATTTTTACACATCAAGATCTGTTTACAGGTCCATGGAAGAACTGCTGCATACGTGAAAAAGATTGATGCCAGTATAAGGAAGCGATGTCCCGCCCCTTCAGGTGCCATACGGGACACATTTTTGATGTTTGTCAATTTAAAAGACAATTTTGCGAGTTAAGAAAGTCACAATTTGTTGTAGAGATAGTAAAATACAAATTAGTCTTCAGTCTCAAACACCAACGTCAGCTTAGCAACTAAAAATACTAAAGTAGGTGAAAATTACAATAAGTTTGGCCATATTAACAGCTGTAGTTATGCAAAGGGACTTTGCATAACTACAGCTGGACTAGGGACTACACTTTATCATTTTGACCAACTTTGACTTTCTACAATAGCAGAATCTGACAAATCTGTTGGTGGATGAGTTGCATTGTGGGTGATGTAGGAGCCAGATTTTGACAAGGAAGAGGAATGTGTGGGATAAAAGAATAAGAGACTGCTGCATCAGTTTTCATCCTTATTTTTTTTTTTTTTAACCATCCACTGTGTGTTTTATTTGATTTCATCTTCGGTCAAAATAACAGACTGCATTTTGACCTGTTGTTGATCTGGCCTTTAGTTATAAGTACAATTGCCTTGAGCTTGTATGTATTGTATGTGGGATCATGTTAAAAAAGCTATATCATTCTTGGAGCTATGTTTAAGAGACTGACTGTGATTAATCAATCAGCAACATCACGCCCTCAGCAATGATTAATTGTATCAAACTCAGCTTGCCTTTCAAAAATAATACCTCGTTAATCTACAGTGGGCACGGCGGGGGGAGCTGACACCCATCCCGCCAGCTCCCATTATTATTTGTGTTTACCAGTGAGGGCGCGCTGCCCTTTGTACTGACAAATTCCATCACCTCTGTATGCAAAGGTGACGGGGGTTAAGGCTGTGTGTGTGTGTGTGTGATGTCAGCAGTGGACTAAGTGATGAAATCAGAGGGGTTGTGTCATCCTGACGACACTGCGAGAAATTACAGCAGCCCCTCTGATGTGGCGCCGGGGCTTTAAATATTTCAGTAAAAGCCAGAGAGGTGATCTGAAGAGAAACATCTCCTCTTGAGAACCAACAATGCAAATATGTTTTAATGGTGCGTCTGTCTCTTACTGTTGCCTCCCTCGTTACAAAACCCCTGACACGTACATGAAAGCAGCTGCTGTGGAAACAACATGTCACCTTGTTGGCGTGTTTATTGAGATTCGACTACTTGTTGACAGAGGGGGTTATTCTTTTTTTTTTTTTTTTGCAGGAATGACACAAGCATTGTTTGGTTTTACGCATTCCGCCTCAACACACAGCCTGACTGTGTGCGTGCGTCTCATTCTGCGTGTGTGTGTGTGTCTTCCTCCCTCCTGCCTCCCTGCATCTGACAGTGTCCCTCCCTCTTTCTCTCTCCTCCTCCTCCTTCGCTCATTAGGGCTTCTCACCGGCAAAACACCGACACACTCCCTTTCCCTAAACCCGGGGAATAAACGCGGCGCGGCGGCAGGAGCAGGATTGACCTCCCCCGGTGCGCACCATCTATGGTCCTCCTCTGGATGTCTGTCTGACAGGAGGGTATGTTGAAATATTCATGTTTCTTTTTTTTTTTTTTTTGCTCTGCCGGGTTGCTCATATCGTTAAAATCCCGGGCTCGGCTGTGTTAAACGATTTGTTGAATGTCGGGCTTTAACGTTTGCGACATCTTCCTCCTTTTCTCTCTCTCTTTTTTTCTTCTACGCGTAATTCGTCAGTGACTGCGGTGGCTTATTATATTCTCTTTGTGCTTTTGGCTGCTGCGGTGAAATTGCTTTTATGAAAGCTGCAGCTGTTATGAGGGACCATCATTTCATAACGCGCACGGACTTTGCCCGCCTGCTCGCCGTCCTCCTCCTCCTCCTCCACCAGGGGATGGATGTGACTGTTCAGTGGGGAATGAGGCAGGAGCAAGTAGTAGCGTCGTTTTGTGCCCACTGGCTCAGTCAGTGTTGACACCCACCCTGCAGACCTGCGGCCAGGCGGTCAGACCCCTCCTCTGCTGCCCGGAACACAGGATGTTCCGGGCAGGTCCTCACTCTGGTTTAGGATGTTTTTTTTTTTTTTTTTTTTTGTTGCGTGCCCCTTCAAAGTTGCGCCTGGCTTCACAGATCAGCTGTTTGTCTGCTTGTGTTAGTTTGTGTCTCAGCCTGTCAGGGCGAACAGGATCTGCAGTTGGCTCCTTCAGAGTATTCTCCAACACACCCATAACTAATTATTATGCAACAGCCACACTGACAGATGCACATTCACACCGAGGGCCGAGGAGTGTTTTGCCATTGTCAGGCTCTCATCACCGCCCTCTGGTTTGCCCACACAGAGTGGTTGAGAACTGCCTTTTTAAACATAACTTACAATGAATTTGGAGTTGACAGATTTTGTCCCTTTGTGTCACTCATAGTGTGATAATATGTGGAAATGGTGTACAATAGAGGCTGCAGCTGAATGCTGTGGAGACCTCAGAGGGGAGGCAAGCTCGGGCAAGTCCATGTATGGAAATGGGCTCACCTTTACCCCCCTGGCCTTCACTGGTTTTGTGGAATTAGGTACAGTACTGAAGAGGAATGTTTCAGCGCTGGACGGGCTGGCTTCACCTTCAGGATGCTCTGCTTGGGCTTTTATAGTCCTACTGGAGCCCGACTGATACTCGTTCATTGGTATATGATTTGATACATCCCACATTAATATATACCAGGCGATACACACACATTTATTGCAAAGATTCCTCTAAACAGTTCTGATAAAGACATGTAATATAGGCCGGAAATTCAACAGTTTAACAATAAACTTGACTGTCCGAAATAAATTTGGGGGGACTGAAACAGTGAGCCTGGAGTGTATTAATAAGAAATGATCCCCGGCTTCTTTTTCTGTATTATATTCTCAAAAGTAGTTATTATTTCGGGGCATATTAGGAAACATATGAGCTGATAGTGATACATCTGTGATAGGCCAATAATGGCTCATGATAGAGGCCAACAGATATATCAGTCCGGCTCTAATTTATGTCTCTGCGTCTTGTATACTCCCCTGAGTCTATTGTAATAAACTAGCACTGCAAAATAACATTTCGAGGATAGTGTTTTCCCTCGAAGCTCTTTTGTTTCACTTTCAAGATGGCTTATTGTTTCATGCACAATATATATCAGACCATGAAATTATCGCCCCAAGATTGGTTAATTATGTTATCTGCTCTTAATTGGTATAGGTGAAATTCTAGTCCCTGAATAGAGCCGATAGCATGAAGCTACATTGCTTTCATTGTCTTAAAGCAGACCTACCGTGCTCTTTGCTTTTTACCATTCCTTCAGTTCTTGTGCATGAAAAAGGTCTTGAAAGTTGAAAAGATCAAAGTCCGCATTAATGGTAGCTCTTTTCTCCCACAGAAAACACTGCTCCTGAAATGCATCATCAGCAGTCTGACCTTTAATTCCACGACTTTGAGACATCACACTTCATCACTGTGTTACACATTTGCATCATTTCTGCCTGGTTTAGCATGGAAGAGTTAATTCAGCACAGCTGTTGTGTTGTTAGTTGTGCTTGCTCAGGTTTGTTGGAGCTGACCAATCAGAGGAGACTGTTCATTTGGGTAGAGGGCCTTAAAGAGATCGGAGCTGAGTGTTTCAGACAGAGGGGCAATACAATGCTGAAGCACTGGACAGAATGAGAAAACTGATGTGCATTTTTAGCACTAAAACATGTAAAACTATTCTAGTGGTATCCCAAAATACAATTACGAACCTGAAAGTGAGCATAATATGTCTCCTTGTAAAAAGCATTTACAAATTCTGATACAGCAGGTAGCTGTTTGCTGCTGGGAAAATTGGTTTGTGATCAACAAAAAGCACAGAGAAGAAGAAGAAGAAGAAGAAGAAGAAGAAGAAGAAGAAGAAGAAGAAAAAGAAGAATATGGAATATTAAATCATCCATCTTTGTTCACGACATGTGAGTCTGTTGTACCCTCAGTGCATCATTTACAGGTTATGAACTTCTTTTTAAAATGATAAAAAAAAAAATCCTGTCATGCATCCCTAACATTTCTTCTTGTGTTGCCTTGCCATGTCCTTGCATTTGTGCAAGTCACACCGAGTGCTGCTCAGTCCCTCTGCAGTGCTGTGGCTTGCTCCCTGTTGCTGTACAGGTGGGCCTGTGATACTTGGTCACACTCTTCTCCCAGGCCATACACACTGTCAGCCTCAGCTAGCACACCTGCTGTCACACAGCACCCATGTTGTTAGCATCGGACACACTCCTGTGCCTGCTGTGTCAGCCTGCCAGCCAGCCTCCCTCCGAGCACCTGATGCTTTTTATGCCCCCTCTAACTGCCAGGGAGCCATTACCTCACCTCAGCTCAGTTTCTCCACTGCGATCACACAGAGTTCAGACACATCCAAGTGAATCGAACTCAAATATTCCGCATGGCTTTTAATTTTAGTGTGTATGTGCACAGTGTCTCGCTACTACTGCCGTGCGTACATGCCGGTGTTGTTTGTGGGTTCAGATGCCTGAGGGTGCTGCTGGGATTTGACAGCCCAGCATGCTGCCTGCCACCATTTGCAATTCAAATGAGCATGTATGAGGCATCCAGTGAGGCCGAAGCGGCCCTCTTCTCTTCTGTGTCTCGTTAAAGACAATCATCCCTCGCACTTGCAAGTTAACTCTACCATTTCTTATGCACTTTTCCATTGGAACAGGTGAGCACGTAGTGTCTCCTCTGTATGGGAAGATTTTCAGGTGGCCATTTCACTGGAGTCATAGCGTATTTTGTATATGCTGAAGCTCCTGACACTGGCATGGAGTGCTGTATGACTGTGTGGGTCATACCAGTGATGACGCCAAGGCACGCGACAGGTCATATGTGAGTGAGTACTGTGCTGTGCTTGTGCTGTCATTGCTGTTGGCCCAGCTGAACGTTCTTTGACCCGCCGCAATGTTTTTATAGTTTAGTGAGTGTGGTCACATCTCCTCCTGCCTGCTGAACAACAGTGACCAATCACACAGGGACACATACGCTTGCATTTATACTTTTATACTTGTGAGGCTCATCATTGAAATCAGCAAAACTTACAACATAACATAATTAAACTCAACCCTGACTGCATCTTCTACAGCCACATGCCTAACCCCAACGCTTACACTAAACTTAACTGAAATCCAGTTGTTATCTCTAAGACTGTCAGTGTATCCGCCCCCGTTCTGATACTATTTATATTTATGGTAATAACCATCCATTGTGCATTCTGTCACTGCTTTGCTCTAAAGTTATTTTCACTGATAATGGCGGAGTCCGCCTTTCCTGCGCAGCATTCAAATTGCATACCCAGGCACAGGGGGATTCGCAGGAAACAATGCATGCATGTGCAAGGCTTGATACATAAGACCAAAGCTGGTGCATGCACATGTTTTGAGAAACAACGTTCAATCTATTTAACATAGTGAACCACATAGTCAAACCCCTTCTTTAGTCTTCTTTATCTAAACATTTCCCCAAAATAAACTTCTTCTCAGCCTGTGTTTTCCCCTCTAGTGGTAGAGACACATGCACGTAAAAGGAACCTGTTTTGTGAAAACACTTCAGCTGTTACCACCAGTAAACACTGGGCCTGCCAAAGTGCCACTCCAATGATTAGGGCTATTTACTCTGACTCTAGAAAGCTTCTCCAGAGCCACAGCACACAGTACACAGCTGAGAGGTTAATTTAACTTTATGTGTAAAAATAAGCGGAAGGCAGGCACAACATGTTGGAGAAAACTTTTAGACCTTGAGTAATACCTTGGGTAGTTCACTGTTAGTAACTGGCTGTTACTGGTTGCACTGTACAGTTATTTGGAGCAATCTCTGGCACAAGAATTTCCTTCAGGATTAATAAAGTTCTGTCTCACCTTGTTTTATCTTATCTTATTTTGAAGGTGCAATAAGTAAGAATTGACCACCTGTCAAATTCATAGTCCAAACCAATAATTGCTAATGACTGCCAACTGTAGCCGCCGTTTGCTCGTTAGCTTAGTTAGCCATGTGGTGTGTGGATCTCTGGAATGGGGACGTTTTGTAGGCCAGGACTGGGTGGACAGACGGAAAGCGTTATTATGAGACAGGACAGGCCATGGTTAGCATGCTAACTTCAGTATATAACTCTGCGACACGATATAGAGACTATGTTTTTTTCTTCACCTGTTGATAATTGAAGTTATTTTTAAGTGTTTAGAATAACAATTCTCACATATTGCAGATTCAAATGTAGAATTCTTTGTCCAATTAAACACAACTTTTTGTATGCAAATAAAAACATTGTTTACACACCACGCACTACCTGATACCTGACAACTGTGTTATTGATTGTTAGCTGATACAGCTGTTATAGCAGCAGTACAGTGGTACAGCTCACTACAGCTTTGTGTTTGTTTACCCGATATGCACAATCTTTGACCCAGATCTCTGTTTTACATGCTCTTTTATAAGCTTTGTTTGGAAAAAGCCAAAAGAGGATAACACAACATTAGCGGAGCTGAATCCACCAACAGTAATCACACTGGCTCTGTGCTTTTGTTTTATGGGAATTGAATTAAGCCCCATCAGGATGCTGCATCCTCTCCGCAGTCCTGTCTAAATCTTGTTACAGTGCAGACTTGGACATCATATTGTTTCACTGGTTTATCCGTAATGGTGTGTCCAGGGTTTCCAGCTACGCTGTCCGCAGTTACTTACAGTAGCCGAATCCCTCTTGCTCCTTCTATGGAGGGTCTCTCCCCGAGCCAGTCGCAGTCTTGTTGTTGTCTGTCTGATCAGGGCTTTATTTTTAGCTTTGCCTTTTACTCACACAGCTATGGGCGATTTATTGCCTTCCTCAGATTGCATCATTCTGACTGCGCTCGGATGTGAGAGGAGAGAAAGAGAGGCTATTTCATGCCGTACGACAGTTTTATTTCTCCATTCTATTTCCCACCCTCAGTCGTATAGCCCTCCACAGTGGATGGGAAGCATCACTTTGTCCTTCTGAAGGGGAGGCGGCGAGCTCTACCCAGAGCAGCGGCAGCAGCAGCTCAGCTTGCCTCAGCCCGATGATTGCAGTGAGTCAGCAGGTTCTCCATTTTATTCTTTTTCCCCCTTCCTTTGCATACCTACGCCTTGTCTCCCTTGCTCCCTCTCGACTCCCCCTTTCTTTGAAAAAATCCCTTGCCTCCCAAGGAAGAGACTCATCATGTTGTTGTCTGGCTTTGATCTGGTGCAACCATACCCATAATGCTGCTCATCTTTGCCTCCCCACAGTAAAGCACAATTCATATTTCAGGCAGTGCTGCTTCATGTGGGGAAAGGGAACAGTTGCCACTTCTTTTCAGGCTGTTTATTTTGCCTTCATTGTGGTCTGCAGTGAAAGTTATTTTCTCCAGCTTTTTTTTTGTTTGTGGCCTCTTCCAACAAACCGAGCCAGCAGTCATTGTTTTCTTTGGCCACTTTACACTTGGCAATCATTAATTAGAGCATTTGCATTCAACAGTTGTGAAGAAAGGCTAATTCCATTGTTGATCTGTGTTCATTTCCCTGATGTGTAACTTTCTGCAAGCTCTACAAAAAAAAGTAATAATTGAGAGAAAGTAGTTTGTACCGAGGTCGAGCTTAGTGCAAAATATTCATAAAGACAACAAACAAGATCTAAAAAGAGGATTAGGAATTATTAGAGTTGGAGAAAAGAAATACCCTGCTTACTGCTCCTGCTACTGAGGAAGATTCAGAGTTGATGTGCAGACATGATGAAGTTGCATGTTGTATCGTCGTCCTGATATGAGCCTACATTTCATCGTGGACTTCATCATAACATTGTGATAAGGATAAGGCAATAAGGCATAATTCTTATATATTGACACTTTGGTTGTACTTCCCTAATTTTGGTCGTATTTTCCTAAGCTGCGTATGCAAATAAAACAAAAACTGCACAGACTAATTAATAAATAATAATCGAGTCAGAAAACATAAATTATTAATGGTGGAGTGTTGAGGATGAGTTCAGGCGCCTCACAGCCTGAGGAAAGAAGCTGCTCTGTCGTCTGGTGGTATTGCAGTGAATACTCCGATATCTTTTGCCAGACGGCAGCAGGGTGACCAAAACTTACGGTAAAGTGGTGTGCTTTTCTGAATTTACCAGACTGTTCCACTTGTTCTAATACTTGTCTTCACCCACATAGTCATCACATCCACATTACTGATGATTACGTCTCAAAAATGTTTTTTTTCATTTTGGGTCATCCCTACAACACTGTCAAAGTATCGAGGTGTTTGGTCGGAGATATAATGATTTTGATTTTGTTGCCTAGTCTATAGCCTGAAAATCATTTTATCATTTTTAAGACCATATGGCCCTCACTTAGTTGTAGGTAGTAAAGTGAAGTTGCTCAGGCTCTGTCTCTGAAGACCATGGTCCCATGATAACTGTACTGTGATTGAACATGGCTGCTGCTTCTGCTGTGTGTTTAACGAGATATGCGGCTCCGCTGAGGCAGGTGGGTACACTCTGACCTCTGGATTATGTTTCACTGGTAATTAGACTAAAATATGATTGCGCACAAATGCTCAGTCAAGCACGTGGGTGTAGCTTGCAGCAGACTGTGGCTGGCCGTCGGCCTGTTGGAGAGCACCCGCTACTTCTTTGTGAGAAATGTGTTTGGCGAGGGTCGCGTTGGCTTTGTTGGTCGCAGTGGTCTGTGGAGGAGTGGATGCACACACACACACACACACACACACACACACTGCTCCCAGTCCCTGTGGGCCTGACGTGTGGCTTCTAAACTGGTCAGACGGGTTGGAAGGCAGATCCAGGCACAGTCGCAGTCATTACTCAACTCTTTGTTACGCTCACACTTGGTGTGTGTGTTTGCACTTCTCTCACTTATAATCTGCGGACGCACGTGACACATGCCTTGTGTGTGTTTTGTGCGCGGTTCAGGCGATTTGGTTTGTTGCAACGACTTGCCTGTTGCTGTGTGTTGAAGAATCAACTGTACTGCACACACACACACACACACACACACACACACACGCACATACACAGGCAATCTGGACTACGTGGCAAAGACATACAAGTTGTGTACTCCCTCACTCTTCTATCAAATCCCCAGCAACACTTCATTATATCAGATCATTTGAGAAAAATTCTACAGATCTTCTGTATGCTGTTGTTGCCAATTGGCTCCATTGAAAGCATGTCTTAGTAGCTGTTAGCAGTTCTTCTTTGCCATGAATGCTTGGATGTACAGATGACTGCCACTGCAATACTATATTTTTTTTTAAAAAAAACCCTAAAAATATGAGGAAGTTCTGCAGTTATAGAGGGCATCTTTTTTCCATGACTTCTAAGCAGATTTATGGGCTCTCCCTTCACAGAGGGGCGCACCTCACAGTTTGAGAACCTCTGCTGGAGCCAGATATCAAAGCCCACCATGTGTCAGACTATTGGACATGTCCTGCTGCTTCTTTCCAGGCTTCCATTTATTTAATACGGCTGGAAATAATCAACTTGTACAGACGATTATAGGGCTGCACCTCATGGGCATCATTATCAATGAATTTGCAGATGATTTTTGTGATCAATTCAGCCACCACATAATGTATACAATGTTAGTCCTGTGTCAAAATGGCCACCACAGGATCTCAGCGCTCATGGTAATGTCATCGCATAATTATGCAGTTTGACAAACAATCCAAAACTCAATGATATAAGTGGAGAAAAGTAGTAATCCTCGCCAAGTGTTGTTTTTGCCAGATAAAATGACTTTGAACAAGAGAGCAATTCTCAGAATTGTTGCTGATTGACTTCTGGCTGATTGACTCATGTTTCATCGACTAATCATTTGAGCACTTGATGTCATTTGGTTACAGTGTGTGCTCATGGAATAATGGACTGATTAGAAAAGTCGATTCTTTCTGTGGTGGTTTCATGTTTTCCCATATGAAAATTTGAAAGTGTCCATTTGAAAACATCTCACCTCCTCCCTCCAGACTTACATTTAAAACCACTCCTTCCAAAACAAGTGAACGCACGCTGCCTGACTACACTCACTGGCTAGCTGGGAGATGCGTGTCAGTGGCTAGTTTGCTACGTTCCCAAGCTCTCTTACATACCTCAGTTTTAAAAGGTTACCTGGTGTGACAGTTGCTTCTTACTACTGCCGTAGCTGTGTGCTAATGTTTTTAGTTAGCTGCTGAACAGCAGGACCAGTGGCTGTGTGCTGTGAGTGCAGCACATTGTTGTCATCGGCAAACATATCCAGAACCACCCCATGTCTCACTCACAGGTAGGAAAACACCTGACAGTATCAATGTTAACAACGAACATGGCTAGCACTCACCACTGTGAAGCTAGTATGCTAATAATGGGAACATTTGGTTGCACTTATCTGCCATTCTTGTGTGACTAGCTTGCTAATAGCTTTAGCAATGGCCGCCCAGCCTGGTAGAAGATAACGGCATTGAGTGCATAGGTAGAGCGCTGGCACATAGGCAGGTACAGAGGTAGACAGACAGGTTGCCTGTCCTGTTTTTTCATATCGGCTCAGTGAGACAATTGGACGGGTTTATTACCGGCCTTTTATTAGAACAAAATTAGAACATTTTTCACAGGGCATTTGAATTATTGATGACTGATTGGATGCTGAGAAATGTTCAACAAATATGACAATGTAACCTAGAACAATAGCTTCTAGAATAACTCACCGAAACTGCTTGGCAGTTTAATTAGAGTTCAATTCATTCAGGATTTGGCTTTCAGTCCAGCACTTGCCACCATGAATGCACACTTTCAATTGCGTTTTCCAAGCAACCGTAACAGAGCAGAGAAATACGTGTTCACCATGATGGATTGCCTCTCTCGAGCAACTGTCAAAGAAAAGCAAGTCTCCACATTTTTATACGGAAAAATGGAATCCAAAATAAAACCGAAAAACACTGACAGCACAATTGAGTGCACCATGAGTGATGCGAAGTTCACATGTACTTGTTTGATGCTTCAGTTTGATCCTTTCACTCATTAGAATGAGTTCCTCTTTTAGCTAATTTAGCACCCACAGTGAATCCATCACAGCTGAATCAGCCGCGTGCTCCTTTGTTCCTCTTCACTGCCTTGTTCCTCAGTGTGCCAATAAACGTCCGCTCACCTCATTAATAAGGTTGTTGATTTATAATCAGAGCGGGCGCTCTCATCTGCAGCGAGCCTCTCTGTGAAATCATGTGCTGATTCCGCCGCAGCAGCGTTAGGTGGACTTGTCGGCAGTGATTCAATATTAAACCCAGCATACAGTTTACGACAAAGTACAACGACAAAGTCAGCGGCGGTTTGTAGAGGAAGTGTTGTTGTTTTTGGGTGGTCCGCTCCCTTCTGAAACGGCTGTGTGCCTGTTGTTTGATCACTCATGTGATTGTGTTGTTATCACGCCCTGCACAGCACTCTCACTTCACCTCCCCACCTGCACTCGTGAGTTGTGAGGCCACTCCTCAGCAGCGGGAGCCACCCGTTGTTTTGGCATCGGCGGCTCCCTCTGTGATTGTCAGCTGTTTTTTCTTCAACCGCTGGCTTTTCTCTAATTGTTGCACGGTTTTCAGAGCTGCTGCTCGCCGGCATTAAAAATGTTTCACTCCGCGCGTACTGATCATTCATGGATTCTCTGTTATGCATCGATTCCTTTTTTTCCTCTTCCTCTTTTGTTTTTATATTGGCTGCGAGAATGAGAAGCTCCTTTATAATTCATGCCATGATTGATGTCCCTGTGGTGGCAGTTTTCATGCTGCAATCTCACCAGACCCTTTCACGCCAACAGCACGCAGCGCTGCCAAACACTCCAGTCCGCAGATTAAGATGCTCGGTGTTGGCTTTCAGCTGCCATTTAGCAAACCCCACTCTGTCGTCCACATAGTATACTGGTGCTTGGCAAGTGAGTGATTGAGTGCAGGAAAGTTTAGCCGACAAGACAACCCTAAAATGTTTTCTTGAGCGGTATTGACATGCCGTTCAGCCTTAGTCTCTCAGTGCCTGTCCCTGTCTATACTTAAACAAATAGCACTGAGCTCCTTGTTCAGCATCTTTTCAAATCCTCTGACACTGACACCAATAACACAGAGAGCTCCTGTAGCTTCCTTTCAGCCCCGGCACTGATCCTAATAAGGAGATGAATGGTTCTATACAAACAGTAGAGTGAAGCTTGGGACTGGATGTATGCCCACCTCCTCTCTCTCTCTCTTTCTGTCTTTCTGTCTCTCTGTGTCATTCTCTCTCTGTGTGTTGAGGATGGAGAGGCTGTTTCAGGCCGCTATGATCTGCCTCTGCTCCTCTGGTGACCTGGTCAGGTGTGGACAGACTGGGCGAAGCTAGTGATTAAGGTGAAAGCCTAGCAGACACACAAGCTTTGTGTTTTTCAGAACAAACAGGCATTAAAAAAAAAAGTCACACAGAAAAAAGTCCTCAGAGATGACCTTATGGTGATGCCACCACTGCAGGTTAATGCTGTCTTTCACGATACTGGAATTTCTGACCTTGAAAGGTATTGATATTTGAAACCATTTTCAATACCACAGGTAAAGGCATACAATGTTCAACTTTTTATTACAAGATGAATATAACAAAGCTGTAACATTACAACGAAAATGTTCCTGGTTAATAGCAGAAAGTCTATAGTGAACATTAAGTATCACATTTTTCTTTAGAAGATTAAGCCTTCAACATTAATGTGTGTCAACTCTCGGTTGGAGGGAAGAAAAAGAACAGCTGTTTCTGGTGTATCGATACTGAAAGAAAATGAGTATTGAGTCATTTCAAATATTCAGAATTGATCACAATATATTGATATCTTTGCAGCTCTATAATTCAGTAGGAGCACGCAGACGAGTCAGTGACAGTAATTACAATGTAATCCTCATATTCAGCTTCACATTGACTGACAGAACTATCAGTCTAATACTACACAACAACAGGATCTTTTCTGATGCTGTAAAATGTGTCAGTAAAGCTAGTGAAACACAGGTCATGCAAAGGTATAATGTGTCACGAAAGAGCATTATGATGAAGTTCTGTAGGGCTGCAGAGATGCCCTGATTACATATCACATGTAAGAAAACATCTTTGTTTTGGTACAGTTACATCATCATCATTTTTTTTTCTAATCGCAAATCATATAGGCATTGAAATATCTGTCACAATTATCGCAATGTGACTTTCTTACTAGATCCTGCAGCACTAGTCCTGCTACACACTTGGAAGGTTGAGGCAACAGATATTCAGTGGCTTGCAATCTACAACCCCACCCCAAACACCACTAAATCCCACACAGTGGATTTTTTAATCAGCAAAGAGAAGTATATGGGTAACAGACGACACTTGATAAAGAACAGATTTGTTTTTTTACTTCTTTGCATCTTTCAGGCACCAAATGGTGTATCAGTACTCTCTCTGCTCGCCAAAAGACTACGCAGTTTGCATTAAATGGGGACAATTTATTGGATAGGGCTACTCTACTACTACTATAATGTGTCTATGGAATGTGGGGCTCTGTGCAACAGTGGTGGCCATAATGGGCAATGACTGTCACACTTGAAGGAAGGCAAGACTGTAAAAAAAGGAGTTTTTCCCCCCGTGAACTCGGCTTTAACACTGGCAAATAATCAGCAGAGCACTTTCAAAGCCACAGTGTCAGTTTGCTGCAAAGTATTGCTTCTGTCCTCGAGTATATTTCAGGGCTATAATGTGAACCACCATTAGGTTAGTAATGGAAAAAGCTCCATTAGTGAGTGCCCAGCGTCGTGTCATTTAGTAACAATACAGATTTGTTGATTTTATAGAAATGATGCCGCATTTCAGCTCGTTTCAGAAACAAAATCACGGTGATGGATGCAAATGGTTCATTTTTAGCTCACAAGTAGTGTCAACATGAACTGAGCAAAAAAATGGCATCAAACCTTTTCTGTGTTTTGTTGTGGTTTGTAGGTGTTTATCGCGACCTTGTACGTGCTTTACAATACACAACAAGAGGAGACATTTGTTAGAAATGCTTTCTGTGTAGGAATATGAAATCAGAATTGTTCAAGTCATTGTCTTCCCTCTTATTTATTTCTCTCAGCAGAGAGTGGGAAGCTCTCACCGTAAAGTGGTTTGCATTTGCTCATGTTGCATAACAGATAGGAAAAATGTGGGAGTGAAATGGTGCACTGTCACAGCATCGCCGGGATTATATATATTTCTGTTGTTCCTTGGTTGCAAGATGTTTTGCCTGCACACTTTAATTGCTTGAATTGTACACAAAGAGAATAAATCTGGTGGGAATTTTACCACCAAAATAGGGAAACGCTCTCCTCTTTCAACAGAATAAAACCCAGGAAGGACTGGTGTATAAAAACTTAAATTGAGTGTTTAATTTAATTTAGCAGAATCAGATTAACAGCATATTATTGGAAGCAGTCCAGTCTAGTGTTTTCTGGTGTGGCATTGTGTGTGTTTGAGTTTGGATTAGTCAGTGCTTCTGGTCACTTATTGCTTAGCCTGAAAGCAAACTTGACTCTCCACACCTGAGTCATCGCTGCACATCATTAATCAAGACTTTTATTTTTCCTGTAAACAGCGTTTCTGACACGGCACTTGTTTTAACCTTTGGCAGTCTGGCAGTTGCAGTGATTATTTTCATGGCCTGACTGACCTGGACAAGCTTTTCCATGAGCAGCCAGCCAAAATGTTGGCTGAGACGTCTCAGTCGCCCCAAACTCTGGATTGACATTGAAAGCTGAAGGACAGCCAAGAAGTTTCACTGGAACACTGCAGGTTAAAGACATAGTTTTGAGAAATGAACTTATTTGCTTCCTCTCAGACAGTATTTCTGCTATTTTATGCTAGGAAAGTTAGCCAGAGAACTAGCCCCATTAACTGTTTAGGTCAATATGGCCAACTAATAACAGTAGTAGTAGATGGCAACATTCATTAATTAACGTTCCCTTTTTGCTAGTTTTCACATGAAATTCGTTTTGAATTGATTTGGATGATAACCTGACAAGTTAGATTATGAAGGTCAATACCACTCGAATTTCTGTGGGCTAAACATGAAACCAAAGCCAGGAGCTAGTTATCTTAGCGCAAGGACTGCAAATAGTCAATTTTTTGCCCTTGGTTTTTGATTATTAATGAAACAAGATTGAACATACTGTGTAGCGAGCGTTAGTAGTGATGGTAGGTGGATTTTGTTACCTTTGGACAGAGCCAGGCTAGCTGGTTACTTCTGTTTCAATCTTTGTGCTAAGCTAAGCTAATGTGTGATCACAAAACAAAGGATTTCTTATTACTCAGCTAACGTATCAAAGCAAACTGAATAACAGTTTAGAGCTACAACTGATAAATGTGTTAACACACAGGTGCTTATTTACACACATAAAAATAAATGATTAGTAGCAACCTTAGCTTCCATTAACGTTTTCCCTTGTTTCCAGTCTTTGTGCTCAGCTAAACTAACCAGCTCTCATATTTCATATTTCCCAACATGTGGAACCATTATTACCCTTTAATAATATTTTATGAGCACATAAACAGGTTGCACATCACTGTCAGCCACTTCTGTGTTGTCACTGAAACGATGTTGTTTTTGGAACACGTGGTGAATGTGACAGATGTGTTTATGGAACGTTTCTGAAGCTGTAAGTGGATGAATGTTTATTCCTGCAAAATGTGGATCTAGTCAGTAATCTGCAGACTCCTCCACGCGCCTCCACAGAGCCTCAGCCAAGATGGGCTGCATGCTGCCATTAGAATTTTCAAATAGATAAACAAACAGAGCAAATTAGATAACTCAAACACTGTCTCAGTGACACATTTGACATTTCTCTGGGATCGATCTGCCCTCCCCGCAGCTTCGGCCCCTCAAACGCAATAAAAAATGTACATGGACATCACTCACTCCTCCACGTTGCTTTTTGTCATCACTTAATCCGGCAACACTCTGAAAAACACATTAATAATTCAGATTTATTACATTCTTGCTTTAATATTTTATGTTTGGGGGACCATTTATCTCTTATTAAAGAAATCCTTCTTAGTTTGGAGTGCTCATATTTAGCTTGTTCATCAAGAAAAATGCGCTATGAATGATGCAGGGTAGAGCACAGAGATGGATTTCATCAGGAAGTCCCACTTCCCATGGATCAATGTTTATGTAACCCTCATTCATATTCACGTCATATCGCCAAACTGGACTGTAGACTGGAAATAGACACACTACTCCAGAGAGTGAGCAGTGATCAGACTAGTAACAGAACATTCAGTCCAACCACTATTACCTTGTATTGTGTGCTTGCCTTCAACACCCACAAACCTCCCCATGTCCTCCTCTCTGGTACAGCTTGCTGCCTCTGGCTGCTCATGACAGATTCACAACAGAGAATTTTCTTACTGAGACTAGTTGTTTTTTTCAGTTTACTGTCCTCAGAGAGGTAATTTGCGTTATCGCACACAGTACAGGTGGGCAGATGCGGAGACACGTCACCACAACTGCATGTAACAAATCAAGCCAAGGCAAGTCAATTCATTAGAAATACATGAAAATGGTCAATACATACTTATACTTTATTGCTCCTCACCAAGTCTACAACACCCTTAATTTTGTCAGAGCCGTGGGAATAAATTAAGGATTTACACAGCAGGTGGCCAAATGGTCATTAAAAGTGTACTGCTACTACCTTGTCATCCATCATAGTTAGCCTGGTCAGGTAAAGGTGCTACAAGTCTGCTGCATCCCCAAAACATTTCCACAACTCTTCACAATGTTCCCTCTTCTCTGGGGACTTCAGCAATTACTTGGTGGCACTGCTGTAGCATGTCATTGGTGGCCTCCCGCTGGTCTAGTTCTCTCTCTTGATTCCTTATTTTTGTTTGTTTGGTTCCTGTGGTTGGTGGTGTGACGTTTAAAAAATCTTTTTTTTTTATCACTCTGCTAGCATAACAAAAGCAAATTAATTAGCAGTTTACTTAAACCTGCATTGACTGATAACCATTTTGCAAATTGGGAGTAGCGTTAGCATATGTTATGACTCATATTTGTATCCAGCTAAGAAATATCAGAACACTCACTTTCTCTTTGCTCTTTCTTGCTTCCTATCAGATAGTTCTCGACTTTGTTTGGTCTGCTCTTTTGTGCTAGGCAGGTAGCTCCCGATGGGTTAGTCAGAGTTATTTTCACTCAAGCAGCTGCCTGCCGGAATGCTGTTGATGAGAGCAGTGAGACCGAATCACTACAGTAAAGTTTTGGGATGTACAAGCTAAACAGTAAGTTTAAGGACGCTGAGGGGAACTGCAGAGTTATGGTATTTAATTAGTTTCAAAACTGGCACGCATAAAATGTGGTTGCATGCA
The DNA here is from genome assembly GCA_963678695.2 of Diplodus puntazzo. Classification (NCBI taxonomy): domain Eukaryota; kingdom Metazoa; phylum Chordata; class Actinopteri; order Spariformes; family Sparidae; genus Diplodus; species Diplodus puntazzo. Next base: position 30,330,989 of record OZ023157.1, on the reverse strand, counting down.
TGTGATTCCAGCACACAGAACAGTATCTGTGAGTGGAAAAACATCCTCACAGCAGAGCATTTCTGGAATAGACAGTGGCTGATGTCTTCCCTCCAATGACCACATTTGTGGACTGGGAGCAAAATTGCTTCCTAGATTGGATGGTTTTCTGCTTGCGGATTATGTCTACTGAAAATTCACTGTGTACGTCACTATGACTGTGCCCTTTTAACATTACTTCATTTGAGCCAATGTTAATGGAAAAAGTATTGATCACAGAAGCCATAACTGAATGGTATCTTGCATGACATGAGCTATGTTAAATCAGCTGAGGCTGTTCTAGTTCACAAAAGGTAGCAAAGGCAAATGGCAGTGCTATTGGACTGATGCCCCCCCTGCAGCCTTTGGTTGGTTCAAGGTTTCAACAGTATGAGGTGTTTATCATCTCAAACCAAACAGGAAATATCAGGGTTTCATGGTGTCTACTACTATACTAATTAGCATCAGGTAACCTTAATGGAATGAGAACACTTTTATTTTTTACATAGGCCAACCAGCTCTACCACCTGAGCCATGGTCGCCCCAATTACACAAAATATGTCTTGACAGACAGGAAAATTCATTTAAGAAATATGTATATATATTTATTTTGATAATAGTAATACAGCAGAATTCCATACCATGGTTAATACATAAATATAGATGATATCATGATTGTCGATTTTTGTACTTTGAAAACAGTATATTGCTACAACCCTAGCTGGTTTTTACACCTGCCACATAGTCTCAGATGGAAACAAACTGTGAATTGTTGTTTTCTGTTGCTGAACAGCAGCAAATGAAATGGCTGCGGTCCGATCTGGATGGGCCAGGTGACGCTTCACTTGCAGGACTGTGGACTGCTTCCCGTTGGAATACTGAAGATTAATAAGCCCAGCAGGGTATCCACATGTCTGTGTTTGATCATGTACATCATTTATTCCTTTATCACTGCTCGTCATGCCCACATTAATAATTCATGCTTATTATGCTTTCATATTTTTCATATTTCATGGTTTGGGGTGATTAGCCTTTTCTCCCCCAACTCCTGTCCAGTTTGGGTTTGTTATGTTTGTATGAATATTTAATGGCTGCAAATGGAAAGTACATGGCTTCAGCACATTAAATGTTGTCATTCATATGATTGGTGAGCGAAGGGAACGGCAGAACTCTATTAGTTCTGATTTGTTCTGTTTTTGCCTTTGAGCAGTTTTCAGTGCAGAATTAAGGGCAGACCATTCATCTAATTCATATAATTATATCTGTGAATTTCTTGCTTCAGAAGTTTTTCAGAAAGTCTCTCTCTCTCTCTCTCTCTCTCTCTCTCTCTCTCTCTCTCTCTCTCTCTCTCTCTCTCTCTCTCTCTCTCTCTCTCTCTCTCTCTCTCTCTCTCTCTCTGTGTGTGTGTGTATGTGTGTGGCTGCAAGTATGTGCCTTCAAAGATGTTGTTCCCTGAAAGTGTATTTCTATCAATTTGTGGGGAAGTGAAACAGCCTCACTTTCAGATTGATAGCCATGCAAATTAAAGAATATATTTAGATTGTTGAATTAATTCCCTGAAACCTAAGTGTGAGTAATGGAGAGTGGAAGCTTTTCAATTCAGTTAATAGTTCAAGTGTAAAACGGCAAATAGGAGTTACAAGGTTTCTCACACGGCAGCGGTTCTAGAACTGCAATGAGTGTCAGACTATTTTGGATCTTGCACGACCTAAAATCCTTAAAATTAACTTCAGCTCTTCAACACCTGATAGTCATAATTCTGTCTGACAAATCTGCCGGATTTTTGAAGGATGTCAACATTGAAACTGACGGAAACTGTACTTGACAGACCCTGACAGACTGTGAGTTTCCCTAACACTCAACAATATGTGCATTGTCTTGCACACTCACTTTTTAGCATCGGGCCCATTACCGTTAAGTGTGAGAGGAGAATGACAGTAAGACAATAGTGTCTCAACATAGAGGAGTTTTGCTATAATTAAATGCTAAATAATAGGGCTGTAAATGTTCCCAATTAAGTTATTCTAAGTTATTACGTTAAATGTAATATATTTTGAAATGTTTGCGGTGGTAACTCTTTAGAAATGCTACAGTTAAGGCTAAAACGTCAAATGTTACATCTTGTAAATCAGTGAATTACGAGGAATTTTCTGTCATACAGCTGCTATGAGTTAGTAGTATTGATCAACATTTATAGTAGCCAGTAGCCCTGAATGTTGCGGCCCCCCCAGCCGTGGAGCGAGTGATCAGCAGACTGTCCAGATTGGCAGCTCCCAGTAAACATGGAGGCCAGTTTGACGACAGGGAACACAGTATAGAGATGATTTTCTTGCAACAAAGCTGCTGGGAGTTATTGGGCATAAATCACCAGCTATCTGTCCTGAGTCGAGCGAGAGCAGCCAGAGGACAGCAGAAAATATTTTTTCCTTCATATATGATCCTGATTCACCCAAATCATTGAGTAAACTAATGGAGTTGTATTTTTGTACGTTAATCAGAGAGTCCTAGTTCTCAGAAACACTCTGCTTTGGCACTGTCCTTTTTTTTAAACATCCATGGCAGCATCATAGAAATTAAGAGAGCATTTATTGGACGTAAAATTGGTATTTACCTTCACGTGCAGGATAAGTCATCAACATTTTTTTGTGTTGTTTTCCAGAAAATCACCAACTCTGAAATACCATTAAGAGTATCTACAAAATGACTTTATGCCATTGTTGGGCCTGATACTGCTGTACAGGTGAGTTTTTGCTTAAAAGGAAACAAAAGCAGGAAGCAAGAAAAAAAAACAGCAGTCGCCCATCTTGAAGTCTATCGTGCTGTTTATTGACCACGATGTCCGTCTTACATGGAACGTACCGTCACCTGACTTAATTCTTTGCTCCTGTCATATTTCATATAGCTGATAGAGGGTGTGATCACATGAGGGAGGATAGTCTTGAATAGACAGCACCAAAAATTGTGACATGAATAGTTATAATGACTCTGGCTATCTCGTAGCAAACCCAGCATATTTGCAGCAGGATAATTTCACTTAGACCCTGACAGTTTTCGTGGTTGCCCATTTTAATCCACAGTTTTATAACTGGCATATGTGTCTGCAATTTAGCCTGTAATTTACATTCCAAGCTGTTTTTTGTTCAAAGAAAAAAACAACAGTCCTGATTAGTCATGTAATAAAAATGAATTCATGTTCCCATGTTATTCCGCTTTTAAGTGCCTGATGCCATATTGATATTTACCTTATGTAACTGAGTCATCAAGAATAGAATCAAATTGAATGGGTAGGTCAGTGCCAGGTCTACCATATGAATGACTACTGAATATTTAAAGTATTAAAAGCTGTTATTTTGGGGCTAAAATGAAGATTTAGCCCTAAAATAAAAGCTACCTCTCACAGGACACTTACTCTGAAGGAGACCAGGCAATGTGCGCTTCATTTGTCTGGAGAGGTCTTCAACCCGCCACTTGTTCCTCTCTCTTATCTCTCAGTATTCCTCCCTCCCTTCTTTCCACTTCATGCCCTCTCTTGGCAGTCCTGCACTTCGGTCGACCCTCCAACCTTCCATGATTATCGAATTGATGTGACGCAGGTATCTTGGCCAGACTCGGAGGGAACATTGATTAAACTGGGCGACAGGTTATTAGCCATCTCTTTTGTTTACCCAGCTGAACGGACTTCAGCAGAAGTGGTGAGCAGGATGCAGAGTGACGATCAATGTCAAATTCAGAGCAGGGCTCTTTTTATCAAGGCGCATCAATCACAGGTGTCTGCCGGCAAGTCATCCTTCAAAACTTTTTGATAGAATCTCAATTTAAGCATCTTCGTGATTACAATGCTCATTCAAAAGTCAGGGGTGTGCAAGCTTCTAGTAAATTGTAAGCGGTGACAACTTTTATGTGTCAGGGCTGTTTATTAGGGTCAGACCGAGCTGAAGGTCGGTCATTGATGTTATTTTCCAGTTGGAAAAAGTTACTTGTTTGGCTCCTGTGGGTGTACTCGTCCTCTGCGTTTGACCCTCCCAAGCAGCTTAAGAATAGAGACTGGCTCTCAGTGCCAATGCAGTGCCTAAGCCTATAGCAATGTCAGGAGTATTTTTATTACCCAACATGTATGAATTTTGGTGTGGGAGGAAACCAGCGCAGCCAGAGGAAACCCACACAGAGAGAGCAAGATCATGCCAACTCCAGACAGGAGCAGGGCTGAGGCCCTCTAAACAGATAGCCGTTACACCAGCATGCTGCCAAGTTAAACACAGCCAGTGATGGACATGTTCAATTGTAAAATGGTCAAACAAACATTCATGAATAAGGTTTTTTGGCCTATAAGGTTAAGGCTTGGGTTTCAGTTTATGATGTTTACCCTACCGCTGCAGGGTGAGGGGGATAAGGTCAGTAGCCCTTGAATTTTCAATCTAGGAAGAGGTGTATCCGGGTGGGCTCGCCATCAACCTCCATTCAACTCAGAAAACCTGACCTGCAGTCATTGACTTGGCTAGAAGTTTTCCTTGATCACTCAAGTAAAATATACACTGCGTATTTGTTCTCAGTGACTCAGTTACAGTGACTCTGTATCACAAGTTCCTCGCCACAAAGATGACAAGAATGATGCAAGGACGTGTAACGCCATCATTATGACGCTGATAACAGGAGAAACTCTTAAGATCTAAAAATCTGTTTTTCTGTGAAGGAAAAGGGAATCAACCCTTTATAGATCTGGTGTTGCTGTATGCATCACCATGATTCATCAGGACTTAAAATGCTTGCTTTTCAGGTGCAACAAGAAACTAGTGTACTGTATGCTACCTGTAGAGCACCAAATGACAAACACAGTTAGCGACTCGCTGGTGAACATTGTGGAGCAACTAGAAGTTTAACCAGTGAACCAGCTGTATTTATTACGAGTTGGGAGACCAGAAGAGAGCTGGGAGGGAGAGTTGCTATTGGACTTTTATCAGGTGGACAGAGACAAATCTCCAAATGAATGTTAATGTTTCTCTGCCGAAATAGGTAACCGCTAACAAAAAGAGCAAATGCTACACTACTGTGTTACCAGCCAACGTACTTGAACATGACAGAGGACCGCAATACTGTGTGCCTTATCAAAGACCATAATGTATTAATACATACATTTTGCCATAAAGCTCTGCCACTGAATTGCAGAAGAAAACCAAAACCAAATTCATTAGTCCTGCTTTCAATTAAAACTGAGCTTTAATGTCCTCTTAATGGGAATGTTGTTGACAATATGTGCAGGAAGCTGTATAAATACCCATTGAGGATCTAAATTCTTGCAGAACATCTGTCGACTATATTTCTAGACAGGTGTTAAGGCTTTTACAGTTGACTTCAGTGCAGTCAAGGTGTTCTTGTGAGAAACGTTTTCTGATGTTGATCATCAGAGCAGCTGCAGCTCTGCCGCCTCTGCATTCGCCTCTACATTCAGTCACGGCTGTTGACATTTGTGCTAACAAGTCAGTGATTAAATTAATACATGATTAGGTGACAGCTATCTACAGGACTTGAACAGCTCCAGCTAACCTTTCCTCTTTTATTTCAGTTCATCGTCTGTCTTGGTTGTCTCTGATTCTGATGCTCAACAAGTTTTGAACTGGAGTTTAGTTTAGTGGTGTCGGACAGTTATTGATTTTATGTTTTCACCTCCATGCATCTGTTGGATTGTTGCACTCAGTTTTGCAGTGCTCTGTCCAGACTGTCCTGAGTGACGTCTCCCTGAACTATTCCTCTCGCCACGTATTCACCTTGTGAATTTGAAATGAAACTTAAGCTTGCAGGGGAATATTTGTTCACAGATTAAAGTCGAAGGTCAAGCCGAGTCGAGTTTTCACTTTGTTATCAAAGAAGTATTGAATTCTGGTTATTGTATAACAGGAACTGTGTGTTTACTGCGGACTCACACTCTTCACTGACCATCTTGTGACATCCAAACTAGTAAAACTGAATCGATGGTTGGGCTGTCCTTTAGCTGGACTTGCATCTTCTCCAGACTGCCAGCCTTTGACCAGGGTTTAAATCTCTTCGCATCACATTGCAATAATTACTCTTGTCAGCCATCTGTAATACAAGCCAGTGCAATAACAACATAATTGGTATGATTATGAGCTACAATTATGTAGATTCATCACATTAGCTGTGATCAGAACGAAACAATTTCATTGCTACAGGAGAAGATGAAATGACAAAGCGGTATCTAAATTAAGATTAAAAGTCTAGTCATATTGGTAATGTTGTGTTGGTATAACCCTCATTTATACACTAGTCATGCAGCAGTGACTGTTTTGCATTGCTGAGGCAGACAGTGCCTAAAGAAAGGTCTGGCAAAAAACATGATTTGGGGGTAAAAAAACGTCTACTTAGGTGATTATATTTCATTTCCCTCAGCTAGTCTCAATAATCCACAACAAGACTCAAGGACTCAGTATTGAGCATTGTTTAGTCTGCAAAGGAGTGTGTGTTTGGGTGTGTGTGTGAGAGAGAGTGAGTGTCCACTAGCACTCAATCCCCTCCACGGACGAGGCTGACAGGACAGATAGCCATTTACCTACAGAGCGCTGGGTCAGCACATTCAGGCTCTCTTATTTCAAGGTGGCAGGCTGCCAGTCATCCCATGAAAGGGAGGAGGAGGATTTGAAAGGTACTTTTGTTTTGGTGTGTTGCCGCCTCTTGTCACCATACGAGCACTACTATGTCCAGCTACAGTTACAGTCGGCCTCTGTTCGCTGCCGTTCCGTCTGCTGCCACGGAGTTAAAGGCACTGGAAGGGATGCACAGGAATACAAGGTCATGGACTGAGCCAGCATGCAAGATTCTGCTTGTTGGACACATTTTCATCACGTATTATAAATGTCTTAAATATTGTATGTGCAATCATGCAAACTTTAAAACACCACTTTACACCTTGTAGTGCAATATTAATGGAATTCTTCACCCTCACTGCAAATGTAAAAAGTTTTTCAGCTCAGTTTTCTTCACAACATTACTTGAGGATGGAGCCTGGGGGCCCAAGTACATCTTTCCCACATTGAGTGAAAGGTGCTGGATTCGAAAGATTGGACCCACTCTTTAAATTTCTTATCACTCCATTCATGCAAAATGCAAGTCTGATGTTGTCTTATCTGTGTGAACACCAAAAGATCTGCATTTTTAAATTTATTTTTCTATTATTAGGCCTGTTGATAATGAATATCCACTTGTATCTGAGCATGCACAGCTGTCAGTTTTGGCACCCATGGTGGTGCGCCTTCAGTTCCAGAGCCATATGTCTCTGCTGAAAGACTTGCCAGCAACTGCTAAATAATATTGTTGCCTTAACCATTTTTCTGTTTTCATGCAAATAGAATCATCTAGTGATTAAGTCATTGTTGGCTTGCTCAAAATCTGGTGCCAGTTTTTTAGCTAGGAAACCATGACGTAGTGTTTATGATAGAACTCGACCAATATCGGCCGATGCTAGCCGATCAACGATATATCAGTGTCGGTGTATATGTTGTCCAATATTTGGACAGCATATACACTATTTAAACATTTCTTTTAAGATATCATAATGTAGAAAAGATGCTTGGGATAATTTATGATTAGGAATTATTGCCTCCATCACAAAGTGTTTGATATTGCATTTCTGCAGTAAAGTATCCATAAACGACCTGAGGTTTCTTCAGATAGATTTTTATTGGCAAAAGTGGTTGTCAAACAATGAAGACAACAACTCCTATCATCCCATGTACATATGTCTTTCATTTAGTTTTGATTGATAGCCCTTAACAGCAGAAAAAAAAATATTCTATGTGCTTTATTCATCAGTAGAGGTGGAAATCACAGGTCAAACAGCCTCATCACCGCTGAAATGCACTTCTGTATGAAAAAGCAGTAGGCGAACATATTGCTGTTCTAATGCACTTGTATTTGCGTGTACATGCACTTAGTATCTCTTTTCATCAGGCCGACCACTACAATTGGCCATTTGGCCTGAGACCTTCTGGGAAAAGTGCTGCAGGGCATTTCTATTAACATTTGCAACTGCAGGCCGGCTTATTAACCTCTAACAATGACTTATTAGCATTTGCAGCTCTTGTACAAGTATTATTGTAATGGCTGGAAGAGGTTTTTTTACAACCTGGCAGCCCAAAGTTGTGTTATTAATGTACTGTAAATTATCTATAAAGCTTAAGTAAATGATGTAGTAACTATTTATAAATTCCTTGCTGAATTGCCGCTGAAATAATTAGAGAACAATGAAATTTCTGCATGATATTGTCTGAAGGACATCTCGCCCTTTGGTTATAGCTGTGTAAAAGGAGGATAAAGAAATTAGAAATCCCCTTCCTCTAGCTTTAGCTGCATTTTTTCCTTCCAGCATTCTTCAGAAGTGTCACAGGGCGGCTGTTCATGTCTTAAGGAGGACACAGAAGTTGCCTTTAAGCAGAGGGAATGCATTATTCAAGAGGGTGCACACGGGAATAAGGAGGAGAATCATAACCAGCAAAGAAGCTACTGATCTGAATATCCTCTGATTGCTCCTAATAAACAGAAGCAAACATCAGCATGAATGTAGAACATCGCGGCACACATGAGGGACACGAACATCGACGAGTCGCGTCACATGATAAGTAGCTGCTTGGGCCGTAGAGTATTCTCGTAGATGATTTAAAAGGTTTGGTGATCGGGAGGAATTATGACTAGCGTGCTTGCTGCACTCAAACCTTCCTTCTCCTTCTCAATTATTCATCCACTCAGGTTCCAGGTCAGCCCTTGTTTAGCACAGATTGATAGATTTTATAAATGGCAGGTTTTTATTAAAGGTTCCAATTATACCGCGGGCTAACGACAAGCATATTAAACAGGAGATTATGTGTAATGCTTTCTGCAGTCGATCTGCGAGGGTCCTGGAGGTGACAAACAGTGCAGGAAAAGAAGAGCAGGGTGTGCCACACACACACACACACACACACACACACACACACACACACACACACACACACACACACACACACACACCGATGTCAGGCTCAGATTCTAGCTGAAGACACAGTTTCTGGTGAATTAGAGACAGAGTGCCCACCTAACACCCACCTTCAGGTCAGCTTAATTGAACAGAATGTGATTTTTGGCTCCAGTAGGCACCAGCCCAGACCTTGTATGTTTTAGACAATTTTACTGAGCTGTGCATGTGTGTGTGTGTGTGTGTGAGGGGGGGGGTTGTACAAGAGCTGAGAAGCCAGAAATGCTCTTTGTTTTACGTCGACCTCGAGCTGCATGTTAAAAAGCTTGTTCAGACTTTTCACTGACTGTCAGAATTTAAAAATGTTTGGTTTGTCATTGGCATTTTTGTGCCTGATGTTTGCATAGTTATGTTATAGCATCTCCTGCCACTATAAGATCTTGTAACAGTGCAGGGACACATGGTCAAACCAAACCCAACGTCTTTTACCCATTGGACCTGGAGGCTTTGATCCACCTTGCTTGAAGACTTTAAACACACATTATTTGATTTCTTTTGCTCACTATGGGGCAGCGGAAATAAGATGTACACTGTATTGATATATCATTACCTTTTAAAGTGATATTTACACATCCAGCGGTTACGGTACAATGTTGTCAGTCATTTGGAGTCATGTTTCTGGCCACCTGGCGAATGTTAATCCAATAATCGCTCTCTTATAGCTCTGTTTTTGTCCCTGAAGGGAAATATCAGGCTCTTTAGCTGCTGTATTCACCTGCTAGTCTCTACACTGTGTCTGTCTGCTGTTTAGTGCTCAGTAGGTAGTGTGCAGTTGGGTATTGAACTTTCTCTTTGAAAACAGGTGCCCGCTGTGGCTAAAAATATATCAGCAAAAGCCGCTTTTTAATTATATCTCATATTATTGGCAATGTCTTCAGAGGCTGATGAAGTGAAGTATTTATTTGGCAACCAACAATGTTGCCAGATAATGACAACTGTGGTGAATTAGGCTAACGTGAGTTAACGTTAGCTAAAAAACAAAATGAAACCCTGTCTGGTTGATATGCACTCTGTGGGCTAGCACCTGTACCGTTTGTAGGCTACCTGTTAAACATGGATTTGCGGAGAAGGTTAAACACCACGTGCCATTTGAATGCTTTAAAGAGTGTACTGTGTGTTTGTGGTGTTCAGTGAGACCTACAGATGAGTGAGACATTCTTTAGATAACACTCTTTAGATAAACAGCCTAGCTTTAGCTTCATGGAATTTTCAGACGTTAACTAGCAGCTAGCTCGTTAGTAGTTTGTGGGTGTTAATGACTGACAGCTGGTGGGCAGAGGACAGCAATTGTGATCTCCCAGTTCAACTTTTGAGTCCGCCGTATTGTCAGTTAAAGTTAATAGCTTGTGAAATAACAAACACAATATCAACTTGTCTGTAGAAGTGTAGCTTATGGTAATTAGATGTCAACTTTCCCAGGTAAGCGCTTTTGAGAAAAACATCTCTACGTTACCTCAACAACCGGTAGGCGGTCTGTCATTTTATCTCATTCTATTCATGTGATTTGGGATATATATGGTGACAAATGGGCCTGGAGTTGAATTGATCGAAAGTACTGTGATATTTGACAAAACTCAGAAACATCATGTCCCTCAAATTCTCCAACTCTCTCGCAATGTATGCAACCGTTTAAGGGATTTTTTCAGAAATGTATTTGCTTATTTTGTCCTTCCTGTGTTTTCATGCGCAGTGTGGCGTTTTTTTACATGCTGTGTGCTCGAGTGTGAATTTTGTTGTTGACTTTGAAGCGGGACTTATCACTCATTGCAAGGCACATCAGGAAGGACGACACAGCTCCTACACAGCTCTACCCACCCCCTCTAACACACACACACACACACACACACACACACACGCACACACACACTGTAGAGTTTCCTGTGCCGCAGTAGCTCTTGGCATGCCCTTAGTGGGAGGATAGCAGAGATTGGATGAGCAATCGTGCCTTCATAAACACAATGCAGTAGCTGATGTGTGAGTGTATGATCAACTGTGTGTGCAATCTGCAGCAACAAGGTCATCTTAGACCAACTATGTGGGCCCTCACTGATGTGTGTGTGTGTGTGTGTGTGTGTGTTGTTTGTTTCCCAAGTGAACAAAGTCAGATTTAAGTTGTTTTAGCTTCAGTACCTGGCTACATGGTGTGTATTGTGTGTATTTTACTGTCTGTGTGAATGTGTGAGTGTGCATGAAACACTCCCCTGTGTAATTTCCCCGTAGGAATGCATGTTCATGGAGGCAGTGAGGAGTGCTGGGTGTCCCAGTGTGAACTCCTGTCAAATTCTGGAGTAGCTTCACGTTGCATAACTGTGTCAGCTCATGGACTATTTCTCCCTCTGGGATTACACTTTGAATGTTGTTTATTTCCTCCCGGTACTGTAGAGTATGACACAGTAAAGCACAACTTCAGATGCATCATAACTCATGGCAATGGCAGAGGAAAATACGGTCTGAATAGGACAAGATTATTGGGGGAAAAAGGCTGTCTGGCACTTGGTCAGAAGTACGTGTTGTGCCTGTCTCAGAGATGAATGCAGGAAAGAGACTTAAGGCGGCTCTGAAATACTTCATACAAGGATTGGGATCTGAGTTAAGAGAAATTGTGCCCGTTCCGTCTTAGCTCGTCACGCTCTTGCGTTTGCTGTGTGACAGTCTAACACTGCAGATCATCAGAGTCAATAAAAGCAGAATCACTCCTCTTACTCCGACAGCATGCCCAAAGATGGCTCTCTCGCCTGTGTTTGCTGCAGTAATGATAGCTTTTTAAATTGTGTTTGCGGAATCAAGCATGCCTCAGGCTTAAAGCAGAATAAAATAGGACTCAAGTGCCAGCCAAAGTGTTAAGTTTTATCGATTCTGCAAATGAATTTGGGCATTGTGCCGTGGTTCATTTGCAGGGGTGCGTGAACCTTTTAAATATCCTTCAAGATGTCTGTTTGAATCGGCGAGAGATGGTTTGACTTCAGTACATCAAGACAGCACAGTATCCACCAGAACAGAGTCAAATTAGAATGTTTTGCTCAACACATCCTCATCACCTTACATAACCTCACCTACAAGACTTAATAAAACGACTGTCGCAGGGTACCAATGACAGGCTTACTGGGCCTTCATCATATTGTTTGTTACAGTACAGTAACAGTTTGTTTAGGTTTAGGCACTAAAACTACTTGGTTAAGTTTAGGAAAACATTGTTGTTAGGCTTAAAATGACTATGTTACTAATATAAATTCCGTTACAAACATACCTATGTTACACAATGTTTTTAACTGAACTACTTCAGCAAATTAAAATATGTTTTGTTAGTATGTCAGCTTCTGAACTCACTAAACCCACGGTCTCATGCTCTTTCACTATCATTGGCTCGTATTGTTTTAACTAATCATTATTTTTAAAAGGGGAATCTCTAGAGTATTTACATTTTTTTTTCAATCTGAAAAATCCAACTCTTTTGATTATTAGCTTTCATTCACGATCAAAGCAACTTTGAAATACTTACTTTGATAGTTCAACTGTTTTCACAGTCCATACTAGATTCAAGTGAGTAGTCATTTATTTCGTGTATAGTCAAAAATCACGTTTTAGCTACATGCAAAAAAATCTTCAGGAGTGTGAATCTGTCCATGTGGGAGATTGTTGCACAGAGGTCCATCCTGCTCTGAAGTCAGGGTATTTTGAAAATCTGAGGCTGCAATGTGAAAATCTTTAATGTAGAAACTGCATGAGCTTGTGTTTAACATGAGGGAGTCAAAACACTCCTTCACTGTCATAACTACAGCACTTGTAGGCCTTTTTTCCTTCCCCGGGTGCCCTCCAGGTGCCACACGCCTCTTGTACTGAACACATTTTACACACTGCTGATGAATACCACTTAAATGTGCAAGCTGAATTGTAAGGAGGCGATCTCTGCAAGTAGACTGTCTTGATACATAAGATCTTTATTTTAATTTGCTGAAAAAACTGACAAAAGCAGGGTTCGACTTATGTGGGAGCCAATGGGAGCTGAGCTCCCATAAGGTAGCTCCAATGAAGCATTAACATATATATCTGTGGATGTCTCTAATACAATACAACATTATTTATTTATTTATTTAATCACAAATAATGAACTTAGTGACAATGACCACATAAGTCTATCACTCTCTGGGGTGTGCGCTGTCATACCTTTTCTTATTTAAATGAAATAATTGTTGTTGTCATCTACCTGACACAATTGTTGCAAGAAGGGGGCTGCTATGTATGGGCTTGCATGCTGCAAGTCATGGACCTGAACCAAGTAGTGAGTGACTTGGTAAGTAAGTGAAGTCACTAATGGCCATATAACAGACTCCCTTACAAATCATTCAAATCATCAAATTCTAAATCATTTGTGCATTAAACACAAAACATTAAGTTTCTTAACTTGTCAGTTTTCTTCGCTGCATCGCTGTACAAGCTTCTTTTTTGTGTTAAAAAAGTACACTGTTTTATTCAAGAATATAGCAGTAAACATGCCAAATTTTGCAAATCCAATAAGCAGTAACTCAATAGGCTTCTTCTTTGCAGAAAGATGAAACAGTTGCCTAATTTTGAGACACCTGTAGCAGATATGCAAGGCTTCTATCTCAATCCCCGAGCGTGATGCATCAATTCGGTCAGAAATCGAAACAACATCATACCATCCCCTTAATTTTCAGAACGCCAGCACAAAAATTTAAAAAAAGAGACAAAACCAAGCCAGTCCTCCCTTCTTGTAATCCTTTGGTTGGGAACGCTAACCTTTTTGTATGTCTGTTGTTGTGTTTATAACACGTACATGTCTAATTGCGATTATGCATGACGAGGGAGCAAGGAGTGAAACTGTAGCGGAGCTGTTCCACAATGCACATGCAACCAGTGGAGTTCCTGGGTTATGATCAGATTACTCAGGATGGATTATAAAACCAAACGTGAACAGTCTCACCTGTTCGGCTCTTAGCCTATTATCTATCTCGACCCTACATGTTAGCTAGGGTTAGGGTTAGCTGATTTAGAGACTCCCACAAAGCTCAGATTATAACTGGAAGCCTGGACAAAAGGACTTGAAATGATCAATTCAATGGGCTGAATTCTTGTCGCCTGTCTTGGTGTAAATAAGTGAGTTATGATAGGGTTTCCTGTGGACATTTGGACTTGATTAGAGTCTTTATTTGGGCACTTGCAACTAAGTGAGCTTTCTGATCTTATGATTATTAGAATACACCAAGTCAGTGCAGAGTGCAGCAGTAGTGGCTTAAATTTGAATTTGAGAAAGAGGAAATCCAAACTGCCTCAGTCCTTCTCTCTGTTATAACCACGCCGCGTATTTGCAGAAGAAAATAAATGGCTTTGAGAGTCAATCTCATCTTCAATTTGTTTTTTCAGTGGAGAAGAAATAAGAGATGCAAAGAAGCATCTTAATGAGATGTTGAACAGTCTCCTGCCCCCTTCTATACAATAGCCATTGTTTCAAAGCATGTGTTGAGAAAATCCCAAAATGCAGGGTTTAGTCAGCCATGGAACACAACAGAACCACGGCTGCTCCATCCCTGCAGCAACGCCAAATTAACTGAATGACAATATTCCAATTCAGTTAATTGTTTGAAGTCATTCATAAAGGGTACATACCAAACACTTGTTTCTTCAACATGAGGATTTTCAGCTTTTCTTGTCCTTTGTCCTTCTTTCTGACATTTAAGTCAATTTGTCAAAAAACGAAATAGATTATGAATCGACTTTGGAAATAATGCCTGCACCCTTAAAGGAGGATTAGCAGCTAATAGCCACATAATTGAACAAACTCTACTTCTTCCTTTGAATTGATCTATTCATATTCTTTCTGTGCAATGTGTTCTAAATTTGCTCATATATATATGTATATATATATATATATATGTATATATGTATATATGTGTGTATATATATAAACACGCACACACACACACACACACACATCTTGAAATATCCCCTTTAAAATGTAACTGTAACTATTATTTTAATATTATATTATATGCATAGATATTTATCATCTAACTTTCCATGGCCTGTAACTGTGACTCCTGTGTGTTTCTGTGTAACCTTGTGGCATAAATGCTCAGTGCCTGCTGGCAGATTGTGCCACAGATGTTGAACAGGACTGTGGGCTGCCCAGAGACCACTCTGTTGCTTTTTAAGGACAAGCAGCAGAGGACGCTTCGAGGAGGACAGATCGAGTGTGCTGTGGCAATTCTCATGCTACACACAGCAAATACACATTTTTCTCATGCTTGTCTGTGTGTACTGGTCCAGTGGATAGAGCTTGGATGCATGGATTGCTGTAGAGCCATAAGGTACCGGATGTTGTTTGATTGCAGTCTCGATTCAGCTTCTCTTTCAGACTGAGACACTCTACACAGCAGAGTACTGTAGATCACAGTGCACTTTCATGGTGGGCAGCTGCTTCTTGTTTCACTGGGGTTTGCAGTGTTGCCAACAGTGAACTTGTGCTGAATAAAAAGCTGGGTGAGGCATCATGAGGCGAAAACAACCACCAACAGAACAACTTTTTACGGGGCTGCCGATGGTCACACTATACGTTGCATCAGTTTGATGCAGCTTCGTTTTTTAAAGATTCATGAAAATCTGCTTTCATGAACAAATCTCTAGATATCTGAATTTTCTTGTTGAGTTTACAGTAAACAACATATTTTAATAACAAGCTTGGCTCTGAAAATCTACTGAAAAATAAAAACATAAGACATAATATATCCCAAACTCTGTCTGTAGGCCTGATGGAAGGAGATTAATGCATCATCTCTATGATATATGAGTCCTGGTTGATTTGGCAACTCCTGTGTTTACTATGGTAACAGCAAGGGTGGTGTACAGATGGAATATATAATTTCTGCATTAAAATGTCTAAAAACAACTAAACCTGTTTAATATACATTTTGTAGAGTTGTGTACCTATGTTATCTCAAATGCTTTCAGCAGTGTCCAATGAAATCCACAAGTTCATTTCATTTGGTTGCCCGTAGCTATAACTTCCTGGAGAGAGTCGGAGAGTGAGGAATGAAGTCAGCAAAGACAAGACTAAACATTGAATTGAATAAATCGTATATAACATAACTTTGTCCATGAGTCCTCTGAGATAGATTTTTATTTTATTTTACCAGCAATAGCTGTATTTTACAGTAAAGAAAACAACTCCCATAATCCCGTGCTACCTACGTATTTGTTTTGATTTAGAGACCCCTAGAGGCAGAAATAAATGACATACTGGGCATTTAATGCTACAGCGAACACTCAGAGGAGAGAATGGCGTGTGTGCTTATACTGCAGTCAAACAAACTCATGTTGATTTAAAAAAAGAAGTTAGTCAATAATAATGGCACCTGCGATTTGACTTGTGGCAAACGCATTGTGTTCTGCTTCACAATAAAAGCCACCCCAAACGTCCCAAGTTGAACATAATTGATATGACGCAGTGGCAATTGCATTAGCAGTAACTTAATGCAGCTCTGATATGGCTGCTGGGGAGTAAACAGTAAACACTGAGCCTGATATCAGTGAGATTATATCACAGACAGTAATGTTGGATCAACAAGCTGAATGTTTTCCTGTGAATGCCTCGCTCTTAGGAAATTGGAATCCAGCATGGGAACGGCGCACCACCACCGATAACAAATACTATATGGAAAAATGCGGTTTGATTTTATGTAAATCTTAAAGATGATAACTTTAACCAAACAAACAGACGACATAATAACCACGACAGCTGATAGAGAGAGCTCAGAGCGGAGCAGGTTGAGGCTGGAGATGTTGATACTGCTGATGCCTCACTAGAGGTAAATGTAGCACAATGCAAACTGTAAATGTCTTATCGTTCAAGTGCAGTCATAGCCTGTAGTGATTCACCAAATGCTTTAAATAGGCACAAAGCAGCGCTCCCTATCTCCTGCTTGTTCCCTTTTTATGAAATATTAAATTGCGTTGTCATTTGTTGTTATTGTTTATTTTCTTTTTCTTTTTTCTTTTCTGTCATCCATTTTGTTCCACTCTTTTATTTTTGGTATTCAGTCCAGCTCCCTTGTCACATCTGTTGCACGCTCACTCTTTGTCTGCTGACATTTAGATTTCTGCTAAAAAAACAAAAAACTAAACACTGAATGCATGACATCGGCGCCTGAACTTGCAAAAACCCTATCACATCTGGCCCATCAGTGAATGCAGTCCAATGGTATTTTTTTAAATCCAATTTTCACAATTTTATATAACATGAATAACATGAATACATATAAAGATTCATCTATTTATTTATGTTTTTAATTGAAAAATTAAAAAACCATGCCATGCGGTACACAAGGCATACAAATTCACGTCCTTTACTTTGTGTCTCAAAGGGATAACAACACCCAGTATGACCAGGTGTCAACACGGAGTCAATGCCTTATCAAAATGCGAAGCATGCGGAAGCTTATATTAGGATCTTTCGTGCCGCTGACTTTGTAAAGCTAGTCTTAACCTCTGCATGATAATTACATGTCACGATGATGGCTTCCACTGTTATTACAGCGTGCCGCTGCTGGGTTGCACCTGCTGAGATCTGTGCAGCTTTATCTTTGTGCTGTAATGGAGCTGTTAGCAGATAACACGCTAACTGCTTATTATTCTGGGCCTATCAGATCACAAAGGGCAATGGGGGGGAACAGAAAGTGAGGAGGAGAAAATGTGCCTGCCTCGAAGATGCTTCTAGACCTCATGTCTTCATCTGCAGTCAAGATGACCAGCCACAGTCTGTTTCACATGTAGAGGGATGCCTTTTAGCTTGTTTTAGTGGCCCTGGCAAAGGTGCTGTTTGGTGAAGGGTCTTCGGCCCGGCTATGAAGAAAACCCTCCTGATCACAGAGACATTAATTAGTCCAACACACAGGATCCTTCCTTTCACAGCTCGGCTCTCCTGCAGTGCTGCAGCCCGTCACGTAGAGTACCATATGGCGTGGCCTTGTGCCACCTTCTCCCATGGGCACCAGGGAACGAGCTTCAAATGGGCCATGACAGGGACACAGAGTGATGCTGCAGGCTCTCTTGCCATAGTATTTTGTGTCAACTAATCTCTCGGTTGTGGATCAGTCCGGTAATTTGTTACAGAGACACCGCACACATCGCCTCCTCTACTCTCTTTCCGGTGTGTCCTCGTTGCACTGCGGTATTTTGCATGCATGTGGAAGAGCCTTAGATAGCCATGCCACGGCTTCATTCTGCATCCTGGCATGGAGAATGTCAATCGGCCCATAGCCAAGATGTTTTGGAGTGTGCACTGCTCTCCTCGGATGATGGAAAAGCTCAGGCCTGAGGTGTGTGTTTGTGTGTGTGTGTGTGTGTGTGTGTGTGTGTGTGTGTGTGTGTGTGTGTGTGTGTGTGTGTGTGTGTGTGTGTGTGTGTGAAGAAAAGGTGGGGAGGAGCGTAGGCAAGCAAACAAACACTCACACATTGACTCATGCGCTCCAGCCGCTGCATCTTTGTGTGGCGACAGTCTGCACCTGCAGCCTGCCAGCCATACTCGTGCACATGCCCACAGTGGCTCTGCGTCCTCTCCCTTTAAGCAGTCCATTAGCCAACAGCAGCTAAGTGCTGCTCATGCTAGCTGAGCAGCAGCAGGATGTGTTCAGCTGGCAGAGAGCGCTGCTGCTGGGAAGCTAGCAGGAGGCCCATTTGTGCCAAAATATCTTACTTCCAGCAACCCTCTTAAGTTTTCTGAATTGTTCCTGTTGGAGCACACTGTAGTGTCATTCTGATAATTTTATATGAAAGGCTGCTTCCATTAACGTTTGTTAAAATTGCTGCCAGTTGCGTTCAGGTGATGGAAATAGCATCTTTATTGTCCTCTATATGAATCACCACCTCTCTCAGAAAGGTTACTGTTAAAATAATTCAGCTTCTGAGCAGCATAAAGGTAATTCTCTTCACGATGGTGTAGTTTTTCTCAAAAAAATTCTACACTGATCCCAAATTCAATGGGGCTTTTGAAAATAGAAATGCTCCAGGCTTTCTCATGGGAATCCCAACAATACCTCCTGCGTGCTGCCAGCTGATCCATCTTGATCCCCTGAGATAAATACAGTATAAGAGTGTGACTATTACTCAATGCGACCTGTGAAGAGATGAGTCCTGCTGTGAGGGCCTTCCTGACACCCACCATTTTCTTGTTGATTTATGGCACTCTCTATGACTTCTAAGGGTGAAAGGAAATTGGAAAAGCCACCTTGGAGGTGAGTGCTGTGTATATAAATGGCAGCGCAGTGTTAGTTGTGTCCTTCCTCAGGTAGATATGCGACGCTTGTGGCTGAGTTGTTGTCTCTGGATTTATTCCCACAGAGGACAGCTCTCTCTGATGAACTCATGAACGTTACAAGGACATGCACTTGCAAAACGCAGCTGGGCCTGACCATTAGCATAATATTATGCATATGCGGGTTCACACAGGGCTTCATTGCCACTTTCAGGTGTAGGAAAGACACAGTATTAAAATGTTGACCAAGTAACAGCAATCTTTGTGAGTCAAATAAAAGTTTTTGGAACATGGATTGACCTTGAACACAATGCAAATGCATGAAGATAATATCACAAAAGATGAGACACACTGTCATTGTCATTGGAAATAGCCTAAAATGAAGCTCCCATTTAAAGTAGAGTTCATTAAAAAAAATAATACAACCTGTGTGCAGATTCGTTTTCCACTAAAAAGGAAAACTAATCTGAGCCTTGCGCCAGCCAGGCTAAAACTGTGGGAAACAAAGAGGGTATTGTGTCAGTGCTTACAACAGGATCATGAGGCAAGACTTGCAACTTCCCGGTTGGAAGGGATAGATTTCACAACAGACTTAGGTATTTATTTTGCAGTTACTGTGGACTGAAGAGATGCAAATGGGTGTCCAGGAACAGTGTTATGCCATGAGAAAATGAGTGCACTTGATCTGCAATTGGCTACCTAGATTAATAGTTATTATTCTATGCAGTGGATTATACCATGATACAAGAACCAGGATTCAGTTATTGCTGATCATACGACACAAGGTTATACAATTTAATGTTGTAATTACATTTCGTAGTCCCTTTATGTTCCTCACAATAATAAAATCATATAAAATCAATGAATACGTTTTAAAATAAAAGCTATTTTGCTATTTGTGTGTGGAGGATGAGTTTAGGAAACCTTACAGCCTGGGGAAAGAAGCTGCTCTGTAGTCTGGTTTTATGGCAGGGGATACTTCTGTATCTTTTTCCATGTGGCAGCAGGGTGAGCAGACTGTGGCTGTGGTGGGTGTTGTTTAGGCTCTGTGTAGACGGCTCTCGACTTAACCAATGTCGATTGTCTGTAGATGGGTCCCAATGATGTCATTGGTGGTTTTTAATCACCAGCTGCAGAGACCTCCTGTCCTGTGCTGTGCTCAAACCAAGCCAGTTTGTAATGTTCCCTGTCAGGATGTTTCTATCGCCCCAGGTTCTCAGTAATGTTGATTGCCTGGAACTTGAAACTGTCCACCAGCCGACTCAGGTCCACTGGTGTACACAGGGGTGCGTGTCTCGTTTTATCCAAAATCAACAATCAGCTCCTTAGTTTTGCTGACGTGGAGTCACAGATTTTCCTCTGTGCACCATTATTCAAGATTGGCTGAGGATGATGGTGTCGTCCACATACTTCAGAATGAGTTCTCCTGATGTTTGAGTCATGGTTGAACAGGGTGAACAGGAGGGGGCTGAGCACACAGCCCTGGGGGGCTCCAGCGTTGAGCACTAACATAGAGGAGGTGTCACTGCCAAACTGAACTGTCTGGGGTCTGTTAGTGAGGAAGTCCAATATCCAATTGCAGAGTGTGGTACTGAAGCCCAGAGTGTTAATATTGCCAATCAGTTCCACGAAGGAGAATGTGTCGAATGCTGAACTGAAATCACAGCATTCTGTTTGTAGGTGTAGGTGTTATTTTTAAGGTGTGAAACACAGTAAGTTAGCCAGATCTTAAATAAAGAGGAGCTCAGTGTTTTTTGTAAACTCCTTTTCATACATGGAATATGTAATTATACTGGCTTTATCTGCCCGATGCCTTATTGTCACTGAGATGAAAAAATAGACATCTGTCATGTAAATGTAGCTTTATTCAGACATGGCACGACTCTTAGAGGAAGAGCTGAGGCTTGATAGATATTTGGCACCCCAGCTGAGGAACAGAGGTGTGTTGGGAAATAATATTAAGAAAAAAAAAATATGTATACATAATATGTTCACATTAAAGATGAACCTGTCAAAATGTTCAGTGAACTAAAGTTCAAGCGGTTGTGTAATGTGAAATTGGTCGCCGTGAGTGGACGACTACACAGAGAATTATTACCCGACTCAGCCATTCCATCAGCTCTGTGTTGGGCTTGGTTATACACCCTTGAAATAATATTGCATTATTTAGCCTCTATAGATGTATAAGCCTATATAGCCTATACATGATATACATCTCGATATGTTGAAATCTCCTGAAAAGACGAATGCTAGGACTGGGCAATAGTCAAATATCACAATGTTTTTAACCAAATACCTCAATATCATTGTTGTGACATGTAGTAGAATGCCAGTTGGTATGTTCATTAAATACGGACACAGTTAGACCTTTGATTAATAATCACTAGTAATGTGGATATGTATACTAATGTGTTAGTATTAGTCTCATAATGTCAGTAAATTGCCCTGCCCTGTCCCTATGGACCTTTCAAGTGTCTCTTGGTTCTTTGTTTAAGTGTTATGGCCCACAGCCTCACTGCCTTTACTTCATTCCTAGAGATGTAATTTGCCTAGAGCAGCTGTTGTCAGTGAAGCAATTTAAAGCTCTGATAAACCCACTGCACGCTAGCTAGCACCACCCAAACAAACAGACAAACACATTTTGCGACTTCCTGGTGAACACAGCACTTAGCAGCTACAGGTCAACGTATTCCTGTCAGGTGTTGGTGGAGAGGAAATCAGTAGTGAAAATAGAGTAATTATTAGATCAAATCTGTTGGCTGGACAGAAACACAACTCCTTCAGCTCTTACTACATCAGCTAAGAGCAAACAAAGGTTGCTCAGCGAAGGGGAAGGCTCTTCTCTGTTCTGCCGCCTCAGTGGTGGAACGAACTTCCGACCAATGTCAGGACAGCAGGATCACTCGTAATAATGTCTGGGTATTGCATTAACAGTATTAACATTGCATTTCACTTTCCCCCAAACATGTAGGTTTAATGTAAAAGCTACAGCAGCACAAAGTTAAGTACACACATAGAGAATTAACCACGGGACGTGGGCCTATTCAGTGTAATCAATGTATCAGTTAGTATTATTGATGCACGATTCATGAATTATACTACGCTCTCAGGAGATTGCTGTCGTGACTTTTGCTTCGAAGTAAAGCACACATATTCAGACATTATTCATGAGGCCAACATTTCTTATTTTCATCACATCAAGGTGCGTGTCTGACAGGGACTGCCAACAAATACTCCTGCATTATATGGCTGCTTTCCAACCGATCACAAGGTGGTTGATTTATTTTTGCATCAAAACAAACAGAATGACAAAGTACAGTACACAATACAAAACCGCGCAGGACTGAGAGTGAGAAGAAAAGCTGCACACTTTTAAACACATCACAGCTGAAGAACAAGACTGCAGAAATAAAGATGAAATTTATACACAAGAACAAAAAGAAAGCTAAATTACTGTAGACCTAATGCAAAAAGTGAAATCAAAGGGAAATTGAGAGTGTGTTGCGTGGGAGGATGTGCGTGTGTGTGTGTGCGTGTGTGTGTGTGTGTGTGTGTGTGTGTGTGTGTGTGTTTGTGTATTTCTTCAAAGGGAAAGGGAAAATGTGGATGAGACAAGCTGTGTGTGCGTCGTGCTGAGGCAAAACTTCAAGCACTTTGGGTCATCAGACGAGTCCTGTTTGAAATTGTCGAGAGATGTGGATTTATTGACAGCGTGACTCAAACTGTGGCGCGGTGGAGTTTGCCTTATCTAATGGAGAACAAACAGCAGCTTGTCTGGGAATCTGCTGAGTTTTGGGCCCCGGGAGCATCAGGCGTTACACTGTAAGACTGAACTTGTGAACTGCATAGAAACGCACTTTAAGGTGGTATGGTAAGGGACTTTAACTGATGTTTGTATTCATAAGTAATATACCTATACAGGCATCAAACTTCCTGCTGTCAGTCACTGGATATTGTCAGCATCTTGACACTGCTTATCTTTCTTTGTGATCACATTATCTTTAGCCCTGCTACACTAAACAGTAAAAACGCTTGCGAGGAGTTTCATACAGGCACAAACAACGACTGTGTGCAACATTACTGAAACCGCACCGACCTGTTTGTTGTTTGTCATCAGCACTTTACCAAAGCCAAAAACCAGCTGTAGCTGTGCTTCTTAGGAAATAATTCCCCCGCTCATGGATCATAGTGGTAGAGAATGTGGTCGGGGATGTGCAGCCATTGTGACAGTCTCTCATTAGCTGGAGCACAGCGGAAGCTTCACGCCGAGTCAATTACACGCTGGCCTTTGAGAATGTGACAGCACTTTTTGACAGGAACTGATAAAACAGGAGGCACACGTGCTTGTATCTGAATGTGTTAGCCTCCAGATGAGTTTCTATGAAACATACTGTGTGCATATGATGACATGAAAGTAGAACAAACTGTGTATTTTTCACGAATAGTACAAAGGATACTCAAATTATTTCCATTTGGTGAGGAGAATTTGAGCCCTTGCCATGAAATAATAATTATTCAGACACAAAGTGGGCGGTGAGAGGAACAAAAACTGCTGGAAGACTTGTTTTGGAAAAGATTTTGACAATTGTAGCCTGAGCACTCGCAGGAGACAAAAGGGAATATTTTCAAAAACAAGCATTTGAAGGGTAATGCCTTTAAGTACCATGGATCAGAGTGTGATATTAATGGTTCTTAGGATTTAGCTCAGCTTTGACAGCACAGTTACAAGCCAGCAAGTCTTGCCACCATGTGGCTCCCTGCCCCCGAGGTTCACGATAGTGCATGTGCAATTGCCCATGTTCTCCCACACCCATGTCCTAATTTCCCAGCTCCAAACCCCCGTTAGCATGCTCTCAAACTGCTATATTTCCCTTTAGCTACACAGCTTGTGCTCATGTTTCAGCTCGGGGGGGGGGGGGGGGGGGGGGGCGATGGAAGGAGGGTGAGGGGGAGAAAACATTGCATTTGTAGTCTCTGCGGTGTTTGGCGTCTGGCAGCTTCAGGGACAGACCCGTCAGCGGTGAGACGTCCCGCCTCGTGCATGCACCAGTGGTCTCCAGCACAGCATGAGAAAGGTCAGCTTCCATTAGAAACACAGTGACAGAATGATGTCTTCGCAGCAGTTTATACCGAGCCGGCGTCTGGCTCTCTATCTGTGTGCGTTGATATTCATCTGAGAGCGAGCACCTTTAATTTAACCAAGTGCCAAACTTTGTGCTGCTTCGTTCAGACGTCTGCCCTGCTGAGAGGAAGGTGAACACGTGTTATTACTACAGCTGCATGGAGGAAGGGTGGTCGCTTTTTTTTTTCTCTGGGGGTGATTCCACACTGCTGCAGGAATGTGAGGCTTGAAGAATCATGCAGTTGTTGTTGTAGCTTTACTTCACCCTCAGTCTTTCCGCTCAGGCTTCATCTGTCACCAAGCATCGACGGAGGCTCCCTCAGGAAACTTAGCAAAGTAATGAAGGGGCTGGAGCTGCAGCGTTGTCTTTGGAAAAACACACTGCTTCTCTGAACCCACGATGCCTTGTAAAACGGTGCTGTGGGCGACGCCTGAGTGACTTCCATCAGTGTTGTTGTCAGTGTGTATGACAGGCGTGTGTGTGATATTGGTGAATGAGAGCAGAGCCCGTGAGCCTCCACTCCTTTCCTCTGAGCGACTGTATGAACTGTCACTGACACACTGCAGTGTGGACCAGTGGGGCCGAGACATGTCAGGCGGAAACACGGCCGCTTTCTAGGAAGAAGAGCCACAGTTGTTGACAGAGTGACGAGGTGTTTTTGAACGAGCAGATGCCCATTGAACCTGAACGGACAGAAAACTTCACGTCCCCTGCAAAATAAATACTTTATACTAAATAAATAATAATGTAAATACTAAGAACTAAAATATTAACTGTCTAATACTTCGGCCAGACACGTGTGTAACTATCATTGACTCCCATCAACCTGCTGTGCTTTGTGCTTAGTCGGGTTGGGTGATTGACATAATTGACAAATTGACATGATGATATCCACAGTGAAACATTGTGATGGATGAGGACTTTGTTGTTGTGGTCACCACTCTTTACTCTTTCCAACTGTCGCTTTTCCTGAAACTGATATCACGCTGGACGAGCTGTATGGCGCCATTTTGTTTTTATATTTTCAGTCCCCATCTACTTCAGTTGTTTAGGAGAATGCTGCAATACTGTTTTTCTCTTTAACTCCAGAAATGTTTTATGGACTTTGAAACTTCACCTGACTCCCCATCAACATGAGGGTGAGGAGATATTGACTGAATTTGCATTTTTCAGTGAACTTGTCTTTTAACTCTATGTGCCTGTAATCCCTGACATTGCTTTTATCTACAGTGTAACATCACTGTTACGTCACCATGGAACAGTCATATTGTAAATTCTCCTGCTTTTACTCAGCAGTAATGTTATCTCAGTCTTTCCCCCTAACATCATTTACGGCCAGTCGTCAAGAGTTCTTCTGGTCCACCTGACCCAACATGAATCAGATCTTCACCTGTTTCGCGTTTTAAATGGAAACATATTAACATTTAAAAAGGTGAAACATGTCAGTCATGAACTATTGCTGTGGCTGCAGACCTGTGTGATCACTTACACTACTCGATTACAGCAGTTGAACTCATATGAAAATAAATCCAAAGCTAGCAAGGGGATGCATAGAAGTCGCCACTGTGTTCCTCCTCTCTCTTTTGTCAGTGCAGTGCTCTCTGTAATTACACGACTGCATTGTGTGCTCAGTGCATGCTAATGGCTAAATGTGATTAAGAGCACAGAGCTGAGCCTCGGACTGTACGGAGGCATTAGAGTTGTGTATGGGCCAGATAGTGCTGACTGTGCACTCAGACGAGGTTTCCTGGTTATGGTAGGGGGAGGTTAGCAGCAGCGACCTGCATCTCTGCTTCAAACTGCTCATCCATCCCTGTGTGCAGCCCCTCCACCGCTGACCAGACGGGAGGCTGTTTGACATTTATTTTGAGTCGCGGTACCACATCAGCTTATTTCCTCCCTCTTGTCATTTCTTATCTGTTCAGTTTATCCTTGATCATTCTCTCTTTCTGGCCGCCTCATCTTTTGGTCTCTCATCTTCCTTCCTTGTTGTTCGGTTCATCTCTGCTTCTCTGTCACCCCTGTGTGGAGAGGGACGATCAGGCTTGAAAAAAAATAGAGTACTCTATGCTGTTACCATGGCAACTGCATCCAGGAGCTGAGCCAGTACTCTTCCACAGACATGCGTGCTCGCTCTCTCATTCTCCCTCCACTTGCTGTGCTTAGATTAAAGCTCACCTCTGATGAGAACGAAGAGAAAGACAGACCGGCAGGAGAAACATGGGAAAAGGCTGTGCTAGTTAGGGAAGAGTGGCGTTTCATAACCCTCCCAGGAAACAATGTGCTTTTCTCTGTGATGACTCATTATTACTGATGGCAGATAATATCAAAGACAGACGTTGTCAGTGAGCTGCACACAGTGTACAACAAAGGAAACACGCAGTGTTTCCCTGCACTGTAAGGTGCTTTCTTCTCCTCTGTAGAGGTTTTGGTTGCTGGGTCGACGGAAGTGATTGTGGGTAATGGTCTGTCACAGGAAATTAATGCATTCGCAGGGCTCTGCTGCCTCGCTGTACGACATCAGTCGGTATTAATTTGGCAATTAATCTGATTTCACGAGAAGATGTCTCAATAAGGGACCTCATTTACCATAAACTAACTTTGGATTATGTGATTTGTATTCTCAGTTGTGTCTGTGTGTGTACACGTGTCCCTGATAGGCTTTTTTATGACTGGCCGACATGTACAAATTTTTTATGACCACTTGGAAGCAACAGTAACTATTGATCTGGGTATGGTTAGAAAATGTGCCATTGTTGGTTGTGTGCTCGTTAATGTGTTCAGAGCAGAAGTGAAAAACGTCCACAGAGGGGAACATAGATGGTCCGACTGAAGCTGTTGTCACATAATTTGTTGATGTGAAAACAGCTCGGCTGAGGCCGGTATATTCACACAGCACTGCTGTAGATGAATGCATTGTCTCATATCGCCCAGATGGATGTTAAGTGAGGGGGGACGTTAGCTTCTGTTTGACTTGGACAGAATGAGAAAATGTGCACCTGTAATGCACACAGAGGAGAGGCTCGTTATTTTCAGCCTGACTGAATCGGACCGGGAGGCAAAGCCATGGTGGCGCTGAGTGTTTCTTTCCTTCGCCATCAGAAAAACGATACCCGCTGGAGTTTTCCTCCTCCAATCAGGAAGTTTGCTTGGCAGTCCTAGCCACGATTCAGCCAGTGAGGGAAAATTGATTTAGCAACTTCTAGTTCAGTGCCCAGCTGGATCAGACAGCAAGGGCGAAATGAGGCCCTGAGTGGACATACACTTCATTTTAGTCCCAGAGGAGGGGAATTCATTTCTTTCAAATCACTGTGATTGTAAGTAATGGGAGGGTTGTGATAGCTCAGCAGAGAAGGAGAGGGAGGAGGAGCAGGAGTAGGAGGAGGAGGAGGAGGAGGAAGAGTGAGAGGGGAGGGTTTCACACGCCTTTAACCACGTGCAATATGTCAAGACCTTCTCTGGTTGGGAGTCGGAGGGGGGTTGTCTCGTCTCTGAACCAGTGTGAACTGGTTGTGCTCCTGCTCATGATCGCCCACAACCCCCAGGTGCACTATGTTGATGTGATTTGCTGCTTGCGAGGCACAGAGACCTCCAGGGTCATATAGAGACTGGATTACATACAAGATCCTGGAGTACTGCCTAGGGAACCCTATAATACACAGGCAGTAATGCCGCATAGTGCAGATCCCACTGAGGATAGGTTCACACATTATGTGCCTCATCTTCCCTTTATAGAAGGTCATGGAAGAACACGTTCCAGGGTCATAAGCATTGTGTTCCTCTGGTGGGGGATCCACTGAGTGGTCAGAAAAGATTTCACCCTGGAGCATAAAAAAATCCATCCACAGTGTACATTTTATTTTGGGGGCTTATTTTTCTTTCACACTTACATAAGTGGCACATTTCCAACTATCTGTATCATATCACAGTGAATGTCAAGTGTTTGTGTCTTCAGTATCATAGAACAAAGACTTCATTTTTAATTCACCAAGTCTTTAACAGGACATTCAACAGTCGTAAAGGGGGAAATCCAGTGTGGGGGAGGCAGAGAAGCCAGTTTCTCCTCAACAGATGACAATGTATTGAACACAATGTGAGTTTAATTTTTGTACCATTCACTCAAAAGAGCCAAGACTAGACGGGCTTATAAGACATCAAATACACATTTGCGAAGCCTTGTCAGAAAAGAATATGAATTATTACACACAATTCTACTGTGCACAAAATACTTCTACTGTGTTAGCTTGTATAAGCTCTACAAACAGTTTCTGACACAAAAAGTTTCCTCTCTGAAAACACAACTCGAGTCTTTCATCATTATTTGAGCATTGTACAGTCCATAAAACACTACATTTGCAGTAAAAATATCAAATCCATAGGAGGGAGATCGTTTTTAACCAGCCGGTGTTTAGGACTAATGGTAATGCCGTTGAAAAGGGTTAGGGTTAAGCCTCTATATTGTACAGTAGCTGCTTTGACATGGAAGCTAAACAAATTATGTTCGTTATTTAGGTTCTCTGTTTACCATACATAAGAAATTCACTTCACATATTGTGACCATGACCTCTTTTGCCAAAGAAAAAAAATAAATAAATAATTTGCTTTTTTACAGAGAGAGCTATAGTGAGGAAATGGTTAGGTTAGCTTAGCATGAAGACTGGCAACAGAGAAACAGCTAGCCTGGCTCCACCCAAAGGTAGCAAGATTCAAATACCCGCACCTTCAAAAATCACTTAATAGTTATCTTCTTTGTTTAACCTGCACAAAAACTGTAGTCAATCACTTATTCTTGTGAGGTTGTCAGGCGCTGAGCACAGACAGGACGTTTTGATCTTGGCCCAACACATAAATCCCTGCAAAATCTCAATTTGTAATTCATTTTACAACTGTTACATCTTTGTAGTGATTAAACAAACAATAATATAATGTGTTCATAGGGGAGCAGGCAAGCTAGCTTTTTACCCCGTTCCAGTTTTTAAATTATGCTAAGCTAACCGTTTCCTAGCTGTAGCCTCATAGTGCCACAGGAATGAGTTTGAGCCCATAAATAAGTCAGTGTGTCTGGTTCTGTGACATACAAAGATGTCAGAAAATAAGTTTAGACATTTTTTAAGCTTAAGTGCCTCAAAATGATGGTTGCTAACAAGTGGCTTGATGTATGTAATGCATAGTATACTGTAGCTGGACCTTGAGGTCATGCGACCTTGTGCAGTTTGTTTCTTGCCCAACTTTTTAATTCTTGAAATTTCATTTATGCTTAAAAAAATCACTCAAGTGATGTTCATCTATGAAGACTATTGTGCTGGACAAAATGTGTAAGTACCATAAACTTGTGTTGATGCAGATTTTATTCTCTGCAATAATCCAAAAACTTTGCTAAAGTCCCAGTTCATTTACTCTAGTGAGCCTCTGTTTAGGCATGCTTACAGTACATACCTGTCTAAACTGACAAAACTGGCTCCATTTACACTTTAGTCAGTGTTTCTGTCCAATCACACCTACATCAACTGGCAGCAAACGTGGATGAGGTAGGCTACGGGGAAGTGACTGCACAGAAAAGAAAATAACAACACATATGACACATAACAAAATATCATGTCAAGCAACCTGCTCTACACTGTGACATTATACTGTGTGCATATTTGCATTGTTTGATATTGATACTTGAATGTGTTTTTTTATTAGACAAATCAAAAACAACATACAGCACTTCTGCACAAGCATCCATATCCACTCATGGATGACTAATATACTCTTATCAGTTTTCCGGTTTAACACCTTTGTGACTAAAGGAATGCACTGTTGATAGCCGTGAGCACTGACTGCACCGCTCATGGCCTAATTCATTTTTTTGGTAATATTCATCTTAGTGCCGGAGCTTGCCTTGCTCAAATAGATGATCATTATCTGGCTCAGTGAGGGATTTATAATTAAAGTAAATGTCCTTGACTGCAAGGTGAATTATGTCTGTGGAAATTGTGTTATATCAAGAAGCTACAGCTTTCAGAATGTGTAATGAAGGTGTGATCCTGGCGCTGGTGCCGTTATTGTTTTGGGGTGAAGTCATTCGTGTTCAGAATTTTTAAGTCTCCAGCTGCAAGCGCCTGCTGTCATCTCGCTCTTTTGATTCTGAAAGAAAACGTGAATTCATGTTTTTGACACGGCATTATGAAAGAGAGGTCCTTTTCACACAGACAAGCCACCATTTGAACGTTTTTGCTGTGTTCTCGTCTCTCCTCAGGTTGGTGTTTGTTTGCCGAAGCGACAGAGGCGGGCCCTGAGTCGGAGGTGAAGAGAGCCAAGTAGGAGTCCTCCCAGACAGCAGGGAGCAGCAGCAGGCATGCAGGACTTGGCTTCAGACAGCAAGATGGCTAAGCAGGTCAGCACAACCCTTACTCCACAAATGGGTTACTGCTACGCCCACAGACTCCCCAGTGGCTGTGTAAAGTAGAGATACAGGAAACCGGAGCTTTTATATCTATTTCTTCAGTATATTTAATTGAAATACTGCCCATCTCTGACAGTGTTAGCACAACATTTTAAGATATGTTATTTATGTGAAATGTAATATAAAATCTTCTGGGTTAACATGAGTACTAGAGAGCGCTTTACTGCGTCTCAGGACTGATTTGTTGACTGAATGCGCTGCAAGCCATCGTTTGTTTTGTCATTTGGTACAGTGAGCTAGCAGCAGCCATCCCTGCAGTTATTGGCTGCAGCGTTGTGAGAACTGCATGTGCATTTAAGAATAATCTTTAAACTTAAAATGAAACTAGTTTGAATGTGTGAGGAGCTGATGCAACTCGCTCCAGAGCCTGTGTTTTAGTGAGCTGAGAATATCATTGCCTGGCAGAAAAAATAGGGTTCATTTGCTCAAACTTCCGTCTTTACAACATGCCTTCGGGTCTTGAAGATAATGAAGATGACACTGATTATGAAGAAGTTTTA
This sequence comes from Diplodus puntazzo, assembly GCA_963678695.2. Lineage (NCBI taxonomy): Eukaryota > Metazoa > Chordata > Actinopteri > Spariformes > Sparidae > Diplodus > Diplodus puntazzo. The sequence continues at coordinate 30,299,614 of OZ023157.1, read as the reverse complement.
TCTGGATTCATTAACTCACATTATTTCTTGATATTGCGGCGGTTTTGCCCGGTCTGAAGCAGACTCCTCCAGTCTTTGTTCCAGAGTCTGAAGTCTGCTGTACTGTACTGTATGCATCTATTTTGTTTGTAGGTAAATGGCTGTGATTCTATTTTGTTTCTGATTTGTTTTGTATAATAATTTAGTGATTAGTCTGAACAACTGAGAGTCAGTTCAGTTTCAAGTAGATCTACATTATGCTTTATGTTATTAGCGTTTGAATAAGCAGATTAGAACAGCTTGCACACTGCAATCCAACACGAAGCCACAGTGCTGACTCCACACCATTGACTATCCCTCAGGCCATTATAATCAAAGAACTTAATCTTAAGGCGCTGTCCTGATACTAGTGCAGTACTTCAAAGTATTATGACTGTTTTAAATTTCCACTCAGGTATCAGGGCTGACAGATAACATTGTATATCCATTTTACTGCCTTTTTTGATTTTCAGGAACAGAACTCCAAGCATCTTGACGAACACAGAGAAACAGATGACATGTCTGAGAGGACGTCCCCAAGCAAAAACCTCAAATCTCCCCAAAAAGGTTCCAAACGACTTAAAACCACCCCCTTCAAAGTGACCCTGCTGGACTCTGCAGAGTACGAAGGAGAAATCGAGGTATGTGTGATGGGAACAATTTGCTGTAGCATTTTTTTTTTCAAGAATTAGCCATTGCATTCTTTGAACAAACCATTGAAAAGCAACAGTCTTTCTTGCCTTTGTTGCTATTTTCCCTCTGTAGGCAGTTGTGTGTGCCGCACAGCTCTGCACAGAGGGCATAAAACGGACAAAAAGAATAAAAGAGAGGGCGCCATGCTGAGAGCTCACCAGGGGTTGGGAGCTAAAGCAATGTTACACATTTCTGTAATACACACAGTGGCTCAAAAGAAAGTGCACAAAAAGAAAGTGCACAAAAAAAAGTGCAGTATGAAAGTCTTCATTCCACACAAGATATGTGTTGCCATTACTCCAGCAGTGTGAAAAGGAAATTTACCACTGCTGGCAAAGAAAGCTCAGGGCATGCACAGTAGAGGAGGAAAGAGATAGGAAGCAGGAGATTTGGAAGCTTTTGTGATAAGCAGGATCACACACCTCTGGCAGAACAGGTCTATCTTCCCCTAAAAATACACTTTACAATGTTGTGGTTGAAGGAATTCATGACTGTGGAGGTGACGAGGCAGCAATAATTTTAGCTATCTCTTGTTTAGCCTCAACTTTTGATTCTGCTTTCTTACAATATATATAGACACTCAAATCTGGGACATGATGCCTCTGTCTGGCACTGCTACCTCTATACCTGAGATAAATCAGGCTCCTGTCTGGGCCGGTTGGTGGCAGCCAGCCTGTGTCACAGCTCAGTGCGCTGCCTCTGCATTTCTCAGGCAAGACTGCTGTCTGATGCTGCATGGACTGGGACTGGAGATGTATTGTGCATGTTCATGTGTCAGGTTGTGGCACTGCTTTTTGAGTACCAGGGAAAATGTTTCTGTAGCATCGAGTTGAAAGGTACAAGTCCCCCAGCTTCGACGGAAAATAGACCAATGTCTAAATGATTGTCAGTCCTTTGAAAACAATTTCCAGCAGGGCTTCACAATTAATCAAAATAGATTATCAAAATCCCATTAGAGCCAAGTGCAGAAGTAACTGCTGAGAAACATACTGCTAACCAGCAGCTTCTCAATGAACACCTCCAGACTGGGGCCATACGCAGCCTCTGAAAAAACGATGACGGAGGACAGTTACAGCTGAGGGGATATATGGAGTTTCCTGGGAGGCAGATACTAGTGGCTTTATTGCTAAAGCAAAGAGGAATAAATAAGCATTTTACACTTTGGGTCCATCGTCTCAAAGTCAATTGGTCTTTTGAATGGGTTTTCGGTTGTCTGAAATAAGGTCTGTGGCTAACACGAGCTTAAGAGATTTTGTTTTGATCTACGACAGAAAATACGTCAGTGAATACCCCACATGTGAATAAAGCAATGATGTATCTTTAAAAAGGTGGTTGCTAACAAGTGGCTAATCTTTAATTGCAAACTAAAGGTAGATCAATTCATAGTAAAGTGTGTGTACTATAATGTAGTAAGATGGTTAGCGGTGGTGACATTAATGTAATGCTATCAATGTAGTTTGTTAGCTTTTTACTTCTGGTGAAAAGTCGTGACCTTTTTGAGGATCCTCTTGCTGAACTAAATGTGTAAGTTTCATAAACTTGTGTTTGCCACAGAGCTTATTGTTTGCCACAATCTAAAGTTAAAAAATTCCTGTAGGTTTTTTGTCCAAGAAACCCAGGGGGATGCTAACTACTGGATTAGCCTTCAACAAGACATCATCAATGCTGCACTCATCTTCACACAATCACAGAATTAAGGGTGAACTTGTGAATCCAATCTCTCACTCTACACTCTACTTCAAGCACAAGGAGTGACTTTTTAAGAATGCATTCTAAGATGAGGACTCAATACAGACTGATTAAACTATGAGTGGAATCTTAACACCAGAGGCTGAAACTATCCAAATGTATATATAGGTCATCCTCCAAAAACACTGGAGCCTACACTTGATAAAAATACCACTCATACTATCTTTCATCGGACACTCCAGGGTAAATGACTCATCTTTCAGAACCTTACAGAGTCTCTCTGAGATAACATGAAGACATCAGTGTTATTTTCTCTAATTTCAAAGAGCTTCTGCAGAGCCACAGAAGACATTATGCTGCATTTGTGTATTTAGTCAGAACATTTAAAAAAGGGTTACAATTAATTGTGTTAATTGTGTTCATATTCCTCAGACTCAGGTATTATTAAAGTTCCTTTTTTTGGAATTAATAATGATTTGGCACAAAAATATACAGGTCTTCATTAGGTAGCGGGTCACAGGATGTTGCTTTTTGTCCATTAAAAGCCTTCAGCGCAGGCTGTTAACAGGGTGTGAGGAAATCTATAGTTATTACATGGTTGCAAGCCAGGTGCAGCCAAGGAGAAAATAGAAGAGCAATGTTATTATGAGCCACCCCTGAGGATACTTATGCACAAGTGCATGAAACTTTGTGTATGTGTGCGTGTTGGGGTGTTTTTGGGGGAGGGTGCCTTTTTGATGCGCGGCTGTGTGTGAGGCAAGAATATCAGGAATGTTACGCTTGCATCATCTTCTCTCTCAGCGCTGTGAAAACATTCAGAAATACCTCGGGGGCTTTTCCACACCACAACAATACTTCATATTATGGTTATGAAAGCTTTTGTGTCTTGAGTGCACTTCCTGGAAATTTGCCTGCCTTCGCTGCTCTGCCAGTCATCGCCAGAGATGGATTCTACAAAGCAGCCCTGTTGTCATCCCATGTTTTTGAAAATTGTAGTCTGGTGAGAGCCTTGGACCTCCAGGTCATTGCCAAGCTTGCTCGCACTTCCTGTCTTTAATCGGTGGGGTTTAACATCATGCCCGCTGTATCCGACCCTCCCTCTTGCTTCCAGGAGTTGGTGATAACAGTGTTGCGGGAAGGCCGGCGCTCCTCCTGTAGGAAGATCTGCATTTATGGGTTAATTAAGTCTCTTGTCATGGATGCATGGCTGAGCCTCCCCGTGGTCCTCAGGCAGGAGGGGAGGCCCCGCGCCCTCACCCACTTCTGTCACCCAACCTCCCCCTTTGTTCACTGGGGTGTAATCTAGCTTGACTATGCACGGTCAAGCCCGGTTGGTCCGATGTGTAGAACAGGACTATTTTGGGTGGAATCGAGTGTTTCATGCTGCTCAGTTACTGCCAAGATTCTGTCTTGGGTGTCCATTCAGGTGGCAACAGTGAGATCATTATTGTACAGTTGAATATTTAATTGCTCCAGAGTAGAGAGCGAACAGCCTGGATCGACTCAGTCATGGATTATTAAGACTCCACTCGCTGATTTGTTTATTTAATTGTGCCGGCTGCTGCTGCTGTCACACGGCACACTCTTGATTTACATTGACAGTGTTGCCGTTGGGATCTTCTCAGTGACATGACAAGAGCTTAGAAGCCCCTCCCATGTGTTGCTCCAACATCCTTTCACCCATAATGAGGCAAAGGAGCAACTCTTTTTTCAAGTCTTAGCCATGAGATATTAAGAAACAAGACAGCGGAGGCATAATACTGCATCTGTTACCCTGGCAACGGCTCGCTCCATCTCCCTGTCACCTTGCAAAGTGGGCCCCAGGGGAGAAGGCTCCATGTGTAGGTGCGACTACAATACAGTGGATGTGTGGTTCAGTGTTAGGTCTAAACCTAGATACACTTTTTCCTTAGGAGCTCATACATGAACTGGTGATCAATATCTAATATGCTCTATGAGTTTTAAGAGGAACTATTTGTGTGATAAGAACATTATTATCATTTGATAAGTGCATTCATTTGATAAGATTTAAAAAGATAAATAAATCAGGATCTACAGTAGGCTTGTCCCGACAATGGATCAGATCAACTACTAGTGACTGCAGAGATGACCTCCCCTTTGTGTGATTTTAAGGAAATAGATTAGATGTATTATTCATAGAAAATAAAATCTAAAACTTGCTGTCGACTGTGCATGCTTCTGGTAGAATGGCGATGGTGATGATGATGATCACTGTTAATCAGCACAAGTGACACTGCTAGTTGTTCTAATCTACATATTTTTTCTGATGACAGAAGTGGTGTGAAATTTGATGACAGCTCAAGAATACTACCTCCACAAGCACTGATTACAAGCCTTGGATAAAATCATTATTATATGATTGCCACATTGTCTCACAAATTGAACAGGAATACAGGTTAATGACAGCAGCTGTGCTGTGAAATCATTTATTTACTATTCATTTTAAATGAGTGAACATAGAGAAAGTTAGAGTCCACCCTACATCCATGTTAATTCAATTGCAAACCAATCAGATATCAGTACCAGGAGTCTAAGCAGATACCAGTGCATCTTAGCAGCTGTATGTACTACTAACCCTGTATGTATGTGATATGATTGCTATCATTGTTGTATGGCCTGGCTTAGGCAAAACCTTGCAGAGAACAACATTATTTTATTATACAGTTGGACAATCAGTCATAACTGAAAAAGAACAAATAAAGAAATCTAGCAATAAATAACAACTCCTTTGAAAACTGTTGAAGTACAGCCACATTTTTTTTTAAATATAACAGCTTTCAAATCAGTATGCAGATCAACAGCAACTTAAATAAATCTAGAAATAAATGATTCTCTTAAAACTAACTCAAAAAAATCGTTTGATTGCTGCACCGCACTCTGAAGGGCTAATGTTGACAGCGAAGCTGTGTCCACCCAGTTTGCAGACTCAGCAAAGACACGGGGCAAACGTCAGAGGTCCAAATGTCAGTAGTAGAGCTGATCGCCTGCACGTCTTACAGCCTACATGAAATGTTTGGGGAGAGCAGTTTCGCCTTGCTCTTTCGCGTGATGCATCTTCAAATGCTTTGGTGTTGAAACTGGCAACACTAGTGCCACCTCTCAAAATCACAGCCTTGCATACTGAATGCTGTGATGTGGTTATCCAGAGTTCAATATTGCCAATTAGCTGACATGTTGCTAGCTCTATCTGACACCTCCTATCGGATCGCCATTTCTGATACCAGTGTCGCAACAATTCCAAAGGCAGTGTGACAGTTACTAGATCCAATCCAGCCTCTTGTTTTGAGTCTGGATCGGATCTAGTGACTGTCACACTGCCTTTGGAATTGTTCCGATACAGTCTCAATTACTTTGGTGTGGCCCTGAGTTTTCCTGTAGCGCTACAGGTGGGCCAACATTTTACTGATCCCGTAAAATATCTCTACATCTACCAGGTGGATTGGGAAAAAAATGGTACAGACATTCATGGTCCCCAGAGGATGAATCTTTGAGACTTTTATATTCCCCTGACTTTTCACAGAATAAAGTCTTGTAAAATGATTCTATTCTGACCATTTGTGTTCAGTGTTTTTTGCTTTTAGTACTAAAAAGCTAACGTTTGAAGGCTAACAGTCAGAGCTTACGTAGATAGTTGATCATAGTATTAACATTACCAGCTAAACATCAGCTTTGTCACTATGACCATGTTAGCATGCTAATATCAGCATTTAGTGCAGCTTCAAAGAGCCTTGTTGTCAACAAAGAACATTGCAAAAATCTCACTTTAATTGCACTTTTGATTATTGGGTACATCATTCTGTATATCAGTGATATACTGATATCTGGTCTAAGGCTCTTTTAGTACAGCGAGCAAAGATGGTTTATTTTGGCATCCTGATGTTAACTACACACAAAAAAATAATCCACACTGAAACTTCCCGGTATGATAACATGAACTCTTCAGCTAGATGTGAAAGGAAATTTTTCTGAAATACTCACCTTGAACTCTGTCAGTAGAAGATGAAATCTCTCAAAGAGCAATCTTCCCCAGCAATTCACGGACCATTTTCACTGTCAAGTGTTTGATGCACACCGACTGTGACATGGCACCAAATGGCTGAGCTGTTTTATTGTGTGCAGAACCAGAGAACAGGAAAGTAATCTTTACAAGCACAGCTGTCTAATGGGGTCTGATATTGGTGAGCCAAGATTTTCCCAATAAAACTGAGCTATACTGCTAGAAAATTCCAAAACGCATATGGTATTTGAGAAAATATATAGTAGAGGATCTTTATTCTACATCCTTCTGCATTGCTGTTGACCTTTTAACCACTGACATGTATTCTATGTTTGTTTTTTGCAGAAACACTCCAAAGGACAGACCTTGATGGACATGGTGTGTGAGCACCTCAACTTGCTGGAGAAGGACTACTTCGGTCTGACCTTTGCCGACACAGACACCCAGAAGGTCAGTGAATTGTGCGCCACAATAACCTCATGGGAGGTTTCAGGGCATAAACACGTTGCTCACAAAACAAATTTGTATTCCTCTCGCTTGTTGGCTGGGTCGACTCTCTCAGGGGTGCATTATCCATGAATCACTCAGAGATGAATGGAAAATGGAAATTTCCATTCTCTGTCTGTGTCTGGACAAAAACATGTGCAGTTGGAGGAAAGGTGAAAAAACGCCTCATGTTCTCTCTGCAAGATGTATGAAATTTAGCAGCAGCGCACTGGATGCCCTCCTGTCGGTTGAATTGAACCTCTATTGACTGAAACAAAGAGACACAGTTTATCGGGAAAGTCTGTTTAGATGAGAGAAAAGTTTGGTGAGAGTGACTTTTTTCAACTTTGCCCACTTTCTTAACCGATCCTTAATGGTTTGTAAGTCAGTAAGCAGGCTAGCCTACTGGCTTACCTTTAGCCTACAGCTATAGGTAAGCTTTAACTTGCCTATGCAATGTTTACTGAACAGAAGCCACTGTTGCTCCAAGTAACATTTCCATGATAATGGCAAATACTTTTTGATTTTTTTATTCAAATTGTTGTTTTATTCTTTCAATATCGCTTTATTATTGTCTCTGTTTTTTGAGACTTACTCTTGTGCTGTTACTTAAATTTCCTTCTGTACTACTGTGTTACCTGCTAATTTCGCCCAAGGGAGGATCAATAAAGGAACGTCTTATATTATCTATCTTATCAATAGAACACGTACTGTACATTTAAAGGTTCTCTATTGAACCAGTTGTTCGAGGAGGGTAGAGAGAGTCGTAATGACAGCAAATGAACTCAGAAATCAGTGACATGGCAATAATTAACTGTAGTTTGCTAACATTAGTGTACAATAGCTACGGTGAGTTAGACGGTCACACCAGTCAAAGCGAGGCTTCAGTGGTTTGCTGTGCTTGATATGTATTGAATTAGAACAACATTATGTTTACCTCAAAATCACAGCAATTGATGGTACAGTGTCTTGTAATAGGGTGAATGGCGTCTCTATCGCCTGCATGATTGAAACATTGTTGATATATTATGACATTTAAAGTCTATTTAATTTAAATATGTCATGTAATATGCAACAACTGCCTATTACACATACAGCAGACAGCATTAGCATTTATTTGGAGTCATGGTTCTGTCCAGTCCAGAATCTACAGTACTTTGTTTTCACTGACAGCTCGACTATGAGGAAATAATCCTATATGAAAAGTGCTGACAGTTCTGCATGAAATATCAGAGACCAAAATCTTAAAAGCTGGGCACATTAAACACACATTTTTAGAATATATTTGGTTGGAAATACTGTGATTCTTTGCTTCTGTCCTCTGAGGTTTAATTATTTCTGCTTCTGAAAAATGTACATACATTAAACTTCAGTCCGCTCACAGATCATTTTGACATTTCTAGTAGAAGGTCTGGATATGTTTCCCTCTGATCTTTGTTGTCTTGTTCAGGTGCACAGACCAGGCTTATTATCATACAATCAAGCAATTGACACTGAACTGATGGGTCTTAGCTGTCGGCTTATTCAAGTGCGCAGAGGTTTTTCACTGATGCGAGCTTCCCTTAAGGCTGGTTTGTGATTGCAACATGCTACAGAGGAACCTGCTGCCTTTTGAAGATAGGAAAGATGACAAGACTAAGTCCCTTTCATCATCTGGAGCGTAGCCTCTGTCACCTTCATCAGCTTGTGCATGCTTTGTCTGCTCACATGTCTTGACTTGGCGCGTGTCTGACGGCTGAGGCTGCGGATCCAGTATGGTTTCGGCCCAAACAGACAGGTTAACTGGGGTTCTAAAGAGGTAAACAGGCTTGAAGTTCAAATATTTTCCTCTCCCTGAGTGTAGGTAAAGCTGTGGCTTGGATGAACATGACAAGCTCATCAAAGACAGGCTTATCAGAGTGCAGCTTGAGCCTACAGTCTGGGGTCATTGCTGATTGGTAGACCAAATAAGCCTGAGAATTGAAATGTCATTTCAGATGCCCTTTCTCTGTCTCCATAGGGGGAGCGGGGATAATCTTCACCCTTTGGGAGAATTTATTCCATTTGATTGCTTGATGAACTAAGGTTGTAAAATCAAGAACAGAGCTTGAGTCAATGATTAAAAGTTTTTCCTGCTTTCTGCAGAGAAAAGCGAAGCAGCACAGAGTGCCTTACTAATTGAGTGCTCCTTGGCCTTGGCTGATATAAGATAGATTCAGGGGGACGATAAATGCCTGTGGCTCATTAAAGTCTTTAGCAGCCTGATTAAACACTGAATCAGTTTGCGTATTTGTGCCGGTGTACTGACTGAGTGAGCGTGTGTGTGTGTGAGAGGGCACAGTTCAAATAGCAAGAGATGCTTGCAATTTTCCCAACATGGCCACGCGATTGTACTCTGCTCTATCAACCTTTCATGCTTCTGATTCCACTCTGACTGATGTGGTAACAGCTGCCAAAAACACTGTTGGTATTAATAAGCAGCCGCTGTGTGGCATTCAGGTTACTGAAGATCGGCGTCAGCTCTGCACTGCAAGCAGTGTAGAAATATGTTGCATACAGCAAACACATAGTCTCTACGCACTTGGTTTTATATAACACACCTTATATTTTATCTTGCACTACAATTACTCTACTTATTTATACATTTTTATACATTTTGTATATTGCATTTTTTATTGCTATTTTAATATGTCTAGGTTGTTCCTTTTATTTCATTGTGTTGTTATTGTCTCTGTGTGTAATGTTGCTGCTACACTGCAATTTGGCAGCTTGGGATCAATAAAGTCTATCTATCTATCTATCTATCTATCTATCTATCTATCTATCTATCTATCTATCTATCTATCTATCTATCTATCTATCTATCTATCTATCTATCTATCTATCTATCTATCTATCTATCTATCTAAAAATCTGTTTCTGTGCGTAAGTGCAAGTTTCTTCTCTCCAAGTCACAAATAATATTAACTCCCATTACTGTAACAAGTAGACTTCCTTGTCTTCTTATATTTCTTTCTAGATTATGTCTTTTCCTGCTTTTAAAGGCTGCATTACTGTAATGTGATGCAATTTTCTGTTCTGTTCTACTTTTTCTAATACTTGTCTTTACCCACTTTAGTCATTATATCTACATTACTTATGATTATTTATCAAAACCCTATCGACAAGATACCTAATTATATTGTATATCATATCGTCCTATATATCCTATATATATATATATAATATATGTATATATGTATATAATACTTGCTTTTGCTGCCAATTTCTGGCATTTATGTAATACTCTTGAGGAGATTTAAGCCTTAAATATTTCAATACTATTGTAAGGCTATATCGATCAGCCCTAACTATAGAGATTTCTGACACAACTTTGCTTACTCTCAAGCTGCAAAGAGGAGGGGAAAATAATTCTGAGGAGACCAATATGCTTTGACTTATGGTTTTCATCAGGGTCACTGAGGACTGCTCTTGAATCTTGACTATTTAGTGTTTGTAGGGGTGTTTTGTGAATTTATCTAATTGCTGGTTCTCTTTTTATTTTGTCCTTAGCTTGTGTGTGTTTTCATGATACTCATAACAAATAATTTATGAAGGGTTTTGAAAGTATCCCACATTAAAGAGGCACAGTAAACCAGTAAACCACGCAACCAGTACATTCCCAATTATCATTTAGGAATATAGATAGAGAGTATACCCATAGGATACCAAACCTACAGATTTATGTTTAGGTCATTGGATAAGATAAGATAAGCCTTTATTAATACTTGGAGGGAAATTTAGGTGTGATAGCAGCAACAACAGTAAGAATGAAACACGGGAAAGCTACAGATAACCAAGATATTATGAATAAAGATAGCAATTAAAGTAAAATTTAAAAAGTTAAGTAAGAACACTGGGCAGTTTGCCTGAGGCTTATGACAGGAGTTTTTAGGAAAAAAACATATTATTTCTGATTAACTATAATGACCCTTACCAAGCAGGTAGCGTTTTATTCTGTGTCTGATTGTTGGTTGATTTTGAAACAGGATGTGTGTCGGCCCAGAATAGTCCTGATTAACTTTAGGTGTGGATCCAGATAAAGGGAAGGATCTGGGAATTTCCTCTCATTGTCCTTAACATTGTGAGATAGGGCTTTTGTTGTTGTTGTTTTTTTTTACATTTTTTTTTTTATACATATTTGTTAATTTCTCAGGGAATAATGCATGGATCCTGATGAAAAAACATTAAGGCTGGTATCTGTGAGTGAGTACAAGAAGGCACTGTTGTTCCTTGGTGGAGGTATGTTCTCTGCTGAGTGCCATTCTAGTTGAAAGAAGAAATCAACTTGTACATTATACAGACAAGGCCACTGAGGAAGAAGTAGTGTAAGAAGAGGATGCATGTGCAATAGGAGTTCAATGGAATGCCACAAGCCAACACAAAGTGGATTTAACATCCAAATTTTGCTGTTACAAACTGTTAAAGCCAGTTTCAGCAGGGGAAGAGTTTCCATTGCTGTCTGTGTGTTGCTGAGTCTCTAAACAACATGGTTTACAGCTTCTCTTACAACTGAGTCAGTTTGCATTGCACCACTGATGAGATGTTCCAGGAACCACATCAGAAATGATGCCCCTACAGGCGAAGCGCTTCACTACACGGTGGAATGTGATGAGATGAGATAGGTAGCCGGCTGGCAGTGATTTTACAGCACAATGAAGAAACAGATGCTGGAATTAAATCTGCTCTCTGCATGTTTGAGCGGCTCTGCAGGGGAGGGCTCCATTTCTTTATTTAACCATATGGAAAGGCTTTCATTAGGAACACTGACGGCAATTAGAGCAGAATGTGACACCGGGGTGTGCATCAGCCATGTTTCCCGGCTGCCCTGTGTGAATTCTGCCTTCTGTCTTTCAGAACTGGTTGGACCCCTCCAAGGAGATCAAGAAGCAGATGCGCAGTAAGTAGCTGTGATTTTGATAATCAATTAGTAAAGTGGTAAAATTAAATTTGTCTGCAAATGAACTGATGCAAAATTTCTGTGATAATCTGTTAAATTTGTAATTACAAGTTCCCTCACAGGCCACACACTTAAGCCTCGAGCTCTCTTTGTAATTTCTCCCCAGACTCTCCATGGAACTTTGCCTTTGCTGTCAAGTTCTACCCTCCAGACCCCTCCCAGCTCACTGAGGATATTACCAGGTAGAATATGTCTTTAAGACCCTGATCTTACAGTATGAACAGTTGTAACTCCTCTGGCTGTGCTGTCAGATGCTCTTCAGAGTTAATCATGGGAGAAATTGCTTACACATGTCAGTTCCGCAGGTAATTCGCCTCCTTTATTGTCACAAAGATGTCTGTTTATATAAAAGTATTGTAACAATTTACATGGCATATTCGCCCTGGTGTCAAAGCAACCTAAATCCCTCTCTCCTTTTTGAGGATTAGACCTGGAATGCTACTAACTGCCATGGATTAACTATGCTGAATGCTTGTTGGAGCTTGCCTTGGCTCAGGCCTGTTTGACTGCCAACACCCTCCTCTCCTCCCCTTTTGTCTCCTCTGACAGATACTACCTGTGTCTGCAGCTGAGGGATGACATGCTGTCAGGTCGACTGCCGTGCTCGTTCGTCACTCACGCCCTCCTGGGCTCCTACAGCGTTCAAGCTGAGCTGGGGGACTACGACCACGACGACCACGGCTCCGACTACGTCAGCGATTTCCGCTTTGCCCCCAATCAGACTCGCGAGCTGGAGGAGAGGGTGATGGAGCTCCATCGAAACTACAAGTACTGAACACGCTCGTCTTTAAAATTTCATCTATCCACAAATCTCTCGGGATGATCGGCTGATGAGTTTGCCAAAGTGTTAAAACACTCCATCATGCATATGGTTGATAGATGGCGTCACATTACAGCACCATCTGTCATTGAGATGTACACAGTCTGAGTCTTGCCAGTGCGAGAACGCTCTCTCACTTAGAAGGTCTCACCATGCTCTGATTTGGCAATGCTTTTTGGCATACCACCAAATGTAATGCTTAGGGGGATGGATGGGAGAAAATTAGAGTTGAAGATATCACGGACATTACTAAGATAATTCAGCCCCCTCTGTGCAAGATTAGGATTTCATTATTTAAGAAGGCCTGTTGTTGTTGGTTACAGATATAACTGCTCCTCTGCCCACAGGGGGATGACTCCAGCAGAGGCTGAAATTAACTTCTTGGAGAATGCGAAGAAATTGTCCATGTACGGGGTAGACCTCCATCACGCTAAGGTGGGCTGTTGTAATTTGCATGAAAGTGGGCTTCAAGGATGCATACAGTGTTGCTCTTCAATAATTCCTGCCTCTTTACCGTCTCTCGTTGGCTGCAGGATTCTGAAGGGATTGACATAATGCTGGGTGTCTGTGCCAACGGCCTGCTGATTTACCGCGATAGGCTGAGGATCAACCGCTTTGCCTGGCCAAAGATCCTCAAGATCTCCTATAAGAGGAGCAACTTCTACATCAAGATACGACCTGGAGAGGTATGCAGCATGGTCAGGGATAATTAAAGGGGCATTCTGGGGCACACTTTGTACATTTTATAGTAGACGTAGGACTGCAAATCTATACCAGAAAGCCTTTGTGATAATTTGTGTATGTTAAGCCGAAATTGACTTAGTATTAACCAGCCAGGGATATCTATTCAAGTTGCACTATGTGAAATGTAGTGGCTCCAGTTTTTTTGGAGCTTAACCCATACTAGGATGTAAAGTAAGGATATTTGGGCCTCTGCTGCTGGTTACATTTCTTTCACAAGTTCCCTACTTCTATTAAAATGCAATATTATATCAGAAGATTACACCTTTAAAGGAACAGTTTTAAATAAACACACTGTCTTGGGTAGAATTAGACGCCATAGTCAGTCCGTTTGAGCTAAGCATGAAGAATGCAGTTCAGTTAGCAGCCAGTTAGCCTAGCTTATCATAAAAAAGTCCCCCAGATGCACAATATGGAAAGTAACTGAAAGGTACCTGCTTCTCACGGCCATTGCTGATTAGATCACAGATCATTTTCTTTTCATTTTAAACTGAAGTTTATAATCTATACTTCATGCGTACCTGGGGGTAAGAAAGTCTAAGATTTAGAGATTTAGTGAGAAAAAATGATACTTTGAATTTCAAACCAACTTTCAAGGTGCAACTATATGAGAGTTTGTAAATGCTGGACTTTTTAAAACAGTGAAAGCAATTTTTGCTTCATACTGTCAGAATAATTAATCGGCTAGAATTTCACCAATACCGTAAATTAGCCAGCATACCAGCACCTCTTAAAATCCCTAATTAACACATTATATCTTTTACCTTTGCACAGAGCAAGGCAAGCTGTTTCCCCCTGCTTTCAATATTAATGCCTCAGCTAAGCCAACCATCTCCGGGCACCAGCTACATTCTGTGTTTAGCATACAGGCATGAGAATGTCATTGATTGTCTCATCTAGTTTTCTGTAAAAAAGCGAGTAAGCCAATTTCCTTAAATGTCAGACTATTCCATCAAGCCATGCCCTCAGATTGTGAGTACAGTCATAATGATGCTCGGTCACAGCTGTCACTCTAAAAAGCCAGTGCAGGAGTGACTGTGTGGTCAGTTGTGCTGGGCAGATGGCTGTAATATCCTTTGCTTTATACCTCCAGTTTTGCTCCTCTGCACGGTCAGGGACTATATTTTGGCCTGCCTCATTGTGTTGTGCAGCGCTGCAGCTTATCCTCCATACTGAGCCTCAGTGTGACAGGCTGTCTGGGCCAGACCCAGTCAAGTGACAGAGCCACACAGTGAGCCTGTGGTTGAGCCAAATAAAGAGCCCCTTTAACAGAGCTGCTGCAGCTGCATCCACAGCCAGAGCAGAGGGATAAAGAGTGTAAATATAGAGCCATGAAATAGTTTTCCTCACTTTTGCTCCTGCTGTCTGAACATTGAATTGAATCCTTCCCCTGCCTTCATCTGCTCCTTTCTGTCCAGTCAGCAAAATCCATGTTTTCTATATGTGTTCGCTTATGGAGTAGTCGTGTATATGCTAGTAACGACCGCTTCCTTGATGGGGGCTCAGAGATGCAGTGGATTTACTGAATTTTTCATGAATGTATAAGACTGCCCTGAACTTCAGTCTATGCAGAAGTACTGAGTTTTCCTTCTACAAAACAAAGTAAGCACACTTGGTTTTGTTTCCCCAACAACTTTGCTCACATGTCTCTCTGTCTCTCCCCTCTCTCCCCTCCAGTACGAGCAGTTTGAAAGTACAATCGGCTTTAAGCTCCCGAATCACAGAGCTGCCAAGAAGCTGTGGAAGGTCTGCATCGAGCATCACACCTTCTTCCGGTGAGAATTGATCCGGTCTCATGGCTGGAAGGTTCCTGTCTGATCAATACAAACAGAACATTTCCAGGTGTACAACTTTATCGGGCGCACTACACACAGTTCATTATACAGTGCTTTGTAAAACATACAGTCACTCTGCAGCTCATATTACTTTCATGGCCACCTTGGCTTCACTGAATACCGATACACATTTATGTGGAGTGTGCAGATACAAAGAATCAATTCCTACATTCAAGTATGAGTGGTAAAGCTTGCTATGTAGTTATCATGCAAAAGGCACAGACAAAAGCAGAACAAGAAGATCCAACTCTGAGCAGAGGAGCAGTTTGAACTTTCAGGTTGGGGTCTCACATAGAAAGAAGGAAGATATTTAATGTGCATAACAGAAGCTTTTTGTGCATGGAAATTAATAAGCAGGATACCAGCAGGTGCAACATTATCCTGATGATATCCAATGATTCATGAAAAATTTAATCATGACAGATGTAGATTTCAGCTATTAGGGTTTCCCCAGAGATGAGCCTTTGAAAAAAAAGTGACAGTCCACCTGGAACCGATTGCCATCTGTTTCAGAGATATCTACACAGGTGAAAAAGGACTGGCCTGGTTATGATTCCAGGCACCGAAAAAAAAAAAAATCATCAAATCAAATCACCCTTAATTTGAACTCATCCATAAATCATGTTAAAGTGATAGTTCAGGTCTTTTGATGAGGGGTTGTATGAGGTACTTATCCCTCGTCAGTGTGTAACCTACAGTAGATGACTGTCAGGTCTCCCTCAGTGTGGAGAAGCAGCGCCAGGGAAGCAGAGCATTGTACTGCTAAACAGCACCGACAGCAAGACGTATTTTAGCCACCTAAAAGGAAGGCACACCTAAAAAAAAATATTATGCGTTTAAATATACACTATTTTTTAAAACTTTTTTTGCTATTTCACTTTGACGTCAGACAGCCCATTCCTTTTGGACTCTATTCCATCAACCATATAACGTCAGTATTCCTACTCACAGCCACAGCTATAGCTGTAAAGCACCAAGTATAGGCCAAAGCAATATTGACTAAATCTTCAATCAACTGCAAACAAATACATATAGTTATCGCTGTAGTGATGCGCGGAGCACATTTAGATGTGTAGATAATCTGCTGGTTGGAGAAATGATATAACATTGATGAGGAAAATATAAAATTAGCTGCAGTGATCCCCTCACAGCAGAAACGTTAAGTGCGCCTCTCCATTAAGAGAGCTCTGTGCATCGACGACAGGGCACAGAAGCCTGACATCAGTGATGGTTGAAATCTTGAGACATGCCAACAGGAATTAATATTCTGTGTTGTTCTAGACATCCAAAAGGTCACACACAGACACGCTCTCCGGATTCTTAAAGCAAAATTATTTGCAGTGAAGCAGCCTGTGCTCCATCGAAGCTGTCTAAAAAATATTTATTTCAGATGCTAAAAGTTTAATTCTGTTTCCTCTGAAGAGTTCCCTCTGTCACAGCCACGTAATGTATTTACCCTTTGTTATAACAGAGCATGGCATTCCAATGATAAATAGTTCTGTGTTATTAAAAGAATATTGACAATATTAGAATCCTTTATATTGAATTTTTGACGAAGGCCAATTTCTCCAAATGCCTGCGGCTCCATCCTGAAAATGAATGGCAGTGAAGCACTGATAACCACGGCTGCTCCAAACCACACAGAAAAATGTGATCACATATCAGCAAGAAAATATGGTTCCAATATGGTAGCCTCCTTTGTGAGCAGTTATAAAACATCCATGCCTCGCTGTGTTTTGTTACATGGTACAGTATGCGGTCAGGAATGTTCACCGATGGCTGTTTTTGTTTTCGCAGGCTGGTGTCTCCGGAGCCTCCTCCAAAGGGCTTCTTAGTGATGGGCTCAAAGTTTCGATACAGTGGAAGGACGCAGGCTCAAACCAGACAGGCCAGCGCTCTGATAGACCGGCCCGCTCCGCACTTTGAGCGTTCCACAAGCAAGAGGTACCTGTTGTCCAGGAGCTTGGATGGAGGTAAGTGCCACAATAGTTCCTTCAATGTGCCCTTTTTTCCTTCTTGGTATGGAATAAACTGGACTACAGGTGTCAAATAACCCTGAGAATATTCCCCAAAATGTCAAATCTTTGGGTTCAAGTCTGAACTGCCTCTTGTAAGGTTTCAACTCTTGTTACCAGCAGAGTTCTCACGGCCAGTATCGGCCATGTGTGAGAACCACGACGGCCTGTCCCACCGCAGCGTCAGTGAACAGCGTCGCCTCCACAGCCCCTCTATGGACGAGCAGGAGACGGAGCTGGAGCCCAGTACGGAGCAGGACGAGGAGGAGAAGGACCGAGAGGAGGACCAGAACGAGCAGGACAAAGACTATGACGGCAATGTCACGCCGAGCAGAAAGAAGGAGATCATGGTAGTGAAGATTTCCTGAATTTTTGATGAATTTCCTCTGTGATAGAGTTGATTTTCTCATGCAAGGTCCAAATGTAAAGAGCTTTAGTCGACATGAAGACACCCAGGTCTTGGTGCAGGATGAAGGTTTGGACTGCAGGGCTGCTGACGTACATGGGTGCAGCACAAGCTCCTCAAGTCAATTCAGGCTTATCCAGTCGGGGTGTAATGCTGCGGTGGCTCCAGTGGATTTAGCATTTACTAACTCTTCTCCTTTCACTCGTATTCACTCTGGCTTATATGCTAACACCGCACTGCTCATAAATCCCGCCGACAGCTTTACAGTATTTAACCCTTTCTCATTATGCTAAGAAGTGCACACTTGAGCCTAGCCCTCTGTTGCTAACATGCTTTTTTCTTTTTTTTTTTTTTAACTCTTGCTGGCGCTAAGGAGGAGGCTGGGTCACCAGTTGACAGTAAACAGGAGGTATTTGGTGTCTGGTGATTTGGTCCCTGTCTGTCTGTATACCTGTCTTTCCCATCCATTGTTATTTCAAGTATATCTGTCTAATTGTATCTCATTGTTTCTGCCTGTCTTCCGCTGTCTAACTGTGACAGTAATTCTGTTATCAGAGAAAACACTGTGCTGCATTGCACTATTAGCAAGCAAGAGCTGCTGCCAAGGTTGTGTCATACTTGTCATAGCATCCCAGCAAACATTTGACAGACAGTGATTGGTAAGATGGTGACAAATGTCAGCTGTGCACGATACGACGATACGCTCAAAACGCTTTGGAAGCCAGTCTGAACTGACGTAAGAAGGATCATTCTGTCTTGACTTCACATTTGGTAAAAGCAACGATGCTTCAAAAACTTCCGCTTCTCCATTTTTGGTGTATTCGCATGCCAAACCAGGATCTTTTAAACTCCAAAATGTCTACTGGGATGTGTTTTCGAGTAATTTCCAAATTTGTCTTGGCATGGTAACAAGTGGCCAAATGTAGCCCTCCAGTCTGTCTGCCTGCCTGTCCTCTGACTGACTTACCTTCTCCCACCCTGTCTCTGCACCTGACCTTGTTCCTGCACTCTCTGACC
This sequence comes from Diplodus puntazzo, assembly GCA_963678695.2. Lineage (NCBI taxonomy): Eukaryota > Metazoa > Chordata > Actinopteri > Spariformes > Sparidae > Diplodus > Diplodus puntazzo. The sequence goes on along the minus strand of OZ023157.1, from coordinate 30,280,898 downwards.
CTGCACTCTTCACCTCTGAACCCCTCTTGTGCTCGCCCATTCTCCTGCCCCAACTCAGCTCTCTCAGTTGGACCAGGAGACCACTCCTCGGCACAAACAGGAGGTACAGGTTCCTGTCTTCGGCCCGTGTGCTTCTTGTCGTGTGCGCTGCTAGTCCTTTGGGGTTTTTGCAGATTGAGGTTTGCCTGCAGCCGCCATCTTGGATCGAAGGACGTTTATTTTTTATTTTTTAAAGTTTTTCATGTCGTAGAGGTTTAAAAGATCAAGTTGTTGCTTGGAAAGTCTCCTGTGTTATAGATAGACGTGAGCCCTCCTCCTGCCCTAAGTGCTTTAACGTCAGTGCATTTCCACACTATTTTTGAATATTCTGCTCTGTGGGAGAAGCACTCAGATCCTTTCCTCAAGTGAAAGTTGAATACAATCTAAAAAAAACTCAAGTTTCAAGACTCACAAGTCAAAGTCAAACTCCCCACTTAGTAGAAGTATTGTAAGTATTATCAGCAAAATGTACTTGATGAAATGTATAGAATACAGAAGTAGTCCCTGTGACTGAGAGACGTTCAGTGTGGATCTGGTTGTCTCTTTCCGTCGACTGTATTTGCATTCGTGGAGCCATTTGAAGGTGTAAAATGAACTGAACATCAGTATTCACCACGCCTGCTACAAAAACTGGAGTTTATGGCCAGCCGATCTAATGGAGAATGGTTGTTCAAATGAGTTCAGACATTTGCACTTCATTTTAATGGGACTTTTTGATTTTATTCTTTCATCTTCTCTTTAATTTTTTAGCAATTAGGAATCGGCCTGTGAGACAAGATTATGAAATTATTATTTCATTGAAAAACTAGAATTAAAATCAAGAATGCATATTTTATGGCAACAGAGGAATCACTGTGCAGTAAAAGAAATTGCTAGTGAATTGAATGGTTGACTGCATTGTTCCTCCTCTAACTGAGACACTTTATAAGACTGTCAGGTAGTCCAGCGTTATTCAACCTGAACCAGATCAACCTGAGTAGCTGTCTTTGGAAACATCTGATACTCTGACATCACTGGGGATCTTTGTCTAAAGTAAATCATCAATTTTAGAGGCTAAAAGTCTCCACATGTTTGGTGGAACTGCTCACAGCTCACACATACTTTACAAGGTCTTCCAACTACACTCTTGTAGGATTTTTAGCAACAGATTGCATTTAATAAGTTTATCATATATTTTCAACGTAAAATCTGAAAGGAGTGATTTAAATTTTTTCATCTGACTTATAATAATCTTATAAACACTGAAACAGATTTTTATTTTAGCTTTAATCACTCCTCATGATCATACCGGCTGTGAAGAAATCCCTCCATAATTTGCTTCTGATAGAAGAGATGGGCAACAAAATCCACAGTTCTGGTTTTATGCCAAGATATATTCTTAAGTTTATCTCATGGTAATTTTAGGCTTTAGCACTCTGATGAAGACAAATCCAGTGGGTGTCTTCCAAAGTAAGAGTCTTAAGTATAAAATTGTCTTTCTGTTTTCTGGACTTGTTGCGCTGCAGTGAAGAGACTGTGAAACAAATAAGGAATTTGCTCTTAAAAGACGGTAATGTTGAAAGAAAGCCTTGCATTTACTTCGGATAAACTTTGGAATACGTTTGTACATGGAGGACAAAATAATTTGTCCCATATCACTCACAGTGAAGTAGGATACATTAGGAAATGCTCTCTTAATGGCCAATATGAACACAGGGGATGATTGCAGTCAGAGCACCTGACTGTGAACATTATTGAATCTATCCTTTAATCTGTAAAGTATGTAAAAAAAAAAAAAAAGTAAATCTGATAAATTGCAAAGTTGCATTCCACTGATGACATCACTGGAGGCAAATCATCAGATTACATGCAGCTGCCTCTGGAGCCACAAAAGGCTTTATACTACTGTCACACATGCAGTAGAACTCCCCAAGCCCCTAAACACACTTTAATGTGGAAAATTACCCTTTAAGTTTAAGCAGAAAATAGCAGATTTGTGCTACTTTCACCAATGACTGTCACCATTCACAAAACACAAACAAAATAAACGCACATTTTAATTATCTAAAAAGGTTAATAGACTTTATACACTTGTTTCTTCATCGTCTACTTCGCTGTGAGTGCTGTGATTGTAGTGTTTGTTTATGTCTAAAAGCCATTCAGTCATCAGTATAATTGATTTTGTTTTCTGCGAGCTTCAGTAGCATCCTAAATGTCATTTCTCTCCATTTGCTATGACAAAGGGAAGTGAAACACCAGAATATTCTCTAGTTAAAGTAATTGTAAGCACTCCACATCCCATCTTCTCCTGCGCATCAGCCGTATTGTCTCACATCCCATTTACTCATGCATATCAGATGTGTTGATGTGGGTACTGCTGCTGCTGAGAGGGATGTTGACGTCCTGCTAATGCATTTCCCATTCTCTCCCCGTCTTGTGTCTCACCTTCTGCACATTCTCCTCAAGTTTCTGGATAAGTCGCAGGACTTCCTGCTGAAGCACCAGGCCAGCATCAACGAGCTGAAGAGAACCCTGAGGGAGCCTAACAGCAAGCTGATGAACCGCGAGAAGCGTCTGTCAGCCACCTCCCCGACAGGCACACCAGAGAAGAAGGCTGTGAGTAGGAGCTCGTGCTGGTGGGAGGGGGGTTGGTGGGGAGATTTGCGGGCCCTAATGTCCACTATGGTCAATATCTCAAATCTAGCGACCTCTGATGCGTGACATTCCATTAAATGGCATTGATATTCCAGTCTGACATGTTGCTGTCACGTTGGATTCTTCTTTTTGCTGCCAAACAGGCCATGTTCTGTCACATGGAATCGCTTGTTTGGTAAATTGTTTTGTATGCTCTTTTCATTTCGTTTAAATAATAACACAAGCCTGAAGATATGCAGCACCGGTATGACTTTAAAAGCAAAAGCAAATGAGCATTATTAGTCAAGGTAGTTATGGCTCTTTAATTTCTTTCCTTCAGGCGGTTCAAATATATATCTCCTGCGCAGAGGCGCTTCTGCTCGAAGGAACAAACATAAAAATGTGCAGTTTATTTTAAGAGGTTTATAATGAAGTGCATCCTGCCTTTCTCTGGTGCACCGGAATAATTCTGACAATATCTCAAAGGTACTTGAAGATGACTGACAAGTAGCACAGAGGGAAGCATCTTGATGAGATTAGTTTCAAGATGTTTTTTGAGGATTTACTCAATGTGAGGCACTTGAGAAATAATTATCAGTTATCCCCCCCCCCTCCCCGATTGCCTAACAGTGACACAGTTTCCTTTATGCTGGATCACGAAAGCACTCAAGCTTTGATCACATTTTGGTAATTAGGCTTTCAACGATAGAGCACTGAGATAGTACTGTTCAGATAGGATGCCTCTGTCTTTGCCTGTGCGCAAGTCGTCTGCTGACAATCTCTCGTCTGCTTTCTGGGATGAACAGATTATGCCCATAGAATGTCAAACGCCCGCTGCAGAAAATGTAATCTGCTCTGTGTCTCATTCCAGGTAAAATGACAGCGAGGGTAGGACGGTGGAGGGGATAACGGATAACGGATGTTATTGTGTTTGACTGACAGTTGAAGGCTGGGAGAGTCTCTGTGCTCTTCACTGTTTCCGAGAGATTCAGTCGAACTTGACTCTTTGATGTAGTCACAGAAAATGTATTTGCATTGCAAATGTCTGCCGATTTGGTTATGTGGATTCAGTGGCTGTCAGGTACAAGGGATTGCGTGTTTTAGCTTGAAGTTCATTAAAAAAGTTTCGACAGAATAAGTCAGCTGCACTGATTCTTCGTCACATTTTCTCCCTTTTGCATGAAATAGTTTATTCTGCCGCTCACTAATTCACTTCTCATTTCAAGTCCGAGCTCGAACAGCTGTTCTTCAAAACATGTATATTCAGTTAATTCTCCAGTAAGCGCCCTTGATGAAGGCGCTGGCTGTGATCTGGAGATGTAATCTCAGGTCTGTAGGTTGGCATCCCACTGCTCCCCTTTGATGGATTAAATGCAGATAACCAGTTTCTCTATGTTGTGTGTCTGTATGTATACATAAAATAAAGATTCTTCTTCTTTTCTTCTTCTTCTTTTTTCTTCCTTCCCTCTTTAACTCTCTCCTCTGCCTCGTGTCGAGGCAGTTGGTTGGCCGAGCAGTTGGAAAGGACCCTGTTAACAGCCTGTCTGTTGAGGGTTTCGTCCAGAAGACTGTGGTGACTTCACCTGAGGTTGCACATCTCTCACTCTTTCTCTTTCATGATACAGTTTACTATTTATAGCATTATATGGTCTGGTGTAATGCACTGCCTGCTGTGCGTTATTATTACTCATGTCTATGTATTCAAGAAAATACTCCCGAATATTTAACGATAAAATCCCTCAACGCAAATGCATGTTTGCCAAAACGTGTTCCCTTTTTCTGTGATTCAAATCACTGAGTAGATTTCATTATTTACAGAAGGTGTGCTTGGCATGTCTAACTGTGTTTAATCTATACCAACATATAGGGCTCTGAGGAGTGGGTATTGATTGAAAAGCAAGAAACGTATCAACAGGACCATGACTGGAAGGCAGAAGAGGAGAACAAATCTCTCACATCGGATTCCTCGTGGGAGAAAAAGGAGCTGGAAAAAGAGATAGACATTGCCAAGATGATACAGAAAGAGGTAACAGGGTATGACAGGAAAGAAATGAAAAGCCATATTGATGAATTTCCATCAGCAAAATCGTCCAGAGAGGCAGATGTATGCTCTGAGCCTCGGCCAGCTGGCAAAAGTCGTTTTGTGATTCAATTATCTGAGAATGCAGACTTGTTTCAAGACAAATCTCAAGGTAAACCATCGAAAGCCTCAGACCCTGAGGCAAACAGTGATGTGGCCCTGGGCTCGTGCCAGATTAAAGAACGTACAGCTTCTAAACCAAGGAAAAAGAGGAGACCCCAGAGCTTAAACCTGGGGATGCCTGCTGAGCTCATCTACAGAAAAGGAGACAGCGATTCTACTGGAGATGAAAATGGCGGCTCAGATTCGGACAACAGTCCAGAAAAAACCTCAGCAACAGGAAATCATTGTGACTTGTCCTCAGTGGAGATGATGAAAGATGATCAGGGATTAGCAATGGATCAGTCTGTCAGGGGCTATAAAGACAACAAACAGGAGGATATATCAATAGGAGAAAGCAGGGAGGGCTCCACTCCAGGAACAGAGCAGGTAAAGAAAAAAGTGAGTCAGGTTGGGCCAGATATCGATTTAGGCTCAGTGAACGGACCGGGAAAGATAGAACACGATAGTTCATTAGCAGGTGTTAAAGGGGAGGGTGTGAAGATGGTGCGAGGGAAGGGCCTTATTGACAACAAAGAGCTAGCAGAGGTGAAGCTGCGACAGGTCAGGACACATGAGAGGAAGATCAGTAGTTCTGGGGCAGAGGATATCGAGGGTTTCATCGGAGACAGAGGTCAGAGGACGTCTTTCCACCGACTGTCAGGTAGCAGCTACCAGTCGGAAATCACCAGGATTGTTCCTCTCAAGCCAGAGCGATCAAAGAGCGTAGCGTGTAAGGACGAAAGAGACAGGTCAGGTCAGGACGAGCCCACACGGGTCCTCAGAAGAGAATACCGCTGGTCGGTCGGCTCTCCAGAGGGACCCCCAGACCTCAACTGGACTGACGTCTCTACCTTCCATCCAGCATTCGCAGCAGATCCGGAGGGTATCGCTAAATCAGAACATCCAGATGATAGCTATCAGTCCGGTAGAGGACCTATAGAGAGTCAGTCGTTCGGCTCAAAGATTTCAGGGCTTCCCAAAATGGCTCCCCCAGCCCCACCAGTAAAAACGCAGAAGGTCAGGGAGTCTGGACTAATGCTGCGGAACAGCCGAAATGTCGGCAGGGAGCCGAGCCTGGACGCGGCCAAGAAGAGACACTCGGTAACTCTGCTTGGCATCTGCTATTCAGTCATTGGAAAAACAGCATCGCATGAGCTTCAGACAGACTCGCACGCCATTTTTCTTTTTTTCTACGTTTTCAGTGACTTGAAACACTCATCCATCTTACCTGTTCGTGCCTGTGTGAAGAGCAGGCGGAGCGATACTTCTGCTCCGTGTTGTGGCAAAAAAACAAACAAAAAAAAAAAACAATCAGAAAGTTTGGACATTTTCCCAAAAGGCAACACAATTTATCTCCCCCCCATTGCCCTCAACATGCACCACACTGTCTGGCAAATCTGTACACTTCACCACTGGCTGTGAAATTTAAATTAAGACAGAATCAATATCTCATGTTTGGGTTGGTTGGTTTGTCTTCGCCTTCTGGAACTTGTGAGCCTTAAATTTCTTCCCAGCTCACGTTGTTCTCCGTCAGAGGATTGCACGGAAAGAAAGGCTTACATATTATCATCGCTCTGATGAGTTTTTTGCACATCTCTGTGCCATTTTCAAACTGGAAATGCAAAACAAATGATTTATTGCATGCTAATGTTACAGATTAAATCACTCGTTGGAGAAACAAAGGGTGAAAAGTACTTCCATTCATTACTCGATGTTACAGACAGACAGCTATTATTGCCCCAAATTAGAGCTAAATGGAGTACAGAATTGGTTTCTGATTGAGAAACTACATCAAACTGACTCACTTCAAAAGAATTTTCAGAACACCCCTTGATCCTTTCGGATTGGTGATAATAAATCATAAATCTGCCTCTACCCCACCTGGATAGGAAGCTAAGCGGTGTTATAAACCCATTGGTTCCTGTAACTGTGAAGCCCCAGCAGGCAGCGAGCAGCCAGACACCACAGCTCAGTGCCTGACACAGTCAGATTTGCTGCTTTCATTTCACTGTTGGTATCATTAGGAGCTTGCACGCGTTTGGCACTGGAATGAAAGGAATTGGAAGTGAATAGACATGACAGCTTTCATCATTTCCCACCTTTTCATCTGAGTCAAGCTCTTTCATATATTGGATTAAATAGGCATGAGAAGAGGTGTTGCGTAGCTCTCACTGGCGAGTGACAATCATATCGAGATCAGATTGAACTCGGGGGGGGTGTAGGGAAAATATTAGGCGATCCTCCAAACATGTGGACCCACTCGCACAGTCACTCCGACAGGCTTTAAAACGCGCCCCCTGCACCTTTTATTGGACATTTAACAATATCATTTGACGGCATTTGAATACACCCTTCTTGAAATTCGAGGTGCGTAATGTTTCACTTTCTCCGTTTTTTGGTCAATGAGTGGCTGCTGCTATGCTGAAAACCTGCTCATTATAAAAACTGCATTACTCTCCTGCCCTGCCACTGCTAATTCTAACAAATGAACTCGGCTGTCGATGTTTTTGTTGCAGTAAGCTCACCTCTTTTCTGTCCTGTATCGCTGTTTGCTATGTTACTGTAGAGTAGGGCTTGAAATTTGTGCCTGAATCCATTTGGACCTGACTGGATCTGGACAGACCTAGTGGGTTAGATTGGGTCTGGCTGAATTTCTCACCTAAACCTGGGTTTGAGTCATTTAAAAGTCGGGGTGTAACAGTACGCAGGAGTCACAGTACGGGACATTACGCGGTTTTGGGGTGACAGTTTAGTATGAATTCAGTAAAACGGGAAAAAGCAACAAAAAATCCCATCTGCATACAGCTTTCTTTTCATTTATTTTCAAGATATAATATTACAAGTTACAGTCTGTTCCACCGAGTGCCGTTATGCCCCCATAAAATAGTTTGATCAGTTCAACTTGCCGTAGAGCGTAGTCAGTCACGGTGTCTTCTCCTCCATCCGGTCGTATTGTGTCATCATCTTCTTCTGCTTATGTCGTTTTAAAAGAGACCTATTATTCTTTTTAATATTTTCCCTTTCCGTCAGTGATTCACAGATGTTCCCGTGCGTGTAAACAATCTTGAAAGTTAAAAAGGTCTTCACATCTCTCCCACAGAACACGCCTGCTCCTGAAAACGCCTTGTCAGTAGTTCCGCCTTAAATTCCACGCCTCTGTGACATCACGCTCCGTTACGGGGTCACACATTTGCATGATTTATGCCTCGCGGCTAGTTTGCGCACGTGAGAATTGATTTAGCATGGCTGCTCTGTTGTCTTTAAAGAGACAGGAGCTAAGACAGAGAGCTTCATACAGTTCAAACCTGTTCTAGTAGTAACACAAGGTAGGATTGTGAATAATATGAGCATAACATGTCTCCTTTGAAATGTGCACAGTTGTGGTTTTGTTTGGTTGTTTTTATGAATAACAGTGATAGAATCTAACAATTTTGAGTTCTGCCATTTTCTACTAATTTCATGAATACTACTACTACCTGGACATTTGCATGATGTCTCCTGTAACTGAGGTCAGAAAACTGCTTTTTGTTGCATTACCGCCACCTTCTGGGTTGGAGTGTGAATCAGAATGGTTATACTGTACCATAGTGTGACTGACTGAGCCGGTTGTGTTTGTCCGCACTGTGACACTGTGGGATAAATACATGTACCGTTACACCCCTATTTAAAAGACATTAAAGTCACTGAACTATAAGCTGATTTGAAACATGTGACTATATTCAGTCTGACTGAGTGCTACACCAGGATCCCAGTTTAGGTTTGGAGTGAAATATTCTGCGCTCAGAACACACTGAGCTCATAGGTTCAGGCTCCAGTCAAGCTCTGCTGGTTAGATTTCAGCGTGTGTGGTGTGTAGTCCTCTGACCACCTCAGCTTGTACTAACCTTCACATGCTCTCTGTGCTCTTTCCTCTGCTTCCCCCTGCAGGAGCCCGTCTCCACTCCTGCCATTTACGAAGAGCCGTTTGCTGATTTCAAGGTTATTCATTTGTATTTAAACCCACCTTCATATACTCTACACACCATCTCTGCACCCCTCGCGGGTAAACTGCATGCCTCCTCATTGACTGCACCACTTTCTCCTCCTATATGAAAATGATGAAGTGTGTTACTTTTCACTGGCTACTCAGATGTCCTCATCCATCACCATGGTCAGAGTTTGAATTGAATCTATGTGCTGTAAACGGAACCCCCTGTGCTTGACTATTGCTGACATTGTGATGTTTTTACTGTGATTAATGAGTGCACGTGCCTAATTAATGTGAGTGGCATTACTTTAATTTGGCCGAGCTTCATTGGAATTTAATGGCTCCCATGGCTTTTTGGCTTAAGAAACCTTAAAACAGATTAAAACAGATGTATGTTGATGCTGAACCCGAGTCACAGGTTGTATCATGGGTATGGGTCAGACATACTTTTTTTTGCCACATTGTTTTATGTAGAAATCTGTGCAATTGTAACTTCAGTAGCTATAAAGTTCACGATCAGGTTAACTTGGAAACTAATATAGCCACCTTTTACAGACTTTTTAAAAAATCTTCATCATAGAATGATGACAACATTTTTTTGGGAATAAGCAGTCTCAAACAAACTACATGTTATTATTCCTTTTATTTAAGAAAATACATTTTAATTAGATTATTTATAGTCTTTATTAAATGTGTCCCACTCGCAAGGCATTTAGCTGTCTAGGCTACTATTAATATGTGAAGTTAGATGTATTAAATTTACATTCAGTGAAAAAATGTGATTCAGCAGCTTACCCACCCTGACTCAGTTATCTAGTTAGCAGGAGTTTAACATTCAGGTGTTCATATCCCCTCAGATTTAGCTGCTCTGGAATAATAAAGGCGAAATAGTATATCAGTATATCAGATCCCGGTCTTAATTCAGTTTTGACCTTTATGCATGTAGTTGGCTTTTGCAGGTTCCAGTAGTCACAAAACAGAAGCAAAGAGTCTAAAAAGTCAGAAAATAAATCAGAAGTTTGTATCATGAAAGTTTTTCTTTTAATTATTTTGTGACCCCTGTGGTGTCCCAACCCCCAGCTTCAGAGCCACTGTTGTAGTTTAACCTATTCATTCTGTTAAGTGTGACATGATGCATGCCCGATCATTTTCAGCTGTATTCTCAGGATGCGTTGCATGTGTCATAGCTTTGAATTTTGGATCCTCCATGAAACCCTGCAAACATGCAACCCTCAAACACCGGGGTGATACTTCCATCCCATTCCATGCCATCGTCATCACACATCCGTCTGCAGTTAAGTAACCTTAGAGTGGTGACCGTGTGTCTGTACCCGCCCCAGAAGGAGCTCGGGGACAGGAGGCCCCAGCCGAACATAACCTCAGAGGAGGAGCAGGAGCGGGACACGGTGGCCTGCATGAGGGAAACACACCTGGGCATCGAGCGCAAGTGCTCCAGTATGACGGTCAGCTCCACGTCCAGCCTGGAGGCTGAGGTCGACTTCACCGTCCTCATGGACCTCCACTCCGGTGCAGAGGACTTCTCGAAGGGCATGTCTGAGCTGGGAGAGAGGGAGCGGCAGCCTGAGGTTGGTCGGGAGGACTTTGAGGAGACCTCCAGATTCTACTCTGCCCGTCTGATGGGCTCCCGGGACAAGTCTCCCATCGAGGAGAAGCTTCCTGAGGAGGCAACACATCGTGAGGTAGATGAATCAGTCTTCATCAAACTTCATCTTCATCAACACCCACTGGATTCACCCTGCCTGGCTGGACCACGTGCCATAACTACCTGGCTACGCAGTTTTTGCATTTTATTTTATTTTTGTTTTTTTATTTTTGTACCATTTCCCATTGTTTGGATTTACTTACATTTTGTTCATGTTTGACTTTGTTTAAAACTCTACATATTTTATTCTCTTTGATGTATTAATTTATGAATTCGTCACCATTTTATTTTTGTTGGTTGCATCAGCGTTTCTTTGAATTCCCCTGCTGTTGCATCATCATTTGCATGTTTTCATCTAACTGAAGAAAAAAAATGCATTGCAGGGTTTGTGCCTTTAAGTCAAAAGAGTTCAAATACTTTTATCTGAAGTGTCTGCCGCTTTATCTCTCATTGTTCCTGCTGTGAAGAAACTGCTTGACCATGGTTGACTTTATTGTTTGTGTGTTTCTCACAGCCTCCAGTGGCAAAGAAAGACGCCAGTGCTGTGAGCATGGCACATATGTTGAAGAGGTCCGAATCCAAGACGGAGTCACATACGAATGGATCAGAGGTCCACCCCAACATCATGAATGTCTCACCGCAGGTGAATAAGCGATGTGGACAAACCTTACTTTGCTGTCATTTACAAAATGTTGCTGTTAACTCACACATCTGCTGCTGTTGGGTTGGGAAAAAAAAGTATTTGGTGAGTAATCAACAGTTGCTCCAAAGTTTAAGTCAGCGAGCGACATTGTAACTTACAGTGAAGTCTTCTCCAAACAGTATTTTAGTAAACTGTAGTGTTTACATACTTAAAGTCATCTTCATATTTTTATTCAGACCCAATATATTTTAAGCAACTGCTTGACATTTTGGAAGATATTGTCTCTCTGGCGGAGAATCAGATGAGATCAATATTTTGCTCATATCTGTTCAATATGAAGTTACAGCCAGCAGCCTGTGAACTTTGTATAAAAGCTGAAAACTTGGAATCTGCTGGTGTTGTTCTGCCTGCAGGTAATCCGACCAGCACCTTTCAAACAGACTTATTAAGTTGCATCTTCTTTACTTTTTTCAACATGTCCAAAAACCAAAGTGTAAAAACAGCAGGTAATGGTTTTACAGGAGGTTATGTGCTGGGTGCAAGGTCTCCATTGGTTGCTATGCAACCATCACAGTGGAAGTCACTTTAACACGTCTGTTTTTGTGTGTGGATTAATTAAAGAACAGACATGTAAATTAGGGAACATTAGAGGCGCCGACTGAGACAGGCTGTTTACCTGTGTTTTTAGTCTTTGTGCTAAGCTAAGACAACAAGTTGCTGGTGGAGCTCATGGATACACAATATACACGTAGATGCTGCATTTGCTACAGCTTATCATTGCACCAACATGGCCCCAGTATTGGTGCGGTGAAGCCTCACCTCCTAATGCTTGCAATCTCTGTACAGCCTTGAGAATGATATCAATCTACTTGTTTGACTCTCGGCAATGATAAGAGTATTTCACAAAATGCCCAGCTATTTCTTTAATATGTCAAGACATTTTTCTTTTGCTCTTTTTCCTTTTTCCATTGAATATTTTACGCAATGCTGATACATTTTAAGCTCCACTATTTGCAGAAAGGGGCGAGTGAGAAAAATATCACAGGCTCGGTCCCACCAGTCACCCAAAGAAAGACTTGCTGTGAAGAATTTTAAACTTGTGCAGAGCTCTGGAGCCGATCTTCATTAGGGGAGGGAGCATCTACTTGGGGCCTCAGTGCTATGAGGGCCATATTCCCCTGACAGGGGTGACATAATAGCATCATTATGGAGTGATTAAAGTATTGACAGCGTATTAATGCGGATGATGAAAGCAGGTGGGAACGCCATTCATCTCCCGAGGCGAAGATTTGAGAGCTGGCTGGCTGTCCAACAGGTGCCTTATTAAAATGTAATCATCGCTGGGCTCTTTAGCCATTGAGCTAATGGTGTGGATGAACTTGGTCAATGATGTAGAGAGGGAGGCTTTGAAGTGCCACATCAGTGCTGAGCCAATTTTTCTAAGATGTAAGAGGAGGAAGACAGTGCCCTGTCTCGATGTGTGTGTGTGTGTGTCTGCAGCAAAAAGGAGGACGACGTCATCGATAGGCAGACAAAGATCTGGAGCAGCAGCAGTGTCGGCCAGCAGAGGGCGCCTCGCCCTGTCTGTCACACAGGCCTGATGTCAGCTGACTGTGTGTCAGTGACAGCCTCTAAATCTGAGTAGCATTTCCAGTAGACTGTAGTGAAAGGAATTTGTTCAGCTTGAGGAATGTCTTCACAAACAGTTCGGATATGCACACGCTGTTAATAGTTTAGCTGTCAGTCATGGCTGTTAACGATGGACAATACAAACAATTAGACAGCTCAAAACTGGGTTCATAAATCCAAAGAAATGATCATATTCTTAAAGTCTTTGCGTTGTGTGACACTTTAAGGTTAATGCATGTGAGATCTGACAATAGAATTAGACCAGAGTACTACATTTGGATGTAAACAACCAAATTCCACATTCAAAGAGTTTCTAACATCAGCCAGAGTTTTCAAAGTGTGACCGTGTAACTGCTGAATAATGAAATAACACAATCGCAATCTTATAAACCAAAACACACTTCTGCAGAGTTCAATACACTCAGGAGTTCTTCTACAATGTCACTGGGTCCGGTATGAATAGTAAGTTATGGTTATGTTAGGAAACCATTGTGTCCGTTTATATTTCATGTTTTACTGGTCAGATAGTTTTTTAATGCATTTAATTTAAAACCCTTTTCAGTGGTTTTTATCAGAAAAGAATAGAGGAAGTAAACAGCCCACTGCACCTCACCAGCTGATGTTTGTTTGCTGTGGCTCCATGGACCTCTCTCTCCACAGCAGACAATGTGACTTTTCATCACAGGTGTAACTAATGACATTAGCGAGCGCTCCACTGAGCCCTGTCGATGAGCCTGCAGGAGCCGCAGACCTTTGTCACAGCCGACTTGAGAAGCACAGGTGAAGCTGATTTAGTTAACGATGGCTCGGTTCCATTAAGTGTCTCTGCGAGCCAAGACAGCGAGCCAACGCGCACAATACCAACACCCTGGAACTTTCTCAGCCAAGCGCAATATTATCAGTTACGCCCGCGCTTTCCCTGCACTGACAAGCTGACATTAGCTGTGGAAAGATCTACACCAGGGCCCTGGAATTGTAGCAGCCAAATGTACTGATGTCTGTGTATTACAGTAATAATACCGGTAGATGTTAAGGTTATACATGCACCTCATCATTTTCTTGCTATGGCATCTGTTGTGAAATAGGTTTACACCACCTGTACTGTGTTCTATGAAAGTGGCAAACTAAAGTAGATTTATAGTGGAGGGGAGAATGACAGAAGTTTCAGTGGCTCTGAAGTTATTTTTTTCCAAAGTCACAGTTTGATTGACAGCCAACGCTACACACATTGTGTCGTGCCCTGTTAGTACAACATGGTACATTGATGAGATATGTTGAGATTTTTGTATACTAGCTGTCTGTAATATGATTTGTACCACAGTCAGTTCGGCTAATGATGACGTCATTGAAGCTTTTCTCCATGTTTTTATACACAAAAATGGATCAAAAGCTTTAATAAATAAGTGAATGCTGTTTTTCGTAGATATGTATCACTCTCTGTGGCTTCCGTATTACTAATGACTTATTTCTAATATGCTGGTTGAAGTAATGCTTCTTTGTATGCTCACCCTCTGCATTTTTTTGATGTAGCTGGAATTAGTACATATTAAGAAATAAATAATGACTCTCCCGTTCTCTCTCTCCTTCAGAACTATGGAGTCGTCAGCCCGCGGGAGGCTCCTGCTGCCCTCAAAGAAAATGGCTCCCCTGTAAGTATCTGCACAGAGGCGACATCGGTGTGAAAGCCTGTGTGTATGTGGTGGCGAAGTAAAGGATGAAGTAGATGAGTACGTGCTACTGCCAGCGTCTGGAATAAAAGATCCACCCATTGCCCCACCCTGGCTGTTCGTTTGTGGTCTGCATTCAATAAGAACCTGAAACGATTAATATAATAATACCTAATTATGATTATCTCACGAAAGTTCAAGCGTTAATGTCAACATTTGAGAACAAAATGAGTTTGCCGTCCAGAGCAGGTTCAGGTAGACAGAGGTTATGACCGCGTGTATGTGCGCGCGTGCAGTGTGTCCCTCCATGTGTGTATAACTCTTCTTTTATGTCCCATGCTGTAGGTAAAAGCTGGCACCCAGGCGAGAGAGTCTGTTGTGTCCCCGCTGACCATCACCGCTGAGAACGTCACCTCAGCAACCACAACTCAAGTCACCAAGGTAACACCTCGTCTGTACCCATGGTTACAGTTTGAGTGGAGCTTGGAATCACATACATCTCCTGGTAAACATCCGTATATTATGATAAACATCGTTGTCTCACGGCGCACTCTGGATTATGTGTCATCCCTTCTTTGTGGACTGTTTGGAGCAGATGGCCAAATAAACAGAATAGATTTAAAGAACTGGTTTGATGAATATATACATATATATGAAGATTCAGTTGCCACAATGTGAAAAAACTCCAACAGGACTTATTTATATTATACTTTCCCTTGTTTTCAATGGCATTTAAGTACATCTCTGCTGCTCTGTTATGAATTAGACAATTTAAAACAATATGGATTTGATTTAATGTCTCTGTACAACTGGTACAGAAACACTACAATGAGTTTGTATGCAAGAATGATGGAGATACAAATAGGATAAAAACAATGGTTGCTTGGTTGCTCTTTTTGTCATTCATTCATTTTTCTACCTTCTGCAGACTGTTAAGGGAGGCTACTCAGAGACCAGGATCGAGAAAAGGATTATAATCACAGGAGACGATGATGTGGACCAACATCAGGTGAGGACTATTATAAAACACACAATGCAACACACTATATGTTCAATAAGTTGAAAGGCATACAGAGTCAATATGACACTCTTATGACCATGTGTTGGTGCCTCATGTCCCCAGGCCCTCGCCATGGCGATCCAAGAGGCCAAGCAGCAGCACCCCGACATGCTGGTGACAAAAGCAGTGGTTATCAGGGAAACAGAGTCTCCCACTGAGGAGCTGCAGCAGAAAGCACAGGTATGTGACTCTTGTGATGGTGAAGATGTGATCCGAGTGCAAGCTGCAGGAACACTCCACTTCCCTGTGCATGGATTACTGAACAGACATACTGGGCACGAGGGGAAAGCACGGGTCCTGGGGTCAGATGTGCTGTTTAAAGGGACTGTTAACATTTCTTGTCTTGACTGTCAATAGAGCAACTACGTGGAGACCCAAATCATATATAAACGACTTTAAAGACTTGAAGCGACAACTAAGAGATATAACAGAACTACAAGATTCAAAAGAATCACTAAGAGGATCGAAACAACAACACTTGAGACTTGAAGCAACCACGAAAAGATAAAAACGACTACAAAGACTTGTAGTGACTACAAAGAGTTATAACCACAAAGACTTGAAAAGACCACCAAGAGATACAAAACGACTACAAAGACATATAAAAGAAAAAACAGAGAAGTAAAATGACCTGACCTTACTCTGCACTTGCCTCTATGTAGATATGCGATGTTCATTTGTGATGACAGATCTCTGTTTTGTCGTCTCGTTTCAGTCCTGATCCGTCATGGTGGCTCCTGAGACGGGGGGACAGGAGAGGATCCTCCAGCTGTGTGTCTCTCGCCCCGTCCTGCAGTACGCCACCAACCGGACACGAGGACATTCTACCCCGCCTGTATACACACCTGACACGAGAACAGACTGCGTTCTGCGAAGCAGTAGACCTCCACTCCTGTCCCTTTAGACAAACCAACTGTGACTCAGCCTCTGACTCGAACCGGCCTCCCGTTATTTCCCGGCCCGTCCCAGCCCTCCACTTCCTCATGGAACAGGAAACTTGGTTTTGATGATTTAACGCTTGGTTTAATCAAGTGGAATGATGCAAGATTGAAAGTGAAAGCCGTTAGCATTTGTTACTATTTGAATTGACCTCTGTTAGTCATTTATATGAAACTTTACTTGCATTTTATTTAATTGGATACATTTTGTCTCCTTTGTACCTTGAGGGTCATTTGAATCAATGCGTTTTCAACCCAAGCCACTGATGCCCATGGTTGCTTCCTTAAAAAAAAAGTCCCCTTAAACTTTTTTTTTTTTACTTTAAGGTCCCAAATATCTGCCCCGTGCTACTGTCACATATGTAATGCATAAGATATAAGAGCAGAGGAAGGTTATGTGGAAGGATCAGGACATTGCTGGTGGTGGAGGGGGTGGGATAGGGAGGTTGGTGCCAAGAGGCGAGAGGCAGCCTTTTGCTCGTTGTTGCCACCTCCTGGCTGTGACACCTTCAGTATAATCAGCAGCTGTCTTATTAGCTTTTTACATTTTTATCTATAGAGGGTCTAATTTATGTTTAGTGTTCGCTTGTTTATGAAATATGTATAATATCAGATGATTATAATCTGCATGATTCAATTACAAAATAGCCGAGGGAATGGAAAAAAAACACAAATTTACGGACATTTGAAACCCATGAGAAGCTCTGGGACGATGGGACCGAGCACCTACGGAGAAACTGTAAAAAAACAAAAACACACACTGGACCGGTGAGTGGTGGAAACACAGTGATTTTGATGGACTCTTCTGCAGAAGGACCATCGTGTGAGACTTCAGTGGCCATCTGGAACTCCAACATACAAACTTCACTGTCCTCCCATTTGCCCCGCTCACTGTTACCGTTTTCATTTTTGCTGTCAACTCGCCATCTAGCTACAGAAACGCTGGTCACATGTTTTGGGCACAGTCATAGGATTTTTAGAGAAATTTTAATATAAATAATGTTTTATCTAATACGTTTCAGAAATGTGATATGTGTTCGGAATTTTTCTTACTTGATTTTACTGACTTCCTTCATAAAACAGAGTTGATGTGTTAGTCTTGTGGTTTTGGACGTTGCGGTCGTCAAGTGTGAGAACTTATAAAGTAAATCAGAGAGAAATCACCCAAATCTAGAAACTCAAATTGCCACATTGCGGTGGTGCTTTTCATTCAAGTTCTTAACCAGTGTCCCTGTCAGCAAGAAATATCAGCGTCATATCCATTTTTTCTGCACCTGGTACAATTTATTTCCTGGCCAGTTGGGGGCAGCGCATCAAGCTTGACGTATTATGATGGCAGACATATTAGCAAACAGTTGTGTATTCACCTGTTTGGCCCCTGGTTAATATAAATGTCCAATATGCAGTCTCTTGAGGGACATATTTAACTCTTTAGCTGCTTAATTCTCTGCTTTTCACTAACTAGTCTCTAACTTTGTCTTGGTTTGGTGCTTAACCAAATCAGTCAAGTTGTGGGCCATTAAAAATGTGTGTTCTGTGGGCTCCTTACTTTAAACATTACACACAGTCATTTGATTGACTTCGAGTGTAAAAACACTGGTCATGGCACGTTTAAAAAGCAGCTTCATACATTGATTTTCTAGTTCACACTACCTGCAAGGTTCAAAACTCCGAGATTAGCGTGGGTACTTTTTTGTTTTCTGTTGGATTAACTCTTTTTAAGTTATGGTGTATGAGTTTGTAATTGTATTTATAAGAGTGGTGAATGTGAGGCCTGTGCTTTTTCCTCCCCGTTCCCCTTACTGACAAAGCCGAGACTCGAGAGCGTGAAGCACCACTTACCCCACAGAACCTGCTGGCTGTCACCTAACATATATCCTGGATGACCTTTAATACTATACTATGCATCACTTATCATACATAAGAATCCCTCTGGTGGAGCCTGACCCATGTTAGCCGTGTTGCCGTCATTGTTAACTTCGTGCTAATGTTAACCGGAGCAGTGGAGCGCACTGCTTGTGAGATTTGCAATAAGCAGCCATTATTCTTATCCTCGATGTCCTCTAAAGGGAGAAAACTGTGAACTCTCATGCGTACCGAAGCGTAACCAAAACCTATAACACAGAGTTAGTGATACTCAAAGGAGCTTTTCCAACACTTGTGACCATGGCTTTGTTGCCCTTGTCGTCTTAACCCTCCCATCCCCCTGACTTGAACCTGTCGACCTGCTGTTAATGTGTCCGAGGAAGCAACTGATTATTTGTATATTCTATTTTGCTCTGGTTTTTTTTTAGTTTTTTTTTTTACATTTTTTTCTGGTCATATGACACTGGACTGTTGTGAAGGCACTTGCTTGCAGTGATAGCAGCACATATACTGTAAACCATGTGGGGAAAAATGAGCTGTCTTCACTGTAGAAGTGGACACACTACTGATGGAAGAGAAACAACTGTAGACATCAGGAGAGGAGTCGTGTACTGTGGGCGACGTGGTGAGTTGAAGGATGGAGGGCCTTTATTTATTTATAAATAACCATACTCCTGTGTATTATCCTGTAAACTATGTAGAAATCAAAAGGAGCAGGGACGTGTTTTAGGGGTCAAGAGATGATGATCTGAAGGATGGCAGTGCGACAGAAATGTCCCACGGATGGGTGCCTTATGTTGGGAGTTGTGATAGCGGGCGCAGGAGCTCGGCTGAAAGTGCTGTTAATCACCGCCAGGCAGATGTAGAGACGACCTCTCCTCTGAGTCCAAGGTGAGGAGGGGCTGTCATGAAAGTGAATTAGTGTCTTGTAAAGAATGTGACATTGAGCGCAGTGACAAGGAAGCCTTTCTGAATCCGGACCGCTGGTCCTCAGCAAGATGAAGACATTTATTGGCCCCATTAATGTAGAAAAACCAGCACCGTACAGAATATGGATATGAGCTTTGTTTTCCCGGTGAAGAGCGTCGAACTGCTCTGCTGTTTAGCCTCCACCTTCAATTCTCCACTGCCTTTTGCTCTACATTCCCCTAGTGCTTGGTGGTGTGTATTTGCTGTATTTGCATTCAGTCTAAATGGAAAACATACATGCATAAATAAATGTCTCAGTATGATTCAAACACTGTGTCTGATTGTGGGAATTGGGGAGAGGGATTTCACTCTGACTAGTTACCAATAACAAAGAGGTGATACTGAAGTGATGCACCCTTTTTTTTTAAAACTTAATCAAGAGGCAGCATACATTAATTATTCATCATATGAAATGAATGCTTGTTTTAGTAATACGTTGATGGCATTATTGCAGTGAAGCAAAAGGAAACTGACTTTGTTGTGTATCGCCATCTTGTGGCCAAATTCAACACGTGCTGTAACTGAGGCGCAGACTGAATTTATTGGTGTGTTCTTAGTGCCATCTAGTGTATTTTCTGCTGCCAACAAGCTTTGCGCTAAAGGACTTGGCACAAGCATGTATAGAAAATCCCAAATGTATGTGTTATCAGATGAATGTCCTGACAAATTACTGCCTTCCCTCCGCAAACCCTTCAAGTTGCAGTTTACATCCATGTCAGTCCAGACTCATTTGATGTACAGTATAAAGTGAAGACTGATGGAATTTTTAAAACGTATGAAATGTATTTGATGGCTTAAGGGAAGTAATTACAAAACTGAAACATTCTGTCTACACTTTGAGACTATTTTACAGTACAGAGGACTGATGGAGAGCTTCATCACATGGTTCCATGACAATCACCTCAAGATCAATATCAGCAAAACCGATGAGCTTGCATTGGACAACTGCTGTGTGCCTACGAGTGCGTACATTCATCGATAGAAACTAACTTCCCTGTCTGTGTTCACATGATTGGCCAATAAAGCTGATTCTGAAAAACTACAAATTCTATCATTATGGATGCTTAACGCACATTTTCAACCCAGCAACACAGAAGAGCCCTACAATCAGCAGTTTGAAGATGAGCACTCAAGATGAGTGACATATGTGAAATAAAGTCACGCCTGCTGTTCCTGAGTTATGGTGTTAAATAATGGCCAGAAAAGTTTTCTTGCAGAACATTGTGTCAGAGAGAGACTGACTTTCGACCTTTTGCATATAAAATGTTGTCACCTCATCATTTTATCCTATTAGACATTTGTGTGATATTTGGTCGAACTTGGCAATTGGATTCTTGAGTTATGGCCAAGAACCTGTTTTGTGAGGTCACAGTGATCTTGACCTTTCAAGACCGAAATCTAATCAGTTCATTCTCAAGTCCTGATGGATGTTCGAGACAAATTGGAAAGGGATTCCTTCAAGGTTTACTGAGATGTCACGATTTCACCTCTATTCTTTAAAGAAGTACTGCACAGACTTTATATGTCACAAGCTTACAAGAAATGAGTAGTACTGCAAACCCTCCGAGAATGTTCTCTGAGGTTCTGGAGGAACCTTTTCAAGTCTGTGAAAATAATCCCTAATGAGGTCACAGTGATGTCATCCCATCATGTGTCATGGGTCTTGAGACAACTGCTTCTTTAGTAGAAATCTTTTGTCACAAATTTTAGATGTGGAGTTTGAAAGATGTGGTCGTTTACTTGGCATGAAGAGTGAAATTGGGAGGTGCAATTGTGCTGCATTATGGGAAATCTAGTGTTTTTGGGAGTTTGACCTGTATTAAGGACTGACAGTGAGGATGATTGGGCTCTTCTGCTTTAATCTTGATATTTTATTTATTTATTTGGTATTTGGTTTATTTACAAATGCGGTACTGAGTGACGGTAATACACTTTCAAAGGCCTAGTGTGTAGGATTTAGGGGGACTTATCAGCAGAAATCAAATATGATTTGAACAATTACGTTTTCATTTGTGTATTATCAACCTGAAACTAAGACACATTGTGTTTTTTTCCCCCGTTACCTTAGAATGAGCCTTTTATATCTAAAGATGGAGCAGGTCCTCTTCCATCAGGTGCACCATGTTGCACCGCTTTGTTTCTACGGTAGCCCAGAACGGACAAACCAAACACTGACTATAGAGAAGGCCATTGGCATTTGTAGCAGCCATCAAATGGGATGTTGACATGAGATTGTTCAGTTGGTTGCAATCTGTAACACACCACTAGATGCCACTCAATCCATATAGAAAGATGTATCCAGCCCCCTTAACTGGTGAATCCAGATATATCGTGTCATTCAATTCAGTTGTACAAATGCCAAAGCCAGAGGAGGAACGCTCCTATATGTCAGTTGTCACATAGGTCATATAAGTATTGATGGATGGACCAGCAGAGCTTGACATTGTTCTATAAATCAATAAACTTTATTAACACAGTATAAACAACAAACAGCAACAGAGGAAACCCTCAAGTAGAGCGTATATGGACAGTAGAGCCAGTACATCTCAGAGGGGCTGACTGAGACAGAAGCACAGACATGGAGGCGGACCACGGTTCAGAGTTCATGGTACACGTACAGTATACACAAACCTATCAGATGCATGGACCTTGCATGTTCCTAAAGCCATTCAGTCGGTTTGCAGTTGGACAGAAGAGAGAGGACACAGTACAGTCATGCTGAGCAACAGTTAGCTACAGTATGAAACAGAGTCGTTACATAAAAACCGAGTAAATCATCTCTTTAGAAAGGTTTCTTTTATATAAATGATTTGAAGTGTACAAAACAGTATATTACACATTTCTCGATGCATGATTCTGAGCAAGACCCAGTAGCCTACGGTACACTTCCCTTCAAAGTACAAACTACTTAACTGGATTACAAGCTACATACAGACTGCACTGTACCCCTGCAGCACAGCACTCCCACATGGCATCAGGAGACTATGGGAAAAGGAAAAGATCAGCAGCATCGTCTTTTAATAAGAATACACACCTATAAAAATGCACCAGGCCCTCATTATATTGCCAATATCCCATGCGAAACAGCGGAGCGCCATTCAAACTAACCTTAGTAACCTCAGAATTTCAAAAAGGATGTTGGCCCCCCTCAATCCTGACCGCACACAGCATCTATCCACACAGCAGCATGTAAACATCACCGCGGCTGCTTCATAGTTCTATGTTTCTAATGTTTTTGATATACATATGATAAGTTAAGGCTCTTTAAGGACCTGAGGATTTTGAACATATGATGAGGCACACAGAAGGCAAAGAATAGCTTTAGACACAGGGCTAACTGAAAGTAATGAGGAGCATGAGACAGCCACAAGGGTGGTCCGGTCAACAGTGCAGTTCAGTGGCCGAGGTGGAGGAACCACGGGGACGACGCTCTCCTAAACAGCACGGTGTTATCTCACAAACGATCACGTGGATGGCTTTATGGACTGCATCGACTTTTTGGGGGTCCTTGGTCACCTGGCACCAAAACCATGCTAACACATTAGCATCCACAAATGTTTGGATTTTTCTTTTTGTTTTCACGGCATATGCACACAAAGATTTATCGTAGTCATTCTGTCTGCCCATACTAGCTGTGACGTGTTGTACCATTGGCAACATCAGGTGGTTATCTTTGTAATGCTGTGGGTTTACTGCGGTGTATTATTGTAGCAAGAGAACAAATATCAGACTATGTGAGTCCTGCTGAGGCTCAGTAGGGAACCATTTGGAAAAAAAAACGCATTACTTATGTACATATAAAGCAGAACAGAACTTTGGAAACAGCTATTTGATTGAGCTAACTCGTGTTAGCTTAAACCTTTCTGCACAGAACAAGAAATGGATCTTTTCCCCCGTGTTAGCAGTCATGATGCAAAGGGCCCGTGCGGACAGGAGGAATCATCACAATGACTCAGTGTTCAGTGTACCTATAGTATGTGAGTATTGCATTAAGAAAGACTTGACAAAAATCCCAACCTTTTCTTAGGAAATTAGTGCCAGTTAGCATTGCCTGCTATAGGAGGGCAACCTGATTTAGGGTTAGGGTTAGGGGACAGTTCACCCCAAAATCAAAAACATGTTGTATTGGTATTACCTGCAGACCAGTAGCTAAATGGCTCTCAGCTTGTGGGGCTCAATGTGCCGTTGCTGTGAGCAGTTTCATGTAGGAACTACTTTCTTTCTACCAAACTACACCCACCAACTATATCACTGCGCCGAGGAAAGCGTGCATCTACTCATAGACGAGAGAGGCGCTGATGTACGTGTCAGCGCGGGATGCAAACATTAATGGCATCCTCCTCGGCTGTGTTTTTTATGAGTTTGCTTCCCTCTGCCTGGCAATACATAGATGTGAATTATCTTTACAAACCATGATTTCTGGGAAGACACTTTACTGTTGAGTATTTCAAATGCAATTTTTTGGCACTTTGAGCATCACAAGCCCGGCGCCATTTAGATCCATTATATTTGAGAGAAGACAGACATTTTTATGGTCGATTTCTCCAGAATTCTGTCACTCACACCAAAACAATCCAGTTGGATGAACAGTGCTACAAGTACTCCTCTTTTGGAGTGAACTGTCCCTTTAACGTTTTTCATTCTGTATGTTCTGCAAAATTTAAGACATGTTAAAAGCGCATTTCATAATTAATGAAATCCTTTCTGAATCAAATTTAGCTAATGCTAAATGTGGCACCAGTGTGTTAAAGCATTAGCATGTGACCCGCTGTTTGGAAATACATGATTTTAAATGCTAATCCTCTTATTGGTAAGATGACCGATAATGACAAACACCCAACATGTCCATGCAGTCCTCAGCGTGGAATATTTCTGATATATTGCAGAGAGAGGAATGCAGAGATGTAACAGATAACAGTTAATAGTTCATTCACTTGAAGAATTGACTACTCTGGTCTGTAAGAACCAGAGTTACAAGTATTATCTTATTTTAGAAGACAAAAGGTGCGCTGTCCAATCACATTCTTCACCTCCAGACTGTCAAATTTGATGTTGTTTGCCATGCACTTAATTGTTTGCGCCCCAGTAAGCCCAGACCGACTTCAAATCGATTAAGAAAACAAAACCTATAAAAGCTCAACATGTCATACAAAAAGATGCATATAAGACTTTTTTCTCTTTTTTTCTTATGAAAGCTGCTTTGGTAACAACATAGTCACGACATCGGTCAATCTCCTTCGCTTAGCCTGGGTGCTGATGGGGACTCCTTCCCTGTCATCTCAGTGTCGCACTTTTTTTCATTTTTTTCGCCAGCATTTTCCCCTCCTGCCTCTAAAATCTAAATGAATGGATCTAGTTACACCAGAGTGGGCTGTGTTTGCGTTCCGCCGTGGAGCTGTCTGCACATCAGATGCAACGTCTGCTGGGAACTGTTTGTCATAAAGATGTCCGTGCTGTGAAAGACAGTGCTATTGTGCTGAGGGCTGACAGAGTGGAGACCTTGGATGCTGAGCCGACTGCGTTGGGGCCTAAAAAGGTATTAAAAAGAACAAGGCTAGAGTTAGTGTGCTTGATGTGGTGAAAAAAAACAAAAACCCACACCGACTTTTTGGCCCCTCATTTCTTTAATCGGCTGTCTCTCCAGAATGCTTTAGAAATTACGATCTGAAAACACAAATTTACTAAAAAACGTTGGAGAGTTATTACTCGAGCAGCGGAATGAGACATTGTATTCAAAATAAATTGCTCAACTTTTCATGCGACAATTGTATTACGGTGTCATGCAGAGGCCATAATTACACAAATGTCCCATGTAGCACATTATTTTCCCACTCTCTCTGTTCCTCTGGAGACGATGGTGGCTAATCTGTTCTGCTAAGACAGCAGCAGGGGAGTGGATTATTCAGCTCAGCCATGAGGGAGCCACTAACTAGCTCTCCACTGACCTGGTATCCTTGGGATGGTGATCTGCCTGCTGCTGCTGCCTTCCCCTCCCTCTCCAAACGGCTTTATCTGGATGATATAATCCTCATCAGTGGGCAGGGCGAGCTCCACAGAGGTGGTGTTGGTTTCCATGACATTGGGGCGACTGTGGCGATTCTTTTTGTAGAGCACCTGATGATGAACGGTGCAAGTCGAGTCAAGAGTCAGAGCACGGAAGCAGCGGCAACAAACACAATTTTCTGATAAAGCCAAGCGACTGGGTGCTTACTTTGTAACCAGTGACCTCTGACTCATTCTCCAGGGCTTTGACCTGCTCCCAGTTCAATATAATCTTGGAGTTTGATGTGTTCCACATCACTTTGACCGGTGGCTGGCTGGGTGCTGAGAGGAAGAAAAACACATCATTCACCTCAAACAAAAGCCGACGAGTGGGTGCAGAGGTTCTGATTAGATTGGACACATACGTGGTTTTTTGGTGGTGACGTTGACGGTGGAGCTGGGAGGCCCTGTTCCTGCCGTGTTATACGCCCTCACCGAGATGTAATACGTGGTGCTGCCTTTCACCCCACGGATAACAGTGGACGTTTGATTTCCTACGCTCCTTTGCACGTTGGCCGTGTCTTCCTTTTCGCTTCTACTCCAATACCTCAGCTGAAAAGCAACAGGGCAGAACCGTGAGCGCAGAAAAATTGGCGGACACCTTAAAAGCTTTCAGTTACACCCTGTCAATGAAGTGCAAAACAGGAAACAGGGACCTGTGAACCCAACTGGATGGAGGATGTGAACTTGTCTGAAAACACATTAGCAACATGTCACCTCCCAAAGTTTTTGCCCACCGTGCCTCGGCTGTGCTCATCAGACACGTGTCGTGATTAAAGGTTTTTGTTGAAGAGTGAGGTCTAACATGCAAAAGAGGGGAAAAAAAGGAAAAGAAGAAGAAGAAGAAGAAGAAACAGAATCCTCAAAAATCCCCTGCCTCAACTTGCACTGATAACAGATTGTCTTTGTCACCCTGCTTGTCAGGGCTGAAATAGCTGGCACGCTTGACAGCACAAATATAATTTGTCTTTCCTCACAGGAACGGTTTGCTCAGGCCCTGCTCCTCTGTTGACTTTGAGTGGTCAACAATTTATAATTCTGGCACTTTATGCAATCCATGGATGAAAGCGGGGCCTTTGTTCGCATCTTGGATTTCAATAATGAGCGGCATTAAAATGGCAAGAACTAACTGAGCGCAAAGCCAGTGTCTGAAACTGCTTTGTTGTGTGTGGATTAGAAGCTAAATGTTCCGTCCCTCAGAGTATTGCATCAGTACGCTAATCAGGGTGGTTACAGTACTTAGGTAAACAACAAGAGAAACACAACTAAACCCACAAGCATGGCACTAGGCTGGACCATTATGCATGCAGCAAGCTATTATCTCCTATGCCCAAGGTGCATGAGCCTGAAACACTCATCAATAATAGAAGCGAACAAGATTTAACAGCATTAGTTGAACTGTGCTCGCGCACGCAGAAAAACATATCTGCATCCTGTGGAGGCACACACAAACAAGGAATTTCAGTGTAGCTCACCTCATAGCCGAGCACTCTCTTCTTGCTGGCGTTCCAGGGCAGCGCTTTCCAAGAAACTTCAATCTCGGACGCAGAAAGGCTCTTGGCACGGACCCTGGTGGGCGCTCGGCCAGGCTCTGGAGTTAATGTAAAAAGACTCACAGTGATTTTAGAAGCAACACTGAGCTTTGATGACCCCTCAAAGCAGTGACATCAAAACTGTTTCAAAGCGGTTTCTGTCATCCAAACAACAGAGGGAGAGAAGTATGACGAAGACATCTGCAAGCGCAGAACGCTGGCTGCGAGATCACTGCCGCCTCTGTTTAGACCCTGAATGGATCTAGTCATGTACTCATGCAATAATAGTGGCTGAGCGCGTAGAGCTACTCCATAACATGGCAGGCTGTGTGTGACATGAGATCATACGCACCTTCCTCAGCAGAGTAGATGGTGGTAACAGGTCCAAACGGCCCTTCGCCCTCATTGTTGTAGACCCCGACCTTCACGTGGAAAGGCGAGAAGGGCTGGATGGTCTCGTTTTTAAAGACGTATCTGGACGCTTCAGCGGACGGAACGGCGGCCTGCATCCATCCCGTCGCCCCGTGGGGTCGAAAAGCCACAACGTAGCCGAACCCCGCTCCATTCTGCAGTTCCTCTGGAACGGGCTGCGGAAAAAGACCTTGTCTGAGCACTTGTAAACAAAAGAGTACTTTATATCATTTCATTTTTGCACAAATAGACATTACTACACAGGGTTACTAATTAAAAATCTCAATTCATCCTTCAGTTAATGAATTACCTTTTGAAATGAAAATGATATCAATTGCTTTTTTGATTAAAGACCAAACCAAGAGGAAATACTTTGCCTCAAATATTGCACGCTCTACACACAAGAACTATTCCTGGACACATCCATTACACAGTACATTGCACTCAGCATGATACCATATCAGCAGCTGTTGTCTGCACTGATAACATGCCTCATACATTTATAGCTGCAGACTTCATTCTAGTGGATACAACTCACCCTCTTCACTCTCAATAGATACATGCTCAGATAAAAGCACTTCCTCTCTCTGTTCTCACCCTGCTGGAGGCAGGTGCCAGGTGGGATATCTCAACTGGGGGCCAGAGCGGAAAATTATGGGAATATAATATGAATTGCAATGACTTTTCATGACTTTTTATAATGAGTATTCTTTGAATATGTTTTTTGGATTTAACAAAAACTGCTGGGGCGGCTGTAGCTCAGTGGGTAGAGCTAGTGGACCAGTGATCAGAAGGTCACTGGTTCGAATCCCCGGCTCCCCCGGGCGGGACTGAGCTACATGCCGAAGTATCCTTGAGCAAGATACTGAACCCCAGAATCGCTCCTGATGTGCAGTTGGCACCTTGTGGGGCAGCCACTGCAATCAGTAAGGGTCCTGCAATGAGCTGGCGACTCATTCAGGGTGAACCCTGGCCTACGCCCATGAGTAGAACTGGATTTGGCCCCAGTAAGCCCCGCAACCCCTCAGGGGGATAAAAAGCGGCAACATCCCGCAACCCTCACGGAAAAAGCGGAAAAGAAAACGAACGAACAAAAACTGCTGAGTCAGTAGGTCATATTGGCTTTTCAGCTGTTGCATTGTGGCTTTAGCTACCAAATCTATTGCTGACTGGAAACATTTTGTAAATAGAAATGGATGGACTACTACTCATGATGTTCCACAGGGGCCATTCTGAGACCTCCTTTGTTCTTCATTTACATGACTTGATCACAGCATCTTCAGCCAGTTTGTTTCTTCCAACTTTTTTCTGCACCTTTTTTTCTAAATAGTTAAAATTGAGCAAACTCCCTTTATATTTGTATCAATTTAATTAAATGATATCAATTGCCCAAAACATTTCATTTTACTTTTACTAAATGAAACATTTAATAAAAAAAATCATAATCAATTAGTTTGCAGTAATGTAAGCAAATAAATTGGTATTGACAATAATCTGCAATTGTATTTTGTCGCCTGACATATGAACGTCTCTTTTGTTTATTTTATTGTTACTACAGGTAAGTATTGATGTTTTTTGGTGAAGTGTTAGTTAGTGTGCAACTAACTGAACTAAAGCAGGCTTTTCCTCTAGTGCCCCCATCAAGCTAAGATCTGAACACTAGACAGAAGATTTCTCATAATCTAATTGGCAGATACCCAAAAGTTGACATTAATGACCATCTATACAAAAGTATATTTTAAGTCCCACTACAGGTAATCCACTAAACTATTAAACTGTAATAAATACAACACTCCATCAGGGCTTTCATGTCAAACATAAAATACCTCAGGAATTTTCAGGACTGAGGAAAAGTAGCAGCTTTGTTACGCAGAACTCAGACTTTAATTGAACTCTTACACACTGAAACATTAACAGTGGTTCTGTCAAACGTTTCACAGCAGGGGCTGATGATTTCAAGCAGCCTGAATAAATATAAGCTTTTGGAGCTCAATTGATATGCGAAGGCTTTGTATGAAAGACGCAACAAAAATGAAAGAAAGAAAGAAAGACAGAAAGAAAGACAGAAAGAAAGAAAGAAAGAAAGAAAGGGAAAAAACAATCTGAAACAAAGTTGGGACTTCGAAGGAACCACTGGGTTTAATTATCTTATTGAAACCTCAAAAGCATTTTTCTCTCCCCTAGGGTGACAGCAGCAGTTATTGCCTCTCTGTTCTTAAAAATGAAATGCCATACATTAAGCCATTCAGCTGTTATTAATGAAACAGAGGCCCAGATCCACAGAGAATAATGACGCCTGGCTCCCTCCTCCATGGGTGAGGGGGTCCTGAGCGAGCTTGCTTACCTCCCATGTGATGACTAATTCAGAGCGACTGCCACCGCCTCCACTCACATTAGCCGGTGTGACCTTCGGAGCTGGGGGAAGAAGACAGATCATCTTAGCCCTGTTGACTTCACACGACGCTGAGAAGGAACATATAATCATTTTCCATGTCGCTATGGCAGAAGGAGGTAACTTATTCGGTGACACATTTTAACTTTTAACATTCAGAAATCGTGTACGATTTCAGCAAACTTCTCAAAGTCAAGTCATGTTTGCAGACGTGGTCCGCCTTTCGGTGATTTGGTGCGTGGTGCTTTTTGTACCAAGATACCGTATATCCAAGGAACAAGTCACAAAAATCAAATATCTGCATTGAGTTTTATAGTTGCTGTTGTTGGAGTGCTGGGGGATTTTGTTTGCTTGCTGTTTTCCTGTCTTACTGCAAAGCAATGCTAACTGTCTCCTAGCTGTATCATCATATCTAACAGACATGAGAGTAGTATCAATCTTCTCAGCTGAATCTTGGCAAGAAAATGCACCTCCATGCCTGAACCCATCTGTCATTTCTATTCCTTTGAAGAAATTATGAAATAAGTGACATGCGTCGTGCAAGGGGTGAACTAACAAACATGGAATACATTTTTAAAAGAGGAGAATGGACATTTCTTCTGCTCGTGCAGTACATACAGGTCCCCTTTGTCCTTGCTTGTTTAGACGGCTTGCTGGGCTCGCCAGTCCCGATGGTGTTGCTCGCCAGGACTCGAAACTCATATTCCACCCAAGGGCTCAGGTCTATTACCGTAGCTGTCAGCTGGTGGCCCCCCACCACCTCAGGAACTGGCATAAAACACACAGTGCCCCCTTCAGTATCAAGAAACTTTATGTATGTTTGTATGTGTGTGTGTGTGTGTGTGTGTGTGTGTGTGTGTGTGTGTGTGTGTGTGTGCTTTTTCCTATGTGTGTGTGTCAGCTAAACATCAGCAGCATGTTGTCCTCCAGGCTGACAGGCCTGGTAGGACTTCACCATAGGGTACAGGGGACAGGGGTAATCCCTCACAAGGACACATCATGCACAAACTCAAGTAAACAATACAAATAAAGAGGAATCGGCCCAGTCGCGTCAGTCAAATTTGGACAGTACATTTGAAATTTGAAAATGTTTCCAGCAGGGGATAGACTTATCCTCCTCACATGAAAAAAAAAGGATGGGTGATGTCGCATGAAGAGTGGGGAAAATCAAGAAGTGTGGAAGTTGATGACAGATCAAACAAACACAGAACTCTCGCCCAGGAGACAAATGTTCATGGCCCTTGTGAAACCAAAAGTCAATGTAAACTGAAGCATGTTTTGCATCGAACTCGTGTAAAACACGTCATCTTTTCATAATCATATCCAAGTAGTTTGCCGCAGCCTAACCAAACTGTGATGTTGCGTTTAACTTGTCACCATTACAACAAAAATCCAATGACTATGATCATAAAGATCACCTGACTTTGGATCAGTGTCACATCCAGTGCTGCTCTGATCTGGAGCCGATTACCAATGGTAGAAGAACTTAGAGACTACTCCTAAACTTAATGGATGAAAAGTGGATTATATTCACTCCTGTTTATCAATCTGAGTGCAGCAGCCACAGGTTACAGAGAGGAGAGGCCAAAAAGAAGAGAGAGAACCAGAGTCTCTGGTGAGTGCTGAGTACATTGAGTGTTGACTTGAATTCATACACACAGACACACGCGCCCTTAACGTCTGCCGTTGCTTTTTAGAGCAAATAAAAACGTACGTGAGTAATGATTAAACGCAGATTATTGATGGGGTCAAACTTGCTTTGCTGGTGGTGGACACACCATTAAACAACAGGGAATCATTCTGAATGTTAATTCAGATTTCTCAGATATTAGCTTGAATAGGATAGAATGGTGTATCACGTGCACGCAAAACTGGACTGGGCTGCAAGAGAAACACTGACTATTAACTTTCTGATGAAATTTATCTATTTAGCGCACTCATAAGACGTATGATGCTGGATTCACAACAAAGCATCAAAATCACAACGATGCACACAATACATAAAAATAAATAAAGACATTATTTCAGAATAAACGTCATTTGCTTCTGTTAACTAAAGAGGCCTGTATACCTGCAAGGTCATAATGTAGTTCTGTTTCAAATGTATGACCCTGATGAGGTAACTCAATGAGGCCAGTAAAACTATCCCACATCAAAGTGTCCTTAATTCACAAAAATATCAATAGAACAAGGTATACAGTATTAGATAAATGCACATTACACCAATCATGCGTGAATGCTAAGGGTCCCATAAAGAGGATGTGGGGAAAAATTACACCACTGCTATCACTTAACTACACTATTAAATTACAGCCTTGGCAACAAGCTTCATCATCAGGCTGAGATCCATGTTTCAGGACTCCCACGAGTCAGATAAAATGGTGGTCAATGGTCATGCTACAATTGGGTACCATTTGGTGCTGGGGTACAAATTACATCTCCAATATTCTCACAAGCGAGGCAGGATGAAGAGCGGCCCCCTCCATGTGATTGGAGGACGCCACGGCTGGTTGGAGAGAGCTTACCTGTGGTGACAGCCTGCCACCCGAGGGAAAATGGTGTCCTGGCCTGGATGGTGTATGCCGTAATTGGACTGTGATTATCAGGACCGGGCCTCCAGGACAGAGAGGCTGTGGTATCAGTGATTTCTTCTACATGGATGCTGGTGGGGGGACCCGGGGGACCTGATAGATGGCATAACCAGGCAGGAAAGAGGAAGAGAAAGATAGAGATAGAGAGGCAGACGGAGGAAGGAGCAAGAGGGAGGGAGGAAATGTAAATCAGGAAGAGATAGAAAGATGGTGGAGAGAGTGGCGGTGGTTTTTAGCACCTGGGGCTACTGTAGTGGAGTCGGTTCACTGTGAAACCTCTGGGAGCTATTTGGTCTAATTAGACAGTAAATTTCCTTTAAACCTGGAAGAGCAAAATTTCTATTTGCTGTCCTTTTCAGTCTATCCTTTTATTTCTTCATCAGTGAGGCACAGTAAACATTAATCACTAAAGAAACTCCTTCCTTCTTCAGCAGTAGATGGATAATGAATCATTTAAATGTTTTTAAACCGTAAACACTGCTAAGCTCGAGGATGTGGTCAGCAGGCCTTGTGAATTAAACTATTAAACTCAATGTGAGCAAAGACAGAGTGAACGTCCACAGTTGTGTCTTACCTCTGACGACCAAGTCAACAGCTATGGAAATGCTGTCCACCTTCGTCTGCACGGCGCACGTGTACTTCCCCGCGTGCCTCAGCTGGATATTCCGAACCATAATGTCTCCTGCCGAATGCTGCTGTCGTTCAACAAGCGCACACGCACACGCACACGCACACGCACACGCACACGCACACACACACACACACACACACACACACACACACACACACACACACACACACACAGTTCCATAAGCAACGTGGTAAGCCTCCAGCTATTGTAATTCAGGAACAATACACTTTTCCAGCCATATGGGAACAAAAAACCAGAAAGCTCTTTCTCATGTATGTGTATCTTGAATAATAAATCCATGATTCTTCATGCAGCCTTTCCTTCTACAATCTAAAAAAGGACACAGAAAAAAAACATCTCTCTGTTGAGCACACATGCTCTTACTTTATCAGAATAATTACAGAAATGTATTTGCTCAAATAGCTTGATTTTGATGGTACAGAGCACTTCAGGTTTTAAGGAGCAGCCTAATGGCTAGACGACCTTCTTTAAGGGAGGCTTTCATTCCATCTCTAATTGCAATTCTCACGCCTAAATAATCATTTCATTAGAGCAGAGTAGGTTCTCTAATAGTGAGGCAGTAAGAATATGGAGTGGCTGGTAGCCTGATCAATTGTGGTTGTATTTTTATTTATTAGGGAGAGGAGACTGTAAATAATACAGGAAGCCCCTAAATCATGGAAGAAACATGAAAGACACCTCACTGCTGGATCTTTTTTCTTTATGCCTGCAGTTTTATAAAAGAGCATTGATTTTCATTTGATTTTTATTATTTTTTTTAGGTAAAAATAAGCCTGCGTATCACATGCTTAGATGTAAGCTGAGAAATCTTTTAAAGTGTACAGCGTCTGACTGAGACTGGTTGCAGGGTGTGTATGTAAATTTCATTTTAAAATAAACCACAGGCAGCAATTTTCTGGCCATAAATAATACACTTGATACAAACATTCCCTCTGCACTGCGGCGGAATTTATTATGACCCTGCTAAAAGAAGAAGGAGTATAATATTGATGTACCAATGAATCTTCAGAGTCACCTCTTGACCTTTATTCATTGAAATCTCTGAAGGGGTTGGAAAATAAATCAATGTCTTTTGTGTTGCAGAAGTTGCACTAAAAAAATAGGCATTCTTCAACACAGCATAATAAGGATTGTTTTTCAGTTATTCACTGCATATTTCATTTAATAAAAAAATAGAGCTGCAATTTACAGAGCAATTAAATCAATAGCCAAATATTTTGATAATTAATCTGTCTGAGCAGTTATTCAGGGAAGAAAAAGAGTCAACATTATCTGATTCTAGCTTCTTGAATGTGAATATTTTCTGGCCTTCTTTGCTCATCTATGACAGTAAACTGACATTTGAGGGTGTCGACATTTAACACCATTTTCCAACAGTTTATAGACCATATAACTGATCCATTAATCTGGAATATAATCAACAGCTTAATTCACAATGAAAATAATCATTTCAGAAAAAAAAACAAAAACGTAAGGTGTTATATGAATTGCAACAGTAACGTCTGAAAAATGCTCAATATCCAAAGAGGCAAATCTGTAAACTCAGAATGTGCAGAATTAGCAATTAGCATGCAGTGATCTGGTCAGAGCCCTGGAGTTCTATAAGTGGTGAAAAAGACACCTGTTTATTTGGTAAACAGTTTGACGTGCATTTAGAGCTGCATGCTAATGTTTCTGCTGTGAGCGATCCGTTGTGCTTTAAAGTCTCTGTAATTATTATCACAGCCTCCTGGTAGGTGTGACAGATATCTATCAAAGGGTGTCTTTTATTATAAAGATTATTAAATGAAATTCAATTTGGAAGCATATCCTTTTTCAGCTGCAACCCGAAAGAAAGCACAAGTATTGAGCCAGCACATGTCAAGCAGGGTCGTTTGTTTGTGCATGCTAACCTCCACCTGTTCGGGTTGCCAGGTAACACATCTCACATGTCTCATACGGAAATGGAGAAACACTTACTTTATTTGTATCTCTACAAGAATCTGTAGAAATTACCGACTGATTCTGAAATGAAGGAAAAGACTCCCAGGAAAACATGGACTGGTGGCATAGTCACAGCCTAACATCACTGGCTGCTAAAAACCTTGAAAGGTCTTTAATAAAGCCAGTGTTTCTGGGCATGTTCTGGGCCAATGTGGAAACATGGTGGTGCAACTTGGTGAGCACTACAACATTTTATTTCAGGTAATTTTACACCAATTAAAACACAATGATGAATATTATATTCCATTTCCCCCATTAGATACATTTAACATTATTTTCATGTGGATTTCGGAAGTTGCTTTAATTCTTAATAGGGAAAATGTTCATGTACTGTATAAGCTATCCTGACATTGTGCCTGCTTGATTTCTAATCCCCTGCTGCATGTGTATCCTCAATTGTTTGTAAATGGGAAACCCGTCTTTGCAGTTCCCACAACATGACAGTCTGTTTAAAAATCAGAGACCTGACAGCCTAACAGGTTTTGAGAAACATCGAGGGATTATGGACTTACGCCTCCCACTTTCTCAAAAAATCCACCATGGCTCCCGAAGTGGATGAGCTGCTCATTGAAGAACCAGGTGAACTTGAGCTCCAGAGATGGGTCGTGGCTGACTTGACAGGGCAGGACCACGCTCTCCCCGACGGTGACGTCCAGTGTGGACGGCAAGGTGGTGATGATGGTCGGCTCTGAAACGCACATCCAAATACGTTTGATCAAACACAGTGTTCAGCTCCCCTTTCCCAGGCATTATAATTCAGCACAGGACGTGGCTTTGCAAAAAGCCAAGCCCCTCCATCATCCTTATGGATATGTCAGACTCAGTTAATAGAAGGATATATGGGACAGAGCACACGGCAAACTGGGGCGCGCAGCTACAATAACTGGTATTAGTTTCGGCCTGAGCCCGTCTCTGTGGGGACTCGCAGACGTGGCTCTCCTGCATCCTGAGGAGCCTCCATGTGTCACTGCCAGCTCAGCCTTCAGCCTGGAAGTCCCCCCTCGATCGGCCCCGAAATTCCCAAACCACACTGCTAGGAAAACAGTAAACAGCAGTGAGCACTTCTTGCAGTCGTCACTACTCTCTTTTCAAGCCTGCAGTGCATTACAATGGCATCACAAGGGAATAAGGCAAGGCTCCCCGATCTGCACTTGTGTGTGAGCAGCGGAGGAGCGCGGGCGGAAGGACATGAGAGAGGCGAGATGAGAGGGAGGGGCTTTGTTCTGCGAGTGTACAGCACCTGTCTCCCTCTTGGGGGTGCTGTGATTACTCGGTTGAAATTGCCTCTCTGAGCACACAGACTAAATTAACCATGGCAAATGATCCCTGGACAGGCATGGATTCATGTAGAAAGTGCCGGCAGTGCAGTCTTCATCCAGAGTGAATTCGATACTTTCATTGTATTGGCCCCGACACACACATACACATACACACACACACACACACAAACATACACGGCACACATGTGACACACACACACACACACACACACACACACACACGGTACACACCACACACAACCACACGCTTCCAATGTGATTTATCTGGTCGTTTTCTGATATCAGGCCAGAATGTTATCAGCTGGCGGGTTTTGTCATAAACACAATGAAAGTGTATGTGAGAGGTCCACTCCTCTATAGCTGGGGCTAAATGGTGAACGATGGCGGTGCAGTAGAATTGTCGAACATAACACACAGGGGGTATGCGAGGGTCTGTCGACTCTGTCTGCTGTGTTTCTAAAGGCTGGCTACCCATTGTAGAACGATTCAGGGAGAGAAAAGAAGAACTAAAAACTGTAAAAGATAACAAAGAAAGTGTCAGTGCTGTTTTGTGGTGGTTTTCACTGCGAGAGAGTTACTCCAAATGATGTGAGGAGAAGGAAATAGGAGCAAACAAAAGGCTCAGGAAGGATTTGCAGGGAAATACAGTCAAAAATATTTCCTTCCCCATCCTTGCAACATGGAAACATACTGCAAAGATTTATTTCCTTTACTATTTCTTCCCCAACATGACCTCCCCTCCTTGTGGTGTGTGTCGCCCGGCCTCTTCCGGCCTCCAGGGACTCACTGGGACAATGATGGTGGGAATATGCTCCCTTATTACCCTCTTCTGTCATCGTATGTGACAGATTACGGACAACCAAGGTTGGTTACACAACCACACACTGGGCTCTTGAGCATAATTTGATTGATTTCTATCTTGTATAATGCCTTGTTACCTACTACCGCTGTAAATGGGAGGATGGCAAGCTGCTCACTTAGCGGGGTCAATCTGAGACAAGACAGAGAGCACCTTAACGCGCTGAGACCGACAGACTGTGCGGCAACTCAAGAAGTGCAGCTGAGGTGGGTCAAAGTACTGCTGACATGTTTCAGTTTGTACATAAGAGGTAGGAAATGTCAGTGTCTCTACATTGTCACCAATAAATGACAATAAACTAATTAAACACCAACTATGAATAAATACATTTCCATTTTTTGCAAAAGGGTTAAGTATACAAGGTGTGATTTCTCCACCATGGTGCAATAATTCAGTAGGCCATGAATTCCACTTGTTCTGTGCTGGACCACTGTTTGATTCAGGAGAATTATTTTGAAAACCTTGTCAATAAATTGGCTGTATTTTGTGGCTGTATCAGATCATTTTGAACAGATTTCCTTCATGACTGATAAAATGTACCTGTCCACAAAAACATTTTAAAAACAACAAAATCATTAAATAGGATTTTACATCATGGGAATATTTTCAAAATCTTTTCAAAACACATTTTTGTCATGTTTTGACATATACCAAGTTCTGATTTTGTCGCTGACAAGACTTTGAGCCTAAATGTTTGATATGACAGAATTGATCTTTTGTCAGTGTCTTTCAAAACAGTTTTCTGACCTCTTATCATGGAGTGGACTGGTTGGGTTTTGACGACTAAAACTAATTTGGTAAGATAAACATAGAAAAACACACTACACAAAATGCTAAAAAATGATATGATACAATGCAATACATACAATATGGTGCGATATGTTATGATGCAATATGACACGATGTGATATTATACAAAACAATACGATATGATGTAACACGATGCATGTGCTGCAAAACAATTTGATATGAAATGATAAAAAACAAAACAATATGATACAATACGATGCAAAATGATACAATGCAACAGATGCAATATTGCACGATACAAAGCAATACAATACAATGTGATAGAATATGATACGATACGACTTTACTGTCAGTTTACCCTGAAATTCATTCTGAATCACATGTTCCTAAATGTACAAAGGTCTTAAAAGGGTCGGGACCATGATCACATAATATCCTCAAGGTTCAGATCTTAGTTAGCAGCACGCTGATTTTGGTTGAGCAACAAGATTGACTAATGTATAAAATAATCCTAAAATGGAAGAAAGAAGTCCTCCAGAAAATGGGAGGGGTCAGAGGAGATACTGATAGCAAGTCTGAGCATGCTCTTGCTCTGAGTAGCTTGACTGGTTGGCCAATAATTGGGAGATGATTCCATAAATTAGTTCACAGATAAGCTTTTGGTTCCAAAATATCAGAACATTTTTTCCAAGATGCTTTGCTTTAAGAATTGGGATAATAAAGTGTAAATGGAGTTACATTTCTACAGTGTTTTACCAGTCTACAGACCACTCAAAGCACTTTACGACACGTATCACATTCACACACTGATGGCAGAGGCTGCCATGCAAGGTGCGAACTGCTCATCAGGAACAATTTGGAGTTCAGAATCTTGCTGAACAATACTTCGACATGCAGCTGTGGGAGCCAGCGACGTTCCGATTACTAAACGACCCGCTCTACCTCCTGAGCTACAGCCACCCCCAGACAGAGATAGTGACAGTGTTCAATTAGCTCACTTTCAAACAAATGATTCCTGTGAAATACTTGCCTAAGAGAGACAGCTGAACAAGGAAAAGTGTATCATTTAACTCTAGCAGAAACTACCATCATGACTGCAAGAGACCATATCAGGAACACATAAATATACATGATCCTAAACGCTTAAACACAGCCATCGTGAGAGTCTCCGTGGTTGCTGCATTCAAGCCAAGTGGCATTTAAGTGTAAAACATAAAACCAAAAAACAATGTAAGGTCTGTGAGAGCTTTTTAAGCTGAAGACCCCCAACTCTGCTTAATGATTAAAAAAATGAGAAACCGATGAATATTTCATAATTTCAGCAACATCACAGGTGTCGGAGTGCTAACCTTAAACAGCAACAACAATCGCAGCACTACATGCCACTGTAAGGCAAAGGAGCGGAAGGAGGTGTGGGAGCCAAACAGATGACTTACTGACACTGGTTCACAGTGGGAACGCTCACAGAAGCTGTGTAACAATAACATATGGTTGGGTAGAAAACAGAGCGAGCTAACGGTTACCAAATGACTCCTCGCTCCTCTCCGAGGCGCACTGACATGCCTCACATGGCCAGTTCCACCAGTCTTCCCACAAACAGCGGCCATCATGAATAATGCTCCCTCCCACGGAGAATCCCTCCCCACTTTGATGGTCTGAAGCTGTAATGTGAAAGCGTATATTCTCTCCCTGTGTGTGTGTGTGTATATATACACACACACACTTTTTTTCTTTTGCACAGCGTGAGTGATGTGAGCTTGAATAATGCAAAAAGGAGGTTGTTGAAGGGTCGTAGGTCATGTGATGTGGGGATTTGAAAACATATTTAGCAGAACAAAACCTCAGCCTCACCCTCAAAATTGGATTCACGCAGATGATCCCGAGACATGGAGGTTCAGGGAAAACACAAACATGTAAAGAAAAAGATTTTTCACTGGCTGCGCAATATATGATGATGCATGTCAGGCTCAGGTACACACCATCTATTTGAAAATGGAAATCACTATAACAGTGTGCATCTTATTCCATACAGCTGAACACGAATCCTTTCAGGACTCAGTCTCTCGGGTCATCATGGAACGAAACTTTTGTGACCGTTATAAAAAGAGATCATTCTACCCTCATTTTCTCCTCTCCTTGCTTTTCAAATTAACAAACCATGAGGAACACTTTCATCAGCACAGCACAGACTCCTCCTGCACGTTTTTCTGAATCCAGAGCGGAAAACAAAGGTCTCTCAAGGACGGACTTCAATTGCAGGGAAACCTTTTGTACATCTCTCAACAGATACATACAAGATTCTCTGAGTACTGTATTTGTAGGCTGTGCATTATCACATCTGCAGCAACCTGCTGGTAATCGCTGACAGATGGCTGCTCATTATTTTTCTCTATGGCTGTCAGGTGTAACACGTCGCATTTATTTCACATAGCTGCTGCCAGTCAACATGGACTGGGGACCTCCCAGAGTTTAGCATAAAACTGTGATGATTTCAGGTCTATTATTTCTATTCAGCTTGACACAGGGGCAGAATGAAAATGGATTGGGTGATTTATCGTCTACCTTATATCTCCAAAATTAAAAAATGACAAAATCTTTGACCAGTGAGCTGAGCTAAGTCTGACAATTTTTGTAACTATCCAAAAACCAACAAACCAACGTGCGAAAAGCAATGTGAGAAAGCATACTCGTGGCACTGTGAGGCTGTCTAAATGCAAAAGCATGCAAACATACCCACAATAACAATTCTAATATACTGCCTTTTAGCTGGTGCGATGTGCACATTTTTACTTTAGCTTGTTAACATGCTTACATTTGCCAGTGAGCACTAAACACAAAGCAGGGCAGAGGTTGATGGGAATGGTAGTAATTTTGCGGGCATTTGGTCATAAACCAAAATATCGAGTAAAATTACAATTTTGACCTCATGATGGTGCTAGAGGAGAAGTTCTTAATTGTCCGTACTTAATTTAATGGCTATCCATTGTTGTTGAGGCGTTTCATTAAAAGCCACATACGTAAACCACATGTTGGCGCTAGGGGGGAGCCAATAAAGTTTGACATCCAGATACTAAATGTTCTGCATTGCTTCCACATTCTGCAGCACACTAGAGGAGGCCGAGCCAGCGTACTGTTGGTTCTGTCGGATAAATCTGTTCAGTCTTGCGGCTCTATTTCCTAATGTTCTGACTGAATGGAGCAATTTCTGATGGGACATTAGTCATTTCACAAAACATAAAGTGGCCTACCTCGCAATTTTAAAGAAACCGAGAAAGTAAAACAATTAATCTGGGATCCGTCCCTTTATATGGATCAGTACCAAAAGTAATGGTGTCTATTTTGGGCCAAAACCAATTCCTCCATCCATGTTGCGTGGAGATCTGTTCAGTAGTTTTTGTATAATCCTGCTGACAAACCAACCAACTGATAAACAAACGATCAGCAAAACATAAAACATAACTTCCTTGGCAGAAGGTAAATATGCACTCTTTTATGGCCGCTTCATTCACAATGAAAGCTTACGAAAAAAATTCCTCCTGGGCTCCTGGGCATCACGGGATGTAATTACAGAGTTTGGCCACTATATAAAATTAGCCTCAAAGCCTGGTGCCCTTCATGGAGTCCCACATTCACTGCGTAACAGAACGTGTGTCCAGAAATGACTGATACTGCCATGCATTGAGCTGTTAGCTGTTAGCATGGCTTAAGTGTCAAGTATCTTAAATGCAAGTGGAAATACAAAGATCATGACACGATACAGCACTGGTCTCATTCCAAGAACATAAATTACCAAGTTTTTTCCTGCGTCTTAAACAGCATGATCTTCACCCAGGGGACCGGGTGCAAAACCAAACATCAAAGATCTTTTCCCTAACCTTACCACGTAGTTTTTGAGCACAGAACCTCACCAAACTGCAACTGTTTCCCAACATTAACCACGTGTTAGAAAGGCTTACTGGTGCTTTGTGTGTCCCACACAGATGCTCAAAGGTACCTTGTGGGTGTAAGACGCCGAGGGGTGTGACAAAGCAGCACTGGTATTTGTCAACCCGGGGAAACCAGAGAATGTGTGGTACAATAACCACTTACTTCGTTTTTACTTACAAACACCTCCAAAGCAAATTGTTGCAGTGAGGTGTCACAAGATAAATTGCCTGCAGGTTTTGCAGAGGTAGGCAGAAGTGAACACAGTGTGATCTCAGAAGTTTTGACTTCACTGACCATCTGTAATGATCGGAGGCAACCCTAATTGCAACGGCTCATCTCCAGTGTAATCAAAATTCAGGGAGCACATCTATAATCAAGTGCAATTAATCTGCTAATATCCCCCCAGTGTTGGAATAATGGGGACATTAACAGGGCTCATCTGTTGTGACTGCTCCTCTGCGGCTGTTTGCTAGGTGGCTTATTCACAGCGGGAGACACCAAATGCTTTTTGACAGGTATTTTTCAGCATTCATATCACCAAAGTCAATTTGAATAAACTACTGTCATCTCCCATAAGGGCTGCTCCTGCAACACAAATTTCCCCCTGCTAAACAGGTCTCCAATCCTCAATGAAATAGCGCATGTAAATTACCCCATCCCATTTTCCAAACAATATCGATTGTGACAGAAAGGCACGAGATCATATACAGGAACATTTGTACATCAGCTGCAGAAAACAGATTTAACATATGATGATGGAAGGGAAGCGGGTGAGAGAGGGTGTCAAATAAAACCCATACTCCCCTTCAGAGGAATAATAAGTGGATGAAGGCGCCGTCTATTTATGCTGAGAAGACATACGCGGGTGTGTTGCCTTGCAGCTTGATTGGAAAATCACATACAGGCCATCAACCTGAACCTACAGCGAGAGCGGCAGGTTCCCCCCCGCACACACTGATTGGCTGGGGGGGTTCTGTACCATTTTCATTTCGCAGTGTGAGATAAATGGGTAGAAAGAGGAGAGCGTAGAGTGTGACTGGCAGAGTGAAGCGACGCTGTGCTTTTCATTATGCCTTGAAGTCGAGCTCTGCGCTTAAAATTTCACAGCAATTAACACGATCACGTGCCAAAATACAAACACACTGACATTTCACAACGGTAATTTCTTCACTTCAATTGTGCAAAGGTTACCGATTACTTCAGAATAGGCAGAGTTGTCAATGAGGAGGCAGACTGAGGCATCAGCATAAATCAGCAGCAAGGTGCACTCTAAGCTCTCCCGCATCCTTGACTGCTGCTGACTTTCAGGCATTCATAATATATGAAATATGTCTTTTATAATTCAACAGAAAAAGGAAACATGCCTTGATAGTGATTTACAGAAGCGTGAGCTGGTCTACAGTTTTTAAAAATTCCATTATGATACTATGTGATGTGCCTTCTGGTAAAAAGGAAATTACTGCAGATACAGTCCAGGACATTTCACTTGCTGTTACATACACACTGTACTACTGGCATTAATCAATGTTTCAATTAATGTTGCTCTACAAACTGACTGATTTTTGAGCAGACTTCTGTGCTGTTGACACTGCATTTGGAGGGATTTTACAGATTACTAACTTGTAGAAGAAAGACAATTAAATGGATTTAAGCTTTGAGCAAAAATCATAAACCACAAAGGAAGAAGGAAAAGCTCTGAATCCAAGACAGAAAAATGATTTAACTTGAGAGAGGGATGAAAAAAACATACAGCGCTTCTGAACATACAGTCTTGGGAACTGGAAGGATTTTGGCACCACTTCATTACTTTATTAACAGGTGAAAGGTCTCTCAAACGCCAACACAGGCAGTGTGCGCCGCTTGTTTACACAAGGTTACGCTGAGGCGCATTGTCTCCGGTGAATACATGTTCTCAGTGAATTTTCCGAGCACAACACTGCACGCGCACGTTTGATTTAACATCTCTATAAAAAATGATGCTTGTTGCGAAAACTGATGAAATGCGATGGCAAATGCCTGATTTGTCTAAAAGATCAGATATGACTATATATTGCAGTATACATACCAAACCTCCTGAAATATGAGGCATGAACTTTTCTCCTTAAGGCCGATATTGACTAATGAAGATCAATAATTCTATACATCTACACAAGCCAAGGTAGAGGAAATAACAGTGTCACAAGTGAATTGAGCGGCCTCTGTGAGAAGGGGGTCGCAGAGAGGGTGTAGTTCACTGAATATGTCAGCAAATTCC
The DNA here is from genome assembly GCA_963678695.2 of Diplodus puntazzo. NCBI lineage: Eukaryota > Metazoa > Chordata > Actinopteri > Spariformes > Sparidae > Diplodus > Diplodus puntazzo. Next base: position 30,236,989 of record OZ023157.1, on the reverse strand, counting down.
CCAGAAATCTAGAGGAGGTGAGAGCGCTCTCCCCTGTGGACAGAAAAACAGCACAAAGCCACACGATGCACATCAATTTGAACCCAGCTCGCAGTCATTTTAAAAGAAGGCAAGGCGCATCTCATACACAAAGGCAATCCACAGTGATTTACATTATGCATTAAAACATAAAAACAGAAAGTGGAGAAGATAAAAAACACTAAAATGCAAATTAAATGAACAGAAAGTTTTAAAGGTAATCAAAATGTTAAGAACAAAATATAAATACAGGATAGGAGGGTGGGATTGTTCATGATGAGGTGCAGTCAAAGGCGGTTCAAAACACAAGGTTTTTCACACAGATTTAAAGGTGGTCAAAACTGGTGCAAGTCTATTATCCTCTGAAAGTTTTGTTGCAGCTCCGGTGCACAGTAACCCAAAGCTGCTCCTCCATATTTTTTTTGCATTCTGGGAACAGTCAGCAGCCCTCATACCCGATGACCTGAGAAGCCGAGAGAGTTCGTATGAGACAGTCGAAGGAGTATTTTGGTCCTAAGAAACTGAGTGATTTATAGACGAGCCGCAGTAACTCAAACCCCTTCACTTAAACACTAAAAAATACAATGCAGAGACCTGATAACTGGTGTGCTGTGTTCAGTTTTCCTGGTATTCTGAGTGAGTCTTGAGAGAAAACCATTACAGTAATCTAACAAGCTGGAAATCAAAGAGTAGTAGGTTCAGCCTGGACATGAATCCTCTGATTCTTGCTTGTTATTGTTTTTTAAGATTGTAGAATGCAGACTTCGAAATTGATCTGACATGCCTGACTCTGTAATTAAATACTGCCTTTGTCTTGTTTGAATACACTTCCACCCCTCTTTTGTTAGTGCCAAAGACAGTTATCTCAGTTTTGTCTGTAAAAAAGATGGAAACAGGCTCATCCAATTATTTATTTCGCCATTCCTCAACAGAGGGCCTCTCCGTGACCGTAGCTGCTTTGTGACGGAGCAATGTAAATTTAGATGTTGACACTATAAATCAAGAGTTGATGGCGTAATGGAAGCATGCATTACAGATGCAGATGCATTACTTCATAGCAAAACATGCTGGCACAGAAATCTCTAAAAAGAGACAAATCCAAGCGCTTCGGTTGGGAACACTTTGTGTTGTTGTGTTTTATAAGACATATCTATAACTTTTGCACGTGACTATGTAATTATCGTGGGAACTCCTCGGTCTTGCAACATCAGCTGTCGCAGCCGGTGGGGGTTGCTGGATGACGGAACATGGAGCAAAAACGCAGCAGAGCCGCTCTGCAACGGACAAGCATCCAGTTGAAGAGGAAGAGCTGAGAGCCTGACGTGACTTTTCAAGTACATCAGTTTTTAATGAATATCATAGAGAGCCAAATAAGAGCCGTCAGGTGGCACTGATATAAGTTATCATTTGAGGTTACTAACAAAGTTTGACATTGGTCTGTACTGTAGTCTGTGATAACAGTTGTATCTAGATTACTTATTTGTAGGAGAGAATTGATGACTGCAGTTTACAAGACTTAGGTAAAATAACCAGATGACAGATTTAGTTTTTATTTTACAGCAGATGTTGGCAAACTCTGCTGTGCAAATCTTCAGTGGAAAGAGTTTAGATGTCATTATTCGCATTGCTGCTGATGATGTTTGAGAAAAAGTATTCCCTCGACCTTTTCATTTCTGAATTGTAAATGTTTGTCTTGAAATATGTCAAAGTGAATCAACATTTTCGTTTGTCACCATCTGTACTGCCATTCCATTTTCTCGGTCATTATTTGATTTTCTCAGTTTTGTCATTTCAATGCCATGGAGTCCATTCACAAAGGACAAAGACAGCGAAGGCAATCCAGAGACAGCTTTCATGAAAAGGGCACCAGTACTCTAAATACTGAACCTCTTGTACGGAGTAACATACAGGAAGAAAATGTGTTAATATTCAAAAACACATTATTTTTCTCATACTCTCCATTGGTGAAGCACCTCTATTCACCATCTGTCTGAATGCTCTGTTTCAGTTTCAGTCAGCTCACAAAAAAGCCCAGTCTACATTGCTTGGTCAGCTCTTGCAGGCCTCAGCAGGCCCCGCCCACCACGTTTCTGCACCAGCTCTGCAACCAAGAAGGTGATGGAGGCGTGGCTATGGGTGGTGAATGTATAGTTCTGACATCACAACCTTACAGAAGTCCTAACGGCTCATTTGAAGGCACGGTTTCTGAATGCAGGCTGTTTGTGGAATTTTTTTAATCAAAATGACAATGAATCTCACTTTCCATAATATGGGACCTTAGTGTGTCCTGAATTGCTGGTGGGCCCATTCAAAAGCTGAGTGAATCCAAATGTGTCAAAAATGGGAAAGAAGTTCTTCCTCCATGTTGTGAGGTATGATAAGTCGCAGAAGCAGAGCAGAAACGAAGCCCAGCCCAGATGATCTACCAACACTAGCCCTGTTTCACACAACATATCCTCTGACAGCACCGGAGGCAGCGAGCCAGTGAGCTGAACGTTTCCAACACCTCTGCAAACAGACATAGCAACTGAGGTGTGTCTGTCCCTCCACTGATGACAGCACAGAGAAAATGCCCTGCTGCTCATAAGTTATCAAACGGCGGAGGGAGTGGAGTGGTTGGGATGCTCCACAAATTGCTGTCCTTCTTCTCCATGTTGGTCATGTTTTATGTATGAAATTGAATACTCCAGGTCAGGTTTTCGACGAGCAGAATTGAAATATCAAGCAGCTCTACGTGCTGTCAGAGTGAAAAACATGCATCTGAAAAAGTGTCCAGTACTTTATTGGTCAGGGTCCCTACTGAGTGAAGCACAAAAGGCACAGTGATGAAATGGAAAAAAAGGAAGAGGAAATACCTTTGACTGTGATGCTTCCTGTGCTGCTTGCCATGCCAAACTGGTTTCTTGCCACGCAGGTGTAGAGCCCTGCATCGGATTTGGTTGCATTCCATAACCGAAGGTTGCCGTTGCCCAGAATGGTGACCCTGTGGTAAACAAAGGAAAGAAAAAGAAGCAGATTTAATGCCTGTAACTTTAACCACTCGGGGTCTCTCAATCAAAGCAATGAAAATAAAAGATGTAATGTAGTTTGATTAGTTGTGGATTAGTTGTGGAGTCATGGGAGTTGTTGTTTTCGATTCGCTTTGCATTTGGTCACTCTCTAATGAAATGCTCAATTAAAGTAAAATTACAGCTTTCTCTTGATTTGAACATTTTTGCAAACAATTAGGATAATATAAGAAGAACACTCAACAAAATATACAACAATTTTAAAGCCAATTTAATGCAGAAATGTTACATTTTATACATTTTATCTATAAATCCTCTGTAGCATCAGCTTGTACTATTACTAACAAATGCTGCCATGCACATATTGTACATTTTAAGTGTGTGTCATAGGGTTAACACAGCAGCAAAGATAAGTGACTAACACAGCACAGAACATTTCTCTCTGTCTCTAATTAAGTTCTGGCTCTTGCATATGACGACGATGAGTAATAGGATTGTATTTTCGGGGGTGATTAATTCAGCCCATGACTTCCAGATATCCAGGACAACAGCGGCTTCATGCCCTTTATACAATGGCCACAAGTGCTTCAAAAAAGGTCAAAAGGCCTTAACGAAACTTGACATTTACTAAATAACAAGCAAAAATGGAAATAGCGCCCTTGAAAGGAAGGTACTGTGGGAAATCAAGGGTGGACCAACTCATCAAAGCACGCTGAATTTAAATTTTCTGAAATGCTCTGCTGAATCTGCAAACTGTAAATATGAAACGGCGTCAGCTTGATTGTGAGGGGGGTAAAATGATGTGTGGCCGCTAAATGACTCTGCTCACCTATTAAGAAAGAGTCAAAGGGGTCAGACCAAACAGACCCATCTGCTGTTAGACAGCAGTGAGGGTTTCAGATTTAAGTACACTGTGGAATTAAATACAAGGGTACAGGGGATTTTTTGACTTCTACTGTATTTGGAGATGACAGCTCTTTATAGTCACACACAGACACAGGCATCATTCTACTTATGTTAGGAAGATGAATAAACATTTTGAGCTGCAACAGTTGAGATTTTTCTATTATCCTTGGGTGTGAAACTGCAACATGTAATATGAAAGTTTGCACAAAGAAAAAACCCCACAGAGAATTTTCCAAACTCTGCCCCCAGCTTTACAGATATTTGGGGGAGTTTACGGCCCACAACATTGTTATGACTCACTCTCACAGCTCTAATCATCCTTGTTGCAATATATCCATATGTATTGATTCCGAATGTCTGAAATGGTTTCAATGATCATTTTTTCAAAAGAAACAATACAACAGTACCAGCAGCGCCTTCTCATGGAAGCTAGAACATATTTTTTCTCAGGAGCCGGTAGAGACCAAGGCAGAGCAACAAGAAATACAGGACATCCAGAAACTCAAATGCAACTGAATGATAAAGGTGCTCTGTGTCGGCTGGATGTGTAAATAACCAACTGTTATTACAGTTACAGTTAAAAGGGCTGCATGTAGTTTTACAGAATACATTCAAATTCAGAATTTAAATATTTACATTATTAATGAGGTTGTAATAAAAACTCAGAAATATTATTTGTTTCCATAACTGAATAAACAGAACACTGTTTGAAGCTAGAAAGATGGCAGGGTCCACCACATATAAACAAAGTCCTTAAAGTCAGTTTGTTTATTCAGTCAGGAAAACAAATCAGTTCATGAACTGTTTCGATTGAATTCTGATTGAAATGTCTTTTGTAAAACAGTGTTGTATTTCCCATTTCACAGCTGTGTTAGCAACATCACTGATAAGACTGAACCCCCTTCAGACTAAAGGTGCACCGTGAAGCAAGGACAGCGACCCTGAAAAGTAAAGTTTCCTGGCTGAAAACCAAAAACATCAAGCGGAAAGTTGTCATGAAGCATCATGGATCTGCAGAGTCAAGATATAATTCAGTATTCATGTAATCTACACTTCATGTTAAACTATTAATGATAGCCACTTTAGTGTTTCAGGAAAATCTTTACAAACACTTTTCATATTTTACAATAACTTTACTAGAAAGTGAAAGTAATATCACGATTTACATCCTTTCAGCTGAGAGATTATTGGCTATTCCCTTTACCCTACTGCTCTAACTGTGAGGCACTAATTAAAACATTATGTTCCTACTTTATTAAAGCACTAACTTCATGACTGCTTTAATTAAAAGATCAGCAGGACTAAAATTCAAAGTAACAGAGTCTGTGTATCAGCACACTACAGCTGTCTGATGGCACTCAAATCAGCTTAAACATATTCCTCCGCTGCTTTTGATGGACTCAAAACAGCCTTTTGACAGTTGAAGATAATTGATGATGCAGCCTGAGCCGAAACAGAGAGGAGTGTAACAGCCATGGTAAAAGTCCAAGTGACATATGACACGGAACAGTTCATCAGCTTTCAGTGCTGATATGTGAGCAGCCTGTTTTCTTGTTTGCACCAGTGATGCGTTAAACTGGATGTACTTGTGAAACGTGGCTGATACGCTGTGACAGAGTGTGAGATTCCCCCCCTGCTTCACTGTCTACATTGGGTCTTTTTCAAGTGTTGGGGGATGATAAGAAAGTGCAGAGATGGTTGGTGTAAGAGAATATAAAAACCACATGGTACTGCTGAGTGGAGGCTTCTTGGTTCATATCAGGCCAAGAGAAAAGTGCTGAATGCGATGTAGCCAACAGTGGCCATCAGTTACATAAGGGGCATATCGCTGTGGGGGATGGCCCGCAGTTAATGACATCAAAGCCGGAGGCCGATAAATTTAAAGAAAATGGCCCATTAAATGACACCACAGTCCTACAACTGACCATAACCCTGAGCAGAGTAAGCACAATTAAAACAACTACTATACATTAATTACATTACATTTCATTTCTGCATTACAGTGAGGTTTTACAGGCCAGTCTCCAGGATAAATGTTCACATCTGTGCATATCATAGGCGATGTTCCATACCGACACTTGTACAAAACGTGTCATATCACGCTCATATGTTAAATGACATGTAGAAGGTGAAATTCTGTGCATTTTAAAAAACTCGGGTAGTATTCTCACGTGATTATGAGTGTGCACGATTCGTAGTTACCAAACATTTTGAAATTGGTAGAGAAGACTGCCTCAGCTGGCAGCTGCAACACAGCTGCAACACAGCTGCAACGGCTGTATCTGAATCCTTTGGGGCAACTCTGACAAAGTTGAGTTCACAGAAGGTGTTTAGAGTGCTTTTTTTTGCCACAAAATGGCTAAGGTTGTTATTTTAGGTGTCTGTTCATCTTGGTTAGGGTTGTCCAAAGTGGGGCCTAACATTTTTTTTTTCGAACCGCGACTTCTCCTTGAACGAGACATGGTAACGAAACAGATCTTATCATTCAACAAAAAGGTCTCTCTCTGGTGGAATCATTTCCATGATGTTGTCAGACAGAATAGGAAATGTAATGGTGGTAACTTTGACAGTCAGACTTGCTCCAAAGGAATACATTGCAGTCGTTGCAGTCGTGTTGCAGCTGCCTGCAGAGGCGATCTGTATGACTCATTCCAAAAATTATATGATTCATTGTTTGGGTGTGTAAACAATTCAGGTGTAAAAACACTGGCATATGCCTTCAATGACATGACTTTCATATCTGGAGTTGGAGGTGATGATGGTGGAGTTGTAGGTGAAAAGGCTCCCAAGCCAGCGGCCATGGATCGAAATTGCGTCTTAACATGTTAACAAGTGTGACACCAATGAATATTCCTGCTCTGTGCGAGACCTCAATGTTTGTGGTGACAAAAAACAAATATTTTTGACAGGACGTTGGGACATCATCTTTTCCCAACCGATTTGAGTGCAAACCTAACCAGTGCAAAGGGACAGCTTTGACACAAGATAAAATGCCAAATTTAATCCAAAGAAGCACAAAATTACAACATAAAGGAATTCAAAGTTTCAACATATCCATCCATGACTTGCAGAAACTTACACGGACTGTGTATCTGTTTGTGCAAGCAATCACAGTGAAGAGAAAAACAACGCTGAACTAGATAAAGCTGTGACCCAATTCAACTTAACCAGCACAAGGCTCACAGCAATACCTCAACATAACTAAATACCTGCTGTGTACTGTGCGCCATATATCCACAATCCTCTTATCCCCAGGGACAAAATAGTTATCATGCGACTTGTGCACCGTGCACCTTGTAAGAGGAAGGCTCTGCAGAGAGCGGACAAGTGGTGCAGCATGCGGGCACAATGGCTCTTATAGAGAGTTAAATCCTCAGTAGCCCTCCTGTGGAGCCAAGTCTGTTCTCAGCCACTCACAGCATCGTCTACCTTTTTTTTTTTTTTTTACGCTTTATATGAAGACTGAGGGCACTTTCCTTTCACCGACGTTACAGAAAGAGGAGCAGACCGGCTGTCTGCACAAGTGTTAAGCATTTCAGTGTCAACCTAATGGAAGATGAGGCGGATGAGGGCAAATACAGTAGAAGTCAGCCAAGGCGGTGGTGAATAAGAGATGGAGGCTTACTATTAACAGTTTTGCTCCTGTCTTCCTTCTTCACTGCTGCGGCCCAGACAACATGTCTGTGGGATGTGCCCATTATGTGAAGAGACGTTTCCCACCTCCATCCCAAGAGAAGCCAGCGGAGGGGCAGGTATCAATAATTCACATGTGAGATGAACACAAGTGCCACTCCTTTCATCCCTGCCTCACACAGGTTTAATGGACACAGCAATAATTCTCCCAAAAGGGAGGCGATTATTTTGAACAAGGAGAGATGGCCAAATGCACTCGTGTAGTCCCAAAAAACACAGGTGTGTATTTTGGGCGAGATCAAGCCTCCGAGGACAGGGGCTGTACAGTGTTGATCCTCCCTGCTCTGTGACAAGATGAAAGAGACAAATAACATCAGTCACACAGCAGCTATCACGGGCACTGTGAAGTGGAAATCGCAGGAAAGAGCTGGGTCCAAAGTAAAAAGCCTGCTTTTTGTTATTTCCTTACATTCTCTTTGAGACGCTGTTAACAGATGCAGACTTTGCCTTTTTGTAAGATCCCTCGCAATCAAAAAGGCACTTGAAAGCCTTGTTTTGATGTTTCATTCAGACATATTTTGTCTTTGATCTGTTTGATAAATTCTACATTGTGAGAGGAAACTGTCACAATCCAAATAATGAGTAGCAAAAAAGGCAAGAAAATTGCGCGTTGAAAGCGGCGGCTTTGAAGAAAGTGTGGGCCTGGTATGTGGAGCGAGCTTCTGATGGCAGCAGCAGGAACCCTCCCGCGCTCAAATAGTGGAATAGTGCGAGCTCTCTTTCTGCATTCACACGCTAACTAGATAATGCCGTCGAAGAAACAGGGGCGCGCTCATAAAAATTCTTCATACAAACAAAATGCCTAATCACAGATTAGATTCTGATTCGAGAGTTTCAAACAGGGCCGTTCATGAATACTTATTGACTCTGAGATGCCAGGGCTGATTGGTAGCATGACTGCAGGGTGGAGGCCGGCATCCGACTCTACTTAATTAACAGGGTAAATAAAACAGGCTTGTGAAAATAGGGGTTAAGATTCTATCAGTGGAATTATTCAGCCATGAGACCACAGGAAGAGGGACCGTCACAAGCTTACGGTGATTTCACCATATAATTAGTCTCAGCTCAGGCCTTCTATACACAGAGATTATTGCCTCAGTGCACACACAGCTCGCTCAACTCACCACCAGAGCAGCCATTCACTTCCCAATACCAGTCAACTAAATGGAAAAAGTAAGTGTGTACAAAGTACTGCAGGGGATGTGTTTGATATTGTGTTTGCCAGCCGCGGTAAGCTCACAGATAAGGTGAGGTGTGTCTGTGTTACTATTTTCCAACCCACACTGACCATCATCGACCTACCTGCAGGTTATGTTTCTAATCATAATTGTATCAAAACGTCAGTGTTGCTAACAGCGCTGGAGGCGAGAGGCTGTAACGCGGGGAAAAGAGGCGAGGTCGCCACATCCTCTGAGCTGGGGACAAGGGGCGGGACCTAACTTCAGGTGTTGATCTATGCTCTTGAGTGCTTTAAAAACCCTGAAGTGTACGGGGGGAGGGGCTGTCTGAGATAAATTGAAAGGCTCTCTCTCCTCAGGTTCCCCACAGTGTGCTGTGCTGGAGAGAAACGGCCTTGTCAGCGGCATAAATCAAGCCCAGCTGTGCTCGGTAGACCCAGGATGCAAAAACCTGCCGAGTGCGATGCAACTGTGGTGCGACTTCTCAAATATCTGCTTCATGCAGCATTGTGACTGAAGAAATTCTCTTTTCTTTTGAAGTTGACAACATCAAGGTTAACGGTCAATTACAGATTACAAAGCAGGTATGCACCTGATTTTTTTGATGCCAACAAAGTGATTGCTCCGCTCCGGTGAAACAGGGACACCTGGGCATTTAATTTTGACAATTCTCCGATATCGGTGTAATTGATATTGATTTCTGCTGGACTCAGACTTGTACCAATGACTCTCCCCTTGTCACATGGATCATGAGCTGCAGCAAAAGTTCAGAGCATTACGACATGGTTCTATGAGAGGAGATGAGTAATGCTGAGGTGATCTGAGATGTAAAGCCGTACCAAACTAAATCTAAAAGAGTCATCCAAACTAATCCTATGGTGGCCCTGACCTCCACTGTTGGGCATGTATGTACTGCGATGTGGACTACTGAATAGAGCTTGAGGGGAAATGTACTTTACTTCATGAATGCAACATTACAAAGATGAGAAAGCAAAAAGGAGAGAATGAAAGAGGCTCAGAGGTTAACCTGAACACAGCTCGGATAAACACACATGATTCTGAGGTCAAACTTGCACAAGTGGGTGGTCATGCACTACCAACAACCACAGTTGCTGATGAAAATCTATCTGACGTGAATCAGGCACAAATGTTTAGCAGGAGGAAATGTGTGGATTTCTCTGGGTTTGAACATTGTTGAAACCATTTAGGATAACACAAATACACAACTCAACAACATAGATAACAAAGGTGAAGTTGGTTTTAGGCATTTACATGCAAAAATGCCTAAAAACACATATGATATCTTTTAAGTATTGAGAACCTTCTCATAGTAAACCTGCCTGCTGTGTGGCCCACCTGGAAGCACATCTCTTTAATAGCACCATGGAGGTGCCAGGAAAAATATGAAAAACAAGTTGTGACATCGTTTATTTTAAAGTTAGCCCTTGAACTGATAACTATCTTTATGTATTTCCTGCTACTGTGTAGGCAGGATGCTGCAGGATATGAACATAGTGGTCCAAAAGTATAACTACAGAGATGACTGCAGTAGCATAAAACTGTATGAGACAATGTGTGACCAGATCATTTTCTCTTACATCTGACTAATGTCTTGTTGCTGTCTGAGCAACCAATGTGACGAATCGATCATGCCATGGATGCTTTTGGGCTTAATTTTTGGAGCTGTGAATCTGTGAACAAGATGACAGGTAAAAAAAGAAATAATAATAAAAAAGAAAGTTGGAGCTGTTGCCTTAAATGTGCCAGTGAGTCAGTGCTTAGTCTGATCACATCATGAAAAATGCCTGGTAGCCAAAAAGGGAGCACAAATCCCTCCCTCAGTGTTAGAAGTTATTAGGGTGCTCGATTACAGTTTACCCCACCAGTCTTTGAGCTGCACAAAAGCACTGTACCTTGCAGACAATTACCATCAATCAGGTAGAAAATGCCCGTCTGACAGGGATCTTTTGGAGGCATCAATCAGAGCTCAACAACAATATAAGTGCCTTTGCGGCCACTGTTGCAGGGGGCTCGTGCTTCAAAGCAGAGCGAATGATTAAGAATGACTGACACAAAATAAGCACTCATTCTCAAAGTCTTAGCAAAAGCAAGCTTTTCTTTCCCTTTTCAGCTGCATTAACAGAGGAGTGAGTTGCAGGCAATACTTGAAATGACTTTCCTTTTGGTTCACTGTGTATTGACACTTGTCTCCAGGGCACCGGCTAGCATTAAAGCTTCTTTAGCAATATTGTTGCTTTATAAAAACACGTCCTGAGGACAGGGGTGGTGCTCTGCGACACACGTATTAATCCCTTACTCTATGAAATGCACACTACTGCTACTGCTTCCAGGTCCCTCATCTCAAAGTCATTGGGTTTTTTTGAATGGATTTTCAGTTAGATGCCTGAAATAAGGTGTAAGGTTAACACAGGTTTCCCCAAATTCCATTTTTTTTCTCTAGAACATAAAAAATGTCAGGAATCATTTTTTAAGCATTGAGGTGTTTTAAAAAAGGCAGTCGTTACCACTAAATCATGCCATGCATGGAGAGTCACCTACACAGGCTGACTTTAGTTGCAAGTTATAGCTGTAACTTCCCAACTTGTTGACTGCAACATTTTAAGTAAAGTGTGTATTGTACACTGTAGGTGGACGCTTAGTGTTGGTGACATTGCGGCTGTGTGACTGTGTTGTAGTTCATTTATAGCCTAATATTAACTTTTTACTTCCCTATTGCATTTACACTTCTAAAGTCATTAAATGATGAGTATTTGTGAAGATAATCTTGCTCAACAAACTATGTATCAACTATGTTTGCTAGTTCATTTTCTGCAAAAATCCAAAATCCATCTGAAAAATCCCACAGCCTTAATGCTGAGGAAACCAGGACGCTGCTAACATCGGGGTTAGCCTACAAAAAATAAGTCATCCCTGCCACGCTCTGTTGTACACTTCTGCACTGCACTATAATAGTAACTATAATAGATACAGTTTGTCATACCAGTTGAATGCTGGACAATCCACTCAACTTGATTTATTTTCTAGTAACAACAACATTTTAGCCTTGATTTTCATAATGCTGATGTGCAACACATGTTGGTATCTGGTCTCACCTCCACAATAAAGGGAGAAGTGCTCAGAGTCACATAATGTCCCCAGGGTTAGAAATATTGTCAACTTGTTATCAATACCTATAATGAAGAAAAAAAACAAAAAAAACTCTGTTTGTCACCAACGCTCTCTCGCTCTATCTCTTGCGCACGCGCACACACACACACACACACACACACACACACACACACACACACACACACACACACACACACACACACACACACACACACACACACACACACACACACACACACACACACACACACACACACACACACACACACACACACACACACACACACACACACACACACACACACACACACACACACACACACACACACACACACACACACACACACACACACCCTACTGTCGAAGGAGCCTCGGTGCAAATGCTGTGTAAACGTGTGCTTTTTCATAGGAATGTGTCTTAATGAAGCAGGCTGAGTGAGAATGTCTTAATTCCCGCCTGTGGAACATGATGCGATTGTGTTGGTAATTGCATTGCGAGGACAGGGAGTCTATCGGCATGGGCCGCTGAGAGGTTTATGTGTGTACTTCCAGAGGATTCCTTTAATCACAACTTGCTCTCCAGGTCTATTCCCCTTCCAGAGATATTCATCTCTTCTCGTGTGCTGAGGTATCCCTCCAGGAATAAAGAGCACACACATGTTCCACAGGAAATTGTCAGAGGAACATAGATGGATTACTCATGCTGCGCTGGCGGATTCTCACTTTGAAAAATGATATCAGCCACAGTCTTCCAGATAAAAATAATCCCGGCGAGCAGTACATGGGATGCAGACGGGTAAAGAGGGTTCCGACCTAATCTCAGCAAACATCTCAGAACTCACTTTATCTCTGGCCTGAGATTTATTTGAGTTTAGTCAGTCAGCAGCAGATTTTTTTTTTTCCACCAAAGCATGTTTTACAATGCCCCCTCCTTTTCCAGAAAAAGGAAAAACTGCTAATATAGCAAATGTAGCCTACAGTTGGGTTGATTGATGATTGAGGATATAGGAGGGAGCATGATGTGAAGCCTTAATGATTTAAAGGATACACCCTGTCTGAATGTGATGCAGTGGGGTGTATGAGGTATGACTATAATGACGGAAAGCAAATTGATCCACTAATCATTTTGATCGTCTCTAAATAGAACAACAAAATTGCTCAATGCCGATGATGATGACCGACGATGTAGTCTGTCCATCAGGGATGCGTCCTTCATCATGCTACATCACCCTGACCACAAGTCTAAGAGGCATCGTGTTGAATTGTTCAACTTAAAATTTCAGTTTGGCTATAAATACATCACAAAGTCTGCTCTGTCTTCCCTGCTCGCTTTTTCTCTCTTCTTATGGTGTGCATGTGGAGACAGAGTGGAGGAGTAGTCATACATTATATAGTCAACAATTCTCAGTGGTCCAGTAAAACCTCAGTGGGCAGAGTCAAAGACCCATCAGTTTTCTGGCTAACTTTAGAACACTGCTGACAACTTGGCGGTGTTGTGCCTACTTTTAGCAAACTTTATAGATCATGTTGGCAGCTGTTTCCAAGTGTTAGTATAATGTATTTGAAAAAGCTAATATGTAGTTGAGCTAAGACTGCAAGGATGATGTAATTTTGTCGGCCGACCCCCAAGTTAGCATAGCCACCGTTCCCTTCAACAAAAAGCTTTGGCACATATTGTAGAATATAAGCTCATGGCAGACACAAGTTTGTTATATTGAAGTCTCATTTATGCTCATTGTTATGACATGTCATTGTTGTTAGATACACATATGGACTTCTGTATCCGTAAGCTTTCAAAAAACATGCAGAAATAGGGACGAAATGAATGCAGATATTTACAGAACAATGGAGCAGAAACTCAAGCTATGTAGCTAAAAGTTCGAGCGAGACACGACCACAGGACAAGAGGCAGAGCTTTTTGGGGAATCTCTATTTTACTTTGCCCACAGGAACAAACAGTCACTTCAGAATAGTTTGGAAGAGATTGGACAGTGGTGAAGGAAAAGTGCAGGTCCGTTCGACTCCGAGTGGCACACTTTAGTGAATGTATTGCTTAACGTTCATGCAAACTTGAACGATGCATAGAAGTATGTGGGCGGTTATTTCAAATGGAGCCGACTGATCTATTTCCGTTTATAAAGAAATGATAAATGAGCCTTACGCATTTGGTTCGGCAAGCTAATCCTCACAAACACACATCACTTTTATCATTTTTTATGCTTAAATGTGATTGTAATCCAACTAATGTTGGATGAGGATGAACACAGTGTTTAGCCTGATCCATCAGACTTTTTGGTCTGGCTTATGGTCCTCTGAGACTGATTACACAAACAGCCCAAGTATGAGTGGTTAGAACGATGGTTCTCAACATTTTTGGGGGGACAGCACCGAACCTATCCATTATCCACGACCCTAACTGCCCCCTTCAAATAAAATGATGGCTAATTGTCTTCCCTCAATATTAATGTTGATTATCATTCTGTGCTACTTCAATTCAAAATAACAGATGTGATTGAACTGGACAGTTGGAACATCATTATCATTAGTTTCGCAGGGAGCAAAAAAGCTGTGTGAATAAAAATTATATTCATGAGTGTTGAACAAATGCAACAATTATAATTCAAACGTTAAACTTTAATTAGGTTTCATATTGATTAAAAACAGCAGTCCATCAGAAATACCAAACAAGAATCTTCGTCTACGGGCAACTATAAAAAAAAGCAAGACATGTATGATATCTAATTTGTCTTAAAATTTGAAGGAAATAAGCTAAGTTGCTTGTAAGGTTTTAGTCTGCTTGTTGACGGAGAGTGCTTGGTTGTTCTCTGTCAGTTTCTTCATTGCAGCTTGCAGAGAAGTTTCAGCTGTAGTGTGCCTGAGGCCATCAAGTCGAAGCATTTGTGGTAGGCTACTTGGACTGAATGTGCAGCCCCTTGCTGAATCCCTGCTCAACGAGGTATTTTCGGTAAGATATGTTCAGAAAGCAAGATGAAGAAGCCCGATTTTCTCCCAGAGAGTCGGGTGAAGCTGGGCATATTTGACCCCCACGATGCCCCAGCCAGAGGGGGAAAGAGTAGCCAAAGATTCATGACTTGAAAAAAAGCTGTTTTAGAATGCTCCAGAGAAAAGTTGCCATGGTGTAAACTCCGCCATATCAACTGGAATCAAGCCAACTGATGGCAGTACTGTGACACACTTTGTCATGTAGCTGTTACAGTCCATTTCTGGATGATAGGTGCCACGTTACTTCACAGGAAGTCAGACTACATTCTTAACTATGGCGATAACAAGGTGTTCACAGTGAATCCACTGGAAGATTAATGTGTTGACATAGTAAATGCAACATTAAATTCCACCTCCTGGCAGGTGGTACAGCCCCCAATGACAAACTTTTGTTAAGCTGATACTGTGACTCATAACATCCCATAACTCTAAACCCTCTTGGACTTCTAAGAACTTCTGAAGATCATAACTGTCTAAACACACAGAATCTTCCAAGTTACATGAACATACAATTACATGGTATTGTAATGTATTACATGTACATATAAAATAAACATGATTCTGCAAATTCATGGCCTAAAAAACTGGAGAACCTCATAATCTTTTCCTCATAAACCTACTATTAGATATGTCTCAGATATTCTGTAAGCAAATGTCTATAATCCACACTTACTGGACCACATTGCACACTGTGAAGATCATGGACTGCTTGTCCATCAATCCAAAATGTATCTGATGATCACAGCATGTCGAACACATCGGGTAGTTCCCCCCTGCTTCGTGCCACAGATATATCAGAATAGTGATTCATTTCATCTCCAGAGAGGTGACTCGGGGAGCTAATGGCCGAGGGTTGGACACACAGCATGACAAAAAAAACAGGAGGAGGCAGAAGAAAAGCCAGCATTATGAAGCCTCGCAGTAAAATATAATGATGCCATGATAAGTCATCTGCGAGGTCCGTTTGGCCTGCAGTATCCGTCATTCACGTTCAAATTAGTCTTCTTGCATATAACTTACCAGGTAAACTATCCTGCCTACCTCCAACATCATGAATGTCAGCCATTACTGACTTGAACAACTTGTATGTTATAATAACATGATTTCACAGCCAATTTGTCAAATATGTCAGCCCTTGAGCTATAAACTACGATCCACTGCGATAATACGGAATATAAAACGTCTGGTTACACTTTCAAAATAAAAGCTTGGCTGTTAGTCACAAACACTACTTGATTAGGTTTAGGCACAAAACGTTACAATAACTAATCAAGCCAGCCATTTACATGACCTCCCTTCCAAAAGAAAACTTAAGCTCTGTCCACTGAGACTCAAACAAACCAATGAGATCATTTCCAGTTCCTAAGCAGCTCTGACTCTGAAACTCTGTTTGGATAAATAAAACATTACATTTGCTATGTGGATGTGTGTGTGTGCTAGCAGGCACCTCTGAACAGTATCTGCTGTTGTCTGCAGCTGCCAGGATCAGCACAGCACTAATCCTCAGCTTGCTCCCGTTTTCCGGCGAGAGGGGACCGCACTCCTGGCTTTTTTGAGCTACAGTCGGGGTGGAGAGGTGTAGGGGTGTAGGCAAATACAAAATGAAAAGCACCAGTCAGCTGTCCATGGCAGCCTTGTCAGGTAGTTTCCTCGAGGCAAAGTAATGGAATAACTCTTTCCGGGCACATAAGCTTTCAGTATTCAGTCCTGGCACGCTGCTAACCTCCACAGAGAGACAGAACTCCACTTCACAAGCAGATGTTCAATTAGAGGCAAATGAGGAAATTAGAGATCTGATGAGAAAAAATGCGAAGTGACATTTAAATGCGATAAACAATGTTTTTAATAACTATAACAGCATGCAGGCTGAAAATGAGAAGACTGAAATAGCAGAGCTGGGCCGTCCATCCATACACATAGTTTAATAACCACCTTTATTAATACACCTGTTTCTATACAGTCCTTATTAATTCCAAGTCTTCATAAAATCAGGCCCTGAGATATCTGACGAGACTCTTATTAAAATCTCCTTGAAACAGAAACAAAGGCATCATGGAAAGATAAGGATATATGCGATAAGGAAATGAATGCAAAGTTTGCCGCCGTGCCCCTTCTACAGCGCTGGTGTATCTCCTGACGTTGATTTCTGGAGTGCGTCTGGTGCAGCAGATGGGCCAATAAATGGAGATCACTCTGCGAGACATCTCTTCATTTACGTGACAGCCATGCTTATTTTCTCTGCCAATGTAGGAGGGACATATAACATACAAGTGGGACAGTTTACCAGTGGGTCATGACTACAGATGGAATCCAGCCAATCCAGCCACAGCAAGCGTCGCTCTCTCTACAGACTAATGGACTGATCAACATCCAGGCCACATGCATATGCCCTCCCGTGCCTTCTCACTTTAACTCAGGAGCCACTCAGAAATTTGTCATGTTAAGCTCGCAGCTTCAGCTCAGACTAAGGGACACCACTTAAAGCTATAAACACACCTAGAATATGATTACCAAACGGCTCCGGGCACGACGTGAGACAGAGAAGATGCTGTAATAGTGATTTCTCATGCTCAATGATTCATGAGCTACTCTCGCACTTTAATGGGTGTGTCGATATTTGGCAAAAGGAAAAAGCAGATGTAAAGAGGCCTGAAAGTGTACATTTGAGCTCAATTTGTGATAAGTGATAAAAAAAAGAAATATGGGATTGAGCAGGGGCTGACATTTGGGGCAATTTCCCAACGGCGTTTTGATCTCTAAATGGCATAGACGTTGAAAACAACTGGCCCATTAGTGTGTCAAGCTGCTCTGATGTGGCCGCTCTGAGATTTGATGGCGTTTTTCTATATAATAAAGGTAAAAGTAATTCGGACACGTTACACACGGAACTACTGTGCAACGAGCTGCACAGCTGAAAGACACATGGGTGTTTTTATGTAAAGCTAGGCTAGGTCTTGAATGTTGTAAAAAAAATCTCTTCCCCACATCATTCAACAAATCAAATACTCTGACAAAAAAAGGGGAAAAGATCCAGTGTCTGTCGCAGGCTTCTAATAAAGCTGATCTAATTCATTCCACCAGTTTGGTTCAGCAGCCTACTCAGTAACATTAGCACGAAGCAGACACCTACAACAGTTAGTAGAATCCGCCTCACCATTAAGGCTTTTTTCGACTGAGGTAAGCTGGGATGGTTATTTTGTTTTTGTTAATATGATTGTGAAATTTAATAGGGCTGATTATTTATGTATGAATTAGAAAAAAAAAACCCAAAAAACAAAGCTAAAAACGCTGGCTGAACTTGTTGCTAAATCACATCTCATGCTTGGCCAGTAAGAGCTACGGGGCAGTTGGTGTAATCATGTAGTGTTTTATTGTTTTTCAGATGTGTGGCTGTGGAGGGAGCGCTGAAATGAGGGGTTGGGATATTTTCAGATGGAGCCTGTAAAATTCGTATTCTTGGTTTCTCTAATCTAACCGAATAAAGCTTTTTTAATTTTTCATGGAATGACAAGAAAAAACAAGCGTTTTTCAAGTCTGAGGTCGACTGTATCTAACAGATTTTGAAATACTAGGAACTTTTATTACATTTGCCATATTGTCTTGAAAGTATTCATTATTGTAGAATTTTTAGTGAAATTTGACAAATACAAATACAGCTAGCATAGATACAAAAGGTTAATACATTAATACGACCATCATGTCATTTCATGTTTCATAGAATGGTAGAATTATTCTAAGAATCAGTCTTTGCCTGTAATATTTATCTCTTGCACTTAGTCCATTATTCAAATCTCAGAGTCAGCTGGTTAGCCTTGCTTCCAGTTTTAGAGTGAAAAAACAAAGCAAAAACAAATGCAGAGTGCTGGATGAAGACAGACACCTTTCATTGCTAATGGTTCAGTATATGACCAACGCTGCGTGGGCTTGTTGGGAAAATGTCTTGTAACAATGTTTCGAGGCTCCAGGGCTGACTTTAATGTAATGACTTGATTTTAATTTGAATTTAAACTTATCCTGAACATAAAACATTTCACGCCCCATCCACAGCCACCAGTCTGGCCAGCGATGCCAGATATTAGTGCCATCTGGCCAAATGACACCAGTGTAAACATTCCTCGTATAAAGCTTGCTCTTTGTATTGTTCTCTTTAACCCGTGGCTGTCCCAACTGATTGCCTATATAAGCAGCGACTTACCCGCAGTTTGTGATAAAGATGCAGCTTGTTTGTACTGACGTGCCATGAATGCACTTACTGGATAAAGCTCTGTTGATTTAGATGGTTTAAACCACTGACGAGGGAGTGTTTTCCAACAAGATTAGTGTTTCTGTCTTATCATGTCACAACCAAACCGACCAACGAAGGCTATTTTTGATCAGTAGCCATGCAGGGCACTAAGTGGATGGTTGCTGTGAGATTTTTTGGCAGCAATGTAGAATATTTTTTCACAGTAAATGCATTAACACCAAACTTGTGTGAAATTAGTGTTATTGCGGAACTATGCAACTATAAAATGTTCACACCTCCCCATCTTTTTTTGTAAATTCAGTAAGGATTATACACAACAACCACATAGAGGTAGCGGCGAGTTGCAGTTTAGAAACAAAAGTAACAAAACAGTAGTTTAAGATCTGTGAATTTCCACAGTTTTTACCTAACCTCTGTAAAAATCCCAAATATTTTATGCATGGCAGTGCAAAGATGTTGTGTTGTCACTCGGAATATAGAAATGTTTCTGACAGCTTTAATAAGACCAGTCATGATACATGAATTGGAAAATTGCTGATATGTGGGACACGTTACACACTTCTGTCTTCTGCATCCCCCTCTTCCTGGTACCATCCCTTTGTGTTTGTGTCTATGTGCAGTGGGACTGTGCATCGGCAGTTGTTTGAAACCACTAATCTTGGGTAAGAAAGAGCTGATAAAACTTTGAACAGGTGTTACCTTGGCAACAAGCCTCCTATACTCACCTTGTTCAAAGATGTCACTCAAATGGTTACACTCCCAGCCACACAACAACTGCTCACAGCTCACACTGGTGCACCTTTTTACAGATTTTTAGATTCCAGTATGTGTGTAATGTACCTATTGGAAGCATCTGACTTGAAATCACTAGAAAAAGGATGTGAGGATGTGATTCACTGAAAATACTCTCAGCTCGTGTAAATCACCTACTAAAGAACATAAAAAAACCCTGAAGATCCACAGCTCTTGTCTGTAGATTAAATAAGGTGCCAAATAAACAATTACAGTACCTTACAGAACCATCTACACCATTTCAGGCCGTATAGAGCCATCCCATAACAATTTCTTCCCTCATTCAAGTCAGGGCAGATTGTTTCTGGAAGCAGAGACACCTCAGTGCACTACTGATCTACAGTTATTTTAAGGTAAAACAGAAAGAAGATTTTAATTTCAGAACTTAAAAAAAGAGAACATTTGTGGAATCTGAAAAATTGAGTTTCTGAATGTCACAAATGCTAACATTGTTAGTTGGTTCTCTCCAGAGCTCAGAATATGATTTAATATTGACTTTTGAAATCCTTTAATAAATGTCATTAAAGTGCTTCTTAGCAACTATTTTTCATTAGACGAGGTATTTAGAATTTTAAATGAATCAATCAACACACAAAACATTTTTTGATATATTGTGTGTCTGTTTTGTGCACTTCCGAACACAACAGGAGCTCGACTAGCATTTTGACTGGCCAGCAGTTTGCCAGGTGGACTTTGTTCTTGGAGAGCCATCGCCCCTCAGCAATTATAATACAAATAAAGGACCACATTCTGCTTCCGCGGGAAATCTATCAGCAGAGTCGGTATTCTCCCCAGCCTAAATACCTATTCTGAGAGGTATGATGCATAATCTAGAATAAAAATCATACAGTGAAATGATAGAACAGAACATTTTGCATAAAATATTTGCATCCCATTGTTATCCCTCAAACCTATTTAAAATGTATGACCTTTTGGACCACGCTTACTAAAAGGAATTGCCATGGATACCTGAGGCATGCTGAACTTCCAGCTGTCACTCAGCTAGCAGGAGGATAAGGGAACAGAGTGTGAATGCTAAAGAGCAAAAAGGCTTAAGTATTATTATCCTCCATCTTTTGCAGTGTGGACCAAAAGACTCAACAAGGCAACGTGTGTTAGTGCAGCAGCTGAACGCCTGAAAACAAAAAGTAAGGGGATCTGTCCCAGCCACACCCAAAGCACCTAAATGCCTCCCCCCAGGGGTAAACACCCTTTTTCAAAAGATCCAGCACAAATATTTGCATGACTGCCACAGCTGATGGAGATGAATACTCAAGCTCTTGAAAAGGTGGTGTTTAATGCAGGGGGGGAGCAACCTCAGGGCGTCAGCACATCCTGTGGCAGCTCATGAGAGGACAGCTGATTGAGAGTGTCTGCTATGGGCGGCCTAACAAACTTGATTTCTTCCTGCTAGTGACATATTGAAATGGCGTGTTTTCTAAAGGCTGCTGCCCACACCTGACACGGCCCACTTACACACTCATCAGCAAGACCTGCTCTGCTCTGCTCTGCGCTCTCAGCTGCTTTGTTCCAGCTGATGTCATCTAAACCTCGTCCCTGCAGGGTTGTCTGGGGTAGATAAGACACCCCTCCCCGACAACACCCCCCTCCACTGGTCCTCTGCAGGAAAAAAAAAAAGGGGGAGCTGCTGCTATGAAGATGGATTACCCAGCCAGTGACACTGGTTCCCTTTCCGCCGAAGCCACGGTGGAGTGCTAACGCAATTAAGGCAATTAATCTTCAACAAAAGGGGTTCACAGCTGCCTCTTATGAATTTGCACCTTTCTGTACAGGTGCATAACTAAGAAGACCTTCTCAGACATGCATACACAGGCCACTAACACAATTCTTTTTATCTGGGCTTCATCTACAGAAAAACATCAACAAAGTTAACAAGCAAGAAATGCAGTACTTGTGCTTATCACTCAGCCAAGTGTGTGAAATCAGGATGTTGTTTGTCCCATCATTTGCAGTTCACTCATTCGCATCAGTGGCCTGCTTTTACTGAAGTCTTGAGATTTTCAAAACAAGCAGCAAGGTAAGAGTGAATACTGTCATCGACCTACAGGCAGGACGGCTATTATTGGGCAGCCATTTCAAAGAAGACTGTTCTAATGATTACAACAACAGATGCTAAGCATTTTAACTGCGCAGCACACAACACAGGGGTGTATGTGTGTATGTCACAGATGAGAGAGAAGGGAGATAATAGGAAAGAGAGTAAGTGGGAGCTATAATCAGCACATTTAAAGGCACTGCCATGTGTTTTCAAGCTCTGTAAACGGCTACCGCACTGCTGTAGCTGGCAACACAGTCCGTCATCATAGTAAAACATTTCCTTTTAATGTAATACAGCTGGGACTGCTGAATTTTAATTTCAAATCTGCGCTACTTTCTTATTCATTTTGCTGCAGCGGCACAGGTGGTCTGAACTAAATATCATTTATTTAGTGCCACTAAAAGCATTAAGACAAATTTCTGAACATCAGTCAGACTTTTAAAACTACAACAACAAAGACAGTGCTAGAAAAATCCTTTTTCGAATTGGTCATGCAGCAAGATTTTCTGGGGGAAATCAAACCAGCAACCTTTACGATTGCTGCTCCTGAACTATAGCGGGACTGGCTAGAGAAGTCGTGATAAGTGTTAATGCTTGACTTTTTTTTTTTTCCAATTTGGCGGTTAATACTCCACCATAATCTGGATTAATCTGTCCTTCTGTCCTCTTACAATTGGTGCAGAACACTTTGTCTTTTCTGTTCACTTTTTCATGCCCTGATGGATGGAGTTGAGAATATAATTTGTATGTGAGTCAAAAAAACGCAAGAAGAACTTGACACGGTCACAATCGAAGAGCAGATGCTGGTTGCTCAGTCCCTTAGGAAAACTATGGTTTTGCTGGTGAATCTGCTGAAAAGATTAACTTCTTCTGCCACTATGATCTGAAACATCTTTAGCATTTTGGCTGTTGTATCTTTCATTTCTTGAGGAGCAGGATCTTAACCCTTTTGTGTGGTCAGTACTTGTTGCACCTCGCATTGGGTTTTTAATTTCTATTTTTAAATAAAACTGGCCTGGGGATGTCTGCTTCACATTTGACATTTCGGCCCTGTGCTAACTGCTGTCAAGTCAGTGTCCATGTACATTTTTTCAAGCAGAAATCAATGGCAATGGCAATGTTTAAGTTGTCTTAGTAACATATGTCATAGGTCACACATTATAATGTTATTTAGTATACTTTAAATTAATTTATACATTTATTTTGCTTATTTCCCACCAGACATTTTGGCAGTAAATATTTTCATCTGCCGGCAAAAAGCCTGTATATACCAGCTGATGTTAACCCTGGTCATGACTTCTCTTCAAAAAAGTTTCGGCAGCCTTCTCGCCACCTCCAGACATGAAAGTCAGCTCACCAAAACTATGTAATGTATTGTAGACATGTCAATATGGTTTGTATGGCATCTATGAATCTGAACTCTTCCATGGTTTGCAGAACCAAACTTTTTTTTTTTTTTCTGGCGACTGGGCTGATTTATAATAAAGAACAAGTCCAGTGATGGACAGGTACATGCAGTGACAGAATTCCAGCAAAACAAAGGACCATAAAGCACCTGTTTAACATTGGGACAGGCACTGCCTTTTCATTTTTCACTTGAAGAGGATGTCACACCAAAGACTGATGTGAAATCAAATTCAAAAGGTGTTTTGAATGCACAGACTAGATTAGTCCATGCATTCAAAACACCAGGATCAAAATGGACCAGGTACCGTGAGGTTGAAATGGTGATGGAAGTGGTGCAGGGCGAGTGAAGGGCACCAGCAGCGAAACCACTATGCAAATCTGCCGCCACTTTGTTTGACAAGCAACAACACCGCTTTGTATATATGCAAAGCCTGGCAAGACACTGTGCACACAGCCCTGCTGTCAGAGCCGAGTCATGCTAGAATGGTGACATCCAACGGATGACCCCTGTCTACAATGAGGCTACTGGGCCAGACTTCAGGCTTCATCCAGGCAGACACACATAAACACTGGCTTAAGTTATCACACACAAGCACACATCACATCTCAGGGGTCAAACGTGGCAGAACACTGAGATCGCCCTCTGTTCCCCAGACACTTGGAATCCAGTCCGAAGTTGAATAATTTGACTCCAGGAGCCTGTATCATCCCTGCTGAGGTGAAAAGTACTTGATTAGCACTTTGAATTTACTCAGCAGGCGGTCTGTTTGGCCACCTCTAAAGATCTGGAGATAAAACACGACAAACCCCATTAACCCATACTCAGTTAGGCTTCATGCTGCTTTTTCTCTTAGCTGGTCTGTGAGTGTTCTCACTACCCCTGAGGATGCATCATCACATCTCCATGGACACAGAGAAATGCAACATGCCACGACGACAGGAGCCTTTTGATGGGCCTTGATTCAGTACTTTTGAATTTAGAATAAAATCATAATTTCCAAATTCCCAATTCCAAAAAGAGTAAAAACTGGCTGCAATGATAAACACGTTTTTAACCTATTTTCAATTTAATACTGTAAAGAAATAAAATAGTTTGTATTTGTTTTAAATATTATTATAGCTTCTATTTGTTTTATATATTATTTATTATTATTATTATATTTATGTGATGCCTGCAACACTCCAGAGAAAGAACCATAGTTTCACACCTTTATTTTGGAATTTTACATTGTAAACGTTTATTTTAGTATTCTTAGAATTCTTAGTCGTTCTGCACCCACGAACCACAGCAAAGTCCTTGTATGTGTGAACTTACTTGGCAATAAAAAGAATTCTGATTCTGATTCAGAACAATTTTTAATTGCATTAATAATGGATAATCTGCCATTTTACATGAGAATGTCACTGTTTTTTTTGTTTTTTTTAATGGGGTAGAGAGGTGACAGAAAAGGAAAGTTTCCTTGCTGGACTCCAAGTTAAACACCTGGTTGCTGCTGCTACATTGATAGGATTGTTAATGCCCAGACCACAAAGGCACCGATTATACAGGACAATTTTGATTCATCAATGTGACAATGACCAAATGAGCACAACTGTTTTGCAACACACTTAGCTTGCCTTCACCCATGACAGCAGACATAACCTTAACGTACCATAACGTTACTGGAGCTTGTTCTAGCAGAGATTCAGGTGAAATCAAGGAGGCTGTATGCTAGGTGTGTGTCATGTCAGAGTCGGAGCAGACCTTCAGTCCAGAGGAGCTCATTAGTATGCAGATATGTTAATCATCCTCACCTCAAACCTCTTCTCGCCAGAATGGTGACACAACGTTGAAACCAAAAACCAGTGACACTGAACGAAATACTGACAGGGTAAAAACAATGTCACAAAAAAAGACTGGCCTAAAGAAAAGAATCTGAGGATTGTCTCTAAAGAAGTCATCAGAATACTGAATCAAACCAACCATCAAACCCAGTTTGTGAATATTTAGTAGTTATTATTACACGTGTACTATGATTTGCAATGTAATTTGCTAACAACACAGGGTTGATTCATTTGAATCAAAGCTGCAGAAACATGTAAATGAATATATGATGTGAAGGACTGAATTATATGTTTTAAAAGTGAGCGTCTTGGGTTTGATTGCTGTCTGCGGCTATATTCCTCTGAATTTATAATTACTGGAAGCCTTTGTGTGACTGATGCAAATTTACATTTACATTATAGCTGCACATTTCAAACAAACTACATTTTATATTATCACAACAGCTCAAGCCACCACTGTGGATTTAAGGAAACAGTGGAAAAAACAATATTTTTCTCCTTCTTTCTCTTTAAATCGTCTAATGCACTAATGAAAGAAACAAAACGTAACAAATAGGTAACATTTGATGATCAGATTTTTGATCACACAGTTTGATCTCATAAACAGTATGGGGCAAGTTGCACTACAGTATTTAGCAACAAGAAATTATTAGTGCTCAGCAGGGTAGAACGGTGAGAAATATCTGCAAAGTCTCCTCGCAAAATATTGGATCAATCAGAAGACTGTCATTGAAAAACACATCAAAATACTAATAAAACAAAAAATTCTCCAGCTGTGACAGACAGTGCATTTACATGACACTCAAGAAAACCGAATTACTGGGTTAGTCCGACTATGATCGGATTTTTAAGATTCATGTATACACCTTAGTCTGACTAAAATCGGACTGGATCGGATTTCTCATAGTCGGATTAACACACCTAGATTATTCGATTGATAGTCGCATTACTCCTGCATGTATACATTATATCAGATTGGACTCAGATTTTGCGTTCTGCGCAGGCTCGAGATTTTTTTCCCGGGGCCGTGAGCCGGAAGTAGAAGGACGGCAACATCTAGTTTGTGTAATTATCATGTACACCATATACGAAATGTACAAAGATGTAGCTTTGTCTTACTCTTTGTACACCATCTTTCTGGTGAGGCAGAGTTTGTTGTTGCTGGTGACGTATAGAGGTCAGCCGGAGGTGGCTCTATTACCACTAGCTGAAATGGGTACAGTGCCACCTATCGTACCGGGGTATGACATGCTTCGGCCAATAATTCGATTTTCTCACCGGCATGTATACTCGGGACAATTGCAGTTGTCTGATTGAGTAGCATAGTCGAACTATGGCTGTAATCCAACTAAGCTGTGCATGTAAACGTACTGAGTATCACCCGGTAATGTTTTCACCTAGTGAGTCCCTGTGAGTGCGTCACCCATTATAGTAGGACCCAACACAAAAGCAGTTTTGAATGCTTTGGCAAGTGTTAATACAGCGTGTGTGCCTGTCTGTTGACAGATCACAATTGAGCAAAATGAGGTTAGGGAACTTTCCAGGTGTGTAGCTGCGATCAAAATGAGGACTGAGTTTGAAGTTGGATGTGGTTGGAACGTTGACATGTTGACAGGCCAGTGTGATCCCATTACAAGATGGTTTCTGTTTTTAAGTTTTGTTTATGTTTGGAACTTTCAGTGGAACTTTTTTCGCTGCCAAAATACTTGCATCAGTGCCAATAAAACTTTTTACAAATATTTCCATGCCAACGTTTTTCTCTTTTCAGTTCAGATTTTGTTTTTCAGTGCCAAAATTCCATCTTACTCTTCTGGCCATGTACTTTGATGAGTGCATGATATTTCAGAGAATGATGATGACACACCGTATGAACCAGGTAGGCCGGTTTAAGTATTTGATCCACAAGCTTAAAGCTGACTCACATGTACAGTTTACTGCACAGTTTGCATCACCATGCAACAGGATTTTAAACCACTTTAAAGGTGCACGATGTAGTTTTGGAAGAGAAATTTGAATCAGAAGGGAAAGATCTTCATTTGTTGAATAAACTGAATACACAAACTGACCTTAAAGGACAACACAGTTTGATACTGTTCTACTTTGTTTATAAGTGACAGACCCTTCCACCTTTCAAGTTTCAAACAGTGTTCTGAGGACATTATTTTCCCTGAGAGCCACCTATTATTACCTCATTAATACTATAAATATTGAAATTCTGAGTTTGAATTTCTTCCGCAGAACTACATAGTGCCCCTCTAATGTTACCATGGCTTCATAATTCTATCTGAAGAAAGACAAAATTCACATTACAAAGTAAGTCAGGATTGTGTGTTTACAATCTTGCTGGACGACGCCCTACATATTTTTTTCGCTTTTGGACCCCTGCTGGGTTGCTAGACCTGACCAATTCAAATGACCGCACACAGATGAAGCGAAAAGCTTTGAGGTTGCCTCCGGCCTGTTGTTGGCCCGATCTATTAATGATTTATGATATATCTCGCAGTGAACATAATATTTGATCTAGAATAATTAATTGAAATGCCAGTGATCATGTAGATTTCAACCTGTTTGAGATACCGGCTTAAAAATAAGCGTATCCTCCTTCTAAATGTGTCGATGCTCATAATTTCTCTCAGTGAAGGGAGGATTCGAAATCATTTGATGATATTTGTTGACTTGTTTCCATATCATATTTGTCTCTTGCCCAATATTGCAACCGGCATCACACTGGAGATGACTTAAAGTGAATGTTATGTATTTAAATGTGAACAAGCAGCAAGTTTTGTTCAGCACAAGATGTGTCTGTGTAAACACACATGAACAGGAGGCATCCAGGAGTCCGTACCTGGCTAAAAATAACAAGAAGTCATGCAGAGAGAAGTCCTGCCGTCCTCACAGTGGCATGAGAGAAGAAAAAAATAGTGTGAATGTTGTTTTACCTGTTACTTTCTTGGAGTGGTTCGCTGCCCTTCCGCCATGACACCACGCCCCAAGGAGACATCTTGGGCTTGCACTCGATGAGCGCGTCTCCTCCCACCTTCACCAGCGTTTGGCTCCTCAGTTGGCTGTGAGAGAAATCTGGGGCAACAGCTGAGACAAGAGCAGCATGTTAAAACTGCTGTTTGTAAAAGCCTCACATCGCTTCTCCTCCAAATGATCTCTGATTATTTATCTGATACTACGTCTCATCATGGTTTCCACCATTTTCTAAAATGAGCTTATAAATTAACTCCTTGATTTCCATAGATAATTCACGCTAAGACACTAGATTACCCTCTTAACAATCTGAATAATTAGTAATCAAAGAGGTCTCAAAAGTAACAGCCATAATTAATGTTGTGGAGTTGAAGAGATGGATGTCAATCAACAGAGACAGAAAAACAACAAGATCATTCTCTGGAGATCTCCAGATCACAAACTCTGTTTCCTCAAAATAATGATAATTAATTTGGGCTCGCACAAAGCAATGACAACCGATGGATGACTAAACACTCATGTACACAGTGAGCCGACACACTTATATGCATATTTACTATAACAGCAAGGTACAAAGCAATTTGTTTACCCTGTGTCAGGCCTTGATTGAATAGAAATGTGATGCAACAATCAATATGTTCTCATTCATCTTACATGCAATAGCTCCTGTTAGTGATGCCAGTTACAGTTAATTTTGCTTTCTATATGTCACTAGGTGGTAACTAACTAATTAAAATAAAAGATTATGTAGAAAATACAAGAGACACTTTCCCTTTAACCCTGCACATAACTGACTCAATGAGCAGCTGCACACGGCTCCACTTTTTACCTGAGACAGCTCCAGTGAAGCTGCTAACAGACGTGTGTCTGTGTGTAGATTAACCTATAGACCAACATATGTAACAAGTCATAAATATTCTCACCGGATGACATCTCTAGTTCCTCCAGTGATTTAAGTCTTATGTAGGCTCAGCTGCTATATCTCATTATCTCAGGAAGGCAAAGTTTGTTGTTTATGTTGTGAGAACGGTTTGACTGGGCCAACAAGATATTCGTAGAGGGAGAAGAGGAAGGAGCAGAAGCAGGCAAAGAGGACGAAGAAGAAGAAGGAGAAGAAGAAGGAGAAGAAGAAGAAGGAGAAGAAGAAGGAGAAGAAGAAGAAGAAGAAGAAGAAGAAGAAGAAGAAGAAGAAGAAATTACATAATTAATTGCTGTTTAGCCTGTTTTTGGTCAGGTAAAATGCTCTTTAAATATGTAAGATCTCTAATTGTTATTGTTATTATTTTTTAATCTGAGCATGGCGAGCCCAGTGACACAAAAAGTCAGTTAATTAACGGAAATTGGGCTCTTAGTAACGTGGAAGCCCTGAGAGACAAGAGAAGAAAAAAAACAAAAACAAAACCTAACTATTAGAATAAAAGAAGAAGTGATGATAAACCCAGGAGCAAAAACATTTTAGATCAGACAAAAATGTATTATGACTAGATTTTTTTTTTTTTGTCTCTCAGGGCCATATTATCAGGGCCCGCTTTTGGCCTGTGGTACTCCATTAAGATCCAGTTTTGTCCCCCTAAGGGAAAATGTTTGGGTACCCCTGATTCTTGGCATCTGTAGACCACTTTAAAAACACATTATTTGCCCGTTTCAGATCGTGTGCAGCTCTCCAATACTGTCACATCCTTTATACTTAAATTTCCACCTCGCGTTTGACCAGTCCACTTGGCTGTGCTGAGCCAGATTTTTTATCAGCGACATGATCAGGATGAGACATGTTGGAGGATGAATAGTGAATGAGAGCCGCTGCCAGCCCAGAGAGGAGAGTGACAGGCTTGACAGGGCAGATGGGCGAGGCTGGTGAACAGAGCAGCTCTGGCATACATCACTGTCAGCTGGACGCATTCAACTTATAATTAATGCCTTTCAATTAGTGGCCAATAAGAGTGAGGCCGGAGGTCATCTGGCGCTATTTAGCAGAGAAAAAAGACGGGGCAAACTTGAGAACAAATATGGCTTAATGTATGCTTGCGCACACGTCTCTATGCCAACTACTGTATGGGCACGCACGCACGCACGCACGCACGCACGCACGCACGCACGCACGCACGCACGCACGCACACACGCACACACACACACACACACACACACACACACACACACACAGCTTACCTATAACTCGGAGCTCTGCATTGGAGTAGACCTCGCCGTGCTTGTTACCAGCCACACACTGGTACATTCCTGTGTCGGTAAGGGTCAAGCGACTGATTGACAATGCTCCATTGCCGACCTGTATGCGCTCCTGTGGACGTAGAGATACATGCCTTTAATATGCCTTATTCCCAGAGCTCATCTACATGAATACAGCCAGCCAGTGGGCTAGTGAATTATGGTCTGGAAGTGACAGACGTGGCAATAAATCTAGGTTTTCATCACTAATGGAGGGAAAGGCTTGGGTGGATGGAGGCAGGCTAGCAGAAAATGACCCTAATCAATCTGCATGTTTATGAGAATGAAATAAAAAACCCTGCCCTATTTATATCTGCGACCGCACCACAGGGCCTGTTTCCCCTTCAGCAGGAGGAGGGGATAAGAGGGGAAGGAATATCGGACCATCTGAGGTATAATGCATTGGGAAAATTGCTTTTCTGATAGGTATGCCACATACATACTGAGTGCTGTTTACATGGTCAAGCTGCACCTCCTCTTCATCTGTTTGGACTATCGTTTTCACATTCCCGCAGGAGAGACCTCTCTCGCCACTGAGCCGTCAAATTAAGATCTACTTAAGGTTGGCTGGGCCTGATGAACTAAAAACTCAGTTGGATCAGTGCATCTGTTGGACATTTAATCCTCAATATATCTCTCTGAACTCGAGCTCTCACTCAACTCCTTCGCTACAGTGTTAAATCCTTGAGCAGTTTTCATACATATCTATGCAGCCGTGTCAGATTCTGCCTCCTCGTGCCCTTCATCTCCTGTGTTTTCTTCGGGCTCAACCATAATGTCATTAGAGCCCATTTCCATAGGGGTGTCTGAAGCGGCCTGAACTCCAGTCGCGGGGGATTAAGGTACTGTCACATGAAAAGAGAGCCTGTCCTCACTGAAAGATCACAAACTAATCCTGTGTTTGAGCAGGTTGTGCCTGAATTTCCATAACGCTCCGTGGCTCTCTGGATGTGCAGGGGCGAATATCCCTGCTGGCAAGGGAGGCGATTGGTGGCGTATATCAGTCTGTGTATGGAAAGCACTCGCGTTTACGGCTGCTATTAATTAAGCATGACGTTCCACTCAAATCAGCAGTTTTTCGTGCCGGGACCTGGGGGGACCATCTGCACGCCTTATGCTGAAGGAAAATGATTGGCAATGTCATTTGCCAACAACACTGGGTTGATTCGTTTGATATAAAGCTGCAGAAACATATTAATGAATATATGGAACGAAGGAGTGACTTTTCAAGTTTAAAAAGTGAGCTTCTTGGGTTTGATGGCTGTCTACAGCTATGTTCCCTCGAATTTTTAATTACTAGAAGCCTTTGTGAGATGCGTATTTACATTTACATTACAGCTGTGCATCTTAAACAAGCTACATTTTATACGATAACAGCTTAAGCCACCGCTGTGTGTATAAGTAAAAAGGTAAAAATCAACCCTTTTCCTTCTTTTTCCTCTTCAAATGCAATAATGTATAAAACAAAAAGCGGCAATTAAGTAAAGTAAAACTCATTTTGAACTGACAAGTTTGATCTCACAGACAAAAAAATGCACTACAGAGTTGAACACCAAGAAACGATAAATGCTCCCCTGGGTAGGATTCAGGGCTGCAACACATGGTAAAAAACTCATATTACATTCATTTTGACAGATATTGCGATATGATTCACCATTTTACATCTGATTTGTAGACCAGGACATGTTTGCCACACCACAGTAATTCATCATAATGCTGTTTTGTCAAACATTCTGCCTTCATCTAAAAATTGTAAGTTTTTCAATATGGACACTGGGCCTGACCCAACACGATCTCACTTCAAACTTGTCAAATACAGCAGCTTAGTCATTGGCCCTAAGCTTCAAACTATGACACTTGAAGCAACCCTCTGGTGTCAGTCAAGCACACAATGATAAATACACAGCAACATTCGATTACACTTTCAAAGAAAAAGCTGACAAATTGACAAGCATTTAAAATAATATCACATATTCTGACTTTTGGACTGTTAGCAACATTGTGAAACTTGCTTTGGTTAGGTTTAGGCACAGATACTACTTGGTCAGGTTTAGGAAAAGATCATACTTAAAATAACATTATTCGGTCATGTCACTAGCTCTATGTAATTTACCTACATTAACTTAAAAACTTAAAAACACGTCAATCTTGACTTGGTCAGACACAGGACTTAAATCCCCTAAACAGCTTGCTGTGTATGACCAATCCAACCACCCCTTGGTTTAGACTTTCTTGCAATTTAAATTACGGCACTAGAGAGGCACCTCTTCGTTCAAGGTTTATTTCACCCACCCACAGGGTTAGACAACACAATGTATGTTGTCCCTTTATGCTATACAAGAACGACATATGGTAAAGTGTTAAGAATGAGTTCAGAAGTTGCTCAGCCTGAGAAAAGAAGCTGCTCTCTAGTCTGGTGGTACGGCAGCTGATGCGTCTAGGACTGTGAAGAAAATCTGCCACGTCAACTCATTGGCGTTGGATCAATCTACTGTACATGCCTGAGTGAGTACCAAAGAGCTTCTCAAGCTTAACACTGGCTTCAAACAAAAGCTTTAAGCTCAGCCAGCTTGCACCACTTGAGCAAAAATATCTTTCCTGTCCTAATCGGGATGAAGTGGACTGCATTAGATCACACATTCCTGAAAGTTAAAGGCTTTGAGTCCTAAGAGGAATGACCTCAATTAAAGTACCATATTCTTTGCCATCTGCATGGTGGTCCCGCTCTAAACAGACTAAAGCTTGTTTCACGGTGGAGTTTCCCTTTAATTGCAGAGCCACTTAATCCTGCAGCCATTGTCAATAAAGCAGCTGAGAGTGAAGTCCTTCTGATGAAAAACAGCCACAAGAAAAGATGCATTCTAATACAGCATTTTGAAATAGAATGGTATGACGAAGCATCCCCAAAGTCTCACAGTGTGAAACCGTCCTGCTGGTGGAACACGGAACCAGTTTGAGGGGTACTATTATTAGAGTGAAACACTAGAAATAGTTGGGGTTCTTAAATATTTTAAATGACTGACATTGAATAATTGAATGCACATATACTCAGCTATATATATCATGACCCCTTACTGATCTACTGTACTGTATAGTACATTTTTTCCACCAGATATAACACGTAGTTTTGTTATGTTTACATATTGATGGCTCTGTTTCAGCTGCTCAAAGTTAGAAGCCTGTCAGCAGAAACATTTTCCAGTGAACTCTGCAGTCACAAAGGTCTCAATTGATTCACTGTAATAAATAACAACAAATGGTGCATCCTCTCCCCACTGCTCCTTACATCATTGACCTTTCCCTCTTCCACTCATTAAGCCACTGTGGTTAATGATGGCATTCCAAACAATGTAACACCTGTGCTGATTAATCCATTCACCCATGCATTCGGAATATATCCATTTATTATGTCTATGTTGAGGAGATATGCAGAAAATCCACAGCCAGTGTAACCTTTAATCATGCATTCATTGATTTGATTCCAGTAGGCTGAGTTTGGCGAGGTGCAGCTGTATCTTCACCCATTGCTAAGGATAATTTCAACAATGGTTGTTTTTCATTTGAATGCATATAGTTCAGAATAAACTGAGAAAGAAGAAGTAGAAGAAGGAGTAAGGTCACATTAACAACAGAAAATAAAACTACACATTGCTGTTACAAAGCCTCTAATACTGACTATTTTTAAGAAACAACCTATTAGGAGAAACAAACATGTGGTTTGTTTAACACATAAAAACAGATGGGCTGTCTTGTTTTCTAACAAACAAACACAAGAGTGCTGTTACCTTCTAGAGGGTTTTGATAAAAATGCCCGCCATTGGCCAAACAGATTGTTGATTATTCTTCGCTGATAGCGAGCCAAATCTGTTTTTTATGAGAAAGAGGCTTTGCTGTGCAGAGTGTTGCCTCTAGTAACACAACGACAGACTGGGTTCATTTCAACAACATGTATAACATCCATGCACTGATCGATATCCTCTGGAGTGCGTGTTGCCTTTTTTGCATAATGAAGCAAATTAACATAATTCCTGTTTATTTATCAGGTGCAAGCTGTGCGCCAACGTCCAATCAATCCTTTCCAAACAACCTGGCTAAAGGATGCCATTTAATAATGCAATATAACAAAGGAATATTGACTCTTGTTTTTGCAAATGACAAAAACATTTTTCCCTTAAAGTTTGATCTTCACGTAAGAAGGGCTGCGACTAAAGAGTCTTTTTATTGTTCACTGTTTTCTTGATTAATTGATTAGTTATTTGGTGTAAAATGTCAGAAGAGGGTGAGTAAGTAATATTTTGTTTAACTGTCATAGAGGTGGAAAGAAACCAGAAAATATTCACATTTAAAGGGTAACTCCTCCAATTCTACACATCACAGTAAGTTTAAAGGTCTTAAAGATATTTTGTGGCTCAGAAGAAGCTGCATGTAATCTGGTAAGTTGCCTCCAGTGATGATCTTAAAGGCAGTCTTCCCACTAAACAGCCATCTTGTCTCCCGGCTGGCAGTTATATTGGTCTAACAAGACCGAGTACATACAGTATCTTCATGAAGAGAGCCATAACTTCTCTTTTAATCCTCAGAGGGACATAAAAACTTCATCAGCACCTTCATGTCGCATGCACAAGTTTAAACAACTTTTTTTTTTTTTACGGCTGAGTCCAGAGAGCTGCAACATGATGTCATCAGCTCATCCTATCAGATGCACTTGAATAAATGTGAGTTTAAACTAGCAATGGACATGTTTTCTGCATCAACGCATCGTCATGAAGTTAATGTTGATTGCACAGTGTAATGAATACAAAATAATGAAGCCAGCTGCGTTTACAATGGTTCCCTCCAATCCTCGATATCAACGCTACACAATTTTGTCTGCCACCAGGGACACTGTCACCCTGGATGAGGGAGGATAACTGGTGGTCCATTTCTATTATAGACAAAATTATTGAATAAACATTTTGTCTTGTGTCATTTGTGACTTCAGTTGTCTTTGCAACAACATTGGTAATAATAAAAGCACTTGGAAAACGCTGAGAGGAAAAGTTTTCTCACACCACTTTAGTGTCTAATGTTTGAATAACCTCACCATCCTTGGTAATCCTGTGTAGCAGCAAGATATCTTTATCATCCATGCTCATTAAAAGTCTGCAGCTGCACAAAATTGCATGAAACTGTCACGAATGCTAACTGTGCGCTGGGGTCAATAGAACAACACAACTGGATGATATACTTCACTGTTCAGCTGTGATACAGACAATTGGCTTTTCAGTGGAAGAGTGGGATATACAATTTGTGTTGTGTCTCCCTCTTAACATCTCTGATGACATTCAGTGGCTTAGCTGCACTGTGGGTAGCGTAGGCACTTGGTTTTGAAAAAGAAGAATAACGCCTGGGATCAAGGATCTCTGGTTCTGCTGTATTGCTTTTGATCATTTGCTTTAAAAACTCTCCATGAAGAGTCCGACAGTGTTAAAGGGATGCAATGTCGGACAAGTGGACTGCTTTTCAAAAACTGGTGCCTACATTACTCACATTGCAATGTAGACACTAATGACATCACTGGAGGATTTTAGCAGAATGCATGCAGCTTTTCCTAGAGCGACAACATACTTTATTCTACTTTTTTCACATATGCAGCAGTACTCCCCAGTTAATGGAGTTTCCCTTTAAGAAGCTGGAATCTAAGCATTTAGAGAGTTTTTTAATTCTTGTTATTAGAAAGAAAAAATATACTCATCTATCATCAATGCACCCATAATAGGGATTCAGAGAGGTCAGGGAGCTCAGATGAAAGCAGGTTATACGGTGTTTATATAGTGAATCATTTTCATCTTTGGTGGCGCAGGCTTAACAAGTGCACTTGGTGAAGAAAGATTTAACAGAAGATTAGAGCAGCTCTTACATCACTGCGCTCTACAGACAAGCATAAAAAAAAACCCACTTGGCCTGCTTACAGTTCAGTCTCCCCCCACAGTAGACACAGTCTAATTCCTTTCAAATGAAAGCTGTTCTGTGGAAGTGAATAACATAATGTATTGCTGCACAGGAGGTGCTGTGTTGTAATGAAGAAGACAATAATGTATGGTAATTAGTGAGCAAAGCTTGAACAAACAGCACAATAAAGCTTTGGAAATGCAGTACATGGTTGCTCACATTCTTCATTCAGCAGTAGCAAGTACACAAGGAACATCTGTGCCAGAGCTGCTGCTGCTGCAAGTCTAACCTTGGAAGGAGAGTGTTATCTTCAATTTCTAAAGACATGCTTGCGCTTGGCAGATCTCACCTCTGCCGACTCCAGGTTCTCTCCATTTTTCATCCACCTGTACGAAGGCTTCGGCTTCCCTGTGGCTTTACACTCCCACACCAACGAGTCATCAATGAGCTTCTGGACATCTTGGGGTTTCTCAATGAGATGAGGCGGGGCTGGAAACATTCAGAACGTGAGAGTGAGCTGAGGTTGTTGTATTAGAAATTTTGAGATAGACAAAATATTGTAGTTTTAAGGGAATGACAAATTAGAGAAGGCATATTGTGTACAGGTTTAGTTACTAAAATCATATCAACAGAATGTCTCTGAATCTGCTCATTTGCCACAATCCAGTTAGGACGCGGTGAGTTGTTGACAATGTTTATATTCCTATCTTAGTCACTTTCAATTATTAGGCTAGAATGCGCTCACAGAAATTCCTTTTTAACGAGAAGTACTGCAAGCTTTGAGTATAATACTTTTTTTTTAACCCTGGGTTTCACCTGTCAGGATACATACAGTCTGCATTGATTATTTCTGTCAGCTATTGCAGGCTCAGAGGAAGACTGCAGGCACTACTCAGGCCTGACAAAACTTCATGTCCTTCTTTTTGACATATATATGCTTTTATTTCCCATATTCTCAATATTCTCCTCCACCATAATTGACACCAATCACAGTCAATGCAGAGGAGGACAGTGCTCTTGATGCAGGGATATCATCTTATCATTGTGGTTTTACTTATCATTCAGACTCAGATCTCTATCAAGAAAACATGAGTATAGGTCTGATGCATTAATACAGCAGTACACAGGGCACTTCTCATATCATTATCATTATATTATTATATTTGAAGCCATTTAACATGTACAGTTTTGAACTTGTTTTTCTTTCTGACGATATATTCA
This sequence comes from Diplodus puntazzo, assembly GCA_963678695.2. NCBI lineage: Eukaryota > Metazoa > Chordata > Actinopteri > Spariformes > Sparidae > Diplodus > Diplodus puntazzo. The sequence continues at coordinate 30,199,374 of OZ023157.1, read as the reverse complement.
CTGCCAATAGAGCTAGGAGGGACAGGCATATTATTCTAGGTTTGGTTTACTTGTTGCTTTAGTCCGTGTATCAGAAGAGATCCACAATCAATAATGAGAGCAGCCTTTGGTGTCAGTACCCTGACATCCCACATTTACTGTGTTTAGTTCAAGGCTAGTTCACATTTTAAAGTTCCTTTCATTTTCCAAGTGCGGAACAAAAGTAGCTAAAACCCATTTCCACATACATAAGGGTGGCTACTGGGGCCACAAAACCCTCCGTTCAATACAATCTAAGTAAATGGTGGTATAATCATTCAGGAGCGGAATTGATTGTTGCTGTGTCATTCAAGTAATTCAAGGCTAGTTAACGATTGAGCCTAAAAAAATGGCACATAAAACTCCATCTGTAAAGCTCTGTGTGTTAATGCGCTGTACATTCTGGATGATGTGTAGGTCAAGCCACTATCATCCTATATCACACAAGGCCAGCCTAAGGACAAGAGTAATGGCTGACCGCACTTTTCCATTCCGCAGACTTCGCCTGATGTCACTCTCAAGGACTGACCTTTGTGGAGGCTTTTTCAGCACCCGTACAAATCCGGCTCTAATTGGCCTCTGCTATACAGTATTTGCCTTTCAGGAAACCGGGATAACACAAAGAGCAATTCAATAAACTGCAGATGTATCTCTGCAATCGCTCTGTGCATTACAACTTCAACATGCAGTCGATGAGTGAGCTTCGCGGTGTGTATGTGGGTGTTCAGAACCGCGGAGCAAGGGCTGATAAAAAGAGGCGCGTGTAGAGACCAGAGGGGGGTATTTGTGCACTCTGGTGTATTTATGTTGGAGTCCTGCACAGATTCAACATCAAAATCCAGTCCACCATCAAAGAGATGTTTGTATTTGTGGATCATGTGTAGTAGCGTAGGCCTCTAAGATCCCTGCCGAAGCTGCAGCACAAGGTTGGCCGAGGTCATTAACTTTAACTTGTGTGGAGGCTGTGCTGATGCCATCTGTGCAAACAGTAAAAAGGTTACAATTCCCTTTGAATGAAAGCTGCTGTTTTTTCCTGCTACAGAAAAGAGAGAACTATGCTCAAACTATGTGGTGTGACATCTGCGCTAACCTTCACTTTATTACAGGTGCTATAAAAAAATATATATAAATCAATTTAATCACATTGACATTAGGCATGTCATGATTTCCAAATCCACAATTTGACTCTTAAGGTCAATTCTAATGTCACAATTCGATTCAATTTTCCTTTCTTTTTTTTTTTTTTATTTTAGCACTGGCAGCAATGTTATTATTATACAGCCGCATCGGGATTTGAGAAGATCAAGAGAACATTGGTTTATTCTCTACCACCCGACATTTAATATTTTTTCTTTGAAAAGGTAAGGATATTTTACAACCAGGGTACACAGTACTTCGGAACATTGGGGAGCTTTGCATGTATAAGACATGTGCTCCCCTGTAAAGAAGATTTGGGAGGGTTCTCTGAAATATTGACAGTTTACCATTTCTTCCAGCCATGACTTTCTATTTTTCTGCATGACGCCTCACTTGTTTGGCTGCTTTGTTACCCGACCTCTGTGGTTGCTTCTGTTTTAAGGTAAGGGCTTCTCCCAATAACTGCATAGACAATTAGAATGTGCTTTCAGACCTCGGCACCAGCCCCCTCGGTTCTGAACGCATTATGCCACAAATGGCGGTAAAGAACACCCTTTCAGCTTCTTCACCAGCCTTTATACCTTAACAAGCATGTGTGGTATTTGTGTCATGCGTGGTTAGAGAAAGATGGTCGAAGGTTACTCCACTGGACTCCTTCACCTGTCATTTAACATCACATCCCTTCATGCCACAGCAATCCTCCATCAGGGCCTGGCTGAGCTGCGCCACCCACTGCACTGTACTTGTGGGTGATTTTACTCCTTGCTGTCAGGGTCCCTCACTCTATCCCTCGCCCGCTGCGAATGTATTGACTCTAAGTCAATGCTTACCAAATGGAAGCGGGCAGCCAATCTCCGCCCACGCCAGGCCAAGCGCGCATACAATCAGAACAACATCAAGTGGCTAAAGAAGGAGAGAGATGGGGATTTGCCTTATCAGTGAAATCACTGTGAGATAATGCAGCTGGGGAGGTGTGCCGAAACACAAACGTGAATACAGCGGGGCAAACTAACCTGTCAGAGGTTTGCTTTCCCTCTGAATAATATCAATGTCAACGAACACTTTCTTTACAAGAAATGGAAATTTAACAAGGCAACCCATGTCTTTGGCTTGAGTAGTAGTTAAAAACATCTCCCAACACAGAATTATAAAGAAAGACTGTGTATGAATGCACTCAACTAAAGAGAACTGTTTAATTTACAACTAAAACTGTGCGTCAGTGCAGCTTATAAATTCCTGCTTCAGCTAGTAAATCAAGGCTAGAAGGAAAGATTGAAAATGAATTGAAAATGAAAAACACTATTTCATATTTCAAACATATTATTCTTATAGTATTAGTGGGATTTAAGGAAGATTGAGCTCTAACATCTCAGGAGACTAACACTGCATCACAAGTGCGAGAATGCAAAAAAATGACCACAGTGCCACAATAAAGTACCACTCGCACGTCTTCCTGTCTAACACAAAGCCCAGCTCGCCTGGATGTACAAGAGATACCCTTATCGATCCTCCCATTGGCTTACACTGCTGACGAATGTCTCAAAGGCTTAATTCAAAGGGAGTTCAAAATAAGATTACTGATTTTTATCACCTGCCTGCAGACAGCAGGAGAGGGAGCGAGAGAGAGGGAGAGAGAGTTGTAGTGACAAAACACATCAAAAATGAGAGAGGAGCTGCAGCTCAGAAGGACAAATGAAGCCTCGTAGGGTCACAGCGGGCTCCTGGGCTATTAGACCGAAAGAGGCTGAGAGCTTTCAGAGCTGTTGTAAATAATAGCAAATTGTTTAATGCCCCAAATGAGTTATTGTTTGACAGCTGACACAGCGTGACTTAAAGGGGAGAAAATCAGAGGGAAGAAAACAGAGAGCGGACACGGTGCGAGGAAAATCCATACATTGTTCAAAGAGAGAGTTAACTGCCGGCAAACCTGAAGGAAAAAAGTCCAGCACACAGTATAATGGGAATGAATTGTTTTTATACACTCATCCGTGACCATGTCATTCATAAGGTGGGTAAAGAGCTGCAATAATACCGCTGATTACAACTGCTGTGGGCAGAGAGGTTGGCTAACTTTGATTATTAAGTATGATGGACACATTGGATTTATATGAGCTTCCTCCACGCTAAAATATTTCCTTTAAAATATGAAATCAACACTGTGAAGTAAAGATAAGAGTTTTTATCAAAACGTTTTCTTTAAAAATGCTTAAATGTCTACAGTCCTTCATTTTGTGCGAGCGGATTATTTTCCTGATGCTGGATAATGGGATGAAGAGTCAGCAGTCATCATGACTTCTAGTATCTGAGCTCAGTAGGTGACTCTGTGACAATGAATGAATCTACTAACCCCCTTCCACTGGATCCAGATGCTGCTGTGCAGATTATGTCCCTGACATATGTGCCACTGGTCTATGTATAGTACATTTAACGGCTTTGATCTGCAGTCAAGTTGGATGTCAATCATGATGCCATCTGGTGGAAACCAATACAAGGCTCACCAGCAAGGTCATATGCAAGGGCTCAGCCTCATCCGCATCACTCCTTTAATCTGGATCAAAATATTAGAGGCATCATGGCTGACAGCCTTTAATCATTTTGATGTGCTGTTAAAACGAGCCTCCCTCCTCGCGTGCGCCACATGATGCCTCTGCTGATCTCCGCTGACTGCTTTATAAGACCGGTTGTGTCTGCTTGTGCTGCCTCTCAGTCTGAGCAAGTCTGACAGATGTGGTTCGGCTGGTCAAATATTCATGCACGTCAGGATCACCTACCATAGAAAGAGAGCTTTCCTTTCACTGTGTTCATTCCCCTGGAGTTCTCGGCCACACACTCGTACGTGCCGGCATCCTCCTGCTGGAAATATGGGATTTCCAGGACGCCACTGGCTTTCCTCATGTCTACTTTCCTGGGGAAAGGTACACCGTCCACTCTCCTCCAGTTTATGGATGGTACCGGGCTGTGAGAAGAGATGTGGAGATGATTAAGACTCTGAAGCTGCAGCTTTCAGTTTTTTTGTGAATTACTTTGTGCTCAAGGGCAGATTCTGACTTATTCAAAGGTTATTCGAGGGCTTGACATGAAAAGACACATGAAAAGAACCATTATTTCTTTATTTTCGTACAGTGAAAATCATTTTTAGTGTTATTGTTTTTTGGACAAGGAATTCAAAAACAGAAACCAGGCACTTGTGAAAAGGACACTAGGGGTTGAAAATGCTAAAATGCGAAAATGTCTAATTCCTCATATGTGTTTTTTTACTAAAGTCCCCCTCCAACCAAAAAAAGAATGTGTGAGCGTCACTGTGTTGAACTACACACACACACTAGAAGGCTGTTTTCACATTCATTGCTCACATAAGGTAATTTTTTAAATGTATTAACAGTTTGGAAGCCATTCTTAGTCCATTTTAGCGCATACACTGAGAATGAAATTTATAGTGAAATAGGAGACACATTTTGTCCATGTCACACATTTTCATATTCACATATACTAGAATTTTTAATGAGGGAGAGGACATCTGTATCTAAATGTGGTCATTACACTTCTGCGAACAACATGTCAGACACACATTAGAGAATACATGTGTGTAGGGTATTTTGAAAAAAACTTTTTTTTTTTAAATTACCTCAACATTTCCATGACTTATACACTTATAGTAACAGTTTTATATTAACAGTCTACTAAATATGTCATTGTAACATATAATTAATCTGTGAGAGCAGGCTAAGGAGTGAATCATCCAAGGTTTTACTTCTTTCATCAGCCCGGTCGCCATAATAAAATGTTGCCAGTTAACATTTCTGCAAATCTCCGATGTGCTCACATGCTACGTGTCACAGGATACACATCAAACCACGTTCACATTACATGTTTAGGTCTTGGCTGTCATATCAGGAGGTGGAGGGGATGATGGTGGAGGCTCAGGCGAGAAAGGTTGCCAAGCCATTCACCACTGTTTAAAACTGTGTCTGTGAACTTTTTTACACTTTGATTTGACTTGTTCCACGGCCACTTCAATATTAGTTTCAGAAGGGAAGTTGAAGGGGATTCTAAGGTGTGCATTTAAAGAGATTTCATTCCTGGGTGATTGCAAAAATGCAAAAATTACTCCATAGGACTTCCTGGACTGAAGTGCAACTGTTCAGTAACCTGCGGCATCTTGCTCAGTCCTGTACTCAGGTATTTATAGATTGCAGAACACAACTTGGTATTTTAACTTGAGATTTTCTACACCAAAAAGACGTGCCCCCTCATTTCTTAGATGTGCAGCCTAGCTTGAAACACATGAGGATTGCAGCAAAGTGGTGAAACACATGAAAAAAATATCCAAGCGCTCTTCTGGTAATATCTTTCTTTTATGTGCTGGTGAGCATGCTGAGCTTGACTAAGAGTGGGCTTACTTTCCCAGAGCAAAGCATTCCAGCTTTACAGTGGATCCTTTGGCAACGTGAACAACCTCTGGAAACTGAACTTCAATCTTTGGCTCGTATTCACCCATCACACCTGAAAGAGAAATGCAAATGAGCATCAGTGCAAAAAGCAGAGAAAAAAGTTGTGTTTCTGATGTTTAACTCAAGCTAAACAACTCTGGCAACTACATAAAGACCCAAGTTGTGGCTTGTGCTGCTGCTTCAGTCAGTGCAAACCTATTTCAAGTAGACTGTAGACAAGTAACTATGAGCTGAAATGTTTTTCGACTTCCAGTGCTCTGCGATCTGAGCAGCAGAAACACTCCCTGCTCTCAGTGCTGTCTCCCATTGAAAAGAATGAGTCAGAAACACAGCATTCCAGTGGACCTGCAACACACTGATGTTGAATGGAACAAAAAAAAAAACAACTTTGAGAATTCATAGACGGTTTGAGCTTTTACATCCAGATGAGTTTCATCTTGTTGTAGTGCTAACAGCTATGAACCAGAAAATGGGCCCATAAAATCCCCCTGGGTACCGCTACTGTGTCTACAAAGCATCCCATTCACTGTCGGTGAAGCAGCTCCGGTGGATTATAATATTGCTGCTGTGCATGCTAAAAATCTCTGGATAAAGGAGCAGACGTGAATGTGTGCTCTCTGGTGTTCTAGCTTTGGGAGAGACTTATTCAGAAATCAGAAGTGGAGTTTCTAACAATGTTGGAAAAGAACACAATTGTTTTTTTCCCCCCTCCCCTTAAATGACATAAAGGCAAATCATATTAATGAAAATGTGTAATTGTACTCTCATTTCTCCTAGCTGTTCCAATTCTGGGTGTACGACATGGTATTTTAGGCTCCTCTCATCCAGCAGTGTGACAATAGGTTTTCCCCATTGCTGTAATTCATGGCTGTGTTGCACAAATAGCTCTGGAGATGGAGGAAACAGGCCAATTTCATCTCGTTGATTTGGTGAGCCATGTGTTATCAGGATGGCTCCCTGAGTGACTGTGAAAGCTAATTCAGATCCTTATCACAACTGTCTCATACTGGAAGCCGACCACAGCACTATCAGCCATTTTAAGCAGACAGGTGGAAGTGGACGGGTAATTGTCTCATACCATAACCTTTTGTAGGGGACACCTGTATAATGTGCACGCCTGCACCCCCCGTCCCCCACCTGAGCCCCCGTGACTGTGTAGCAGAGCTGATGTTCTGCTGCTCCCTCGGTTAAAATAAAAGTATATGGGGGAAAAAAGGAAGGGTGGAAGGGACGTGCCCGGGAATTGCTTGAAAAAACGGTTGCTCAAATCAGACAAGCTATTAGCAATTTTTCTACCATCATGCAAACAGTGAAAGAAGAACATTTAGAACTGACTTCCACAAAACACACCCAAATAAACATTTAAGGGGTCCTATGTAACAATTTGTAGCCATGTATTTTCAGCTGCAACTGAATGATTACAGAAATATTATAGGCATGGTATTAGAATTCTACAGGCAGCAGTGGGACACTACTTTAAGGAATATATTGACTCCACTAATTTATATGATTCAGTAATTAAAGTATATCATTTAGAGGATATTATATATCCAAGACGAAACAGACGAGACGAGTAGGACAGCGAAGAAAGACAATGTTACAGATCCGTCCGCTACTTCAGCACCACGGACAGCAATACTGATTCAGCAACACACAATTAGGCTGCTGATATTTCAGTGACAGAGACACCGTTCGCCCTATTACAAGACACAGTACCATCAAAATGATTTTGAAGAGGTTATTTTAAGGTAAAAAGAAAGTTACATAATCTTTATGTAATCTTTAATATGGGGGATATATTTTGGTCATTTTGCTAAAAGGAAGATGGCAACCACCCTTATCCCTGCTTTAGTTGTGATGACAGTTCAACCTATAAATCAGCTGAGTGGCAAGTTAATATAGGCCAATGTGTCACCCAGAATAAAAAAAAATGTATAAAAATGTTCAAAATGTATAAACTGTATGCATGTTACATGGAAATGTAAAAAAAATGAATAAAATAGCTCATTGTAAATTTTCAAATATGAATATACTGCAGGTGTCAGCCTTAGATATCATTTTACTGAAGCTACTTCGTGTATAACCATAAGGTTTAAACATATGTTAACATTTGTCTTGCGATTTTTTTTAAATAACCCAATGTATTATTGTATAACATTATAAAGATAAGAAAGACAATCCCTAACAAATTTATAGGATCAGAGGTATTGTTCACTCTTGGGAGTTTTAATTTTTTGGTGTGCGACAGATCAGCTGTAATTAATTGGAAGACATAAACCCATATAAATGTCACAAAATACATTCTGGTGAAAATAACAATTTGGCCTCATATTTCTTGTTCTGCATTACATTGCATATGGTAGGAGCATGCTTCTGGGAAACAAGTCCACAATTAGATTACTTGCTGACAATGACCTTTCTTCTGGAGTGCCTTGATAAGGCCAGCCTAAAGCATCAGATCCACATGTTAAAGGACATGCTGAAATTAGCAAAGAAAGAGATAATTAACCTTTGAGTTTCATTTGTATTCCTTCAAACCACTTGTCCTACTTTCAGGCATCCACAAGAAGCAAGTTTGGCTTTTCGTTTATCATGACCATGACCAAAAAAAATTCTTTGCCCGGCACTTTTATTTATTATATTATAGTATTATGATGGAAACCCCATTGAGTTAAAAGAAGACATTTTTGTTTAGGCAAAAATTTAAATGTAAAATGTATGGTGAACCATGTGATTATCAAAGCATTACACATTATACCTTTAAGGAATGGGATATTTTTCATGTCCACCTAACTGCAAGTGTATTAATTTGCCCATAAGACAGCCACCTACAACATATAATGTCCTAGACATAAAAAAAAATGAATGTGCGTAGTTATGATGTATTACTCACCATCACTGCGGAGCACGAGTGGGGTGGGTGGACCCTGGACTCGGGTCTTTGTGACGGTGTTGGTCACCACACAGGTGTAATTTCCAACATCTGAGGGCTCCACTTTGGCGATGTACAAATTCCCTGTCTCCTGTGAGATGAAGCGGCGAGTATCCTGCTTCACATATGTCGGGTACTCATTGAAGATCCAGGAAAATATGAGATCTGTGGAAGAAGATGAAAACGAGAATTCTCACTTGAAATGAAGAAACAAAAGTTTTTCTACTTTGAACAGGGGCCATTAAAAACACAGGGAGGAAGTGATATGTTTTGGTTGTGCTGGTGTGTGCGAAGTTTCAGACCTCTTGAGGTTGTGCAAGTTATATCACGCTAAGGTGAAAATTGATGACGGGTTCTGCAGGAGGTCACAAACAAATGTAATTATCTGGACTGGACTCAAATGACCATTTATCTTGTGGATGATGTCTGCATACTCAAATAGGGATTTGGGAGACACTGAGTTGCGTGTTGTGATGACTAATTACAGTTCCCCACGCAGCCAACTGCAACGTAGGCCGTTTCTAACAGACCACGGCAACAAAAGGCATGAAACTTCAAATAATTCAAGTCAACATAAATCTAAATTTGATATCACAAGTAACAGAATAACCAGCATACATACACGTTAATCAGTTCTGAGTCATTTAGAAGCTGATTCAGATAGTAATAATGATAGTTAATTATATAACTGGTAAGTAGGCAGACTCACAGATACTCTATTAAGCACGTTATTGATGGTGATCATTACAATAAAATCCAGCATCTGGCTCTCAACTAACTGATCATCATTTTTTATGTAATCCTTGTTTTCTAGATATTAGTTCCTGATTAATTCCTTGAAATTAAACATTATATAAATTTCACAACACTTAATATACATTGCATGTTATAAGTTTGGATGAAGACTTGGTACATATGATTTATTAAGGCAATGGAAAACCCCAAATGTTTGTCCTTGCTGGATACAGAATGTTACACACAAATCACTACCACAATAGTGTTTCTACTCTTTATAACCAAAAACGGGCCCAATCTTCTTTGTTTCAAGCTGTCAAAATTGCCATGGGTTAACAGACATGTTGTTATTGCAGTTACGATTGCAAAGTGAGGGCCAGGATTTTCTAATATGACATCTCAACCGGCTTTAAGAGACCAGCCAATACTGTGACTTATTGCTAACAGGAAGTGGAGAATCATGTTGGTGAGCGCCTGCCAGACTGCTAAAATCAATAAAACAGTGTTAGAGTTTAAATGCCAGCCTTTCCCCAAAGTCACGTTATTGTGTTTGAGTATGTCAAAATGAGCAAAACACACATTCTAATGTCTTGAGATGCCAAAGAATTAATCTGTCTTGTTTATATATATATATTATATATATATATATATATATATATATTATATATATATATATATATATATATACATATACGTATCTATTTATTCATTCAATTATTGAGGATCTAATTACTATCTAATAATAATTAAATACTGTTACTGACTGTTACTAGAGATGAAACTAAGTCATTATGGGACTCTATAAACCTGGTCAATATTCCACAGAAAAATGTGAACAATGACACAATACAGTTTACATAAAATGTTTAAAACCCACTTAAAAATGACTTTATCACTGGCAGCTGTACCATAATGCAACCACTGAAATCATCTCCATGAACTCACAGAGATATCAGAAATGTGTTGCAGAAATGACTGCCGAGCAGCTATGGCATCTGAGAAGTAAAACCTAAACTCATTTTAAAACCTGTTGTCCTGCAATTTCAAGAAATGATGTGAATGATGTGCTCACACATATGTGAAGTGAGGGAAATAATTTTCTCACATAACTGTCATGCCAAGTAATAGTCCTGTATGGCTCAGGCTTGTTCATATGAGAGCTGCTGCTGGATGAGTTCTTCACATTACTGATGTGAGCTTATCATCTGAATGTTGTGACGTAATGTACTGCTCTGGAGTTTTGCAGCCGGTCTAACTGACAGGCGTGCACCATTTTCCTGCTGAGCTTAATCAAACCCTACCACTTGTTAGCGGACTAGCAATTAAACAAAACAGCCAAGGAGGAACCCTCCCCTTCGCCTCCCCGTGCTGCTTGGCCATTTATCACAGCATGATCCTATACTCCTGCTCGCTGAAAGGTGCCAGTGCTGTACTGTACAGGGAGCAAAGGAGGCGGTGGATCAGTACCATTTGGGGCTCGGGCCTATGCTTTGGCTGCTGTACGTGTGGAACACAGAGTGATGGCACATCAGTCGTCCATGGGGACAAGGGACACTTCAAGGCAGGATAAGGCATGTTGTTTGTTTCCTCTCCAGTGCCTTTGGACTACGGCTGCACCTGCTCTCGTTCTATGTTTAAAACCCATATGACTACATGGCACAACATGAGCTGCACAATGCCGCAGAGAGCGACAACATAATGAGATATCTCTCACAGCTGGCCCAACAGCCTTCACAAAATCATCCAGGGCATTGATTTTATGGGTTACACAATGCTCCGTGGTATAAAACAGGCCATCTCCAAGACAAAATGTAGAAGAAATCCAGCTGGGAGACAGCATTACAATCACTGCCATGGCTACAGCAACTCAGCCTTCTTTTATCACGATGATATCAGCACACGAGCCCAAAATTTAAGATGCTTAAAGGGGACATATTTCTCTCATTTTCAGGTTCACAATCTTATTTAAGCTTGCTACTAGAATGGGATAACATGCTTTGATGCTCAAAATACGCATTAGTTTCCTAAAACTGTCCTTTGGATCAGCATCGTATTCTCCCTCTGTCTGAAAAGCTCCTGTCTCTTTAAGGTCCCCCATCCCGAATACCCAGTCTGCTCTGATTGGTCAGCTCACACACACCTGTGCCAGCACCACTCGCCGTGTCTGCGCTCAGCTAGGCTGCATTTTCAGCTTCCAGTTAGCTTCACCTCTACTGCGATTCAAGGCATAAATTATGCAAATGTGTGACATAGTGATATTAAGAAGTCATGGAATTAAAGGCGGGAATATTGATGAGGTGTTTAAGGCACCTCAGGAGAAGTGTTTTCTGAGAGAGAGGGGGAAAAAAATGAATATGTCTCCCTTAGAGTCTGGAAAAAATTATGTTTCAAAGAGGAACATTTACAACAAATCTTGACGTTTAACTACTTGTAAAACAATTTCTTTTGGGCTGTCCAAAACTCCTTGTTGTACTTCCAAAACATGATCCTTCTAAAGCTTCCAGAAGTCCCTGAAGTCTTCTTTGTGGCTTCCCTCTAGGTTAAAGATCAATTTGCATAAGTCACAATGAATAAAGCTGCTCTGCTCACAAAAGAAGACTGAAGAGCAGCTTCAAAGGACAGGACTCTCTGAATATTCAAGGACCGAACAAGACGTGCAAGTCAAACATGCCCGTCTCCTTACGCAGTTAAGATCACGCCCCGACTGATTTGTGATAATGTAGAGATGGAGCATGAAGACAAAGATGGTGGGCAGTAATCCCTGAGTAGGTCTATCATCTTTAATAACAGACCAGACAGGAAAGGGCTCTATCAGTGAAGGGCACCTGTGAATGGACAAGCATACAGTTATGCGTGTAAACGGTCAGCTCATGTGTTACTGTACAGTGTGAGAAGGTCATTCCATGAGGACAAATAAATATTCAACAAGTCATTGTCAGTATATACATATGATAACAATAGTTGAAATGCAGCTCTTATGATGACATATTTGCATTAATTTTAACTTTATGCTTTATGCATAGTATGTTTACTTATTAAAAGGGTACTCTAGCAATAACTAGAGTATATAGAGTATCCTTTTATACCCTGAATCCATATTTTAGAAGCCTACTCCATCTATTCATCAGGAAATCCTCTGAACATGTTTTATTTGTGGCAACATAACTGTATTTATAGATCCTGTCGAGACAAAAAACTAACAGCAGTGATGGTGTAGGGCTTTGACACAGTCCTGTCTGTATACAGATATATGTTTTTGACAGAAATTCTTACATCTTTGACTTATTGATATTATTTGTAGTGGAGGATGGCATACATAGACTTTCAATTTTCTCTTTTCAAATTGATATAGGTGCCTGCATCGTTCCTCTTGTATCCTGGGTTTCTGGCAGTTTCACACTCTGCTCTCAGCGTTCTGAAGTCGTACTGCTGACGCAAAAGACAAGTGGATCGTTTCTGTTGCCCTTAGAGACACAACTATTAACAACACAGGACCATATGTGAGGTTATTTATTAATTTATTCTGGAGAGGTGAGGGCACACAGCTGGACCGAATTGCAAGGTGCTTGCAGGACAATATAGCATAGTGAAAGTGAGATTTATAGGGCACCAATCTATATGCAGATGGTGTCATAATTATTTCATAATTTTAAAGCTGCTGCTCGTGATATTTTGTTAATAAAGTGTTAAATAGCTCTATATTTCAACAGTAATCATCGTGCCCCTGCCTACTTTATTCAATCAGGACAGAGAATCCCATGAAGAGGCAGTCATGTCTGCTCGTGAATACGCAAACTACAAGTTTACTCCTGTTTGCTGCTATGTCTGCTGATTACCACGACAGGGTCATGTGGTGTCGCAGAGAGGAGGGAGGGGATTGCTAACTGCAACTCTCTAAGATCTGGAAAAGAGCCATGAAGACATTATAAAACCATTTCTAAGGCTGTGTAGTCCTCTCCATGACAACTAGTTTCCCCTTTTCATTTCACTGTGGGTATTCTTATATGTATGTATCAATGTGTACATATGTGAATTACCTCCCATTTAAGTTCTGTACAGTGAAAAAAAATATGATGCTTCATTCAATAAAAGCATCCATTAGAGGACGTACACAGGATGGAGGCTGTACATTTCAGTCTAATTTGTTGTGGAGGTTTCTCTGGCTTTGTAAATATGGCATCATAGAAGTCAACAATGGAAAGATGAGCATGTGCATCACATTTTCCAGTCGCAGTTGATTTGAGGTAGATACACAGAATGCAGCTTATGACATCAGAATGGGGCAATTGTGCTAAATGACTGTGGCCGCCTCGACTGGCACCCCTCATGTCTCTGTTACAGTCGGTGACGTCAGCTAGCAGTTGAAAAACCAGACGTTTTTTTTTTTTTTTCTTTTCCTGTAATGTGATTAATTTTTACACAATACAGGCCCTGGCCTGCTTCTCTTCCTCATGCTGCAGCCCCAGAGCACAGCCAGCCACTGACACCATCCCAGGGGGCTCTCCCTACTGAAAAAAGCTATACATATTCATTTGGACACGGACGATATTCATGACATAGTGGACAACAACAAAAGTATAGGTTTTGGCAACAAACAAAGCAGCCATCTGTCAACACAAAAGGACGTCTGCAGTTTTACTATTCCATCAGGACGCTTTGGCATCATGATATATTATCAGCATCAGCTGCCTCATCATTTGATATTAATAATATATGTAAGAGCAAACTGACAACAATATGAATTTTTAATAACCCAATTACAACACAGTAGAATGTGGGCATGCAGCAAAATGCACAGATTTACAACAAAATGGTGCACATTCGTCCTTTCCCAAGCAGACTGAATAATTCTCTGATTACAGGCATCAGTAGCATGGCATTACATTCATGAGCAGGAGGGTAGTGTCAAACAGGGTAAAACATGCTGATCTGGTACAACATGAACTAGTTTTTCTAAAATACTTCCGGAGCAGAGAGGAGAGCTGAAACAGCGTGGTCACATGAGAGACGCCCTACAATCAACAGAGCAACCAAAAACCTCACAATTTGGTCCCATTAGAATCTGCACATTCACTGCTTTACATAACAGCGTCTTCGAGAGGTTGCCTCTTCGCATGGAAACAAACAATCAGAAAAAAGATACTCTGCACAACCCTCCTCACTTGAACTACTGTCATCCCACATTGTGTTGCTGAGTGCAGTACTCCCATATCTGCTCCAGGCTCCAAGAATCCTCTGCTTACTGTTTCCTTTACAGGACCGGACAGGATGCACATGGTCTGTGTTCTCAAAGCCTCGGGTGGGAGCAAAGCAGGGACAACGCACCCACACAATAACAGCAAAAATCTACTCTAAGTGGAGACGCACAAAAGTGATTTCAGCGCTGGCCTGATTTCTCCATTAGAAAATAGAGGTCAGCAGCATTAGGTCCACGACTAAACACAGTAATCGTGTAGGACAAAGAGCGAGGCTGGGTAACACTGGCAGCCCATTAATGCGCTTGGCTTTGAAAAAGACAGAAAGTGACAGGCTCTCAGTTCCTCTCCCTGCCTCTGATCCACAGTGACAGACAGGAGGGGAACTGGACTGCACATTTGGGAGAAACACACATTTTGGAGGCGGCTTGGTTTAAGAAACACAACTCGTGCTGTAACCAGGCTGAGTTTATCCGTTCTCCTTCCTCGGACTCTGCAGATAGTAATTACCATACATTGGTGGCATGCTCGACATTGGCCTGTCAGATGGAGAGGGAGTGTATGGATGCAGCATGGAGGTGGCAGCCCGCTCTGCCTTTGTGTTCAGATCCAGACTGGCAGAGTGTGTCATGGCTGATCTTCACTCAGGCTTTTCTTCCTGCCTCACTGCTGCTGATGAAAGAGCAGGTAGGGTCTCTGATGACGGTGGTCACATTAGACGACACACAGTAGAATCTAATAACGGTTTCCGCTAAAGTTAATTGAGAGTGACTGACATGGATTTCGGCCAGCACCGCTACTATTTTTAGATTTAAGTGGCTGCTAGCTGACCACTGTTCAAATATTCAACGACTTTACAGATGGCCGCTGTGGTCAGTCGTTTTATACAAAGTTGTTTTTATTGTAAAGCCACTCGGTGTAGATTTGAATAAAATTCAACCTTGGCACCCAAAGTGCTTGATTTGAAAAAGACCTTGCCCCTCATGGATTGGTTGACATAGCAACACATGGGCTGCACCAATTTGTTATTGTCTCCTTATTCTATAAAAAAAAAATAAAATGTACCTTGATTCAACCGTTCCTTGTATACAACTTAACATTAACTTATTTACTACATACACTTGTACTTTGCTTGAGTATTTCTATTTTCTGCTACTTCATACTTAGAGGTAAATATTGTCATTTGGAGAGAGTGTAGGCTGCATCAGGGTCATTTTGTTAAAAAAAACCTTAAGAGCGCGTTGAAATTATTTGATCAGAAATCAGATAAAATAAAATAAAAACAAACATTTGTTCTGACGACAGTAAGGCTGAATATCAAATCTGATAATTGGCCAGGCTCATTATCAGTCGACCCATGGTAAATATACGATCCATACATGAAAGAATGTGAACATATGATATGATACTCGGGTACATTTAATATCAGATACTTTAAGACTTTATTTGGTGGACTTTCACTTTAAGCAATGTAAATTGGAGAACAAAATTTTTACTTTTACTAGTATCAATTTTCAGCACTTTTTACAACACTATGCAATTATAGGTGGAGCTTTCGGGTCTTTAAAGTAAAGAAAACCTGCTTTCCTTTAAATAGCTACCAAGAGGCAACTCTACCGGTTGCAAAAATAAGTCAAATTGTATGTAAGCTCATGAGAAAATTACACTATTTCTACCTTGATTTATTACCACAATAAACAGTTTCTTAACAAGTTTATGGTCTCAATCGCTAGTTTCAAGTCTTCTTCAATACAACGTGATATTCATTGAGTAAAATATGGTCCCATTTGGAGGAAAATGGATGACAAAGCAGGGTATGGAGAGGGCTACCTTGGGATTTATAAGTAGTCGCCACTGCGTGTCCTTGGGTTATCAGCCAGAACCAATCACGATACAGCCGGGATATAATGATAGCAATTAATGCTTCTGCAAACCACAGATACATCCGAGCTTGACATGTGTACCAATTGTGGCATTTGATTTTTAAATGGGTTGGAGGAGGGGGAGGTGGTGGCATTATTACAAACCACAGGGCTGCCAAACAAGCAGCCGCAGTTCGAGTCCATTAGGGACATTTCCAACCCTTCTATTGGCGACCAATACCAGCTTTTTACCAAGCTGTTATTGTGGGTAACAAAAACTAGTATTGTAAGCCAAACCATTATGTTTTTCCAACCCTAACCAAGTGACAAGAGAGAAACAGAAAACTGAACCTAAACAAACGTCATGTTTCAACATAAAGAAATGTTCAGTTTAAATTCACCATGGTTTTGCAGACCCATTCTAAGCTAACACTTATGTATCCTGGGGATGGGTTGCAGGATATCCTCCAAGGCTCCACTGTCTTCTCCAAATGTAGTCACTTCTGGCTCCAAAAAATGATTGTGACAGCCATAATGCCAAACTCATGACTTCAAAATGGCCATCCACAAACCAATGGTTACCCTGACATAGTAATTTCCACTGAATATGTTTAAGTTGAATCAACATAATGCCATCCATATAACTGAAAACTGATATTTCTAAGTCTGGACAAGCTTAAGCTGTTATTTCAATGGCCTAAAAATCAAGGTCCATTATTGAATTTTTTACATTGCCATGTCTTGCAAGCTTCTGTGTACTCAAAAACTTAGGTTCAATGACTTGGCCACAATAGAAAGGGTCAGAGTTTTTGAGGTTTTTCTTCATGCCTACATTGGGATGCTACAATATAAACCTTTACTATGAATTAAAACACATCAGAAGAAAGAACTCTGAAAACTAAAAGCTAAATAACTTAACTTTATGTTGGAATCAAAAATATTGAATGGAAAACAGCATTTTTAATACTTTCAGATAACAAAAACATCACAATTCTACACCTGGAGGTTCACATTTAAATAGACTTTATAATCACTTGCCATGGAAGGTTTTGGCTATGGTGACGGATATTATGTTGCAGCAGTCTTCTCCATTTGCATTTTTTAAGGCAGCTTGTTGATTCATAGTGGGGGTAAATAAAAACATTGTTTTAGATATTCTTTTTACTCTTTCAGGGATCCCTGTGCTGCTTTTCTTTACCATTGCTGAATGAATAAATGATGACACTCACACATGTGCAGGAGACTCTGTATGTGTGTGTTTGTGTGTGTGTGTGTGTGTGTGTGTGTGTGTGTGTGTGTGTGTGTGTGTGTGTGTGTGTGTGTGTGTGTGTGTGTGTGTGTGTGTGTGTGTGTGTGGATGTGCGAGCCAGAGAGCAGCAAAAGTAGAAAAGAGTAGACAAGGTTTGACACACATTCTGTATGTTTTATTCAGCATGAGATGACTGAAGGTGTGACTGGCCTGGTTTGCTTTTTCTCACATATCTGTCTCAGCTCTTCATCCTGGGCTTTGTCATCCTCACACTGACATTTCCATCTAATTTGTCATTGTACTGTAGTAAACCTTATCTTGGACTTATAAAGTACAGGGTACGTTAACATTTTATTTTATCCTTTACACTATGTTGCTATGTGTATTTGTAAATATATAGGGAGATCTTGTTGCATATCACCCCTGAAGAGACTTGAATGCAGTAAGGTGGATGTGGCAATGGCGCAGCAGAGGGATATATGTGGACACTATTTAGGCACTGCTCCTTGAAGGACAGCCGATGGACATTTAACAGTGGTACAGCTGGTATACATCACATATTTGACATGTCATGTTGATCCTACTAATTGATAGACCCATGCATTTAGTTGTTTTTTTATTTTTTAGTTAGTAAGTCATTTTTACTGCTGTATATTATTTCTATTGTCTTTCCAGATGAGGATTATGCTATTGGATTTCTGTGAATTTGTGCTATACAAACAAACATTGATTGATTGATTTTTTCCCCCTAATCATGTGGTTTGTGTTTTCCAAAATTTGAAAATCAATAAGTCATAAAAAAATGGTAGAAATTCCTTATCTTGAGAAAAAAAAATCACAACTTTGAATTAAAATGATCATAATTCAATCCTACCACAGTATTTTTAAATAAAGAAAAAAAATCAATATACAGTATTCAGTATGTAATTAAATCTAAAATATATGGAGAATCTTTTGTTATTTAGTTAAATTAACCATCAACTAGCAAAGCGGCAGGAAAGTTGCTTCGCCAAAAATGGATTAAATGTGCTCAAAAGAAATCAAGTTAACATTCATTATAATCTGTATTTCACTACCACATTAATCTTCAATGTCCAGCTCCAACTGTAACCTATTCAAAAAGGACACAACAGAGACATGTGCCTCTGAGAAATCCAAATGTTATGACTGTAACTTGTATTCCCTGAAGAAGAGCAACGGGATTGCAACATACTGTCTGATGCAGCTTGAGTACAGACTCTGGCTTGCATCATTCTTTCAACAGGTAAAACTGAGCGCACTGGGACATATGGGACAACATGGATCCTCAGCAGTCCTGCTCTCATGAGACAGCTGCTTACGCTAACATAGCTACTGTTCTGCTGCAGGCCAATACCCTTATATTATGATGACGAAACCTTGCTAGTTAAAAAAATATCCATTAATAATAATGCTTTTTATACACTATGTTATTGGCATTGTAAAAGATTATTCCACCCTTTTAGAATTGCCTCTCCTTTTATATTATCTGACTTATGATGGACAGATTAAAAAAAGGATTAAAATCTATACAGCTTTTTCACATTTTGAGTAGTATACCCAAGACCTGGAAAGATGGAATTTTCCTTTGAACCCCAAAAATGTAATTTCTGCCATTAGAGGTCTCTCAATCAGAGCCAAACAAAATACATAAATTGCATTGGATCATAGAGCCCGGGTTAGGGTTGTCCTCACTGCAGATAAAACCCAAACAACGGGCAGAAGTGTTGGACAAGGTAATGTTTTCAAGTTTTTTTTTTTTTGTTTAGTCACATTCAACGACTTCTTTCTTCACTCTTTCCTGGAAGTTATGGAAACAGGCGACCAAATGTCACAAACCTTTATGGGGGGGTTTTGAACATTGTTGGAAATATTTTGGATAATCTAAATAATAAAAAACAAAAAGTTACAACAAAAAGTCCAGTTTGGTTTTAGACATTTTAATGCAGGAATGTTGCATAATATCTTTGAGATAATTTTGTTTTTATTTTAATGAATTTTCTGGTGCTAACTGGTCATTTCCACGGTGTTTTGACACTTCAATGAGACACTGATAAATTAAATTACAGTTGCAACAATACTTTATTAGTGAAACCAACAAATGCCAGCATTCTAATTGTAAAGATTTGTTGATTTACTCAGTTGAGAAAGTAATTTTTAGGCCATATCGCGATACGTGAACTAGCAGAAAAGTCTAGCAAGAAAAATGACAAATAATAATGCAGCCTTAATAAAACAGGAAAAGACAACACTTTTGTCATATAAGAACATAACAACCAAAATCCAAGACGATGTGTAGTCTCTTATAACTATAACGATGTGATATCAACATACTGCCAATTCATCAGTTATGCAGTAATATTTGATCTTGAAATATTAAAAGATGCAAACATACATAAAGCTGAATATGAGGCATCTACAATTTAGGTAAACCAGCCTGTTTCAGTAACCTCACACAGCCTGCGAGTAGCAAACAATCCACCACTAATTGAGCTGAACTCTTTGCAGCAGGAGATGCAGCAATATAGCTGTAAAGGCTGGCCAGCTATGAGGTGTTATGGATTCGATTTAAAACTCTGGTCCAGTGCTCTGCTAAGCAAGCAGGGTGCTGTGGACGGAGCTGTCATGTTTTCGACAATTGTTATTTTCCCCTTGCACAGCAGGTGACAGCGCATTCCTTCTGGGATGAAATCCCCACAGGCACCAAGGGATTTGTGTTTATGTAGCAGCACCGGGGAGCCTGAGGACATGACGTGTGACTGCAGCCCAGCAGAGAGGATGGAGGTGGTTGCACACAACCAAGAGGAAACAGGCACCTCTGAGTTTAGTTCTTTACGTGTTTTGTACACACACGTGCTATCAGGTGAACATGCATACATATATGGACCTACAGCGTGCTACAAAACCTTTAGTTCTTCCTCTCTTTTGGGCTTTCATACCCCCCCCCCCCCCCCACACACACATACTTCAGATGCAACAATAACAGCAGTTATGTGTACTGTAAACTTTAAGAGGCTTAGAGGGAGATTTAGGAAGCATGTCACTCACACGTGTCTTCTGGGAAATGTGTGCTCGCTACACTCAGACTCCTCTGTGACCTTTTCATACGTGATTAGAAACTCCAATCAACTCAGAGTGTCACTGCCTGGAAACACCCTCTATCCCATTTCATGCCACTGTCACATCGTTGGCTGTTTGTCACTGAAGTTTCTCCTCCCTGTAAGGTAGCTGAGCCACGTTGCGTCAGAACTGTGAGGGGTTTGGAGAAAAGGCTCTGTGAGCTCAACATTGGATTGTGTGACAGTGACATGAGATATTATTTCAGAGAGCTGAAGTCCCCAGACAGATGAAGAGGACCAAATATGACTCAATGTGGGATTGCGAAAGGAGATTACTCATGGAGATTGTGAAATGTGTCATCTACTAATCAGATTAAGAGCAGAATAATCCCTGATGGAAAAAAAGAGAAACTACTGAATATGAATCATCTACGGTATTATCAACAAATACGACTGGAGTAAACATGTCCTTCCTCATAGTGAAACTCTGACGTTGCCTCCATCCCAGAGTCCCTTCAAAACAATCTCACATTTTGTTCTTGAAAGTCATAATCATTTAGGATATTGAAGGGCTTGAATACTGTTGCTAGGCAACTGACAACAAAGATGAATGTTGCTTTGTGTCCTTAGGTAATTAGAAAAGAATAGATAAAACACACACATCTCAGTAAATTAGAAAATGTATTGATCTATTTATATAAATTATGAATAACCCATCATCATTCAGATTGTCTCTTGTCATGAACTTGATAAACTCCCACGTTAAGGCACAGACAGCATCCATATTGGCATCTACATTGCTTCTGCTTCATAATTCTGCTTTGATAATACAAGTTTCAATAGTTTTTTTTCATGGTAATTATGAACAGTACACTGCCTCAATACTCAAAGGGGCCAGAGATTGCAGGAACCAGCTCAAAAAAGGTCCAATCACAGTAATGTTTTTTTTTCCGTTTCCTCACCCTGAGACCTGATTTCTGAATTAAAAGGTTCCTTCAATCATTGTTGTCTGCGTTGTCCCCACCGTTAAGTCTTGTCATTTCTGTGAGTAATTATACAACGGTGATGATCTGTCGTATGCTTTGTATCAACTTCTGCCTCACAACCAACCGTCTGCATTCACCACCTGTTCTGCAGCAGTTGATACAGAGAAGGTTGACAAATAATAGATGCTTATAAATTATGATAACTTTTTTTTGACTCTCCGGCTTTCTATTCCATCAAAGGTGACACTTAATGCTTTAATGCGTATGAATGTGATGTGAATCATATGTCATGGCCTTTACTGTCACCACATCATAAGCCCGTTCAACACCTGGAAGATTTCGGCGCTGTTTGTTATACAGCACCACAACAAAACAACAAATTTGAGAATATATTGTGGAAGGACTCTGGTCATCTGACTAGCAGAGTCCCTGTGATCCTGGGAGCTATGTTGTCAGGGGCAACAGATGCAGGTCAGGTCTCCCAAGGCAAACTGATATCAGGGGATGGACCAGACTAACCCTCAATTTCCACTGGATACGTCTCCGCTGCGTTGCGTCTCCGCCACGCCGGCGGAGTAGATACGTTTCACTTTAGTCAATGTGTCAATCCCCACCAGGTCCGCTGCGCTGCGTATCAGCTCCGTCCCAGCTCCGGCAGTCCGGAGCCCTCTGGCACAGATACGCAGGACTTCTATTTCTGGCGGATGCCGGAGCACGACGCAGCAATTTAGCTAAATTTAGCACGAAGCAGACAGGAAGTAAAGCGCTAAAATAACAAACAGCATCCGGTTACCTTTCAAAATAAAACACTCGTGTTGACACGAGCACACAAATCTTCAAAAAAGAGACTGACACAAGCTCCTCTGCTGATCCTTTGGTCGGGAACACTTCCTGTTTTTAATAACACAGACCTATAATTTCGGTCGGGAGTGATTATGTGATTATCACGGGAACTCCTCGTCCTCCTGACGCCAGCTGTCTACCATACTGCTACGTGGCGTACTCAAACCGCAACCGGTGCGGATTGGCGGACGGCGGACAGTGGAGCAAAACCAGATCGGAGCTGCAACGCAGCGGACAGTATCCAGTGGAAATCAGGGGTAAGAGTTACTAAAGAAGACCCTATGATTCGGCAGTCACAGGTACAGAATACCTCACCCAGTAAAGGGACACCAGACCAGGGAGCATGGCAGTTAGCCATTGGGGCCCAGCCAGGCAGGGCCGTAATGACAACGTAGGGCCGCCCCACCTTGAGCTCACCAGCCACAGAGGAGAGAGAGATGGGTTTGGGTGCAGTGTGTATCGGGCAGCGGCTTAGGGCGGGGACACAGGCATCCTGACCCCTGGCTTCGCCTGCTGCCACCCCAACCAAGCAGACAACCAACCAACCAATGGACAGACACGGTCGTATTGACATTAATTATACTTATGAAAGCAGCAGGAGATGTCACACTCACTGTTGCAGCTATTCAACAGTGAGTTTAGGACATTTTTACTGACTGTTAATAACATCAGCAATTAAATATTCACTTGTTTCCACAGCTGTATTTGTTCATTAAAGTAATATAACCCTGTGTGTCAAGCAATATCCTTCCGCCTGTGGTAAAAGGGAGTGTCATATCCTTTAGAATAGTCTATATGTTTTCCTGTATGGAGTCCACAGGTCTAGCGTCCTCTATTTTTGAACGGGTAGGTCAACAAGACATGCAATCAGTCAAACTTTTAGTTATTTTAATAGTTATATTTTTAGATGACCACTTCAAACAGTTCGTTACACTGTGATTTTTTTTATTGTCAGGTCAAACGGTTTGAATATAAACTTTTTACATTTCAGTTGAACGTTTGTTTGAATTTCACATTAAAAAGACAAGAACCCTAGACCCTGTTTACAACCATGAAACCTGAATCGAGCCCCTGTGTGTTTTTTGTCCTTTAACTAATTACCCGTCTGTATCTTGTATTGTCTCACCAAATGGCTTGGTTCGTATTTTCAACAGTATATATCTTGTTAATGTATAGTGTAGACACAGCACACATCCACTAAACACACACCATATTATGGGTGCTTCCACATTACACCGCAGATGTGTGCTGTCCTACTAGCAACACTCTAACACACTCCCACGCTTCCATATTCCCTCAAGATGTCTCCTTCTATAACATTCCACACCCATATCCCATGCTCTTTCTTCTGTCCGGACACCTCCTTCTGCATGACTGAGTCCGTGCTGCATACATTGGGCAGGACAGCTGTCTGCCATACATAATGTGCCCTCTGGGAGTCGTCCCCCCCCTCCGACAGGTGGAGACCCACCAGAGCATTGGGCATACACCGACGGTCCCATCACTATGGGAAGGTCTGCAAACATATGGTGCTGAATAGAGATGTGCAAAGGCTTTCCTTGGATGTGCCACCCACATGCAGAATTTGATTAAAATGCAATGAGGTCCTTGTGAGGCAGGGAAGGTGGTCTAACAGTCATTATTGTCTTGTTATTGGCTGTCAGGCTGCTGATACACACTGAGATGCATCTCTTATGTGTCACAGTGATGTTGTGAAATATGACTGCAGATGAATGAACACCTGGAAGATTTCTCCAAGTCTAAGCATGCTGAACACTCCAAGCACTGACTATGTATCATCATGTTTTTTTCATATTTCATATTTTCTCATTCATAGTAAGGTATTCAGGGTTTGGGGCAGTGTTGCCATGCTTTATTACACCTGCTCAAAGCAGCCTGATGCAACATCAAACTGTCCAATATTCCCTCTATTCAAAAAGCAGGGAAACTGGCTCACGAATAGGTCCTTGTAATGGCAATCAGGAGGGTGTCACCTACACAAACAAAGGTAACAACAGAAACATTTATATTCATTTCCATCAATTCTAAATTGTCAAGACAGGAAAGTCTTCTCTTCAGGTCAAACAGCCCTCGGAATCAAGAAAAATACATTTCATGAATACAAAATTGCATCCCATTATCATCATCTCTCTCTTTGAGGCAGCCTGCAGACTTTTATATTTCCTCACATCCAGGGCATATTCTATATGTCATGGTGTTGTAGCTGGCTTTTTACTCATTTAGTCATCTTGTTTCAGTGAATTTATGTGAAAACATATACCATTGCATATCTTTTTGACAGCCCAAACAGATTTGCAATAAAATAATAACACAACTGAGATTGATGACTGAGCCGCTTCCCAATTTCTTGCCCAAAGTTAAGCTGGAAGAACATTTTTCTCTGCAGCGCCAGAGCTGACTAGCTTCCAATATATTATGACTGTTTCTGATCATTTAAACTGGAGAAATCCACTTTCTAACGTACACACATGCATACATACATGAATTTTGAGAGAGGTTCACATTTAAAGGAGCACACTGAATCAACGTTTTTTTTTTCTAGCATATTACTGTCATAGCTAACCATGTTGTGCATTTTGGAAAACTCCAAAATCATGAAAATCCACACCAATCAGCCAAATCTAATTGCTCTGCCAGTGAAATGCTGATTAACTTGAGGACTTTTCTATCTTCTACCAAACAAATGCACTGTAACTGTGACCAAAACTGCAACGCAGACCACTGAATTAAAAATGCAGTGTCATTAGTTGTAATAGATTACACTATTCCAAAAAACAGGTCACAAATTTTAAGTTTAATATTTTCAAAGTCACTACCTTAAAAAGCTGGACACTTTGGCCTTTAGCAACACTACACAAACAGGAGGATACAGTGCATTTATTAGTGACTAGTGTCAGTAGTGAATCAATACACATGTGGGGCTTTACTGAGTATTTAGCAAATGAACTACAGTGTGTTCAATTTAAAGAAGGAACATAATACGCAGTGCAACAGTGTTGCTAATGCTAACCAATGTGTTTTAGAGCCTTATGGCACAGAGGAAGAAGATATATCACAATTTGATTACTTAGCTAAGAAAAAAAAAGAAGTATCTGCACCGTGCTCCTGACTTTCATAAAATTAGCAATTCAAAATAATAAGTTAATGCAAATAAATCAATCAAACACTGAGTGCTGCACAGTGAGCAATCACCAGGTATAATTCAGTTTATTATGACAAATTATCATTCAATACATATCATGCTACTCATTTCCTTTCCAGACCAATTACATTTAAATCAATTCAAAATATAAATGAATCTCCAGCTTGCTGACTAATGACAGAACCTTCTGTTAAGCACACATCCAAATCAACATTTCAGTCCCTTTGATTTTAGCATGATGTCAAAGAAACAAATCTCAATTGCCAGATTACCGGCACTCTTCATGCAACAAGCTGAGGTGAGTGCCATTTTAGGTGTAACAAAGGCCTTTGCCTGCAAACTGATTGTTTTTTATTGTTGCCAGTTTGAATAGTCAGATGATGCGACCAGCAGCATGGGTGAATGTCTGTTTGTGTGTGTGTGTGTGCGTGTGTGTGTGTGTGTGTGTGTGTGTGTGTGTGTGCGTGCGTGCGTGCGTGCGTGCGTGCGTGCGTGCGTGTGTGAGACATTCATCAGAGCATGCTCTGCAAGGGTGTGAACATCTCCAACATCTCCCAAACAGTCCAACATTGGACTCATTGATTCTGTATAGTCTCAGCTAAGGGAAATGAGTTGGTCTGTCAATCACTATAAAAGGTAGATGGAACAAAAGTGCAATTGAAACAGACTGCAAATAAATCAGGAATAATCAATGTATGTGACTTACAGGTCACTCACACTGAAATTCCACTAGTTGAATGTAAGTTGCAGAATGGTTCCGCTACGGTTTGCTCCGTGCTCTGTCATCAGTCAATCCCCACCTGCTGCATTTTGAGTGCAGCACAGCGCAGCACTGCCGGACAGCTAGAGTTGCAAGTTCCCACAATAACTGAAGAATTATGCGCAACCACAGTTATAAACACTGTGTTATAAGCACAGAAACAAACAGACAAAAGGTTAGTGTTCCCATCCTAACCGGATGTTATGCTGTTGTTTCGATGTCTTTGCTGAATTTGGCTGATCATGATTGTCTGTCATTTGACGTTTTTTTTGTGATTATTTTATGTCACCTGATCATTGCCTGTTTCTCTGCAATGGTTTGATTAGGGTTCCTACACATTTTCATTTCAAAATTCCATACTTTTCCAGAACTAATTCCCAGTTGT
Source organism: Diplodus puntazzo (assembly GCA_963678695.2). Lineage (NCBI taxonomy): Eukaryota > Metazoa > Chordata > Actinopteri > Spariformes > Sparidae > Diplodus > Diplodus puntazzo. The sequence goes on along the minus strand of OZ023157.1, from coordinate 30,172,581 downwards.
ATAAATAATAATATATTAATGTTTCCCCAATATTCTTTAGTCTCTTTTATAAATAAGGATTGTAAATGAGTTGAAAATAGCTACATAATTTTCATGGCATCTGTGCAGCCCAGTTGTCCACTGACATAACAGTGAATGAAGCCATTAAGGTTTCCTTCCGCAGAGAAGATCAGCTTACATTGCTGATAACTACATTGCTGCATAACTGAAACAATGTTCAGATATGCTTAATTTTAATTCAAAGATGCTGGAGGATTCTTCTCGTTGTCTGTGTCTTTGGTACGGATTTAAGGCATTTGGTAGATAGTGGGTTCAACTGCACACCACACTTCTTACCTTGCTTTAAACGACCTGTAGCTCTGGAACACGCTCTCTCAGGTAGTGGTAAATGCCTGCTCCAAACACCAAGCTCTGCTTGAATGATCAATTTATTTCTAAAATTCTGAATTTCAGATTAAGAGCACACATATTCCTCCATATGTCATTTTCTTTTTACTATGGCCTTGCTCTTCTTATCATCTGCCGAATATTAGCTGAAATATGATCTATCTGAGCTTCTTACAACAACTCCAACTCTACCATCAGGTTTAAGGTTTAGATCTTTTGCCCATGGAGAAATAAAATTATGCTGAACCTTGCTGCAGTGCTACTTTAATTGCTGTGCATGTTTAACCTTACTCCTGAACACAAGTTAAAAATAAATGCACTGTAACCGTTGTTCACTGCAAGCCTTCTAGAAAAAGATTTCGACTTAAATGTAAATGTTGTAGTCCATAAGTAACATTACTTGTATTCTTAACATTTCCTTAATTCTCCATAAAAACAAAACAAAAATAACTCACTAACTTCTTTTGATGTGGGAGGAAACTGGAGCGCCGGAGTAATTTCACAAAGCACACTGAAAGGCCTCAGGACCTTGTGAGGTAACAGTACCAACCACTGAGCAACCATGCTCCCCTACTCAATGTCAAAGATTTACTGTATGTCCAGATAGCATTAGTTCTTTCGATAGCAAAAAGTAACTCCACAAATGTCACTCAGTGGCTACGTGGCATTGTGAGTAATGTGGGCTCCACTTTGGCTGTCCAAGCTGCAGTGTGTCTGGGCTCATTAGGTGGAGTGGACATTACCCACCACCACCTCTCCTGCTGTAATCCATTTCATCTACCAGGTGAGAAACTGCAATGATGGGGTGTTTTGGGGCTTGCCTGGGTGTGATTCTCCTGTGAAAATTCATGGCTTAAATATGCCAGAATATCTTCATACTCATGAGCATCTCTTTACTGCTTCTTGCATTTAGCATACGTCTTTGTCCAAAGCAACTTACAGTAATTCATACATTCATAGACTGGTGGTGGTGGCTGCCATGCAAGGTGCCGACCAGAACATCAGGAGCAGTTTGGGGTTCAGTATCTTGCCCAAGGACACTTCAGCACGCAGACCAGGAAAAACGAACCAGCGTCCTCCTGATAACAACAAGCTGGCTTTACCCCTGAGCCGCACAGTCCTGTTGCCACCATGTATTCCTCTGGTAATTCCAGTCTCCAGCCTGGACTGTTGGACCTCTCCTCCTTCCTGAAATATGGCAAGGTGTGTATTCCAGCACACAGCAAGTGGTCAGCTGGCTGACACAACAGATCCACCCCAGTTAACATACAAGTAAACAATTTCCAGGGAAGAGGTGCAACATGTCCACCTCCTCTCCTTCATCAGGTCCAAAAGGATTCTGTCCAACATCTCAAGAACCAGGCAGGACAGACTGTCGAACCTGAAACTTAACATGGATCTTACCACGTCTCTGGGTCAAGAGCCTCAATTGCTTCTAGCATTTCCACCTTCCTCTGAATGATGTGTTCATTCTTTGAATGGATCTTTACTGCTGCCGTTTGAGGCACTTGGCAACTTTGCCAAAACATCCCTCTCCATTAAAGTCCATTATCAGGTAACAGGTTGAGTTGGTACCTGTGTCCATCATGGCTTCTGTACTTTAAATGGTGCAGACAGCATCTCCATGTTCTTTAACGTTAAATTACCTTTAAGTTGAAGTGCAATTTTCAGTACCAACAGCCTTCGCAGAATGTGTAGAGAAGCTTTGTAAATCTTCATATGGTGTCTCTTTCTCTCTGGTGCATGAATGGATAGATGTTAACAGAGATGAATGTCTTGAGTGCTGACATACAGTATGTCATAGTGTGTACTGGTACATTTATGGTGATTTTGGTGAATTTTCAGGCTTGCTATATTCTCATTTAATGTCTTGGTTGAAAGCAGGGAGGCAAATATGCTTCAAGAAAGCAAAATTTTAACCATTGCACGTCAGGGATTTGAGACAAGACGGGCCAGTGAAAACCAAAGGCATACAAAACACTCCGCGTTAAACTGCATCCGCTTAATGCAAGAGGAACCTTGATATGAGCCAAGTGACGAGTTAGTTTATCCAACTGAATGACATGGTGATAGTGGCTTCTATTATAGCTGAGAAACACAACTCACCAAAATGGACTTGTAATTGACAGCTTGTATTGGCTCTGTATATTAGTGGGGAGACAAGTGTCTTCAGGGGGCTTTTCATGTGCCGAAAGATGCCTGACATGCTGGAATTATTTCCCAATTGGTCTTAGGAGCCAAACCTTAATTGTATTACTGCCGCATAAATTGGCAGATATGAAAAGAGTCAGCGAAGCAACTGTTCACAGCACAAACATATACAGGCGTATCAGGAGAATTAATTGCAAATAAATCTAAAACATTCAGATTGCCACAAAGCCTGCCAAGCTTTCATCAGGTAAAATCCCCATCAGGATATAAGCTCTAAACAATTGCAGTCAATTCAAGATAGCAGCGTTTTATACCACAACAGACCAGTGCAAGAATCAGTGATGTCTGATAGGTGGCTGTCAGTGGTGTGAATGTAATCCAAGCAGCTGCTGCATTTAGCGGTGCCAGTAAGCGAAGTGAAGAAGCTACGAAAGGACACATCTGCTGCAATTAGAAAGAAAATATGAGGAACTTTGCCAGCAATCTAAGTTTAAACTCTAAATAAATTTAGCTTCATACCGGCCACATGGCACGCCCAATTCATGCCACATGTTCCTTGATTATCTGTGGAGTGTGTAGCAGCTGAAGGAAAAATAGTGGGCCTGTTTGCAGAGAACTACCTTTGCAGTGGTATAAACTAATTGTTTTGACATTTCAGGGAAATACTTTTCGACTTTCTTGCAGTGAGTAAGGGCAAAAAAATGACACCACTCTCATATCTGTGTGCTTATGACGAAGCTGGAGTATGGACAAGGTTAGCTTACCTTAGCCTATAGACTCAAAGCTATCTTGGCAAACTGGAAGTAACTGGTTTTTTACACATTTATTTTTTATTTTCAAAGACAGTAAAATAAAAAAAATAAAAACTGTCAATCTATCGCTCCAGATTAGATGTATATCTTTCCTGTAACCGTTTCCTACCTGCATACTCCATTTCATTTTAAAATATGTCTCAATGCAGAAGCCAAAGATGCTCCAACATCCTTTTCAGTTTGACTTCAGTTTAGGCTCTAAAATTACTTGGCGTAAGTGTGGCATTAAAGTACTTGGTTTGGTTAAGGCACTAAAACTACTTGGTTAAATTTGTGAAAGCAGTTCCGAACATACCTACATTACGTATGTTAGCTTAGTTTCATTATGTACGTGATGACTTCATTTAAGTAAGTTAATTTTGTACATAGACGTTAATACTGATCTTCTCATCTGACTCAAGGAAAAAAAAAAACAAAGTAATATTTTATTTGTTCCTTATTATTCTGATGCATCCAGGGCACTGTTGGCCTTTAGACTGAGAACAGACAATAATAACATGGAATTGAGGCGGAGAAATAAAACTCTAATCAAAGCAGACTCAGCTGTAAGCACCTGACAGCACGGCTGTCGCAATTCTCATGGCCTATCCACGACTGATCGCACCCAAGCATCACAGAAATCACTTTGAAATCATTCAGTCCCCCATAGTGGCAGATGGAGTAAGGTGTTGATTACCGAGCCAAAGGTGTCATTGAAACAGCTGGATTCTCAACAGCACCAGCCCAAACCAAACACTAAGAGCTTCAAACTGCAAATCCCATCTGAACACATTTTAAAAATTAGGATCTCATTCTGTGTTCTGCTTTTCAGTCAGCCAGCCCTTAAGACATAATAAAAAAATGAGAATGCAGTACTTTACCTCCAGAATGTGGTGGTGGGCCGCACAGCAGAACCACTCCTTGACCTTCACGCACTGACACAGAGCTTCTTCTGTGTGTCTTGAAGTTTTCCAAGTCTGAAAATTACAAAAAGGGCAGTAAGTGAAACATCCCCACAAGTCAGAGGCTGATACATCTGATCCTTGAACACATGAAAGCCCTGCCATGAACAAGTGACAGTTTTTCTCACCGCGCTGTTTTGCTTGCTTCTTACTCTTATTCAAGGTCACAGCCTATGGAGCCTAAAGCAGAGCGCAGCAGGTGGAGACACGCTCACAACAGGTTGGCACTTTATTATAGAGCTCACACAGATAAACACACCTCATACTCACACAGCACCAGACCATCCCTGCCCTATATTTCCAAAGCCTGACCCTGACAAATACAGTTCTTGTAAACTCCAAGGGGCCAAAGTTCAACCCCACACTGTTTGAGTGAGACGGCAGTGCAAACCACCGACCCACTGCAGAACCCTCATAAACAAATTATATACAGCAACACCATCCTCTCTATCTATTCCGCTGTGAGGAACATTTTGAAGAGTGAAAATTCTTTGGGTGGTAAACAGCCTTTGGCTTCGCCTTAGGCCAAATCACCCCCTGTCTGCGTCTGTGTATATTGTGGATATCCAAGGCTCACTGTGCTGCTGCCACAAGTATCAAAAAGGAATGAATTAAAGGATCCCAATGGGAACTTTTGCATGAAAAAGACAGCAATGACTGCTTAACTATTTTAAAAGTTGAGAATTTGATGAAAAAAAGGGCCGCTGGGTAGAATGAATAAATGCTAAGAAGCTGAAGCCCTCAACATGTCTTCTCAAGGGATCTAAGGGATTTGTGTGAGATAAGCAAAATCAGCAAATTCAGACAAACAAAAGTATAAAGGACTAGATAATGTTGTATGTTGTTTTTTTAACATGCATTTATTTGGTTTGGCTTTAATGTTATTTATTAAATGTAATGATATTAACTAGGTGTTGGAAGTCTGGATGCTTTATTGTGAATATCAATGCAGATGAAGAATACATACATGTAGAGAAATATACATTTTGAATGTTTTACATTGGGACGTTTACTATGTTTGTTAGTGGTAGAATAAGTAAAAGAAACCATTTGAGGATTTTTTTTTATTTTTGTTGAATCTATGATTTGCATTATCTTCCCTCTCTACTACCAAAAACATGTTTAGAGCAGCAGAAGACCTTGTTTACTGCACAACTGCAGTGGGCCATGTCTTCTTGGTGCAGGAAACAACTCACTTTGAATCGGGCGGGATATGAAAGCTGGGCAAATAAGCAGTTTAAACTGATCTGCCCTTTTAAAATTGACTGGGATTTTTTTATTTTGATTTTAAAAAAAAGACTATAAAAGAGAATAAGCATAAATGAAACATCAGGATATTACGATACAACATGCTGAAAAGCATCTCTGGAAAATCTCAAAAATATATCCGGTTACTTAAAATGTCCACAAAAGATTCAAAAAGAAATTCCCTTCATGTGGAGACTTGGACCAAAAATAAATGTGCGTTTCCATCCATCCAGTTCTTGCTACAATTATTATGTGGTGTGTGTATCAAATTAAACAGCTTTATTCTCTAATCAGATGCTGTAAATCACCGCAGAAGAAGAGGGCGCAAATAGAGCAATTAAAAAAGATCCAGCAAAACCTAAATGAACAAAATGTGTGAAATGTGCTGGAAAAATACATTTTCTAGTTGTTTTATGTATCAGTGTGAGGGGCGTCCACACAGATTGGATGCTTTCATGTGTTGCAGTTTCTCCTCTATTCAGCCGAAGCTCACATGCTTAATTCTTTTTTAATCGTGTGCACTTTGTTACATTTAGTTTTTACTGACATAATTTCCACACCAGTCAAATGTCTAATTTTGTTCTGTAGTGAAGACCACAACATAAACCTAGACCAAGTCATAACAGGACCAGGGTGACCAGTGACCAGTGAATCTGAGGGGTTGAGACCAAGTCAGACAAAGACCAAGGCTGGGTGACACTCAGTGAATACCCAGACCAGTGTGAGTCCCACAGTGCATGACACACTTACCATGAAATATGAAACATGCAAACCGCAAACAGCATTCCCATAATAAACACCCACAGATGTGTGTGTTTATGTAAGTGTACCATGAGAACTGCCTCATAAAATAATTAAAAGCATTGCTTTGTTGAATGTTATATGTGGGAATTTAAAACAAACACTAAGGAGCTGCATTCATTTTAACCGATACAACCCAACACTCTTTTTCCACGTTTTACCATACCTATGTGACACAATACAATTCTTGTGCAAGCATCAGGTTCTCTGTGTAGACAAAAATCACCCAATACAAGCCGTCATGTAGTACGGAATGCATCAAACACATTATTCAACACAGTGATACACCTGCAGTTATGGTCATGCATGTGTGTTTGTTTTAATTTTGGTAACACTCTCTATGAAGCCCATGTCTATTATGCATTATAACACATTATGTACACAATTATAATTCATCATATACACCTATATAAGAATAAGCATTTATAAATATTTATAATACATTATGAATGTACTTATAATTATAGACAGCAATAACAATTATTCTGAATGCTCTATAACAATACTCATACATTATGAATCATTTTATGATGACTTATAAGGTATCAATACTTCATAATTACTCACTCACTACTTTGGCCAAGATCACAGTCTATTACAATTGTCATAGTTGTAAATGTTTTATTGAATTCTCTTTTGTAATGTGATTCCAAGTTACAGTGGCCATTGGTTGCTCTAAGTAAAGTAATGTAAACCCTGTGTTACAGGCAGATGTAGTTCATTTAAATTTTTTTTTAACAAGCACTAACATACATGATTCTAATGTTTATAATGCAATATAGCCATTAGTGAGATAATAAGTTATGATTGAATAATTATGAATATCCATGAGTGCATTTAACAATGACAATACTGAGCTATAGGCGCATTACAACGCATTTTAAGTATGTTCATATTGCAGTATAATATATTATAGACATGGGCTTCATAGATAGTGTTACCAGACTTTTTTTAAATTCTCATATTCCTGGTGTTTCCTTTTAAGTGCAAATTTAAATTGTGCATAAATAAAGGTGAACTGCATCACACTCCTGCTGCATCGGTAGCGTCTCTTTTGTCCACATCACTGTCAGATCCGAGTGATGTGTCCAACCTTGTTTTTTTACATTATTCGTGTGATTTAATTTATTTCCCTGGTTTTAAAAGCCATATTCAATGAGGCATGGTAAATTTAACAGAAGACATACAGTTTTACCTGCAACATAACTGCATAGTGGAAGAGGCACAGAGAGAGTGAGAAAATGAAAAGAATCAGGACTGCCCTGCACCCTGCTTTAGTAATTGTATATTCCAGATAATGAATGGAAGTCCTGCGTGAGCTAAATGCACTACGAGAAAAAAAAAAAGTTTGAAATCAATAGTGACACACACACCCACTAATATGAGCCAAACAACAATCTGCAGCCCTGCTGCTAAGCAGAGAGGGTTGCTGTGGCGGGTCACACATGAGGGATTTTAATAGCTCCGCTGGTAATCAGGTTACCTTTCATTCATCACGCCCACAGCCACTGAACATTACAAAGCTGTTCCTGGTATGGTTTTAACAACAAAAGTACTGTTGAAGTTGAGTCATTGTCCTTTGACAATTGGTAGAAACAAACGCAGGTCATAACTGCTTCCAAGGATCCGCTGCACTAATGAAGTACATCCTGGCGAAGCTCAGTAAATGTGATTCACACATCACATTGAGACTTAACGTCTGCACTGATGTCCTGGGTGGGAGTGCGAAAAATACTCTCCTAATGAAATTGATATGAGAACAGCTGTTTGACATTTAAAAGAAATAGGAAAACATGAATCAATTACCACAACTTGTATTTATGGCAAAATTGTTCCTGCGTTGTCTAATTACATAGTTTTAAGATTCAAAACAATCAATTCTTCTCATTTGTCATGTTCCATTTACACTTTTCTGTATTTAGTTTGCTCATTTGGTACATGTGCTTTGAGGTGAGAGTGCATTCATAAACGTGCTTTGAAGAAAATAGACTGAATATATGAAGACCGTGATACAGGGTCTTAAATGTATCTGTACATATTGTCTAAATTGGATTAATTGACCTTAATTAACCTTGCTCTTTATATGCAGCACGTTCTCAAGTCAGCGCGAGCAGTGGTGCAGACCTGAGCGCTCTCCTTGCAGACCTGCTCGTTGCAAAATTGCAACCAATCCACTTTCAAATGAGATCACTGATTAGTTCAGCTCCAAGTGATGTAAATGTAAAGTTATTGGGCTCACTGATTTATGAAGAGGACTATAAGGTCAGTTAATATATGTCATATTGGCTGCAGGACAAGTCAATTAAGAAGCAGCCTTTAATTATTTCTTTAAACATAAATCTTTTCTCCACCCATGAGCCCTGTTTAACTAATAGCTATTTGAGACTCTTAAGCTCTATTAAGAAAGCAGGTTCTAATATTTTTCTAAAGATTAATACCAGATTTGGCACAGTAAGGTCAATTTGATTCGTCTACCTCAGGGGGGTGAAAACTGTTTGCAGAAACTCTTATCTCAGCTGTATGAAAACATTTATATACATCACTTTCAAAACAGATAATTCACTGTAAATTACACAGCGTTGTTTTACATAGCAGTTTTGATAGTTTTGAATGTGGATTTAGTAATCACTAATACATAATGTTTTGGCCTTTTCATGGCCTTAACTGACAGGACAGGTGAAGTATGACAGGAAACAGAATGAGACAGCGAATTAATTTTGGAACCTGTTTCCATTTATTGATCAAGGTTCATTTATGTGCAGCTGTACTATAAAAAAAAGTTGTAGACATTTCACACTACAGAAGAATGTAGGTTTATTCTAAGTTGAAGTGGAGTGTAAAAGATGCCTCACAGCCTTAGAAAAAAAGCAGCTTCATAATCTGATAATCCCAGAATAAATGTTGCAACTTTACATTTCAATCAGTTACATTTTTTAATTTATGTTGTGGTTTTGTCACCACAAACACTGGCTGGAAATTGTTGGGGAATACAGCCTCTGTACAGGGGATGTGGGCGCCTCACTGTTGTCATGCTTACAAATGTAACTCCACCACCATCCCCTCCACATCATGTTATGACTGTATGTCATACAAATGTGATGTGAATGTGATATTACACATATTTTAGAAATATCAACATGGTACATAGCCTATGCATGTACAAATGTAAACTTATCAGTGGTTAGGAGAAACTTAAACGGCCAACATTTGATTCTGGCAACTGCCGGCAGTAGATACTACTGTATATTTTGCCAGACTGCAGCAGGGTGAGGCAAAGGTAAGTAGAGTATCTACTATATTGTCCAAAATAGCTTCCAGTTATAGATTTATTGTGATATTTTTATTTATTGGGAAAAACAAAAACAACTGCTGCAAGACTTCGCTAGTGTTTTCCTCTGTGTGCCTCTGGGATGTTTGCACCTCAGCTCAGTCAGCTACAGGAGCTGAGAAAAGCATCTTGGACAGCACAAATACCTTTCGCAGTGTGTACACTCAGAGGACACTATGGATTACTTCACATTTAAAAGCAAGTTGTCCAAACACACTCATATGAGAAAGTGTAACAAAAAGCGAGGTTCGCGCTGGCCGGGTGGCAGTGTGACCCCTCTCCCCAGGAGCTGACTGTAACTGGCAGTGTTTGTGCTTGGCCACTAGCTGCAACAGCGAGTGAGTCACAGTGCGACAGAGGGTTTCATCAAGGAGTGTTCGTGTTTGTGTCGAGGGAGCGCAGGTGTGTGACAACAAAATCAAACTTGAAGAGATAAACTGCGAGACTGTGAGAAAGCCACCGCCTGCTGAGGAGGTAGTCTGGTGTGGCAGTATAAAACCAACACAAGGTTTCTGAGCAGGTGAGTGGATAGACACAAACATCACTGAATTCTCAAAGTTCTCAAATCCAGTTTAATTTCTCTCAAACCATTAATTAACAAAGATGTGACCAAAAAAAAAGCTAGCTGATTTTTTTGTTTGTTTTTTTACGAAAATAATTTCACCAAGATGATGACATATAAAACTCACTGCTCTTCTATTACATTGACAGTGAAGTGGTGAGCTAGATAACGTCATTATATTTTCTTGACTTTGGTTGACATCACCTGCTTTTCTCCTCAAAATCTGTCCAATGTATTTTGTGTTTCATTTGGCTGTTTAAAGCAGAATCTTGATAGAATGTAAGACAGCTCTCTTGTTGGTTTATTGCTCCCGCCTTGAGCTGATTTATATGCCTCTATACCAAACAGGTCCTTCACAACAGTTTGAGAGAGAGGCAGCGAACAATGCTTGAGGTTTCCAGCCTGAGGGACAGGAATATTACAGCTATGATGACCCAGTGTAAGTAGTAAGTAACCAAGATCACACACTGCTGTGATACTAAATACTACTAATACTACTACTACTGAATACTACTGACTACTATATCTTGACACAACTGCAATCTATACTGAGTGTATATACCCAATATTTGGGTTGCCGTGTTTCTGAAGGTTGAGCCAGACATCCACTGTTAAATCCCCAGAGCCTCATGCCTACATGTGACAGTGACACTTAAAAAAATGTATTCAGTAACATAAAACTTGTGAAGTGTTATTGTGAGTGCAGATGCATGGTTACAGACTACTGTATCATTCTTTATTTTAAGACTGTAATCCTGTCTGTAATCCAATTACATGTATTTTTTGTAACATTACCGGAATACATTAACCTTTTTTTGTATCCTGATTGACTTATCCTATCAAATGTCTTCTATTACTTACCAAGTTACTAATCTACTTAGTTACCTATCACTACTTATTGAGGTACAATTAGCATAAACTATTAGTGAATAATAAAATAAAACACATTCAATTTAGTGTTTTTCTTTTTCTTGTGTGGCTAGTCCAATATGTCTTTGGGGTAGGTTTATAAAAAATTGTACTCATGACCTCAGTATTTTTAGATAGCACGGATATGGTTTTTCTAGGAGATGCTGTAAGATTTTTATCAACAAAGGACTTAAGAAAAAAATAATATTTCTCCTACACAGATTTTTTTTCTGTCATCTCTCTTCTTTTCCTCGTATAACACTGGATAGTTTTACATGTTCAAACCGATAAAAAATTACTTATAAACAGAAAAAGTGAGAGTGGAGGAACAGTCACTGTTGTTAAACTGCTTATAGATATGCACAACCTGTGATAAGGTGTTGCAAGCTGACATTACTTTGTTCTTAGGGGTCATGATACCATTAGGATGTGGATTGCTGTCTTATTGACTAATCTAAAGTCATATTATGAACATTCTGTAAAAGTGAAGTCATTTTTATGACTCCCTGGTATGCTGTGATAAACCATCAGGGCTACAAAGTGCTGTGCACAGTTTTACAAAGCTCCATAATTCACCATTTAAAGGCTCCAATGTGCCATAATACCTTTTCTATATCTACTGCATTAGGTGATTCATCTTGTAAGAGGTCTGTTTCTTGTGTCCAGTATCTCAAGTGTGAATTATTTACACACCTTCAGAGGGGAGAAAAGAAGTGCAGGATTACACTGCTCATAAGATGTTAATCCACTCATTGATTTATGTACTTGTTTGTCTCTGCTCCTTACTGCAAAAACAACATGCCAGACCAGAATAATTGAGCATCTGAGAGCAGTCCATAGATTGGATGACAAATTTGCTGTCCACAGTCATTTTTAGTCCGCAAATCACTGTCCTTCCAAATCATATTTTCTGGGCTGTGAGACAGTGGATCAACAGTGGCGGGTGGTGACCAACTCATAAAAATGCTGAAAAAGGAATGACAGGGCAAAGATGTTTGAAGATCTGAATTTAGGATGCTTTCTCGGAGGTTTATGGCATGTGCAGGATTCAATCTGGCCTCCGTGCTTAAATTAGGCGATTTATTTTTATAGCTTGTCATATTTTACACATTGCTACTTTTAAGGAACGCTAGCTGTCTGGTTATCTTTTAACTGTCAATCAGAGGTGATTAATGTTGCAGCAAGGCTAATTGACTTCCCTGTTGTCAGTTGGCTTCATCTCTGGTTGGCGTTGCTCATCAGAGATCAGTGATGAGAGCTTGTAAAGCGGAAATATCTGCTCTGGTTTTCCTTCACCTCTGCGCCTTCAGTCATATGAATCATTTTGGCTGTGCATTAGTTATTTTTCAACTCTTGGATGAGCAACAAAAAAAGCCACAAATAGGAAGTTGTTTCAAAAGCAAATATAGCTTGAATCGATGGACAAAGTACTCCTTTTTGAGTCTTGTCAGAACAATCTGGTCACTCCAAAATGGTGACTGAAGCTTTTCATGAGTAGCCTCACCACTTACTTTCATCTGAAGGCACGATAGAAGGTTAGATAAAAGCACCCAAGCCTCCCCAAAATATGAGCCTATAGAACAAAGTGGACAAGAGACATCTGAGGTACTGAATTTATTCCAAAAAAAAAAAAGTCTTTTTGGCATTATTTTGGCTGAGATCAAAGCTGTTGTGATTTGTGAAGTGGCGATGTCTACATCTCTAAAGCCACTGATAGTCCCTGGCCAAATCCACATACGTGGCCTCGCCCGTGCTGAAAGCATGCTGCAATAGCAGTAAAATCCAGCGCCCCCACCACCTCCCCCTCCATCTACTCCCATTGGCAGAAAAAGAGCAAAAGAAGCATTGTTGTGAAAAGTGCGGCCAAAAAAAAAAATATTCACAACATGATGCAGCCCTTGTCTTCAGATACATCGAGTGGTGATGGCGGTTGAGCAAAGACATGCTTTTCAGAGCACACGCAGCTGTGCACATGTTCGCTTTGAGTTCAAAAGAAGGCATGAAAGCGCACAGTTTGCCTGCATCGTCATTTCAAATAACATACCCGTTATATTTGTCACAGTGAACGTAACTCCCCTCAATTTTTCATTCAGAAATCATTGAATTGTACTTTTTTCCACACCGAGCTCACAGAAAAGCTCCTGTGTAATTTTGAAAGGGAAAGCGGCTAACAATGATTAATCGCTTCAGAACAAGTAAATGTGATGTCCCATCTTGATCCATTAGCATAAATTAGCTCAAACCTGGCCTGGCATTACAAACAATGATCCAGATTAGGCTGATGATCACATCCCAGACATATGAGCTTTCCAAATGCCAACACAACTTATCATACTTCAACGAGCCCGTCCAAGCGTGACCGTGAGATTCATTACAACCTGCGACTCCTTGAGGATGCTCTTTGTCTTCGAGTGGATGATGTGTTCGCCTGTGTGTGTGTGTCAGAGCTATCTTTGTACAGTTTGGTAGAGAATATAATCACACCTGAATATATGAAGGTCATCAACAAAAATGTTATTACTCTTTTAGAGAGGTGCTCATTCACTTTTATGTTTATGGCACTCCTGAATTGTATCTCAGATTTGGGTTACCCTTACTGGAATATATGGAGTGGACTATTAGAAACACCTGTTAGTCGTAAAGCAATGCAGTTCAACAGCAGCATTATCTGTGGCCTCCAAAATGACTGTAAAGTTAAATCAACATGTCTCTTAAACAGTCTCAACAGAAATTGAATATTATAACCTTTATGAAAAGAAGGGTTATTGCAGGTCTACTGGATTGACTCCATTAGTTTTAGCTAGGTGTACATAACAACTTGGCAACTGAGAGTAATTGCTGCTGTCCTTCAACTTTTCTTATTTTAGAAAGAACCTGAGTCATTTCAGATTAGAAAACATTTTGAACCAGTTAATGCGGCAAACAGCAAACCATTGTAAATTCAAGAAAAGTTGGGTTTTATCAGAACCTAAAAATATGACAAACAATTCACACACAGAAGTGATTTCAATAAAAGTGGTAAGCAGCTGACCATCGATGTTTGAGTGCATTTTGTTGAACTTGAGCTATATAAAATAAAAAGACCGGCCTCATAATAATATTTATAATAATAATATTAATATTATTAATAATAATAATAATATTAATAATAATAATAATAATAATAATAATAATAATAACAATAATAATAACAATAATAATAACAATAATAATAATACTAATAATAATAATCCTTGCAAATTTATCTTAAACACAACCAATCTAAAATGGCACATTGGTCCTTTTTGCTGTTTAACAGACCAAAAGCAGCTGAGAAACCAGACACAAACAAACCCTTTACGTTAGCTGAATCAACTTAACTATCCGTAAGTGTTAATTTGGAATTTCATTGTGGAAAAAAAACATGAAATGGTTTTTAGACTCTGTTTAATTATTTTGAATATGTCTTAATATGACGTAAACATGACATTAAGATCTCCTGGCCATGCAAAAAGCCATCTCTTTCATGTTGCTAGTCTATATAGCTTTTTCCTACCCTGATGACCACAATCATTCCTCACCTTAACTGTGTTTTTATTATTATGTCCAGTACTTATCTGAATCTGAATCCAAACCATGGTCTTTCCCTAAATCTAACTCAACACCATAGTGTTATCACATCTATAAACTGAGTAATTTTGCATGGGGTAGATAAATTATGTTTTCTGTCTATAGAACCAATCTCAATGTTTGCTTAGAATAACCTCTGGATAGAAAGCCAATGCATCATGCAGTAGTTTACAGATAATTTCACTGTCTCTTTGTGTGATGTTATTTCAAAGTGTATATAGCTCATTAATCTGAAACATGTTTGATGCTTTCATTTAATTCTGTTTTTTTTTGGCATATCCAAATTGTATCCAGATTGATTTTAGGAAGTCATGACAGCAAAAAAACACCAACTCTAAACCAAACTACATTTGAAGTTGGTTCAAAATACTATTCAGATTTCTACGGATGCATCTCAGTCCGAACGCACAGGCCACTCATGTTTGCTTCCAAAGTGTGTTTTGTGTCATCCACAGCGCGACACAGAACAATGTCCAGAGTCACGGAAGTGCATTAGAGTAGAATCCCTGCTGCTACCAGCACAGCAGTATGGAGGACAACACAGAGAACAACTGTCTGTGGATTGTCACACTGATGTAAAGAGTCTGCTGCGGTTAATGTACGGAAAGCGAGATGATGGATCTCTATTTCTCATGCATCCATGTTGGAAAGCAAAATCATCAGTGTATGTTGTTGTTGTTGGGTCACAGAAGAGATAGACAGCTTGAGTTGACCTAAACTTAGCAGTTGGTCTGAGATGTCACTGCTGGGTAGACTTGGTTTATCAAAGACCTTAGCAAGGCAACACAATACATGAAATAGGCCAGGCCCATATGGCTAAAATGTCTGTCATGATAGTGAAGTTTAACATTAGCCGATATGAACAATTATTCATCATTTTTAAGGACAATTTTAACCTCACGCATACTATAATTACTATACGTTGAATGAAAAACACACAAGATAAATTAGACAAATAAATAGAAAAACTGCCATACAAGCGAGTGGACGTGCTCTTTTAAAATTGACAATTTTCTCTCTGTCCGTCAGTGCTCTTTTTCCTCCCTCGTGTTAATGGGTTGTCCTTGTGTTTTTATAGTGGTTGTAAGAGTCTGCTAGTTCGCTCTACCAAACAAGCCTGGAGACACTCATGCAGCAAAAAGACACCAAAAGGAGCAGCAAAGAACCAGGATAGAGGCCTAACAGATCAGTGTGTTTGCCCTGACGGCTGTGGCTCATAGGCAACTTTATCACACCAGAAGAAAATAAGACATTACTTAGGTGACAGTGATCCTGTCTGTATGGCTATCACATCAGAAACACTGTCTCTGTGACATCTGATGTTCATGGACCAACAACATATTTTGCACTTTAATCAGAGGGACGTTTTGCTTTTCAGTGGCTGCAGTACTTTCTGTGAGTAGTAAAGTTTAAAAAAGTATATGGGTTGTCGTTTGGACATAGAATGAGAATAGAAAAAAAACGTCTGAGCCCTATTCACAAAATGTCAGTCAACAAAGTTCCTAACTATTTGTGCATCTCCAATGTTAACCGGTTCTGTAGATTAACAGTATATCCTTAGTTATGCAACCATAAAGCAGGTCCTTCAGAGTGATATCTTGGCAGTGTACTGCAGATAAAAAAGTAAAAGCCAGCGTACACCCATTAGCTATTTACACCTCATTAACTAAGTCAATATACTCACTCCACATTATCACAACAGCTGAGAGGAGTCGAGAGGATTTATTTGCATTTAAATGAGGTATTCATGTTCCCCCCCCAAGGCTTTAAAGCTAGTCTGATGACATCAGGAAGTCTCACTCCTATATGCTTAGCAAAATATGAGCTTGTCTGACACTGATGAGACTCTATAAGTGACTGAATATACATGTACATTCCCACGCAAAACAAGGCGAGCTCCATTACCAAGAATGTTCCGGACCTCCTCATGACCTATGGAGCTGAACCTTCTTGACTCTGTGGTCATAAAAAGGCTTGAGGAAATTTCAGCACTGAATAAGCTTGTGACTGCATTCAAAGCAAGGCCTGCTCCGTGCCACCCGTGTGAGAGGCCCACGCTTTAATTCCGATAATGAATATACAGCCTGTTCATCAGTTTGAATTATGGCTGTACATCTTTTACATAATCACTGATATAGAATCAATAGACATACTAATCAAGGGCAGTGAGTATTGAGTGGGAGCGCCCACTGCCCATCAGTTATCCTTGCCTCGGGGGGAAGACAGCCACAACCCATGCGAGGAGTAGCATCATCCATCAAAAGTTTGTGACACGGAGGGGGATGCTGAAGGATTTGGAGTACCGCCAATTTCAAAGGATAACCTTGAAGGCGTCGCGGAGCATGTAGACTAACAAGTGTTAACCAAGGAATATAATTTTGCAGAAGAGAGGAGTCTCACTGTACAGTGTGTTTACTCTTGTCTCCAGAATATGTAACGTGTTCAGGAAGCAGAGCAAAAGAGAAACTCAGACTGAGGGGTTTCAGTTGTTTTTAGCAGCATCTTAAGTATAAAAGTATAATGAAGTGGTGGGTATTATTATATTAAAAAGAAAACAGCAAGCAGAATCTTCTGGGATTACAATGTAGTTGCAAAAAGGAAGACCCACATGCATGTCTACACTGAAATGGTACCATTATCGTGCTGACATGATGCATTGTGACGTCAAAACTGATAATGCATTTTAGAAAGATTACCCTCTAGGAACAAGATTAACACCACTGATGCTTATTTTATTAAACATTAGGCAGAAATCCATCACAATCAGGGCTAAATGACTAAATTAGAAGTCAGAGCATGTTCACTGAGCTCTCCTGAAACCAGGAAGTGCTGCTCCCAATGACTCACTATCAGGATTTCATTATCCATTTTAAGACCCAGTTTTAAATTAAATATAATTTCTTGTGATTAACGAGAAGTTTATTTCAGTTTGGAATCACTTACCCTCAGCAATGTGTGAAGTACATGTTCAAACACTTTTTAACTTCAAGCACTTAGTAGATTTTGCCTGAAGAAATATTCACAATTCTGAGGGATCACAATATTTTTTTCACACAGCCTTTTCATACAGATAATGAATTATTAATGCAACAAATAACATCCAAGCTTGGCAGATTCCAATTAAACTATGAATGCATTCAATAATGATGTAGGTAAATTTGCTAAAACTTCTCAGACTGTAAATGTTTGAGCGCATTCCTTTCGAGTAAAAATTACAGATAGATATCTAGAAGCCTCAATTTATACATGATGTGATCAATTGACTAATAATGTAAGAATCAGAAACAGTCTATAAATATTTATTATTCAGTCACAATTTAGTGTATTTCAGACTACATTGTGAGTAGTTTATTTATTTATTTATTTATTTATTCTGACGATGGTCATCTTTAGATAAATACTGGAGGATCATTTGGTTACGTTTTAACTTAATAAAAAAAAATCACATATTTGAAACCTTAAAAAGATGTTTGGTCTGTTTCCACTGTGACAGCTGAAGAACAAAGTTATCTATTTACACATTTAGCAGTGGAAGGAGCTTTATTAGGATTTCTGTAGAGTTGGGTTTCTGTCCCCTCACCCACAGAGCCGACAATTCTGTGTGGGTTTTAACTACCACCAAGACCTTCAACATTACACACACTTATTTTTGTTCGTATTGAAATATTGATTAGTTGAGCTTTATTTATAGCCAGTAAGACAAAGCTTTTGTTTTTCATATCCCAAATGGATTTAATCTGAATGATACTAAATCTTGTGTTTTGCTATAAGTGAGAGATGTATTACCTCAAATGTCAACGTCTATATAGGCTGCCTCAAAACGGCTGTCGTAATGCTACACCACCAGGGTCTGACACAAGACAGTGATAAAATTAATATTGATGTCAGTGTAATCTCTTGTATAAAATATACTATATATTTCATCATTTAATGAGGAACTATATCAATCAATATCACTATACTGTACCAGTTGTACAAAATCTCCCACAATCCTGATCACATTTGACTCTGTGTTGGTCCTTACCCCCAAGAACAGAACTGCATACTGAAATGTGCTCCTCGTCAGTGCTAAAGAGTGAATTGTTCTCATGAAGCTCTAGAAAAGGAACTGTCAGGATGAGCCTGACTCATACTGGAGGAAAAGAATAGCTGGCAGAGTCACTGCCCATCACTGTGCAGTGGCACAGAAGAAAGAGTGTAGAAGAAAGATATTTTACTTCTGGTTAAACATAATGTTCATATTTTGACCAGAGTTCTCATATTAGCTGCAATACAGTATATTGGTAAATAGAAATCTATAAAATGTACTCTATATGCAATTGGTGCTGCATCTACCTTATAGCATATCTTCAACAATGTCTATCATTTATAACACATATGGCCATACTAACTTTGAATCACATGGCTTTGTTCAGAAACACATACACAGAAAGCTGATGCCATACAGTTTGCAGCATCACATTTATTCCTGGGTCAGGCTACAGATCTACTCAGTTCTTGCTTGTCTTGGCCATTACAGAGGAAAAACATTTGCTTTGTGATCAGGAAGCTGATCATAGAGGGTGACAGGAGAAAGGCGTATCACATAAAAAATAAAGATTGTTGCCTGCCTGCCTCTATTATTAAAGAAGGATTCAACATACCACTGGGACCGTTCACAATGAATGACAAAATTGGGGTTCTGTCATTTCTCTTTAAAGCTGTTGTTATAGCAAGCAGGAAACTGTTTAAATGTACTATTTGTCTGTACTTTAAGCTCTTAAAATGATCCAAGCACACAGTAGGCTAAAGTAGTCTAAACTTCTGCTGGTTAACAGCATCATTAAGAATATCATTTCTATTTTTGCTCATTTCGCTTATCATAATTGTTTTGAATTGTTGTTTTTCTCAACAGTACTCAAGCAGAAGGGAAAGAAATTACATGGCGATAAAAGCGGCATCATTTTTTGAAACAAAGTACATTTTTCTGTGCTCTTCTTGCACCTTGAATCAAGTTATTGACCGATCGTGCTGTTCTAATTGGACATCACATCATACATCATGACAATGGCGGACCTGTTGATTGTTTATGTATGTCTTCACCCTGTATTATGTGAAAAAAGATACTACATTGTTAAGACAATGACAAATGTGGCTTGAGATGGGTAACCTCCTTGCGCAGACAGACTTCTTCTACCTCTTCTAAGCTATCAAATCTGTCTGTGCTTTCTTCAAATCCACCAGACTCTTTGATAAGAACAATAATTTGCAAAATGCTGCTTTCTCGATCGGTTAGTGTGTTTGCTCATCTCATGGGACCTGACTTGGCCCTGCAACAGGCAGCTGAGATGAGCCAGTGAATGCAGCCTTTCTTTACCTGTCAGTGAACTGGCCAGAGCTGTCAGTGCTGAGTTTATCGTATTTTTGTGTTGTTTATTCCTATTGTCTTGTCCCTGATGTGACAAGGCAGTATGAATACTGTTTTCTTTACAACGAGTGATACCTCATTTTTTCTGACTGTCAACAAATTCCTTGAAAACACAAACCAGAAATGTGTTAGTCTGTCACTAAAAACTTTCCACCCTCCTGTCTGTGGCTCTCAGCCCCAACACCACTGGTTCCTAATGAAGACTGAAGATCAGGAGTAAATAGTTGTTTGGGACTATGCTCGGACGTGGATTATAAACATTTGGTGCTCTAATGGAAATTTAAACCAGAGGGACATTTAAGCGGGACTGACTCAAAATGAATCAACAGTTAATCATTAGTATCACACATTTCACAGTCCCACCCCTTCATGCTTTGATCAAATACAAGTTTCTTCAATGCTCTACCTTATCTTATTGATACACACTCACAGCTGATCCCTCAATGCATTATGTGTAATCCCATTTCAACAGAAAACACATGAATTACAGGAAGTAAGACACACTGAAGCCAGTGCAAAATTAGATCAAAGATTTGATGATCTTTAAATATAGTGACTTTTGACCTTTCAAGTGTAGCAGATGTGCATTTTTATAGTTCAAAATGATTACTCCCATTTTTGCTCTGACAGCTGTAATTACCACCAGGCTTATTAGAGGTGTGAGTAGGCTCAAAGTCTGTCTGGTGTCAAAATTACAGTCAAATTATGCATAAAACTAATTACCAATGAAAGGTCATGGTCTTTGCTGGAGGGAAATGGAATAGGTGCTGAAACACCACTTGCACCTAGAGTACGTGAGGTGTGTATTTGACTGTTAGGCGTGCTTCTGGGGCAGAATATCTATGCCTGCCTCCCTGCAGGAGAAACATTCCTGTACTTTAGTTGCCTTACATTTTTTATAAAGAATTACATGACACTCTCCAGTAATACCAGTTGACCTTTAAATTATTCACTTGAACCTTCACCGTTCAGTCATGCTGTGGAGTTAATTAAGCTATACCAAGAGTAATAAAGAAGACAGATGACACTTGGTCAAACATGCACACTCTGACTCTGTGACAACAACTGAAGGCTGGTAAGGTCAGAGCCCAACAATTGATGGAACTGTCATCCTATCATGGTGGGAATCCACTAGCAGAATCAGATTGCAGATTGACTTCTCACTGGTCCAGGGGACCAAACAAATGGGCCCGAGACATATTGGTGGCCTTGTCCCCAAACGCTAAACCTCAGAATCTAATCTGAGCAAGCAATCACTCACTTGCTGTTAATGTCATCATTTATGCCCGACCGATAACTGGCCCTTACAGTAGGCAATTATTGACTTCCTGCTGCTTTAGGAATATGAAGTCCAGAGGCTGTCAGTTGGCCTCATCAACATCTGTCAAGCGATCTATCATTATGATGGTCGGAAATCAGTGAAAATTGATCATGAAAGGAACATTAATCTGCAAAACTATAGTGCTGACCGAGCATCTTGGAATGTTGTTTTTCTTTAGTTTGGTGTTACTTTGTTTTTTTGCAGTGGTTTCAAAATAATGTACATTGTGTTTCCATACACCATGGTTTAACTAGGCAGCATGCTCAACTAGTGTACAACTAAAGCTAACCAATACAAACTGAAATTTGGTGGAAGATACAATTTTGAGATATTTGTTCTTTACATGAATTTGTCCATTTTATGTTATTTAATGCCTCCACAGCTCCTCATTTCAGAGAGAGATTCTGATTTTGAATCTACTACATTTAGTTGACAGTAATAGGTACATATTAGATGTATTTATTAATCATTGTTAAAGCTGCACTGTTATAAATGACTCACAGAAAGAAATTACTATTGCCTTTATTCAGAACAGCCACAACTATGAAGCTAATGTGATAATGTAGCACATTAATATGGGCTATACTGCTTAATGAATATTTTCTGTTTTACATGTTTAAGTACATTTTTCTGTGGATACTTCTGTACTTCTGCTTGTAGCTGGCCTATTGCCAGTGCAGCACTGGCAAATCACTATCATATAAAGTTGACAGGGTGAACATTTTATTAATCTTGCAGACACAGAGCAACATAAGTATTCATTTGTATTCTTGTTTCTGGCCAGCTGAATTTAAGTACAACATTAACTCTAATTTTAGCTTTGTTTTCGGTACCTACCAACTTGTGCAGAGAACATCTGGCTCTTTTATTCATTCGGTGTTGTGCAGGAGTCTACGGTGGGCTTTTAGAGCCATTTCTCTGAGAACTGCTGTCTGTGCGGCTGACAATGATGCTGTGAGAGTGGTGTGATTTATATAAAATACACTATATTTAACACTGGCTCTTTAATAGCCAGTGTTAGCACTCATAGCAGTTCTATTATTTACCATAAAACAAGACTTGCTTTAAGTTTTATTTTACATGGACTTTTTCGTAGGATTGTTTGATCTGCTGTGATTCTTCGAGTAATCTCTAGACAGCACCCATAGGGAGTTAACAGTCCCCCAGAGAGAAGTGTCTCTTTTCAGTTCCATATCTTTATCAGAACTCAATGCCAATAAAGTTTGCCCAGAGAGAGACAGACAAAAAAACAAGACTTACATGCAAAGGTTAGACTGGCCTCTCGGCTGACGATGGTCCCAAAAGAGTTGGACGCCAGGCACTGATACGTTCCAGCATCTTGGTCTTTGTTCAGATGGCTGATTCTCAGATTGCCTCCAGAAAGGCTGTAGTGAGATCCAGATTTGGGACTGATTTCTGTGCCATTCAGTTTCCACCTAAAAAATAAATGAGGAGAATTAACATTTACATTAACAAATTAAATATTGTTTAGTGCAGACTGGGGGGATGGAAACATTCCAGACTGCATAGTCCGTACATTTGATTGTATAGAAACAGAAAGAAATAAAAGGTGGATAGAGCCCGGAAGTCATGCCCTCCAGTTTAGTGTTAATCTAAGCAGCAGTGAACCACTGTGCTGCCAAGGACTTGACTTCCTGAGAATAGACAGCATTGCAGCCCATCCATCTTGCCAGACCCCAGTCAAACTGCATGAAAATGCTACTTAATCATTATGGTGCGACAATTAAAACAAATGCCTGCAACCTTGTCTTCACGCTTGTGTATTCTAGACTAGTCCACATGATAATCATTGGTGTTAGGGGTGATCAACGAAGGGTATAATTCGCTTAAAATGGCAACAGCTTCTCAAATCGCTGCACACAGAAGCTCCTTATTAGAAGGAACCCAGGTGGGAGGAAAAATCAGTCAATTCAGAAAAATGGTTTCAAGCCATAACTTACTTCAGCCGGGGCACAAAAAGAGCTCAGACACTTTTATTTGTTATCAATGATGTATAACCATCAGAGCAACAAGAGCTTGTGCTTGGATAAACAAGCATAAAAGGAGCATTTTATACCCTATTGGAAAATGGACAATGCAGATTTGATTAGGGCCCAAGGTGATTTAGCGGCTGATTATTTCTTTGAGGAGAAGTTCTATATTTCCCTCTGCTTTGATTTTTTAATTTTCTCTGAATAATTTCAGGTTCAGCTGGGAAAACAGAGCATTGTTTCATTTGGAAAAGAAAGCAGCTTTGATGTGAAGGAAGGGGGGTTTGCTAAAGCCCTTTCGTACAGTAGACAGAAGTTGTGCAAAGCTGTTTTTGTGCACTCCTATCTTAACTCTCCTTGTTGTGCCAATTTTGTGCCTTTGAGGCATAAGACCCTTTCTGAGAAAACACTGACAGTGCTGTTGCGTTGTCTCTGTGCTATTTTCTTGCTTTATTGCATCTTTTATAGTATAATATACCCTATAGAATAGACTCATTTGCTTGTTTTGTTGCAGAAAATCAACTATGTTCGTTGCTGTGGCCACTGGAGTCAGTACAGGATCACCACAAAATACAAATGTAGGAGCTGATTACATGAAAAACAATGTCAGACTGTGTTGCTTACTCGCCTACCCGACACTGAAGTGTCTCATAAACAGCAGGCTATTTGTGGGCCGGGCATTGCAGCACTCACAAAGTGCCTCCACAGACTTTTTCTTTTAATAGACAAAATATGTAGCACAATAGTCTTTCATGGCTCCTCTCCGGTTCAGTTATAAGTAAGTGTATGCTCTCCAGAGCCTTATTATTACACACAATAGAGAAGAGCCTGGGTGGAGAGGGGTGGTGGCTGCAGTCACACAGGACCACAGCAGCAATTCATTTGCAGCTGAAGTGGAACAAAACAAAAATCAACAGAAATATTTTACAGACAGGTAACACCTTCGACTGGAGCAAGAACATGAAATGGACAGGAGAAGGAGTCGACTGACAGCATAAACCTTCGTATCGGGCTCCGATAGTGGCTCCCACTGTTTCTGAAAAGGGACCCCGTCAAATATGAAAGCAGCCCTTCCACAGTCATAATTGCTCGGAGAGGCTCTGCATTGTACCCGTGCTGAAAGGTTTAATAGGGTGACAGCTTGAACACCAAATGTTGCAGAAGTCAGTTGCGGATTTGATGCTCTACTCATGTTGCTCTCAAATATTCGACTGGATTTGCTAATTGAGGCTATAAAATGTTCTGATGTATCTGAGTGAGTCATCATGTTGAAACGCATAAAGAAGTTACCCAGTTTGAGGAGGATATTGTGAATCCCTGAAAGGACCCTAAAAGTATGTTTGTGGTAATTAAACATAGTGGTAGTTAGAGATAATTGCTCACCCAAAGCTTCCAGTGCTCTTTTGTGACAAATTGAATGCCCTATGACAGCTCTTGTCGTTTTAAGCCAATTAGATAACAACTTTAAAGCCGCTAAGTGACAGATACTCTAATTTCTAGGAAACTCAAGCACATTCTAACCAAGATTAAATGGAGACTAGTTCAGGAACGATGACAGAAAGCAGCATGAGGGGAACTTCAAATAACATGATTGTGTCACTGTGTGTCCTCCTCCGTGGGAAGTATAGCGCAACAGATTACATCAAACACATATAAACTAGATTATTTAATAATTCTATTTACAATGATTTATGTTGGCAAGCAGGCCACAACAGCAGCTCCATTTGTAAGGCACATGCTTTATGTAATCATGTAGAGACAGGCCGTGTACACAGTGGCATAATACCACGCCATCTGGCTCATGAGGCTCTGAATTTTGGGCGGTCTGTTCCTTTTTTCTTTAGCCTAGCTCTGTATTGTGCTAAAAAAAATGTTAAAACTTTTACTTTGTAAACGCCTCACCTTAAATAATTACAATCAAAGCAATTTTTTCAGTTCAATTCTCAATCTAATATTAGAATATGTAATATGTATATGTAATGCATTCTAAAATCTAAAATATATATGTAAAAGAAAGAAATAGAAGGTGTTCCCTACAACTGCCCTTACTCTTGGAGGGTAGAAGAAATCACTTGTCAACCACGGGTAGGGTGCGGCAGAGAAAAAAACATCAACTCTGGGCCCCATAGCATACCAATAAACACATTGCTACAATAAGTAAAAGATGGGCAAGATGCTCAGTTGATCAGATTGTTAATTTATGTAGTTATTTCACTGTATGTAGTATTTTGTTTTATAATAAGTCCTACATATATATTATATTG